>PUFA01000374.1:0-600000 GCA_003508835.1 Eonycteris spelaea | reverse complement strand
CTGTTGGGGGTTATAGGGAGCTGGTGTGGAGGGGGCGGCCATCCTGGGTGGGGGCTGGGGGCGGGGTTATTGCTCTGAGCTCCCTGTCCCCAGGGGGCCTGTATGGGGAGGGTTTTGGCACAGGGGACACATGGCCACAAAACACACAGATCACAGCACGGGGGCCAGGTGGGGTAGGGGAGGCTGGGGCCGTATTGCACTTCGGGAGTGGGGCCAGGCAGGGACCCCCTCAAATGGAGCCTGGGGAGGAGACTAGAGGCCATCACATTCCCTCCCACCCTTGGAGGGAGAGATCAGACCCCAATCTGGGGCTGGGGAAGAAGACCGGGCAGCCATGTGCCCAGCGCTGGGAGGGGCCGAGGGCTGGTTCCCGGCCTTCAGCAGGAACTCAAGGGCAGAGCAGATGAAGAAAGCGGCTGCATGGGTGGCAGCCCTGGTCCCTGCCCCTGCAGAATCCATCACCCCACACCAGCTCAGCTGCCGACCCCCCTTTGCGCGCCTTGGACTTGGTGGGCACAGGGAGGCCCTCGTCACCCTCGCTGTCAGAGCTGCAGCCGCTGACATCTGTGATCTCCAGCTCTGAGTCGCTGTCCTCCTTCCCGCCCAGCACAGCCTCTGAACCCTCAGACCCCGGCAGTGCCAGACGGGGGGCTGCCGCCAGGCCCGAGGGGCGCTCAGGGCCAGGCCCTCTCCTGTGGCAGCCAGTAGGGGCACGCTGTGGGGCCTCCCCCTGTCCCTGCCGAGGGCAGGTGGCCGAGGGAGCTGGCCAGAGGATTGGGGTAGAAGTGGGGCGGGTAGAGAGAAGGGGGCAGCTTGGGGAAGGGGCCGGCGAGGTAGGGGTTAAAGTTCCAGGGGTACTCTGGGAAGGCTCGGCTGTAAGGACCCAGCAGGCCAGGGGGCTTGGAATAGCCAGTGGCACCTGGAGGGCACAGGGGCGCATCAGGCGGGGCCACTACTCACTGTCCAGGCTGCCAGCCTGGGCTTGGTGAAGGGCGTGCCAGCCTGCTGCACTCCGCCCACACAGTTCTCCCCACGGTCCCTCCCACACAGTGTCTGCTCGCCCTCACAAGATCCCCTCACCTCCCCATTCTCCCCGTTCCTTTAGAGCCCCTGAAAGCCCTTCTCCCAGCCTGTCCCCCCTTTCCAGTTTTCCCTCCTCCCTGCCTCCCTCCCCTTGAACCCTCTGGCTTTTAAACACAGACACAGACAGGCGCAACCTTGCCCTGGTCCCCCTTCCTCCCTGCCTCCCTCCTGTCCATCCTCTTCCCTGAAACACGTGCAGCACCCCCCACCTGGCCCCCGCCCCCGATACCCCCCGCCCTTACCTGAGCCCAAGAATGGGAAAGGGCTGTCCAGCCGCAGTTTGTCTGTCTCGGGGGTGAACAGGGGTGCCCGGGCCCCCGGCTCTCCCAGGCGTGGGGCAGAGAACAGGGTTTGCAGGGTCTAGAGAGGAAGGTGTGGCAGGTGGCACTGCTCAGACCGGCTGCCTTCTCCCCAGGGGCTGCATGGCTGGGAGGACACCAAACGTCCTGGTTCTGGGGCCCCAGCCTTACCTCGGGGGTGAGGGGAGGAGCGTCTGGTCCAGGACCCCCCCCAAAGGGACCCGGGGTCAGCAAGAGAGGGGAGCCCGTGGTGGCTGCCGCCACGTCCAACAGTGGGTAATTGACAAGCACGACTTTGCTGAAGTTGAACTTGTAGGTGAACCTCTTCCCTTTGGTCTTGTGGAGAATCCTCTTGTTGTAGTAGTAGCTGTGGGAAGAGGGAGAATTTGGTGGTGGGGGGTGGTGGTGAAGGGAGAGCCGCGAGCCCATGCCCTGTGCCAGCCACAGAGCACAAAAATGGGGGAAACTGAGGTTCACAGAGGTCTCAAGGCCAAGGTGCTAGGGCTAGGAAGAGTGAGGCAAGGGCCAGGGTCCTGGCCTGTGTGGCTCCAAAGGCCAGAGCATGGGTCCTTCCGCTCAGGGAAGCACTGATGCCCGTGCACACGTGATCCGACAGGCTCCTGCCCCAAGAGGTCAAGGACAAGCCCCCCGGGGAGGGGGCCCAGAGGAACCAGACAGACGGAGGGGCAAGGTCGGTGTCCACGCCACAGCCCACTCACCGCAGCGCCCGGCTCAGCTTGTCATAGTTCATGTGGGGCTTGCACTTGCGGACGCCCCAAAGCCGGGCCACCTCGTCGGGGTCCTTGATGACGAACTCCCCGTAGTCCCCCTGCCAGGCGATGACACCCTGGTACTCCTCCTTCTGCAGCAGCTCCAGGATGAAGTGCCACAGCTGGATCTGCCTCGAGCCAGGGGACGACTCCGGCTTGTAGGCCCAATCCGGGAAGGCAAACCCTGGGGACAGAGGCAGGGGAGTGGCCCCTGCTTGGAACCCAGGAGGCGCCCAGCCCTCACCCTGCTCTTGGCCTCTGATGAGCAGCCGCCCAGCCTCAGGCATCTTTAGGGACCCGACTCCCATTCCCATACCCCACTTGGTGTCTAGGTCCCAAACTGTCCAAACAGTGGGCGAGAACTCAGTGTCAAAGATCCCAGGTTGGCGCTTCCAGCCTGATCTATCTTGGCACAGCTCTCCCGAGGATGAGGCTGGGAGGGGCCAGCTCACAGAGGGGGGTACCCCCCACACCTTAGCCCTTTCTCCATTGCTCCCCGACCCTGTCCTCGGCCTGCCCCGGGTTTCCCATCTCTCCTACACTCTGCACCCCTGATTTCTGCCGTCTCCCTTCCTGTGCCTCGCTGCCTGCTACATCTCTCCCCGAAGCCCCCCACGCCGGTGACCCCACCCTGCACATCCAGGCCGGGCCTATGTGCACACGTCTCAGCGTCCGTCCATATATTTAGGCCTCTCACGTCCCTGTGTCCCCTCCCTGCACCCATGCTATGTCAGTGAGAGCAGCATGTTTGCAGACACCCGTACAGCACACACGTCACACAGACGTCACTCGCCCTCAAAGGACACCCAGCTACACCCTGGGACACGATGCACCAGACTGGCACACTCCTGCTGGGGCACAACGCATGACACACCACGTGCCATGAAGGTGGACACACCAGACACCCCCACATCGCACACCACATCCCCACACACAATCACACATCTCAGGTCTCTCAGCAACCCACTACAGCACAACCATGGCCAGGGCTGGCTGGAAACTCACAGGACCCCAAAGGCCCAAGTAAAACACTGGTGGAGACGATGAGTTGGCATGGAGACGCATGGCAGGCACACGCAGGGTGACACCATGACAGCCTCCCAAACCCCCACACACAGGTACCCACTCTGTGACACGGCATTACACATTACACACTGAGCTGGCGTCCTGCACCCCGTTGTTTAAATACACCCAGAAGTTGGGTGGAAATGGGACGTCTTTGCCCGTCCCTAAATCTCACCTCCCATCCAGAGGCCCCAGGCCCTGCGCCCCTCCTCAGTGCTCACTCCTGTGCTATGTCTTCTGTCCCCCTCCTCAACGACCCCAGACCCAGGCATGAAAACAGAACGCAGAACTGGCCTGTAGAGGGTTACGAGTCAAGCATGAAAGGGAAGGAGGCTGGGGAGGGAGCCCAGCTCTGTCCACTTGCTGTGTGACCTCCAGGCAGTTCCCTGCCCTCTCTGGCTAATTAGGATCTCAAGGCTGGGCAGGGTGAGCCAGGTACCACCCAGGCTGCCTGGTTTATAATCCAGGGCGCTAACGCCTCCCTGCCTGGGGCTGGGGAAGGCCAGGCAGTTTCCTCTCTGAAGTAAGAATTTTCTTTCTACTCCATTTTAGATCTTTCTTACCTCAGATGACAGGGCGCAATCAACACCTGAGCATCTTCCACACCCAGAACATATCCTAATGAGGAAGCGGCTGTCACAGACACACCCATACGACCCCAAAGATGACAACCTGCAACTGGCCACACATAGACACTCAACCCACCCAGGTTACACCACTCATCTTTGCATGTCCTCGAATGTATTGTACCTGCGAAGACGCACACACACGAGAGAGGACCTGCGACCTCAGCACAAAGACAACACACACTGGGACAGTCGGTCCCCAATACTCAGTCACACTCCGGGACACACGGAGGCAGGACATAGATGCACACACGTGTGCACGCACACACACCTCGACACAGTCACAGCCCTGATCGCAGCACCAAGACATCTGTCCAGAAAGCCACACAGCATGCAACAGACCAGCAAAGCAAGGTCCTCACCCCATGAAGCAGATGCATGTTCGGTGAGCTGGCAGAGACCCGCCCCGCCCATCCTAAAATGTAGACACACTCGCCATCCCAAAGAAACACGACACGCCCAGCCCAGAGACACTCAGGTAGCCTGAGATGTGCGTGCACAAGCAGGCACACACGCTTGCACAAAGGCGGACACTGCGCACACTCCCTGCGCGACCCCTTCTTCCAAAAACACTCAAGTGTGACACAGGAACACATGCCGAGACCCCGCATAACCAGGCACAGAGTCGCAGTCTCCACACACACGCACGCACACACACGCACGCACGCGTGCACACACACACACTGCCCATCTGTGGGGCGTGGGGCTTGGATTCAAACGCACACCCAAGCCAGTCTTACTGTCCACGTCCCCAGCTCTGCAGTGGTGCTGTGCGAGCCATCCTCTCTCCCAGGGCTCCGGCTGGCTGGGCCGTCTCTCCCGTCTCCCTGCCTGGGCTGTCCGGTCTGTCCATCTGTTCACCAGCACCCGGCCTGGTGCCCCCTCAGGTCCCTGTCCTGTTCCAGCAGTGCCTGTCTGTCTCCAGTCTCCCTGCTTCCCTTTGCCTGCAGGTCCTGGGTCGAAGCAGGCTGGTGTGCATGACAGAGACCCCAGGCCCTCAGAGCCCTGGGTCCTTGTGCCACTTGGACCATGATACTTCACCCACCCTCCAAAAGACCCTCGCGTCCCAACAGGCAGGTGGCAGGGACATCTGGCTGTGAAGTTTTAGCCAAGTTTTTCATTAAGGGGACTCTGACAGAGACCTGGGAGGTAGAGGGAGGAGAGTGAGAGATCAGAAAGGAGGGGCCCGCTGGGCAGGCCCGATGCTGGGGGGAGGAGGGGTCTGGGCCAGTTACCGGGGGTCCAGAGAGCTGGCAGGGCAGGCGGGGCGAAGAGAAGGTCGGAGACACAGCTACAGTCCATGGTGAAGCTGGCCCTGCAGAGAGGCCGGGACAGACAGGCGGGGACAGGACGGGGCAGGCGGAGAGACAGATGGTGTTCAGCGGCAGTGGGGCGGGGGGTGCTGCCCTGAGGCACCCCCTCTGCCCAGACCCCACCAGACCTGACACCCACCACTTTCTCCTCCAACATCCCGCCCTGGCAACCCTCAGCCTGCTTGCCCCCATCTCTCCCTGTCCTCCTGCCCAGCTCGTCCTCTCTTCCCTGCCAGCCCTGGACGGCCAGCCTCCCCCTTACTCTGTGCCTGGATCACTAAGCACCAGGGCGCTCCGGCCTCCCTCCTCTCCCCGACACTCGCTCACTCACTCACACTCGCTGGCTCGCGCCCGCCCGCCGCCCCGCACCGTCTCTGCACTGTCTCTCCAACCCCATCTCACGCCTGACCCCCCGGCTTGTCTCTGCGTCTCTGGTCGGTCTCTCTCTCTCTCTCTCTCTCTCTCTCTCTCTCTCTCTGTGGCTGCCTCGGATTTATCTCACTCCGAACCTCACCCCTACCCCAGCCTGCACCCCCCTAATGCCAGCTGACACCCAGGCTGGCTCACCCAGCCCCGTGAAGTGCCCCACACTCTCATCTGTCCGGAGGGGACAGGCCCAGCCCCTGCCCTCTACCCACCCACCTCAGAGCAGTCCCCAGCTCCTGCGAGGGCATTCCCACAAACTGCACTCTCTCCACCTGCAGCTCACCCACAGACCCCACCCCACCCCACCCCCGCAGGACCTGCTTCCCCGTCTCAGACACCCCTTCCTCATAGATCTGCACCCCTCCCCCAGCCTCCTTCAGACACCTTTCCCCCTTTGGATATGCCTCCCCTCTCAGACACCCCTCCCCTCAGACACCCCACCCCCGCCCGCCTCCTCAGAAGCGTTCCCCTCTCTGGCAGCCCCTCCCACCCAGACACACATTCCAGGTACTTCAGCCCCTCATACTCTCAAACACACCACTCCTCGCAGACACCCTGCTGCTCCCTCAGACCCCACAGACCCCTCAGAAGCCCACAGACGCTCCGTTCCCCATAAAGCCCACCTGACCCCCTGGATACCAGACAAGACTTGTCAGATAGCTTATGGCCCCCCAGATTTGTCCAGGTTCCCACAGACACCCTCGCCCCAACCCCTACCTGCCTACTGTCAGCTGAGGTCCCGCCCACACGCTCCCCTTCCCTCTGCCCCCTCAGGGCCTCCCTCCATTCCCACACCCCATCGCCCCAACTTTATCTCCCCCTCCCCGCCTCTCTCCCTCTTTATCTCTGTCTCTCCCCTCATTGCTCGTCTTTCCCCTTCTTTGTCTCCTCCCACCATCACCCCCATTTTTCTGTCTCTCTCCTCCCTCTTTCCTCGTCTCCCCTCGACCTGGGGTGCTCTCTCCCCATCCTCGCCCACCTCGCGCTCTCCCATCTCTGTGGTCCTCTGTCTCTCTCCGTCTCTCTCTGTCTCTCCCCCTCTCTCCCTCCATCACTCAGTCTCTCTTCCTGTTTGTCTTCTACCCCCACATCCCCTTCCCCGTCCGTCTTCTCTGTCCCCCATCCCTTCTCCCATGTCTCCCTGTCTCCCCAGTTCTCCCCTGTCTCAGTCTCTCTTGCTCCCTCTCGCTCCACCATCTGCCTCTTTGCCTCCTTCTCCCCGTGTCTCTCCAACTCTCCCTTCCCTGTCCCTCTGCCCCCAGCCCGCCCACCTCCATCTCCGCAACTCCCTCCCCTCTCCCCATCCCTGGCACCCCAACTCAGCACCTCTCCCCATCCGCCTCTCCCACCTCCCCGGCTCTCTCTGCGTCTCTGGGTCCCCTCCCTCCTCCCTCCGCCCCCCCCCACTGGCCCCTCTCATTTCCGTGTTGGTTTTGATTTCTCTTCCCGACGCTTTCAACTCCCCGCCGCCTCCTCCGGACACGTTATAACGAGGAGCCGTGGGATCGGCGCTCCGGGCCCTGCTCCCACGCTCCCCCCGCCGTCTCTCGCGGTCTCTGCCTGCCGCTTCTCCCGTCTCCGTCCCCCGCCCCTGTCCCGTCGGGTCCGCGGGGACCGGTCCCTGCCTCCTCCGCCCATTCCGGCTCCTTCCCTGCGTGTTTCTGCCCTGACTGTCCGGGTTGGCGGCCCCGTATCTGTGTCTCCGGGTCCCCGTGGTCTGTCTGTGGGTCCCCGACTCTGTCTCTCCACACCGCGCTGCTCGGCGGTCTCTGGGTCTCCACGTCTCCACCCACACCCTGTCTCCTGTCTCCCTGTCTCTGTCTCCACGTCTCCGTGTCTCTGTTTCCGTCCCAGTGTCTGTCTCTCGGGGCCCCTTTGATCTCGCCCTGCCCCTGGCGCCCCCCTGGCCCCATTGATCGCGATCGACCGGTGGAAGGAGCAGGCCTTCTGCTGGGGGGCCAGGCAGGGGCCCGGTAGGACAGCCGTACAGACTGACAGACAGCTGGCCGGCCGGGGTGGCTGCGGAGGGGGAGCTGCTGCACCCCCTGCGGCTCCCTGCCGCCTGCACGGTGCGGATGGGGACTCCGGGCAAGCTTTAATTTTTAATTTTATTTTGCTTCCTCCACCCCCCTGCCCCTCATCTCCACTGCCCGCAGCCATGGCACCGAATGTGTGTGCGTGTGTGCGTGTGCACGCAGCGGTGTGGAGAGGGGCCAGGCTGCCTCCCTCCTCTCCCTGCCAACCAGTTACACAAACCTACACACAAACCCAGGCACACACAACACACTGTCACACAGCACACCACACGGACACAGGTCAGCGAAGCAACACACACCACACACAGCACACGGACACCACACTGTCACACACAACACATCACACAGACACAGGTCAACACAGTGACGCACCATACTGTCACACAACACATCACACAGACACAGGTCAGCGAAGCAACACACACCACACACAGCACACGGACACAGGTCAACACAGTGACGCACACCACACTGTCACACACAACACGTCACACAGACACAGGTCAGTGAAGCAACACACACCGCACCACACACATCGCACAGACAGAGGTCAGCAAAGCAACACATGCCACACACCACACACATCACAAAGATACAGGTCAACAAAACACACCACGCTATCACACACAACACACATCACAAATATGTGTGATGCACGTCAACAAAATCATACACACCAAGACCGTCACAAAGACCCACACAGCAACCCAGACACACATACCAACATGTCAAATGCAACACACACCATCGTGTTCACAGACATTCACACAGAAACACAGATGTACAATTATACACAAACACACACACAAGACACACTTCAATACAGTCCCACACATAAACAAAGACCCACAATCACAAATCATAGACACACACTAATACGGACACAGAACCACACACCAAGGCTTCAAGATCAATGCAGACACACAGACCTACAAGCAGCGACGAATGCCACACAGAAAGAGACACACCCAGGCACCAGCACAGTCAAGCTACTCACACCCAAGTGACATAAAAGCACAGTCACACAGACAAGCACTAGAGACCCTGCGTGCACATGCGATCCGACGTGAGCGGAGACCGCGATGCACGCTCACACACACACACACACACACGGACCAGCCCGAACGGAGCCTACTCAGACGCGCGGGCCGTCTGGGTGAGAGGCTGGGTCAGGATGGGGATGGGCACTCAGAACCCAGCGGGGCCCCGCTGCTCCTGCCACCCTCTGTCCAGCTGTCTGACTGTCCATCCGCCCACTCACCCTTCTGGAGCATGTCTCCGCATGTGTGTGCGTGTGTGTGTGAGGGATGAGGTGTGCACTCTCAGGCCTGCTTCTGCGGCTGCCTCTCTAGAGACACGTCTCCCCACCTCTCTCGGGTCCCGCTGGGTGTCAGTGTCTGTCTGTCTGTCTGCCTGTCTCTCTCCCTCCCAGGGTCTTTGTGGCTCCATCCCTCTGTCTGCCTCTATCTCCAAATATCTCCATCTCTGAGAGTCTGTTTCGTGCCTGTGTCTCTGGGTGTCTCTGTCCTCTCTGTCTCTCCACGCCTCTCTCTTTGCCTCCCATCACCCTGGCCCCCTGGGCTGGGGTTTAACCAGTTGTTTTGATTTCTCTAAGCTGCTCCGGCTGCCTCGGGAGCCGCCTCGGGCCTGACTGCCCCCCCCCAGCCCCTTCATCCCTCACCCAGCCCCCCCACCTCCCCTTAACACAATCTGCACAAGTGGAATGAAAATTGATTTTTTTTTTAAATTTCATATCTTCTCCGGGGCTCTGTCTAAAGAGGAGAGAGACGCAGCCCAAGACCCTTTTCCCTCTGCCGCACCCCCCAACACCAACAGGCACACACATCACAACTGGACACACATACATACACCCTGACACTCTGCCTGCACCCACCCTGGGGACGCACCCCTCCCCACACCACACACCCATGCAGGACACATCCGTGCACACAGCAGAGACACACAGGACCCCCTGCCTGCACAGGCACCCACCCCAGGCACACTTTACCACCACACACAGCCTTGACGCCTGCTGTCACACACTGTACGTGCGCAAGCTCACACACACGCCTGTCCATATAGATTATGGCCACGTCCCTGTGTACACAAACCCGGGCTCAGGGGCCATCTCACCACAGGCACCGAGGAGACCCAGTGGCTGTCCCAGGGGGGACAGGGTCAGAAACAAGGGCTTTCCTGCCAGCACTTGGCCCCCAACCCCAAGGTTACTCCTGCCCTTCCTCACACAACCAACCAAATGCTCCGGCCTGACCCAGGGTGCAGGTGTCTCCGTGCCTGAGGTACACATGCATGTGCACAAGCGAGCACAGACACACACACTGCACTATTTCTCTCAAGGCTGTACGCTGCCATCCCTACAACAGGCTGGTTCATTTGAGAGCCGGCTCATCCCCACACGGGCACACATGGGGGATGGAAACCCTGGAAACACACAGGCACCTGTAACACACGGACCCACAGGACACACAAGGAGGCACAAAATGCACGCCAGTGCCCACACGTCGTCACTGAGACACAGCCTCACACATCGTAGGGCATCAGTTCACACAAGGAGTGCACACGTGCACCACCTGTCACACAACCACACACACACACCCTCCACCACTCCTCAGGGCTGGTCACACACAGTATCATCAACTCAGTTCTTAAGAACTGACACTCCTGATCCAGCCTGTTACATGCAGCTTCCCAAAATGACTACACACACACACACACACACACACACACACACGTAAACCTGTTCATGTCCGATCCCAGACTCGGGCTCAAAGACACAACAGCAACTCCTAACACAAACGCACCGCCACACAAGCCCACGCAGCCAGTCTCTGACGCACACATTTTGTGAGGTTGTTGTGACCTTGTCCCAAGGCCATTCCTCACACCAACCCTCAGCAGCCCGGCTCCTGGGGTCCTATGGGGGTGGCACTCACTCGGTCCTTTCACCCTGTGTCCCTTGGACAAAGCCTTCTCATCTCCTGGCCTCAGAGACGTGGGCTGTCCTGTCTGGTCACTCAGACACGCTGCATGGCCGCCCGACTCGAGAACTCCAGACGGGGCACGACTGCAGTCTGGACAATCACACCAGACGTTCACACTGAGCTCCACACACAAGCACACCCACGCTCCCAAACACGGCACACGTGGATCTGCTCAGCCCCGTAGTCTCGGGCACCCGATCAGTCACTTGCGTGCAGGAGCACACCCATCTGCACATGTCATGTTCACACGCGCTGCAAAGCAAGGCACAGTCACGAAAAGGCAGCCAAGACCCTCCTCCACACGCAGTGTCACACATCATAGACACACTTACACACGCACAGACACTGGAGCCTCTGCAGAGGCTGCATGACACGAGACAGACAGAGGGACAGATTGGCAGACAGACAGGACACAGGCCCCCAGCCTGGAGCAGGTGTCTGCGACGCCAGTGTGCAGTGGTTAAGAGGTGCCAAACCAGGGCAGGGACGGAGCCCTCCCCACCCCACTCTTCCCGTAGCTGGCCCCTCTGGCCAGGGCTGCGTATCTCCCTGGGTCTCTGTCTCTCTCCCTGAGTCCCAATCTCTGCAGATGTCCCTGGGGCTGCGGCCAGCACGCAGAACGATGTCAGTGGGGGTGGGGGTGGCGAGGGAGCGTCCCCAGGGAGGTGGGAGCCGCAGTGCCACGCACCCCGCCTACCAAACAGCGCTGGGAGGAGAGGGAGGGCTGATGCTCAACGGCAATCCAACCGCTATGCAGACCGAGCTCAGACTGTCCCCCCAACCCCTGTGGGGGGCCCTGCCCCACCCCGCAGACACCCAGAGAGATGGAGGAAGTGCTGGGGTGGGAAGGGAGACAGAGAGAAGGAGAGACACCTCCAGAGGAGCAGATACCGAGAGAGGGAGAGGGAGAGACAGAGTGAGGCAGAGACAGAGACAGAGACAGAGCGGGGAGATCCAAGTCAGGGGGTCACGGCAAAGGCGCATGGGTCAGAGGGGCTTGACAAAGTGAATTAAAGAGCTGGAGGTCCAGGGGAGAGAGATGCTGGAGGAGAGACCCCAGGTCAGGGAGGAAGGAGAGGAGGGGGCAGAGATGCGGAAAATTGAGGGATTAGGGCACAGGCACCAGAGTGGATGGATGGCCGAAGCCTGTGGCTGCAGGGCGGAGAAGGCCTGGAGGGCCTGGGCTGATCTCAACTGTGGGTCCAGGGCCACTGCGGTGCCCCCTCGGCCCTTCGGCAGTACTGGGTTCAGCTCAGGGCCACCACCCCAGCTCCAAGACCCACTCCTCCCCCTCCCCCTCCCCTCCACCTGGCCCCATCCCCACACCCAACCTGCCTCATCCAGAAACCCAACCTCTTCCCAAAGCAAGTCACTCCTCTATTCCAGCTGCCCCCATCTCGTCCCTGCAGCCCGGGCCCTGCCTGGCTGCCCTGGCTGCCCTGGCTGGACCCTCTGGCCCCAAGCCTTCTACCAGACAGACAGTGACAGACGTGCACTGGCTGGAATGGCCAAGGGGCCGGGGCGCTGGGTGTCCTGCTCATGGGGCTTGGCACCAAGTGTGTGCTCAGGAAATATCTTTTCAATGGAATTCAGATGAAACAGGGCGAGGTAGGGAACCAGAGGGACAGAGAGATGGTGAGTCAAAGGGACAGAAAGCCAGAAACCAAGGGATAGAGATGGGGGGTAGTCAGCAAGGCTGGGAGCTGGGGGCTGAGAACAGGAATGGAGAGAGGGGAATGGAGCAGGGAACCAGAGGGACAGAGAGATGGAGGACTGAGACACAGGAACAGAGAGGGACAGGGAATTAAATGGACCAGGAAATGGGCTCAAAATGGGAGAGAAGTGAGTGACTGAAGGTCAGAGAAAATGAGGAACAGATACGTGGGGTCCAAAGCCCAGAAAGGCAAATGTGAGGGACGAAGTGGGACAGCAAGTGGGGGATAGAGACCCAGGGGGACAGGGAAACGGGAGACAGAGGGCGGGGTCCAGGTGCCCGGGCCCCAGCACGTGGCCTGGGCAGGCTGGACCTGGGTGCCTGGGCCCTGGTGGGTCCCACAAGGGCCAGAGAAGGGCCGGGGTCCAGCGGGCTGGGGGAGGCTTGGGGCTACAGGGGCATCGCACGGTGCTAATTCAGCGCCATCGATCAGACGGGATGAGAGCAATAAATTATTGTGACAAGATGCAATCCTGGCCCGCGCACTGCCGCCGAGCGGATCGATCCCTGTCCCCAGCCCCACACCAGGTCCCGTGCCCAGGCCTCGGCCAGGACGCCTCTGCCCACCTCTCTCCCCATTCCCCCCACCATACACACTCCCACTGACAGCCAGGAGGGGCTGCAGCCCTTGGGAAGAGACAGGAACAGAGAGGGGCCCACTGATGGAAGATCAGCCCCAACCTGCCCCGGGGCCTTGCGCTGCCCTCGGCTCCCCACCCTCACCATGACCTGGGTGGGAGCAATTGTCACGATGCCCATTTCACAGATGCAGACGCTGGGGCTCAGACAAGGAAAGTAACTTGTCTAAAGTTTCACGTGGGCGAGTGGTGAAGCCTGGAATCCAATGTGAGTCCGTATGACTTCAAGACCCCCCATATCTGCACTGTCAGAGAAGAGCACAAGGAACAGAGAAAAAGAGGGAGGAGAGAAAGAGAGAGAGAGAGAGAGAGAGAGAGAGAGAGAGAGAGAGAGAGAGAGAAGGAGAAGGAGACAGAAAGTGTAGGACCCTGAGAAACAGAGTCAGAGAAATGGAGAGAGACAGAGACGCTGAGAAAAACAAATGGAAAAACACAGACAGCCAAGTTACAGGGAGGGTGGGAAAAAGACAGGGACAGAGAAAGGGACAAGAAGACTCCGAGACAGGCAGAGGGAGATGGGGCGGGTGGAGGCAGAAGGAGGGAACACAGGCAGCAAGGGCACAGGAAACACGGGCAGGGAGAGAGGTGCCCGTAAGAGTGGGTGGTCCCGGACACCAAGGAGTGTCCGGGGAGACAGGTGCGTGTTGGCACAAGGCTGTGCCGGCTCCAGGTGGCTGGGGGTGCAGATGAGAGTGAGGATGCAGGTGACCAGCTTGGCCCAGGGAACAGTGTCAGAGAGTGGCTGGGTGTGGGAGCAGGGAGGCAGGGCGTGCAGCAGGCAGGAGTGGAGGGAGAGGGTGCACTCGGTTATAGGAGAGCTGGCCGGCAATGGAGAAGCAAGTGGGGCCCAAGCGACTAGGTGGACAAAGAGAAGAGTCTGCGGAGAAGAGTCAGCTCCGAGGCAGGTGTGGGAGGCGAGGACACCTGGACGGCTGAAGTCAGATGGTCTGTTTGACTCAAATCTCCAATATCTACCGGTTTCTAAGACCTCGGCGAAATGACTCCATTTCTCTGGGCTCAGTCTCCTTCTCTATAAAATGGGAGTAAGAGTAAGTACCTGCCTTATAAGGATTTGTGAGGATGAAATGAGAGAATGGATATGAAGGACTGAAGACAGTGCCTGCCTCAGAGACAGGTGGGAACGTGTAACGCATAGGGACTACTCAGGACGTGGTCTGTGGACCAGCAACACCACCTGGGCCTAGTTAGAAACGCGGCATCTCAGGCTCCACCCCAGACCTCTGGAGTGAGGCCCAGGCTTCTGCGTTCCAAAAAGCCCTCCAGGTGTTTCTGATGCACACTGAAGCCTGAGAACCTCAGACTACACACCCCTGTGCCACACAGCAGGCAGGTGTGTAGACAGCTGGGGACAGGTGTGACACGTATTTAACCAATGATACAGGTATTACTTACACTCACCAAGAAAGGTATTCCTGAGGAGATAGATGGCTGGTGACATGTTGCATGAGAAAGGACAGGGGAGCAGGCTGGAGACAGGCGTGAGGGATCTGAAGGTTTGGCTCTAAAGGTGTGGGGGTGACAGGCTGCATGAACAGGTAGTGGAGATTAGTAGAGCTCAGCCAGGGCAGTTTGGGATAGACGATGTTTGAAAAGGCTGTGGAGGGAGACGAGGGTCACATGGATGTCAGGAGGTGAAGAAGGACAGGGAGGAACCCGGTGCTGGCAGCCAGGTGTGTGTCTGTGGAGCAGAAGCAGGTGTTCCCTTTGGGGACAGGATGGGGAGGCCAGGGCTAAAGATACAAAAAGCAGAAAGAGATTAAGAAGGGCAGGTTGGTCTCAGTATCTGTTTGCTGAAGAAATGAGTGAATGTGGTACTGGAGCAGGCTATGCCTGAGGTAGACAGGTAAGGAACGGGCAGGTGTGTGGAGATATTGCTGTGACCTTGTGCGGCAAGGAAGGAGGAAGTGAGAAATATGAGGAATTAGGTATGTGAGAAAAGAAGAAAAATGGATAGATAATACCCGAGGACAGGTGTGGGGGAATAGGTAGACAGGTGAGCCACACACCTGTGGCCAAGGACAGGTTCCCTGCCCAAATGTGTGTATGTGCTGTGTTGTATGTTGTGAGAGATAGGCAGAGACAGAGAGAGTGAGGAGCCAGGCATAATTGAGCAGCAAGTGTGCAGGTGGGACAGGTGTGACTTTCAGAGAACAAGGGTTTGCAGGAGACATCATAGCAGGGGAGGGGCACGAGGAAGAAGAATATGCATGACACCCAGGGGCCAAGGCACGTTTGAGCAATCAGTTGGTGTTGGGCTTAGGAGACATTTGGGGCTAGTGCATGTGCTATCTGAGATGAGCCACTTGACATGACAAGTGGGAAAGACAGGTATAGGGGACTCAGGTGGAAGCAGGGGTATTTAAGTAAAAAGACAGAGGGTGAGGGAGTTCAGTACAAGCAGAGAGTGGTGTGGAGCAGGGATGTTTTTAGGTGACATGTGTGTGGGAAGTACTTCTGGATGGACAGGTGAGAGGTGGACAAGATGAGCACTATAAGGGAGAAGTACAGGTACAAGCAGGAGGGAAGGAGAGGATGGGTGTTACCTGAGGACAGGTCAGGAGGATACACGTGTGTTCACATGCAAAGGAAGAGGAGTGTGTGTGTGCGTGCACACACGTAGAGATATGCTTGAGGGGAGGCGGATGTGAAGGTGGGATGGTGAAGATGCAGGTGGGAAGGGGACAAAGTGATATGAAACGGGACAGGGGAAGGATTCATGTAGAAAGAGCTGATTTTGGAGAACAGATATTACCTGGAGGGGCCGGTAAGAGGAGACTCTCAGGTATGAGAGGTCATGGGCATCTTTGGGGCAGGTTTCAAGGGGACAGGTGTTATCTGGAGGGGCAGGTGTGAGGAAACAGATGATATCTATAGGGGCAGATAAAGGAAACAGGTGCAGAAAATAGGTGTTACCTGTACGGGGCAGGTATAAGAAGACAAATGTGACCTGGAAGTCCAGATGTTTGGAACTGACAGGGGAACATCACTGTGACTGGTGTGTCGATAGACAGGTGTGGGTGAAAGGTGTTACCTGAGGCCACAGGTGCGTGCAGCATGACTCTCCCGGGTGGTCTGCTGCCTCAGTCTCACTCACTCCCCTCTCCTCTCCTCCCGGAGGGTTGGTTCCGGCTTTCGGATCCCTCCTACAGCTCAGGCCCTCAGCAGGGCAGGCCGTTAGCTCCGGGCTTGGCGAGGCTGGGCCTGCCGGGCGGCCGGGGCTCCTGAGGCTGCTTGGCGATGCGGAGCGCGTCCGGGCCTCGGCGGGCTGGCCGGGCGGAGCGGGCGGGGGGGCCGTTTAGCCGTGATAGATCCGCGCGCCGCTTGTCTCTTAATCTCCGGAGCGACCGATCGATTCGCTATTTCCCTTTGTTGCCAGAAAATTCGATCCTGGGCCTGGAATTAGGTCCCCGGCTTAATCTGAGCGGAAACCAGCGAGGGGGAGACAGAGACAGAGACGCTGGGAGAGACAGAGAGATAGTAAGAGACTGAGAGGCAGAGACAGAGAGACAGAAAGAGAGATGCTGAGAAAGATACGAAGGGAGATAAGCACGGAGATTCTGATAGTCTAAGAGTTGGACCCAAAGAGACAGAGATGCTGCAAGAGGTAAAGGGTCAGGGAGTGACAGGGAGACAGCTTCTTGGAGAGTTAGAGGTGGGCACAGAGATGCCTGAAGAGACAGAGACAGAGATGATGAGGCAAGATGCAGCCCTGGAGAGGTGTCAGAGGTAGCCCAGACAGCTCTGGAATGACCAGGACAGAAAAGATGTGCTGCACACTAGGCCACCTGCCCCCAGAAGGACACAGCCCTCCGAAAGTCAGGGCCAGGCATGTGCTCCCAACCCCGAGGTGTGCAGGCCTCAAAACTGGCCCAACTGTCTTTGCCACAGCTCACATGACCCCACACACCAAATATCCAAAGCCAAATTTGCAGACCCCTCAGCCTTGAACTTGAACTCCAAATATAGACTCCTCCAGCTCCCCTTTCCCCGAATCCAACCCCCCATGCTAACCGAGCCCCAAATATCCACAGCCCCAGTCCTGACTCCCAGCCCCAAACAGCTCTCAACCCCGAATATCCAGTCTCTTGGCTCTGAGCCCCCTAGGTCCCAAATTCCAAGGCCTCAGCCCTGGCCTCTAAGCCCCACCAGCTGTTGCCCCAAAACGTCCAGACCCACCCTCAGGTCGGCCGGCCCGGCCCTGTTCCCAAACAGCGAGATCCCAATCTCTCTCGGGCCCCTTCCACCCCGCGCCCACACACTCCGCGGCCGCTAACCCCGGCCCCTGTCCCAAGGGCGCACCTCTGACCCTCTCCCCCTCCCACCTCCCCAGGGAGGGGCGCAGTCCCAACCGCCCCCACTGCCCAGTCGGCGACCCCACCGCCCCCCAGCCTCGGGCTTCGGCAGCCGGGCTCTGAAGATCTCCTGGGGGCAGTCGGGCGCCCCGGCCCCGCCCCGGGCAGGAATCCCCGCCCCCCATCCCCGCCCCTGCGCGGCCCGCCGCTCACTCACTTGCTGGGTTTGCGCATCCGCCGGGGTCCAGGGAGAAGTGTTTAAAGTTCGGGTCCCGCAGCCATGGCCCGCGGCGTCGTGGGGAGGAGGCGCCGGGGCGGGGACGGGGCGCGGGGGGGGATCCCCGGAGCCACGGGGCGGGGGCCGGACGCGGCCGGCGGGGGCGCGGGCAGGGCGCGAGGCTCTGAGAGACGGGGACCGAGGGAGACCCAGCACAGAGAGACAGACAGAGACAGAGACGGGGCGGAGCAGAGACGGGGAGCTGCGGAGAGAAACGAAACGGACGCGCGAGGAGGGACGGAGACGCGCGAAGCCGGGCGCAGAGCCCCGCGCGTGCGGCGAGCGGGGCCGGGCCGGGCCGGGGCGCGGGGCGCGGCTCTGCTCCTCCTCCTGCTCCCCGCTCCTCCGCGCGCGCGCGCGCCCTCCCGCCCTCGCGGCCGCCGCCCGGCTCCGCGCGCAGATATATGGAGGCGGCGGCGGCGGCGGCGGCGCGCGGCGGGCGGTGCGGGGGAGGGGCGGGAGCGCGATCGATGGAATATAATTTTCCTCAAACTCGGAAAATAAAGTTCAGAGCTGATCAAATTTGAAAACAGATGTCGAATCGCGACTCTAAATAAGGTTCGATCCCGGGACTGAGGGAGTGGGGTGGAGAGACCCCCCCTCCCCGCCCCGCCCCGCCTCGCCTACCCCCCCCCACCCCGGAGGAAGACCAGGGCGGACGCACGGACCGGACGCGGGAGGTGGAGGCCAGGACCGCTGCTGGACACGCAAACCTGGCTTCGGGCACACACACAGACACAGGCACACACAGACACACACAGCCTGGATCGCTGACACACGGACGTAAGACACAGATACAGTAACACAGTGCGAACACACAGGCACGCAGGACATAGTCTAGTGGGCACATGGACGCCAACCCCACTCAGGGACACACACACAGAGACGCATATGTACAAAGAATGGACACACAGCCTGCACACACAGACCAACACACTACACACATGGGCACACACAGATCCATGGTGGACATACAGCTACACTCCACCCCTGAACACACGAACCCTCACTGACACAGGAGCCCAGGGCACGTAAACACACACACAGTCACAGTCAACCCAGGGCAGGCACACTGGCGCTCTGCACGCCCACGCAGTCCACAGGAGCACGAACGCACACCTGCAGTGACAAGGAAGGGCCCAGCTCATCTGCTCCCATTGAAATAACAAGTTACTTACCCCCTGGCCTCGGGGTCCTGAGAGCAGCAGCCCCCAGCCCCAGAGTCCTGACTCTGGCCCAGCCTGACCCCACCCTCATTATCCACCCTCCTACCCCTCCTTGGTGTCTCCCTCTCACCCTGTCTCCCTCTCCCCTTCACTGCATCCCTGCCCCACCTCTCTCTCCCATTCCCAGGTCAGGCTCTGCCCCGAGCCACTTTTTCTGGGGAACACTCCCAGGGGTCTGGAGCAAGACAACAGTCCCCAAGCGGATACCCGGTGGCCAGGACAGCTCTGATAGTTCACACCAGGCGCCAAGGGGATGAAGAGGACTTCAGACAGCCTCCAGCACCAGCGCGGCTCCCCACTCTACCTGGGGAAGTCACCGAGCGGCCTCGGTTTCTTCATCTGCAAAACGGGGCAATAATATGACCACCTCCTAGAATTGTTGGGAGGGTTAAACAGCAGGACAGAGAGAGCATGCCTGGCACCATTCCAAGCCCCAAATAAGCACACACTTGCTCTGAGCATCACTACTTCAATTTGATCATATTAAAAATACTGAATATTCTCCTAGGAAAAAATAATTCCCTCACTGTCTCCACATGGAACAACACTCCTTCTAGGAGCCAGCAGGAAGTCCCTGCACTGGGTGTCCCCACGCCTTCGTGACGTGGTCCCTGAGCCTCCTCAGCAGAACCATGATCCTCTGGTGTCTAGAGCAACCCTGACTGGACACAGCATCCTTGAAGCTAGCTCTCCAGACAGTCTCTGACACTCATGCCCCTTGGGTGTCTGTGGCACCCACCAGACTGTGGAGAACATTCTTCCAGTATCTTCTCAGTGCGTGGCCCTGAATGCTAAGAAGGGGGTTCTGGGGCACCCCCTGTGGGGTAGGACTCCTCACCCACATGTGATGCCCTTTGAGACAGGGACAACACCCTCCAGGTGGATGTGACACACTTCTACAGGTGGATAGAACACCAACCAGAATATATTCAGTGACCATTAAATGTGCAAAAAAGGCTCCTGCCAAAAGAGAAAGAACACCCTGTGAGCAGAGAGAACTCAGTTAACAGTAGGCAACATCCTTCAGTAAGACAGCAGGCTCTCTGTGAAGACACTGCTTATTACACTGTACGCTACACCCTTCCAGAAAATAGAACATCCTCAGAATGTTAGTGACACCCATAAGCCAGCAAAGAGTGTCATCCAAGAGGGCTCTCATGCCCTTTATCTTTAAGCCTCATCTCTGGGAGAAATGAAGGCACCCCAGGGTGTCAGAAACACCCATTAGGCGATAGGGAACACCTGTGAGGGGGCTCACAATGCCCAACTGGAGGGTATGGAAGGCCCCCAAAGAGTTACGATGCCCTTGCTGGCCAGGACCTGATAGGTGGGACATCACGCCTGATGGACATGTCAAAGACACCCACCTGACTGCTCAACATGCCCCCACCCCACCACCACAAGAAGACACCTTCCTGATTTCTGTAACACCATTTGGGCTGTGTGTCTTTGGGCCATCTATGTTCTCTGAGCCTCAGGTGGTTGGGAGGATATATGAGAAGGCTGAAGTCAGAGTTGCTAGGCCTGTAAACACATAGTAGCTGCTCAATAAACGTGAGAGCTCTTGCTGTCAGCATTCCCCAAGGAGGGGTGTACCATCCACCGAGTTTGTATGTTCACTCATTAGCAGTATTGCCAACACCTACTTGACTGAAGGAAGTATCTCACAGGAGGGGGACCTTTAGGGTGTAGTTAACATCCCCAGGGAGGCTGCAATAGCAGACACCTGTCATTAAGACCCCCTGGGAGAGAACCCCCTCAGGATGTTTAATGCCCCCGGAAAAGAGAGAGAGAAAGATAAGGGAAGGACACCCTCAGCAGCCTTTAACACTCAACGTACTGAATCTATTATCCATGAAGGAGAGGACACCTCTGGGGTCTGTAACCTCCATTAGGCTGTTTTTAAACCCCTAAGGCGTGAGAGGAGCCCTCTGCAAGGGCTGACACCTCCCGTTAGACTGCTGGTCACACCAGGAGTGAGACCAGGATAGGTGTTAGCCAACCCCCTCACTCAAGAATCCATCCCCCAACCCACTCCTTGCACCGACTCCCCAAAACACAGGAGCACAAGCAGGGGCGGGGGGGGGGGAGGAGCCGAACAGGGTCTGAGACAATTAGCATAATCCTGACAATGAATATTTCAATGGTATTTGCTCTGGGCCAGGCATTGGCCCAACTCTATACACAGATGAAATCATTTAATTCTCATGACAGCCCTATGAGATAGGTGCTGATAGTATTATCCCCATTTTACTAACAAGGAAACTGAGGCACAGAAGTCACTTACCATACACTGTTACACAGCTACTTAGTGTTGGAAATGGGACTTGAGCCAAGGTAGCCTGGCCCTGGGTCGGGGTTAGGGGTGGGGTGGGTCGGGGTTGGGGGTGGGGTGGGGCGGTCAATGTGCCTAACCACCAGGCAATACTACCCTGTTGCATACACCTGCACCTCCACCCCCATATTAGACTCAGGTCTCCACCTCTGACTTAACGCCTCAACCAAGCAGAGTCCACCCTACCACTCTGCCGGGCTCTCTGCACTTCCTCTGGCACAGTGTGACGTCCCCACCGCATCCCGCCCCCCGAGGAAGGAGGGGGTCCCTGGCTTGCAGCTCCCTACGGGCAGTGCCAGTGTCTGTGTCATCTCTGGGTCCCCACCGAGGGCAGAGCCTGACTCTCAGGGACCTGGGGAGAGCAAGAAGGGAGGGAGGGGAGGATGGTAAAGAGAGCAGGGAGGGAGGAGGGAGGAAGAAGTAGAGGGGTTCAGGGAGCCACACCCGCAGCTCCCCAGGGAGGCAGCCGCAGGAGGGCAGGGGAGCAGGGCTGGAACTGGGCCAGGCTACACCCAGAGTATTGGGGGGCACTAAGGGAAGCCAGAGCCAGGGGGAGTCAAGCCGGTAGGAGGAGGGGGAGAGGGAGCATATGGCATTCCTACCCCTCCCCCAACTCCTCCCCAACCCACCATCTCCACCCCCTGGAAGGTGGTGGAAGGGTGAGGGCAGGGATGAAATGGCTGAGAGGACAGACCGACAGCCGCACGGAGCAGGGGGAGGCAGCCAGCCAGGCATGCGCGTGTGGGGGTGGAGTGGGAATCAGAAAGACAGACAAGGGCGGGGGTGGACAGATGTGGGGGTCCCAGGAAAAGGACAGACGGACTTATGGGTTGGGGTGGGGAGACAGACAGACAGCAGGGGAACGTGGCCACGTGTGAGGGGAGGCCAGACAGGGGACGCCCAGGGAATTGCGGACAGATGGACGCCGGAGCGACGGCCGTGCAGGCGCGGCCCGCGAGGCCGGGGCCAGGCCGAGGGCGCGCGCGGTGGCGGCCAGAGCGGGAGGCGGAGGCCGGGCGAGCGCGGTGTTTGTGGAGCTGTCGGCTGCGGTGGAATTATGAAAATAGCAGGCATCGGAGCCGGCCTTCAGCTTCGATTAGGGGAGATGGGACATGACAGGTGCGATCAATACGCAGCCGTTCTATAAAGTGTCAAGTAATGAATCAATTTCGACTAAATTTTCCATTTTTCAGAGGCCGTTCTCCGAGAGAAGAATATCCTCTTTTGTAAAGATATTATTATCGATTTCGGCGGCAATTTGACATCAGGGGTAGTTAATTCCACTCAGAATAAAATTGAAAACACTTGAGAGAGAAAAGAGAGAGGCGAAGAGTGAGACAGAGAGGGAGAGAGGGGGAGGGAGGGAGGGGCTGGGAGGAGAGAGAGATGGATGGACAGAGAGACAGAGGCAGAGACAGAGAGAGGGACCAAGAGAAAGAGGCCCAGAGAGATGGGGCAGAGGGCGACAGAGATATGGAGACACAGAGAGAAACTTAGAGACTGGAGCCTAGAATGCCAGAGAGGGAGGTGGGATGAGACTGGGAGAGACTCAGAGATAGAGACAGGCTAGGGAGAGGGGCTAAGAAAGCCCAACAGAGACAAACTGAGCGTGTCTCAAAGAGAAGCCCAGATGTTAGAGACTTGCCACAGGGTGCAAAGAAATGGACAAAGTCAAAGAAAGATGGAGAAAGAGGCGGGAGAAACCGACAGGCAGACGGGAGAGACACTGAAAGTGGGAGACGGAGAAGGAGAAACTTAGGGAGCTGGGGAGAAAGACACGTAGGGGGCCTGAGCAACAGAGAGACGATGGACCGAGAGAAAGGGTGGGGGACAGAGGGCAGGAGAGGGGCAGAGGAGGGGGGGCAAGGGCGCAGAGGCTGCGGGGTCCCGGGCTGAGCGCACGCAGAGATGGGGGTTCTGCCTGTGCTGTCCCTCAAAGTCACTGTGAATGGAGGGAAGTGTGCATGTGTGAGTGTCACCTGGTCGGAACTGCTGAGCTGGTGGAGGCCGAGTGTGAGTGTGTGTGCTGTGTGTTTCTGAGCTGCTCTGGGGGTGAGGGGTCTGGTCCAGGGCTCCCGCAGCATGATGCGTTGCGTTTTGGGCAGGGGTGTGCGTGTGGTGACTGCTCTGTGTGTGCCCTTGCACATTGACTCCTGGGGTCCATCTGTATGTGCCCGTTCCTGTGCATGCACACACTGTGGGTCCCTGGCCTGCAGCCCCATGGGTCTCAGCAGCAGGCAGTGGTGACAACATTTCTGGTTAGTGCCTGTCAGTCCCCCAGCTGAAATCTCCATTTATCCCTGAGCAGGTCGCAGGCTGCCTGGAAGAGAGGAGATGGGGCTGGAGAATAGGACCCCTGGATTCTAAGAGAGAAGGTGGCTGGGAACCCTCACTCCTGGTCTGAGGGAGGAGGGGCTGGGGGCTTGGACTCCTGGGTCTGGGGAGGAGGGGGCTGGTTGGCACAGACACTCAGGAACGGGACCATCTGCAATCAGGCAATAGGGCTGGCTGGGAAGCTCCTCAGCCATCCTGTCAGCCTCCCCACCTGAAAAGCCCGTACCTGCTGCCCCCTAGTGGACATGGAGATTGGGGCCAACCGAGGGAACCGGAGCTGACAAGTCCTTAAGCAAGGAACCCTGGGAAGGGAAGGCAGAGGTACAGACCCAAATGGGAGCAGAGACAGAGACACACAGAGAGATATGGACAGACATGGGCAGCGAGACAAGTGGACACAGACAGAGACAGAGAAGTAGGGAGACAGGATTGAGGCCCTGGTTAAACGGTGTGAGAGAGTGAGAGGACATGGAGACAGGAGCCAAAGCAGAGAAAGAGGGAAAGATGGTGACAGAGGGGGCGTCCCCATAGACAGTGGGCAGAGAGTAAGAGTGACAGGGAGGCTGTTGGACAGAGAGAGCTGGGGCTGGTGAGAAGACTCGGGTACAGAAAGTATGAGAGACCGAGACAGGAACCACGTGGACAGAAGGACAATGAGACAGAGGGATGGCAGATAGATCTAAAGAAGGAAAAGAGGGAGATGCAAAGAAGAGAAAACCCAGGGAGCAGGCAGAGAGAAGACAGGTGGACAGAGGGATGCAGGAGATACAGGTGGACACAGAGAGATGGGCAGACACTCATGGAAAGACAGAACTAGAGAGAAACAGGCAACACACCCAGAAAAAGACAAGCAGACACACAAAGACAGGCAGATGGAGCAAGGCAGGTGGACAGAGGAGTATGGAGAAGTCAGGGCACCCAAACGCAAGTGGACACCCTGAGATGGAGCACATGGTATGTGGGGTGTGGCTGGACCCAGGACTGGGGGAGACTGTGGCCTGGCGGGAGTTCCAGGCTGAGGGTTTTCCCGAGGCACAGAGTAGGAGTGGAGCTGGGGACGGGGCTCCCCTGGCTGGGGTCTCTACCCGCTACCCCCTCCTGTCGCCCCCCCACCCGGCGGGCTGCCCGGCGGAGGCGACAGATTGAGCGATGAGACGCATTACGCACTTAATCCGCCTGATTGAATGTTTTGCTTTCGCCCAAATTGAAACATTAAACAACACGGGACGAGAAGAGGCGGCCGCAAATCACTCATGAAAGATTCATCTTCTCCCCGGCAGCCACCGCCGCCTGCCTCCACCGCCGCCCACCCCAGCCTGGGAGCCATGGGGTGGGGGTGGGGGTGGGGTGGCACCCCTGCCCACTCTGTGGGGCTCCGGCCCTCATAGCCCAGGGAAGTTCTTCCTGCGTCTAGCCTCTATCCCACACCACAGGTGGCCTCAGAGACTGGGACCCCAGACCCCTGGACCAGCCTGGGCAGCATAACCTTGGCCCGGTCCCTGCCCCTCTGTGGTGGGAACTCCTTCTTGCCCACTCTGGGGTCCACCTCTCCAGCTCTCTTCCTGGACCAACCAGGGCTTTGGCATGGAGGGGGCTGCTCGGTGTGTTTGGGGTGGGGAAAATGAGGCCTGAGAGCCCCCTCCCTGTGCAGGGGGGTCTTTCTGGGGGTCTGGATCCAGCAGTGGGGGTGGCACCTCGGGGGTGAGTCAGAGGGAGGTGGCTGTTATTTCAGGATGAGTGGAAATGGGGGACAAGGGTGTGTATGTGTTCTCTGCCACTCCAGAGCTCGGTGTGTCTGTGTGTCTGTCTTGCATGCATGACTGGACTTTCTGTCTCTGTCTCACTCTGCCTGTTGTTGTAACTTGATTTGTGACTGTGCCTGCCTCTCTGTGTGTCACTGCCCACACGCCTATGTGGTCCTGTGTGTGTGGCTGTAATTCCGTGGGCCTGTGGCTGGCTGTCTGTCTGCTTGGGTGTTTCTAAGCATAACTTTCTCTGTGTGTATTGTGTGTAGTATTTGTGTGCTTTTAGAGTGACACTGCGTGTGACTCCGTTTGTTCATCGTGGGCGTGTGTGCTCGTGTGTCTGTCTGTCTGTCTGCCTGCCTGCCTGGGTTTGTGTCCCTGTGTCACTTGTTCTGGATCTGACTGCAGGTCTGCGTTTAACTGTTTCACATCTGGGTCTATCTTGTGCACCCACGTGTTTCTGTGGCCGTGTGTGTCTCTCTGTCTCTGTGTGTTTATTTCTCTGTCTCTGACTGAGAGGACATCTGCTGGGGCCAGAGACAGTTCACCAGAAGAAGTGGGGTCAGAGTGGGGAGAAGCAGGGGAGAGAGGAGGCAAGAAAGACAGACAGGACAGTGGCGACGCCTGGGAGCCGGGGAGCAGAGAGCGCAAGCGGGAGCTGGGGGGGCAGTAGTGGGCACCTCGGCCAGAGCGGGTGATCAATATTCGATTTAGGTTTTAATTCCGGGGCTTTCGGAGCCTGTCAGCCCTGATGTATGAGCTCACACCGGGGCCGCCCAGCCAGCCACCCCACGAATGCCCATGGCCTGGTGGCCTGTCCTGGCCGCGGCTCCCTTGCCCTGCCTGCTGTCGGCTTCCGGAGAGGGGAAGGGGCGATGGGCCCCAGTGGGGGCGGGGGGGGGAGGAGGAGGCACTGTGCAGGGCAGAGGGAAGGGCTGCACGCAAACCTGTGCACGAGTTTGCCTGAGTTCACAGTCGAGTTCATGCTTGGCACTCACTCACCTAGTGCACCTGCAGATTTGCTGCTGCCTGCCTATATGCCAGAAGGAGACAGGAAGGGGACCCAGGCCCTATCCCAGGGACCCCAGAGGTCTTCACTGTCTCAGGGACACCGTGCTAGAGTCCTACAGCCTGCGTGTTGGCACTGCCCACACACATCCAAACACACAAGTGTCCCCGCCCACACCCCTGGTCTCATGCATACCTGTGCACACATAAACCCTGATGAACACATAACCCCAGAGCACACACAGACTTGGACGAAGGCTCCATATTAATGGGAGGTGGGTGGGAGCAACTTGGGGAGACAGTGTTTTCACAAGAGAGAGTAAGAGACAGAGACAGAGAGAAGCTGAAACTCAGAGACAGACACCAACATAGTGACAAGATGGAAGAGACACAGGCAGATCAAGAGAGCAACAGAGAAAAACTCAAAGAGAGACAGGTGCAAGACAGAAGCCAGGGAGGCCTGGAGGAGCGTGGAGCCCAGCAGAGGGCTGGGATCCGCGGGGGAGGGGGATGGAGAGCTCTCCCTTCTTCTCCAGATGCCCCCCCAAACCCTGTCTCTCTCTCAAGAAGATGGATCCACCGCCCTCCCTGATGACAATGCTGTCTGCGCAAACTTTAATTAACACTTTGAGTTAATTAGTTCGAGATCATTTAGGAGTAAAATGTTTTTATTAGGGAGGCTGCGAGCCTGTTGATGGATGGGGCGCGATTCGCTCTTCCGCCCGCGGGGACAGCCGTAAACAGAAATCAATCAGGGGGCTCCCACCCCAGCCCCCCGCCCCCCATGCCAGGCTCCCAGCTCCGTCTGCTTCCCAGGACCCTGGAGTCCTGGCCCCCAGTCCCCTCCTTTCTCAGAACCCGCAGCCTGGTCCCCAGCTCCTCTCTCAGGACCCAGACTTCGGTCCCGAGTCCACTTCTCTCTCAGACCCCAGTTTCTGGCCCCCAGCTTTATCTTCCTCCTCAGACCCTGGAGGCCTTAACTGCAGCCGTGGCCGAAGCCCCGCACTCCCACTGCCTTCCCGGACTCCAGGGCACAGAAGCAAGGAGCAGTAACCCTGGGCCGTTGGTCAGTCCCCTGCCTCGACGCCCTCCCAGTCCCTGACTCCGCGTCTCCGAACTTTCTCCGGGTCGTCTCAGCGTCTCTGTCCGGCGGTCTCGCTGGTCTCTGCCGACTGGGGTCGGGCTCCCGCAGCCCCTCCGGCCCGCTGACGGCTTCATCAGATGTCCCGGCGGCGGGGGCGAGGAAGGCGGCCCGGGAGCCGGGGAGGCCGGGGGCGCAGGGGGCGAGGGGGGGGCGGGGGTTCCGGGGCCGATAAATCTTCATCAGGCGGCGGCGGGGGGGCCATTAGGCGCTAATGGGAAGATGGAGGGGCCTGTCGGCCGCGCGGGCCGGGCCTCATTTGTCCTGCTTCCCGCTCCATTGGCCGCCGCCCCCGCCCCGCCCTCCCCCGCCGCCGCGGCCGCCTCAGCGCCCCATTTCCGCTTCGAACCTTTGGAAGGGATGGAGGGGGGACCTGGGGGTGGGATTGGAGAAAGAGGGAGTTGGAATGCCGGGACCGAGTTAGAAAAGGAGGGGGCGGCCCAGGACACGGAGGGAAGAGGTTAGGCAGCAGGGGCAGAGTTTAGAACGTGGGCGACGCAGACAGAAAGCAGGCGGAGGGGGAAGAACACAGTGGGGAGATATATAGGAACGTGGAGAAAGTAAATAGAACTCTGGGAAGAAAGAAAGAACTCGGGTGGGGGCACACGAATCGCGAGGGGACCCAGAATGCGGGAGGATGCGGACTGGAACATGGGGTACGGGGCGCAGATTGGAGTCCGGGGAGAGGGTTGGATCAGCGGCCTGGCCTCCGGGGCGGGGGCCGGGGTGGCGCGCGGGCGACGTCCCTCGAGGCAGAGGCGCGGCCCCCGCCCGTCGCCGCCACCACCCGCTCCCGGACTCGCGCCCCCGCGCGTCCACTCTGATTTCTCGGCCCATTTTTCTTCCTCTGCTGTCACTCCGGCGCTCGCCCTCCCGCCGCCCGCGGCCCCGCCGCGCTCTGCTTCCCGCGGGAAGCCCCGCCGCAGCCGCAGCCGGCCCCGGGGTGCAGGCGGCTCTGCGCCGCAGGCTCCCCACTCCCACCTCGCCCGGGGGCCCCTCAGTCCCCACCAGAACCACGTGTGATCCCCAAGTCTGTCACTCCCGAAATGGGCTGTAAGACTCACAGGAGGGCACAACCTTGACGGCAGCACAGGCTGCGGCCCTGAGAGCTGGGGACCAGGACCTCAGCGCTTCTGGGTCCCAGCCTCAGATTCCCCCAAGGACGTCTACATACCCACACCAAGCACGCAAACTCACACCTTTCTGCAGGAACGTCCAAACAGAGAAGACCCTTAGGATCTGACCTATACCTTGAGCTGGCCACCCCAAGCCATATGATTAATAACCCAGACTCAGAAACACCAGGGATGCACCATCAACACAGCCCCAGACACCCCAAAATGAGGATTCTGGGCCCTAGCACCATTTACCCCCAAACCTCCAGCCCAAGACACAATGACAGGTTAAGGGAGATGGGCTTTAGGTCAGTCACCCCAAAATAAATCAGTAATTCTATAAGTCACCCCTAAAATAGATATTCCCCCAGACTTAGTCACCCCAAAATTAGGCATCAGGGGTCCCAAAGTCAGCACACATAGACTGTATCTTCCTCACTGAACTCTAAACATGAAGACCCCAAGATAAATTACCCACAATCTAGACAAATGGGCCCCCAGCTGATGTCACCCCTCTCAGTGTATGATCCCCATTCTCAATATGAATTTTAAAATGGGACTAAAACTCCCATCCCTGAACTGAACAACCCCAATCTTGATCCCCAGACTCAATCCAAACAGGATTTCTGCCCAACCCAGCAAAAGACTCCCCCTAAACTAGCCATTTGGCTCCCCAGGCTCAGTTTCCACTAAACTAAGATCAGGACAACCCGCCCCCCCTCCACCCCAGCAAGTCACCCTCACATTAGTCAGGTTCTACCATCACCCCCAATTTGGCATCTGGAACCCCAGCATCAGTCACCCTTTAAAATACACATCTGAGCTTCTGCCCTCAGTTACCTCTATTCATGAGTCACAAACTCCTCAGCAAGTTCACCAACAAACTAGGCAGCTAGCCTCCCAACTGAAGCTTCTCGATGCCCAAACTACCCTTCCGATCCCCAAACTTCAGTTACTCATACACTAACCATTAGGACCTCATAGACTGTTAGCTTCCCAAAGTAGGCACCTTAAGTGAAGAACCCCCAAAGTTAGTAGTCCTAAACCAAACTCTGGGAACTCAACGATCAGAGAGACTCAAACTGAGAGTTTAGGGTGCCTGACTCAAACACTTCTGTAGTGTGTTGATGGTGGCCCCCCAAAAGATATGTCTATGTTCTAACCCTGGACTTTCTTGGGAAAGGTGTCTTTGCAGATATAGTTAAGTGAACTATCTGGAGATGAGCTTACTCTGGATTACTGGGGTGGGGCTTAAATCCAATGACAAGTGTCCTTAAAGAGACAGGAGAGAGATGCAGGGAGAAGGCCTCATGCAGACAGAGGCAGGGGTGCCGCAGCCACCAGAAGGGGGCAGAGGCCAGGAAGGGGCCTCTCCTGGAGCCCTCAGAGGGAGCGCAGCACTGCGGACTCCTTGATTCTGTGCCTCTGGCTCCAGGACTACAGGGAAATACATTTCTGCTGTTTTAAGCCATCCAGTCTTTTACGAACCACAGGAAACTAATACAGGCCTGTGTCCCTAGACTCAGTGACCCCCAAAACTAAGGATGTGGACCCCCACCACAGTCAGGCCCCAAACTAGCCTCTAATCCCCAAAGCTTCTGGACCTTAGCCCAGTTACCCACCAACACCGCATCAAGGAAGCAGTCACCCCGAGTTTGTTAACTAGGTCCTGAGGCTCATTCAGCCTTGAAGCATGTACGTGGAGTCATAGCTACTGTCACCATTAAATGAGCATTGGGATCCCCCACAGGTAGTAACCTCTAACCTCCTAATGGCCACGACCTCATAGATAGCTGACATTGAGATGCTTCAAAATGAGGCAGCTGGGCCCCCTGTCTCAGCACCTCTGAAATAAAATAAGCATTAAAGCCCCTCTAATTGGTAAACCCTCAATAGCATCTGGGCCCCGAGGTTAGTCCACCCCTGAACTAGGTATCAGACCCCAGATTAAGCCACCTTAATCCAGGCATTGAGGCTTCCCAAAGTCTGAGCCTCCATATCAGTCACCCTTAAATAGGTACCTGGGTGATTAGCTTCAGATACCACCATCCTAAGCAACAACACCCCAAACTCCATCATCTCAAGCCAGGTATAAGGAACCCCAAACCTCAAACCTTGACAACTAAGTTTTGAAGCTTAGCAAGCCCCAAATTGTATATAAGTATTAAGAACTCTTAAATCGGTAATCCCCAGACTAGGCAGCTAGTTCTCCCCACTTCAAATGCCCCCCAAACTAGACTTCTGACATACAACTATGACACCCTACCACCCCTGCCAGGAGGCATCTGATGACATTAAACCACAGGTGACCTAGAGCATCACTGTTAAAGTTGACATCTGGGCCCTAGCTGTCACCCCAAACTGGCATTTAGACTCCCAGCTGGCCAACCAAATCATATCTGGCCAGCCCATAGGAGTCACCCCTAAACTAGACATCTGAGTGGCTTGGCTCAGCTACCCCCAACTAGGGTTCTGGGCCCTCAGCCTCACAAACTCTATCAGGACACTAAGGTAAGGTGGCTCTCATTTGGCATTTAGGGCCCCAGCCTTGTCCCCAAATTAGAATGCAGACCACAATCTCATTTACCCCTAAATTAACCTATAGGGCCCCACAATCAATATAACCACAGTGAGTCACTCTCAAAATAGGCATCTGAACCCTACAGCTAGTCACCTACAAGCTCAATATCTGGCCTCCTAGTCTCAAAGAGTCCCCAAACCCAGCTGTGGCACACCCAGGCTCAGTAATCCCCAAACTAGGCATGTAGGCCCCAAACATCAGTCAGCCCTAAAGCAGTCAGGAGGACTCCGAAATGAACATATGGGCCACCAGGCGTGGTCAGCGCTAAACTCCATACCGGCATTCTCGTCTGGACAGCTGAGTCTCGAGACTTCGCTCACCCCGAACTTGACAGGTCCCTTCTATTCGAGCATCAGTAGGCCCCGTCAGTCCCCACACAAGTCTGCACTATTACAGCTCTACAGCCCAGCTTTAGGTACCCCAAGTCAGGGACGTGGGCCCACAAATGCCCAGAACTTAGCATGGGGGACTTTAGTCACCCCAAATCAGTATTTGAAAGCCAGCCCACCTCCCCAAAGTAGGCTTCTGGGTCCCCAGTTTTCGTCACCTGCAACCATACATCTGGACAAACATAATCATTTGCCCCAAACTAGACTGACCCTTGGTATCTTCTTGTTTCTGATGAAGGTGGGCCAGAAAGCCCCGCAGCACGTTGTGCCCCAGCCTGAGAGACCCCCAGATGGGCATTTGGGCCCCAGCCTCAACCCTACCTCGAGCTTTGAAAGCCATTGACCTTCAAGTCACAGACATCCCCAAACACTATCAAGCACCCCTCAAGTGGATCCTGGGCTCTGGGGTCCTGACCTCCTGGCTCTCTGCTTCCAAATGCCCAGACTCTCAGCTTCAGTGACCCCTGAACAGGGCTCCCCACTCCAGGCCACCCTTACTCAAAAGTCCACGTTCATCCAGGGACCCCACAGCTGGGTGCAGAAGCCCCCTGACTCAGTCACCCTGGGAACATTCAGGTGTCAGTGCTCGCAGACTCAGCTGCATTTGGAAGGCACTGAGTCCACAGGCTCTGCACCCCAAATTAGGGGACTGGAACAACAGTTTCTGCTACCTCAAACAAAAAAAGGCAATCTTCCGTCTCGTGCCTCTGGCTGCACTGCCACATCCCCGGTCTCTGTGGCCTGAGCTACACGACCGGCCGCCACGTTGCCACGCATTACACAGTCACATCCTGGCCTAAGGACCTTGTGCCTAATCTCTGTTATATAGCTAGGCTCCCACCTCCGTCAGTCACACCACCCCAAACAGTGCACCAGACGCTTGGTATGAAAATATAAGTAGTATCCACAGTGCCATGTGTCATCTCAAATTAAGCCATTGAATCCTAAGTTTGTGTCTCTCCAAACTAGACAAGTTATCCCAAAGTAGACTACCAAAACCCAGTCTCTGAGACCCTCAACGAGGTACCCCTAGTTTATGTCATCCATACCCTAGTTTCTGTCATCCACAGGAGACAGGCCAATCCCCCATCTCAATTCCTTCAAATCCACCAGAATCCACAATCTCTGTTACCCCATCACTTCCAAATAGATCATGAGAACCCCAACTCTATCATCCCCAAGCTAGACTTGTCCCATAGTTTCTGAACCTAAACTGAATTATTGTTCAAACTGGCCCAGACCCAGAGACAAGCAGCGAGCGTCACCTAGAACTCAGTCTGTGTCCAACTATATCGCCCCAAAATAGGGCCTTTGACATGTGTTTCTCACCACCCCAAAACTAGACAACTGACCCTGGTCTCTGTCTCCCCCAAACTGGACAAAAGGACCCCAGTAACTGTCACCCAAATGAGTAAACAAGACCAACAATATCTGTGCCCCCATCTAGACAACTAGATCTAGTCTCTGTCACCTTAAACATGATGATGGATGAATAAGCTCCACACATCCAACCAGACAATCAGAACTCAAACTGTCTCCACGAGTTAATGAGGTGAGCGCCCCGTCCCTCTGACTATAGAACCAAACCTCCAGTCTTAACCAGTCTGTCATCCTAAAATGTCCTGGGACCCAGCCTCTGTCCCATAATACTAGGCAACTAACTCCCAGACTCTGCTGCCCCAGACAATGGTACCTCTAGGATCTGTCACTCCACATTGAGTGACTGATGCATAACATGTCACCTCAAACTAGAGACCTGGGCCCACAGCCCCATCAATCTTTATCTTCTCAACTAGACTCCAGTGTGTCATCCCAACCGGACAACCAGGCCCCTAGTCCCACCCACTGGGAGAACCAGGTAAGCAAATTCCCATTCTATGTCACTTGAAACTAGATCTTGGAACCCCAGTCACTTCATCCCAAACTGGACAACCAATCTCTAACTTCTGTCATCACAAATAGACACAACTAACCTCCTGGTCTCTGCCACCCCAAACTCAAATTCCTAGTCTCTGTCACCCCAGACCAGGTCCTAGGAACACAGAACCCTCATCTCTGCCACCCCAATCTAGACAAATGAACCCCTGCTTCTGCTGTTCCAAACTAGACATCTGGACCCCCAGCCTCTTGCGCACCACACTAGACAAAGAAACGCCACAGTCTTCTGAGACCTCGGTCGTGACAACCACGTGGTAATCTCTGCCTTCCAAGCCAAATGACAGGACCCAGTCTGACACCTCCAACTAGGTGACAGATCTGTTGTGTCTGCCACCTCAGCCTAGCTCAGGGGCCAAACCAAAGCCCTGAATCCCAGTGTTATCACCCCAAGCAAGATAACCAGTCCCTTGGTCTCTATAACCCCAAGCCAGACAATTGGCCTGTCTCTGGCACCCCATGAGATAACCAGACCACAAGTCACAGAGACCCCAGTGGAGTCCACCAGACACCCAATTTCAGTAATTGAACGCTCAGTCTGGCGTCTCAAATCTTAAAATTTTGGTGCCTCAACCCACAACTAGATTACCGTTCTGTCACCCAAAAAGAGACTAGGTACCAATTCTGATACTCCTATAAAAGCTCCAGTCTTGGCCACCTCAAAACTAGACAATCAGAGCCCGGTCTGTCACCCCAAACTAGACCTTAGGATCCCAGCCCCATCACTGCAACCATGACAAGAATCCATCTCTGACACCTCAAACAACTCGAGTCCCTGTCACTCCCAACTAGAAGAGTCCCTAAACTGTCACTTAAAATTTGAGAACTAGACCCACTGTTTTAAACATCAAACTAGACAAGATGTTCCCCAAACTAAACAACGTGGTCCCCTCAAGTCACTGTCACTTCATGCTAGGCCTTAAGACCCCCCAATTCCTATTGTCCCAAATTATGTAATAGGACCTCAGGCTCTGTCACTATCACTAAACAGCGTTGGTACCCAAGGAAACACCAGACCCCAATCAGGTGGCCTCCAGCCCCGGGACACCCTACCTTGTCTTCCTAAACTAGGGTCCTGGACACCCAGTGTCATAATCCCAAATTTTCTATCTAGACACCCAGGCCTCAAGAATCCCCTTCTCTGTCACCCCGAGCTAGATAAATGACCACAGTCTCTGTCACCTCAAAGTTGACAACATCCCCAATTTCTCTTACCCTAAACTGGACACAAACTGGATTCCAAACAAGATAACCAGAGGTCTAGTCTGACACCCAAAATGAGGTGTAGTCGCTCCCTGGCTCTGTCACTCTATAATGGACAACTGGGTCCCTTGTTCCTGTCACCCCAAACCTGGCCCACAGGTTCTTTAATCTGCAGTCGACAACCAGGTCCACAATCTGTCTCTTACAACCAGCCAAATGGACCCCCAGCCTGTCATCACAATAGACTACCAGGACTTTTAGTCTCTGCCCCTCAATGAAACACTAAGCCCCTAGTTTCTGTTACCAGAAAACAAACCTCTCAATCCCAAGGTCAACCAGAAAGTGATGGGTGGGAAAATGGAGCCCCAGTCTTGACCACCCTGTATGGAAGCTTCTGCTCTCAGCATCTCAGTAACTCAGCATCAGAATGAGGGGCCTGTAGTCAGTCACCCGCAGATTAGGCCTCTAGACCGAGTCTCGATTTCCTGCTGCCCTCAGGGACAAGCTGCCAACTGCTTGACACAGTAATCTCAGCCCAAGGCCCCTGGGCCACCAGCCTCAGTCACCTCCAACAAGGTACCTGATGGTACATATTCACTCCAGGCCCCAGAGTGTAAACTGGACGTAGCAACCACCCACCGCTATGGGGATGAAGACCGTCTCCTCTGGGACCTGGTATCTGGATCGACAAAATTCTCTCTGCTATCCACACTGGGACTGGGATGCTGGTCTCCGGGTGGAGCCAGGGGCCTGACTCTGGGCCTCCGGCACCTCAGGCCGTCTCCCAGGACAGGTGTGGCTCTGGCTCCTTCCCTGGAGGCCTGGAGGAAGCACTGTTCCGCCCTCTGGTGGCTGCCACTGGAAGCACGCCCCTGGTAACTGTCTAGGATCAGTGTGTGGACTGAAACCCAGGCCGCCTGGTGTTCCCATTGTGCTGGAAGCATGAAATCTGGGAGTCATCCTTGACTGTCCCTGCACTCAGTTCCCACACAGAAGAGCCCCAGCCCTCTTCCTGAATGTGCCTTCCCTGTCCCACCTCTCCATTCCACATCCTGGCCTCATCTTCCCCACATGGCTCACCCTCCCTGGTCTTATTCTGTCCAGCCCAATCCCCAAAAAACCGAGAGGAATATTTCTAATGTTCACGCCTGAACCGGTCCTTCCCCTGCTCAGAACCCTTCTATAGTTCCACGTTACCTTTAGCCAAAATTCACCTTGGCCTCCCTGCCAGTCTCCTAAGGATGTCCCCTCACTCCTAAGCATTGCCTTGTCACAGAGCAGGGCCGACCTCAGGGCCTTTGCACTAGCTGGTCCCTCTGGCTGGACCACTCTTCCCCCAGACCTCCAAGGGTCCATCTCCTCCTCACTGCCCAGCAAGGCCCGCCTCCCCGCTAAGCGAGCCCCACCCTTCCTCAGCCTCTCTCTAGCCCCCCTTAACTGACTTCAGTGCTCTTGCCACTCTGTGAGTTTCCTGTTGCTGATTGTGTGGCGCACCCCTCCCACTGGACGCGAGGTCCCGGAGGACCTCATCTGTTTGCAGCCCTGACATTTCCCTGGCACCTAAGTCAGCATGTCCAGTAGGAACAGAATATGTGCCACAAATGTGACTTTACACTTTCTACTTAATCAAATTCTAAAAAGTAAAATAGGAAAAAACAACTTAAACAAGTATATCCAACATATAACCAGTATAAAAAATCACTGGGAGTTTCACACCCTTTTCCTACTCAGTCTTCGATATCTGGTGTGTATTCTACCCTCACAGCATGTCTCAATTTGGACCAGCCAGGCCTCCAGCGGCCGCCATCTGTGACAGGATTCCAGAACGCTGGGTACTCAGTGGGCACTCGATAAACACTTGCTGAATGAACAATGAAACGGTGAGTTTTGGTGAAGAGACACAAGGTGGGAGGCCATGCCACCCGCAGCTTTCTGTGGCTGGCTTGTGTCCATCAGGACTCACTGAAATGTCACCTCCTCAGAGAGCCCTCCCTGGTCAGCCTCATCTGAAGTAGCTTTTCAGGCCCTCTCCGTCACCTCACTTAGTTGTCACATTTGCCTAGAGCTTTCCCTACCAGGTGTTACTCTTTTGTCAACATTTCCACAAGAGTCGAAAAGCAAATTGTGCCCTTTTCACTTCACCAAGTAAAACGAGTAAAACGAAAGCCCTCACTGAAGCCTGCAATTCTCTCACCCAGCTCACCTGCTGCAGCCACACCGCCACACCCACCTCCTGACCCCCTTGACTTCTGGGCACACTGCCGTCTCTGGTCCTTTGCACCCACTCAGTACTTCCTCCGCCCAGAACATTCTCCCTCCCAAGCTTCTGCAGCTGCTCTCTCAATTTAGGTCTTCGCTCACGTCGCCTCACCTCAGGGAGGCCTTCTTTAACCTGTATCTCATTTCCAGAACTTCCTCTGTGCAGGAGTTAACACGGTACGCCCAAGACTGCTGTCCTCAGCTACTTGTGTGGCTGGCCCATGGCTGGCTTCTTGGAACTTGGATTTCAAGAGGATCCCCACCATTGCCTGATAAGAGCGGCTCGCTTGTCTACACTATTTGTGCAAATGACAGTTTCTGTGGAATACCGACTTTCCTTCTGGGAGTCTGGAATTGGGTCTGTGCTAGACAGAGCACTTAGGTGGCCACCCCCAGAGAAAAGCCTGGGCTCCACAACTCTAATGAGCTTCCCTGGCGACATTTCAGTTATGACAATTCACTGCTGGAAGCAGCAAGCAGGTCGGTGTGACTCTGCTGGGAGAGGGCTCTGGGATGCTTGTACCTGGTTGCCTCGACTTCGCCCCACATGGCTTTTTCCTTTGCTGACTCTGCTGTGTCCTTTCGCAGTAAACCATAGCCATGAGTCCAACTGTATACTGAGTCTCCCTAGCAAATCATAGAGCATGGGGGTGGCCTGGGGGACCCCTGGCACAGTCTCCCTTCCCAACTTTCTCCTCCTTGGCGTGCATCACCGTTGGCCATCCGTACCATGTTTTAGTTATTCATCTTGTTTATTGTCTTCTCCCACTGAAGTACCTCCGTCTCAGTCACTGCGGTTCCCTAGCGTCCCCCCACACAGATCCACAGAGGATCCCAGGAGAGTACGTGCTGCATGACACAACTACAACAGCTTTATTTCCAAAGCTGGGTCCCTCCCTGGGCCTGGGATAGGAAGGGGGCCTCTGGCCCAGAGCAGCAGAACCGTGCAGGACAGCGGTGCAGAGATGGGGCAGCTGGCTGGGAGGCTGGCAGGTGCTGGGAGATGCCTCACACCGACTCCATCTGCAGCTCTTCCCCGTCCATGGTCTCGATCTGGTGCAAGGCGGCGTGGGAGCTGATGACCACGAGGGTGGCTCCTGCAGGAAAACAGCCAGGCAGCTCAGGGCCTGGTCCCTCACCTGGACCCTACCTCCGCCACCAGACCCTGTACTTACCCAGGACCCAGAAGACGGCTGAGCCTGCACCAGCGAGCCAGAAGAAGGGAAAGGAGATGGCCCCAGCTAGAGCATACTGATGGGCGGGGCTCACCTCTCGGCCTGGGGGCAGATGGCATTGGAGCAGCTGTTCAGACATGTGCCCCCTCTACTAGAGTAACCCCGTCAGTCCGCTGTCACAAGTTCTGGGTACCTCAGGAACATTTAAACTTCTCACGCCAAAGTCCTCAGAGTCCTGGCTCCCCCCATTTTCCCAATGTCCCCACTGTCCACCAGAATACAACACACCCTCCTCAGCCCCCTGCTCTCTGCCTTCAACCCCAATTCCTCTAGGAAGTTCCCAGCCTCCCATTCCCCCAGATTAGGGCTCTCCTGCTCCGGCCCACACTCAGGCAGACCAGGAGTTTCAATCTGGTGGCCCAAGGGCCAAGTCTGACCTGTGATGTGTTTTTTGCACAATGTTCCCAAGAATTCGTGGATGACAGAGAAGTCAAATGATTTCACATAACAACAGATTTCTGGTTTCTCGTGGCGGATTGGAAGATTGGGTCTACAGGCCCCAGGGAGCAGCAGCAGCTGAAGTCAGGTCACAGCCGTGCTCCAGGGGCTCCCTCCATGCCCTTTGCTTGGTCACCATGACTCTCCACCAGCCCACCTTTGCCATGTACATAACCTGCAGGTCCCTGAAGGACCCTGTCTCAGAGCTACTGCTTATCTGATCCCAACTGTTCTCTGTCACCACTCTAAACCTTGAGCTTCCCCTGGGTGGGAACTCAGGCCCCTCTTCCTTTCAAATGGTGTTGGTACCAATCTGGGACCACATGAGCCGCAGGCCTCAGCTTCTCTCTCTCTGAGAAGTCCCAAGATCTTTTTGGTCCCACCCCAGGAAGCAAGACAGGGAAGGGGGACAGATCTAGGCCAGTGTAAGGTTGCCACCTGGTGTCCAGTGTGGGTACCTGCAGCTGACGCTTTCTGTAGAGAGGTTAGGGAGGACAGAAAGGGGTAGGTTTAAGGAACAGGAACTAGGTGATGAGCGGGTTCTAGGGTATTCCACTCTAGGTTTGGGGAATAACAATTTGGGTGGCTGAAACCTGGTGAGAGCATCTGGTGCATCTAAGATTTTAAAGGATGGAGTTTGGAGGCTCAAGTGCAGATTTAGGCTTGGATAGACTTGGGTTTGGGGCCTAAAGCTTTTTGTTCCAAGAGACCAAGATTTGAGGGATCAGGGATACGTCTGGGCAGGAAACGTCTCACCAAAGAGCACAAACTTGGACTGCAACGTGCGCAAATAAAGGATGTAACAGGCACCAAAGAAGACAGCCAAAGCCACCAGTAGCATGGGGGACGTCAACCTGGAGAAAGGTAAAGAGGCATCGGTCAGGCAGCTGGGGATGTTTGACCCAGCCAGGGGGACCCTGACCTACACCAGCGGATGGCAGGTTATGTCCTTGAGATGAGGCAAGTTCAGGTCACATATGGTCACACTACGTCCTGGCCAGGCCGATGGGGCAGTGGGGACGTGGGGCCCTTTGGTGAGTTTGGCAGGTGAGAGGAGGGGCTGGCCACTGAGGGCGAGGACGAACTGTGCGACCTGAAGGGAGCGAGGTCGGGCGGAGAGGCACTCACACACAGTATAGGATAAGGCCCAGGAACACGAACACATAGTTGCTCTGGTAGTACTCCACGTTGCGGACGAGGCGCTGGCACAGCTCGCCCAGGTTGCGGGGCCGCGAGAAGCGCCGCTGGTCCACGAAGATGCTCCAGGGCCGGATGGTCGCGCGGCGTCGCTCCAGCCACTCACGGCCAGCGCCGGATGGGATCAGTTTCGGCAGGGTCCTGGTTGGGGGGGGAGGGGGGACAGGTTAGCTAGCGGTAGACCCGGATGGGGCCCTCAGGGAGCCAGACTCAGGGGTTCTGGGGGAGGAAAGGGGAAAAGAGTCCGAGACTCCTGGACCCCAAGGGAAGAGGGGGATAAGGGCCCAGACTCCAGAGTCCTCGAAGAGGAGACCTGGGGCCTAGACTCTAGTGTTCGGGGGCCCGGATTCCTGGGACCCGAGGGAAGAGGGGGCGGAGGGCCTGGACTCCCGGGTCTCGGTCAGGGGAGCGACAGCCAGTTTGCTTACGCGGCGCTCAGCCCTTCCTCCTCGGCATCCTTCTGCTGGTCCTCAGCCGCCATGTCTGCGTCGTGAGGGGCAGAACCGCTGTAACGAGCCCCGGGTCCCCACACCCTGCCCGTCCCGCGGGAGCCGGGCCCCACCCAGCTGAGCGGACGTGGCGGGGTTCGGGAGCCGCTGAGGGCGGGAGTTCTGCCGCTGAGCACGGTGGGAGTTGTAGTCCTGATGATGTCGGGGACGGCGGACGCCATGATGGTGGTCTGACTCGCAAAACGCATTGGGAAATGTAGTCGCTTAAAGCAACGATGACGCCTCTGGGCATTGTGGGAGTTGTAGTTTCAGCAGCCGAAAGTGTGGCGTCAGGGGAGGAGGATTGTCACGAGTAGGCGTTATGCAAGAGCTTAAGGAAGGAACAAGTGCTGTGCACTCTCTCCCGTGCAGGGTATAACGGGGACCTTCTAGAGCTGTCGTTCTGACTCTAGAGGGTGTAGGAAGCACCTGAAGGGTTTGATAAAACACTAGATTTTAATTCAGAAGCTCTGGAGTGGTGTCCATTAGTAGGTATTTTTAATCAAGTTCCTAATGATGCTGATGCTGCTGGACCATGTTTTGAATAGTGAGACTGTAGAGAATTCATGCAAATTCCTTCCTCGAAGCTAGTGAGAGGGCCTAGACTCTAGTTGCTGCAAAGTTTCCCCCACAACCCTGGGCTCCCAGGGATGAATGGGTTAGGACTAGGGGCCTAGAGACACCTTTTCGATAGGAAGGAGGAAAGTAGGGAAAGGGAAAGAGTGAGAACTTTTAAAAGAGGAGGTTGTTATAATTAAAAGAGCTGGAATTCTGGAGTCAGAGGTGAAAATCAAGGCTGTTGACCTCATCACCTCCAGAACCTCCGTCTTCATCTGCAGTGGGCATCCTGCTAGTACCACCCTTAAACAGTTTTGATGATTCAGTTACATGGTCTGAGTAAAGTGCTTAAGTCTTGATACTTTGTAACTGTTCAATAAATGGTAGTGGATTTTTATGCTACTATATTATCATGAATGTTATGATTATTCCTACAGTTCAGCCTTCTCAAATGTAACAGCAAAGTGTTAGGGGCTCCTGGCCCTGTGGATGTCCCAAAGAGTGGCTAGTGTCTGAGGCCTGAGCCTTTCCTTTTCCTAGTCCCCACGGCAGTGGTTTTCTCAGTCTTTGCCCCTGCCCCTGCCCTGCCCCTGCATGAATTGTGGGAAAACGGCTGGCGTTCTAAAGGTGTGCACAAAACAGCCTCAAGAATGTGTATGTAAGGAAGCCTGGACCCCTTTCATGGACTGAAGGCCTCATTTTCCAAGGTTGGCTTGGGCTGGTGTAGAATTCCCACATGGGATACCCAGGCAACACCGAACCCCAACTTTTATCTTCCAAGGTCCACATTCCTTTTGGGTTTGGGCTTTGAGGCCTGGTGTACTCCCAGGAGATGAGGAAGATGGCCCCTGCCCAAGGGGCTGGTGGAGCAATAGGCAAGGAGGCCTCCTGGGGGTGGGGCAGTGTCCCCAGCCAAAGTGCAATGAACCACACTTTGAAGATCAGACTGGCTCAGCTGCTTCCTCCCATGGCCAGCCTTGGGAAATTTGGGTTTGACTTTTGTTATGAGAGCTGCTGGGTTTCCGTATAGGAACTCAGTGAAAGTGATTTTACTCCATAACCACCAGGACTTGTTCTGAACAGAGGACATCAAGGCAAAGGCCTGGAGGTGTTGAACATCATGGACCATGGATAGTGGGGTCCAGAGGCAAGTACACTGTGGGAGGGGCTCTCTGAGTGAGACATGGGGGATCTTTGAGTCAGGGGATTTGGGGCGATGGGACCTCGTCCTGGGGGTAGTGTGTGAGAGGAGCCCTTTGAAACAGCAATTATGGGAGAGAGGTCACTGGGGCAGAGATATTGTGAGGGATGGGAGGACCGCTTCTCTCACAAGAAGATGGTGGAAGTAGGGGTCCCTGAGAGGGCATCTTTGGCAGGTGTGCCCGGAACTAGGGGATGGTGCAAGATGAGGGAGCGCCCAAAAGGCCTGGGAGATGGACCCTGGCCTCTGATCCCTCCAGCCAAGGCCTCCTTGCCTCTTGGATCCTCAGAGGAAGATCTGGGAGGGTAAGAAGACCTTAGCATAGACAACCTGGGTTATACCCTTGCTGTGTGACCTGGAGGAAGTCCCTGCCCTCTCTGGGCCTCTGAGTGCCCACCTATCTATGGAGCCTTTCTTACACTGACCCGACAAAAAATCATTTCTGCGGCCTCCCTAGTGTCCAGCTCATGTAACCCCTCCCAGGACCAGGGTCTGTCCTGACATCATGAACAGTCCTGTACACGTGGCCCTACCTCTAACTAACCTCCCATGTCAGTTCAGCACTTCTCCTTCAGCCATTGTCCTGTGCAGGGACATGTGCACACCCCTGCTGACACTCATGACTCTTAGCATCCCGGTCCCAGCCCCTCCTCTGACTCTCATCTCTGGACTGCGTTAAGAAGGCTGCCTTGAGGGAAGTGGTACAACTGCCCAACCAGAATGGCCAAAATTCAAAAGACTGACAATATCAAATGTCGGCGAGGACATGGAGCAATGGGAACTTTCATGCAGTGGGACTGCAGGATGATGTGAGAGTTTCGGAAAGGGTCTGGCTGTTTCTAGTAAAGCTAAACACAGTCTCTCTCATGACCAGCAATTCCACTCCTAGGCATGTACCCAACAGAGATGCAGACACGTGTCATTACTAGAATGTTCCTTTTCCTTGCAGCACCCAGTGTAACATTTGCAAAGTGGAAACAGTCCAAATGTCCATCGATGAGAGACTGGATGAACAAATATGTTATACTCACACAGAAATACTACGTAACAAAAAGAGTTGGGCTAGCGGGATACAAGCGACCAGTGTGGATGATCTCGCAAACATGTTGAGAACAAGAAAGAAGTCAGACACACGAGACAACATGCATAAGGTTTCCCTTTGTACAAACACAGCACAACTAAAGGATGGTGACAGAAATCAGATCAGCGGTTGCTTCTGGAGGGGGGCTGACTGGAAAGAGTGGATGTAATTGTTTAAACTGTTTGAGCTGTGCCTTTAAGATTTGCGCATGTCATGGTATGAAAGTTTATTTCAATAAAAAGAGAGAAAATAGCACAGTGACTTAAAGCTCGAACAGCCTAGGTACAAATCCCAGATTTGTCACCTCTCAGCTGTGTGACCTTGAGCAAGTCCTTTTTTCCTCTCACTTCACACCTGTAAGGAGTAAATGAGCTGATACACAGAGGGCTTAGAAGAGGGCAGAGCACGGGGTGGATGCTCCGCGAACCACTACCATTATCATCATCACGAGCATCACTGTCATTGCCTCCGCAGGGTCCAAGTTCAATGTGAGAGCATCTTGAGTCTGAATTCAAGCTGCTCTCGCTTTAACTTTCATTGGAACTAAAACTCCTTGACTTGATGACCCTGAGATCCTGTGACTTCCAAGCTGGTGCCAGGTGAAATTCCTGCTGCTGTGTGACTCCCCCAGCCACAGGCGCCAGCACAGGGGAAACCATCCCACCCACATCTCCGGTCTAGAAAGCAAGCACGACACACACACACTGCTTCTCTCTCCCCACTGATATATATTTGATAATTGTCCAGAACCAGAGATGGCATCAGCCGGGGTTGAGGGGGAGTAAAAAAAGAGCCCAGGGAGGGAGCTGGGAGGTAGGGGTGAGGAGAGGAGGAGAAACAGAGACACAGAAAGAGAGGAGAGAGGCGGAGGCAGGAGGCAGGGAGAGAAGCCAGCCAGATGGGGGAGAGGGAGGGGCGGGAGATACTCTGAGGGGTTAGGGCCATGGTGGGGGCCACGGGGAGAGAGGGCCCCTTCCCCAGAATACAAAATGGGGGGGCCTGGAGGGAGCCATCCTGGGCTTCGGGGACAAGGAAGAGACGGGCGAGGTGGTGGGGTCGAGGTCAGTAGTAGGTTTCCTTCTCCACCCAACCTGGAGAGACAGAAGAGGAAAGAAACAGAGAGAAGCACAAAGACAGAGAGAGAGTTAGAACAACGCAGGGAGGAACCACAAAGGACAGAGACATGCGGAAAGACAAACAGGAGGCCCAGAGAGACAGGAAGAGAGAGAAGAGATGGAAAGGGAAGGGAGAGACCCGAAGGGAGACAGGGAGACAGAGAGAGATTAGTGTCAGGCTAGTCACCACAGTGCTTCCCCACCCCCCACCCCCAAGCTCAGGGCCTGTCTCTCCAGCCTCCCGTCCCCCACCCCAGCTTCCTCACCCCCGGGGTTCCTGCGCAGGATAAGTTTACGGATTTCATCATAGACGAAGATGAGGAAGCTGTAGGGGAAGGCACAGAACCACCAGCTGGGCCTGCAGAGATGGGACAGCAGTAGGGTGTCAGCATGGGCCACAACGGGAGCAAGGGGCAGAGTCCCAGAGGACAGGAGAGGCCACGCCAGGGTCCCCCTCAACCCCATCCTCAACCCCATCCGCCCACAGGGGAGGGTGCCCTGGCCAGGGCTGTGGGCCAGGGTCTGCAGAGGGCCCACTGCGAGAATGTCCCAGGGGGTACAGAGGCTTGGTGTCACCAGAACGAGGACTGCCATGGGGGGCACAGAGGCGGGGTCCTGAGAGACACCAGGAGAGGCGGGGCCCATGAGGATGTCCCACGGGGAAGGCTCCTCGGAGGACACTGGAGGTGGCAAAGAGCACTCACTTGAGAGGGTACATGCGAAGGGCCACGTCCATGCCAGGGCAGTACGACAGGAAGGCAGCAAGGGCCGTCTCTTCAAACAGCCCGAAGATCAGGATCTTATTCCTGGAGGCAGAGGCAGAGCTGGACTCGGGGAACCTGACCAGCACCCCCACCCACAGAGACAGAAGCACACCCCGAGGCAGATGGAGAGACAGACATGGAGACACACGGAGGTGAAGACAGAAAGAGAGAGGCAAAGCCAGATCCAGGGAGACGGTGACACTGAAAGACAAAGACAGACAGAGACAGTGACAGGCGACAGACACACAGGCAGGCAAGGGTGTAGAAAGGTACAGCGAGCTGGAGAGGGACCCGGTGACACCACACGCATGCACGCACGCATGCACGCACGCACGCACGCGAGAGACAGACAGACAGAATCCAACGCAGACTTGACCACTTGAGAGAAAATCAACTCAGAGGCAAAAACTGAAACAGAGGACGGTGCCGACGTGGCCAGCCCCGCACGGCGCTCACTCACTTCATGCCCTGCTGGAAGACCGAGTTCCTGCGCGTCTTGCAGATGATCAGGTCAGCCCACTGGACGACCACGATGCTCACGAAGAAGGCCGTGTGGCACGTAAACTCTACCACTTTCCTCTGCTCGTATGTCTGCAAGAGCCATGCCCAGTGCAGGATGCAGTCAGTGTGGCTGTACCCTGGCCCCAAGCCTGGCCCCAAGCTCCTGTCTGCACCCCGGGCAGAGTGGGACTCTGTCCCAATGGGGTCCCCCAGGGCCTCGGAGATGTCTCCCCTCTTAGGCTAAATGCTCCACGAGAAGAATCAGGAGATATGTAAGGAGGGAGAAAGGCTAATGGTGACCTTGGTCATCAACCAGGGACCAGGGACCACCCCTGGCGTGGAGGAGAGTGGAGGAGACCCCGTGGGCCTCCAGAGGAGACAAATACCAGTGAACTTTGAAGGGACAGACAGAGATGGGGAAGAAGCAGCGAAAGCATCTTGCCTGGTAGTACGGAGCATGGTCAGTGGACACTAGGCCCACGACAGGCTGGGCTGAGAGTGCCAGGAGGCCCTACGTGCCCAGAGAGGGTCTGGATGTGGCCCCTGGAGCAGAGGCGCCATCGTAGGAAGCAGGACAGCTTGCCTGGGGCTCCTACTGTGGACAGGCACACTCACTGGGACCCCTCGCCATGCCATGGGGTCCAGTCCCACTCACCCACTGCTGCCCGTAACTGTCCTCAAGGTCATTGACGGTGCGGTCATCCCAGTTCAGCCGGATGCCCACCAGGTTGCCGGGCAAGAAACCATTTTCCGCCAGGATCACGAAGTAGGAGAAGAAGCCGCCCAGAGCCTGGATCATTCCTGGAAGGAGGGGAGAGGGAGATGAGGAGAGGCTCGGGATTGCCAGTGCATCTCAGGGGCCCCAGAGACCCCCACAAGGAGAAGGGTGGGCCACCTCCGCCCTCCTGTTGGAACATCACCCAGGCCTCCAGACGGCAACCTGAGGGCGTTACCTGGTGGTGAGCACTTGAGTTGGGCCTCTGGGACAGGAGCCTCAAATTGGGGGCTGGCTCAGATGGATAACCTGGCTCCATCCCACCTGACCCAGGCCTCCTGAGCTGCCACTCTGGTACACCTGCCTCTGGGCCCGTCCTCCACCTGTGCCGGCCCTGCCTGAAGACCACCACCCGACTGCAAGTCGCCCTTCCAAACCTCCAGCACCAAGGGCTGCTTCTACTGCGCTCGTTCGCACAGGTTCTGCGTGCCCACAGGGGCCAGACGCCGCCGCAGGGCCTGGGCATCCAGCTGTAAGCGAGATGGGGTCCCAGGTCCTCACCGATCTGCCCGTAGGCCATGCTGATGAGCCTCTCGTTGACCAGCTTGTCAGTGCGTGGATTCCTGGGCTGTCTCTTCATGATGTCACTCTCGGCAGCCTCATATGCCAACGAGATGGCGGGGACCTGGGCAGGAAGAGTCCAGGTGAGCCAGGGAAGGGGAACCCTGCCCTCCTGGGGCCCTGGGGGTGGCTGGGGCTCACCATGTCAGTGCCCAGGTCAATGCAGAGGATGGTGATGGTGCCCAGAGGCAGTGGGATGTTGGCCATGATGAACAGCAAGAAGGGTGTGATCTCGGGGATGTTGCTGGTCAGGGTGTAGGCGATGGACTTCTTCAGGTTGTCAAAGATCAGGCGGCCTGTGGCATGGCAGGCTCAGACCTTCGGTGCCCACGCCAGGGGCCCCATGCCCCCTGCCCCCCTGCCGAGTCTACACGTTCTCCCTAATTCATCCCCTCACCGCCCTCCCATCCCGTTTCCACACAAACGTCCAACCACGTCACCCTGTTCCACCGTTCTTAAAACACAGCCCCTTTGGAAGACCGTTCGGCAGTTCTATTAAACATCCCTTCCCCTACCGACCCAGTAATCCTGCTCCTAGGTTTATACCCAGGAGAAATCAGTGCTTATGGACATTGAGAAGAGCAGCAAGTGCAAGAATGTTGACCACAGCATTCGTCCCAATAGCTAAACCCAGAACTGACCCCAACGTCTATCCATGGGGGGGGGGGGGGAGGTAAATAAACTGTGGTCTCTCTCCACAACAAAATCACTCAGCAAGGAAGAAGAACGAGCTATGCCGCACCCGGCTCCACGAGGAACCTCACAGATGTCACAGCGAATGAAAAAAGCCAGACACGAAAGCACGCGGAGCACACGGTTCCATTTAGGTGGGATTTGAAACTAACCCATGGCGCCAAAAGTCAAGATCATGGTTATTTCTGGGAGGGGGAATACAGACTGGAGGAGACCTGACAAAACTCTAATGGTGGGGCTGGAAATGTTCTCTCTCCTGATCAGAGTCTGGTGGTGGCACAGACGTGTACGTGTGTAAGAAGTCATCCAGCCGCCCGACTCACTGTACGTACGTCATAGCCCAACAGAAATTCACTCCGTACAGTGAGTATAAAGTAAAAAGATACTAAAGACAAACCCAGCCAGCCCCTCCCTCTCCCTTCCCCCACATGCTCAGAGACGTGAGCAATGAGACATGTCGCCAAGAGGGAAGAGAGAAGCAGGCCACCCGTCTGATCTTGGAAGCTAAGCAGGCTCAGGCCTGGTTAGTACTTGGATGGGAGACCACCTTGGAAGACCAGGTGCTGTAGGTTTAAAAAAGTAAAAAATAAGGGACTGTAAACTGACAAGGTCCTTGTAAACTGTGAGGTCAACTAAGGGTTGCCTCGCCTAAAAAAAAAAAAAAAAAAAGCAGCCTGCATGTAGGTAAAGGTGGTTTGGTCATCTTTGCATAAAAATAAGATGCTTAGGTGTTCACAGCGGCTGTGCCCTTGCCCTGTAATGCACGTGCCACTCCCGCGAAATTAGTGGTGTCTCATCCTAAAATATTCACGGATGAAACGATGATGACTTGAATGTGTGTGTGGGGGTGGGGTGGGGAGCGGGGGTTGAAACAAGATGAGTAACTGTCAGAGCTGGCTGATAGTGGGGTTCACCACGCCGCTCTCTCTGCTTTTGGGTACGCCTGGAATCTCCCCTCCTGGAAGTTAAACTTTGTTTCTGTCACACCACAGAAGCCCTCCTCGTCCACCCTATAAAGGCAGGACCCCCATTCCTATCTGTCATCGCATCCTGCTAACTTCTTACTCGTTGCAATTTGGCGTTATGTACTTGTCTGTGAACTTCAGACTGTCTCACCCAGCAACTGGGGGGCAGGAACCGTGTCTGCTCTGCTCCCAGCTGAGCCCCTGCGTGATGCACAAGGTAGGAGCCCAACAAATGTCTGGAAGGAGTGGACATGTATATCTGTGAGTGTGTGCGTTGCATACGCGTAGAAGATGTCCAGGGGTAAGAAAGGGTTAACCATGGTGTCCTCTGGGAGGTAGGAGTCAAGAAATGAGGACATTTAACTTCTCATTTTAGGCTCAGCTTGAATTCTCTTTTATCGGGCATTATTTTTCTACACTGGGGACATTTCGAATGGCAGAGAAACGGGAAGAAGATGCACTACAGTGTGAACGGTGATGATCTCTGGATGGGAGGTTATGGGTGATTCCAATTCCCTTCTTCATGCTTTTCTACGGTTTCTATAATGACCATCAATTACTTTGAGGGTCAGAATAAAATCAAACATGATCGAGCCCCATCTGTGGCTGCGTCCAGGCCCAGCAGGAGGTGGTGCAGGGCTATGTGGCCTGGGCTCCCAGCGTCCCTGCCTCACACACTCAGCTTCCGCTGCCTGCGACCCTCTTCCCTGACACTGCCTGGGTGAAGATGCCAATGTGGCCTTTGGGACTCGGCAGGGAGCCCTGTCCTTGCTCCCCGACCCCAGGCTGGTGAGGGGCTGCCTGAGGGCCCCTCTGTTCTCATGGCCGTGAATACAAGTATTTTAAAAATGCTCCTGAGTCGGTCCTTGCCCACCGGACTGGCCCGGTGCTGGGCGACAAGGAGACCCAGAAGTGCATCCACTCAGTCTTGCCCCCAGGAAGCCCCCAGCCTGTCGGGGAGGGAAATTGAAAAGGACAAGTTTGGGCCCTGCTGGGGGCCAGTGGGATTCCGGCATCTCCCTGCTGTGCATTCCACTGCAGCCCTGGCCTGTTCCCGGGCCCTTCTCTGGCCTCGTGCAGGTACCCTTGTTCCCAGGGCCACCTGTCCACTCACCCTCCTCCACACCCGTGACGATAGAGGCAAAGTTGTCGTCCAGCAGAATCATGTCCGCCGCCTGCTTGGAGACGTCAGAGCCGGCGATGCCCATGGCCACCCCAATGTCGGCCTTCTTCAGGGCGGGGGAATCGTTCACGCCATCTCCAGTCACGGCCACGATAGCTCCCTGCAGGGAAGGAGTGCGAAGAGGATGCTCAGAGGCCCGGCCCCTGCCCGTCCTCCTCCAGGACCAGGAGTCCAGGCCCAGCTGCCTCCTCCGAGGGACACAGGCCCCAGCCCACCTGTCTCTGACAGCCCTCCACGATGATGAGCTTCTGCTGGGGGGACGTGCGGGCAAAGACGATCTCAGTGTGGTTCTGCAGGATCTCGTCGATCTGCTCAGAGGTGAAGTCCTTGAGGTCGGTGCCGTGGATCACACAAGCCTTGGCATCCCTGTGAGGAGCAGACAGTGGTCACGATGTGTGGGAAGGGGCACTGTGGCACCTCAGAGAGACAGGCAGACAGGCAGGCCAGACACGCAGACAGGAGAGGCAGAGCGAGGCTGAATGGCTTGTTTGAAGTCACACAGCCCGGGAGTGACGCTGGGATACCGACCTAGGCCAGGCTGCCCGTACCCCCATGTGGAGGGGGAGCAGGACCCAGGCACTGAGTCAACAGAGGAAGCCCAGAAGGAAGGGGACCGCCACCCCGTGGGGCAGAACGCGGAGCCAACGGGTGGCGCTCACCGAGGGTTGACCTGTCCCACAGGGATGTTGAGCCGGGCAGCGATGTCCTCCACGGTCTCGTTGCCCTCGGAGATGATGCCCACGCCCTTGGCAATGGCCTTTGCCGTGATGGGGTGATCGCCAGTGACCATGATGACCTGCGGGCATTGTTTGGGGATGGTCCAGCATCCCCGCTGGCCCCTGGGGCACTGGCCTGCCTCCCCCGGCCTGCCCCGGGCCACACCTTGATGCCCGCGCTGCGGCACTTGCCCACCGCGTCGGGGACGGCTGCCCGGGGGGTCGATCATGGACATGAGGCCCACGAAGCAGAGGTTGTCCGTGGTGAAGTTCACGTCGTCACAGTCGAAGGCAAAGCCCTTGGGGAACTGCTCCTCAGGCAGGTAGTAATGGCAGAAACCTGAGGCAGAGCGGAGCGGGGCGTGAGGGCTGCAGCCTCTGGCATCCCTGCCTGCTGCCCCATAGCTCCTGACGCCCAGGGCCTGGCAGCCATCTCTCGTTCGGCCGGCCACGCAGCCAACATTCATTTCCTAAAGATGCCATCCTCGTTCATGCATTCATTCATTCACTCACAGTGCATTCTGGGAGGCCGTATTCTGAGCAGGGTCTGGGCAGCATCACACCCCTCCTTACCCCAAGGGCCCCGCCCCGAGCTGGCCCCGCCCCCGCCCCAGCTCGGCCCGCCCACGGTGCTCACCCAGCACCCGCTCGCCCAGGCCGCCGAGCTCCAGGTAGGCGTTCTGGAAGGCCTCCTTCATCTCCTCGTCCAATGGCTGCTCCTTGCCCTGCAGCAGGATGGTGGAGCAGCGGTCCAGGATGCGCTCGGGGGCGCCCTTCATCACCAGCAGGTACCGGTTGTCATTGGGGTCCTCAGTCTCGTGAATGGACAGCTGCGGACGGAGCAGAGGGTGGGCGTGTCTGAGCCTCACAGGGACCTGGAAGCCGTCTGCACTGGGCGGGGGAGATGACCCAGGTCGCCCGGACCGTGGCCGCCAGGACAGACAGCTCCCCCAGGGGGCGCTGCCCAAATCGCTCTCCCTGGAAGACCGTCCCCTTTCTCCGACTCTTTCACAGAGATCCCTGCTCACTCCGCTCATTTCCGTCTCTCTGTCTTACATTTCTGCCCCTCTGCGACTCTCCCGGCCGTCAGGACCTGTGCCTCTCCCCCTGCCCTCCACCTCCCCCAACGCCCTCTTATCCCACATCGGACCCCTCACCAAATCTGGCCGGCTCACCTCTGAAATACACCCGGAGGCCGACCTTTCCCATCTCACCCCATCCGTCCCCCTCGGGCCACCCCCACCTGTCACACGGAACTTTGCAGCAGCCTCCACTGGGAGTCACCATTTCGGCCCTCCCCACCCCATGGCATTTTCTCCCCGCGGCAGCCAAGAGGACCCTTTGAAAAAATGTGAGTCAGCAGAAAATGCTGCAGCCACTTTGGAAAACAGTCTGGAAATTACCCAAAAGGTTAGATGTAGGCTAAGCATGTGATCCAACAATTCCCAGGTTTACACCCAAGAGACATGCAAACGATGTCCACATGACAACTCATTTGAATGTTCATGGCGGCCAGTAGGTGCAAACGGAATGTGGTCCATCCACACGACAGGATATTATTTGGCCACAAAGAGGAGTGAAGCACGGATCCATGCTACGACATGGACAAAACCTGAAAACGTGCTGAGCGAAAGGAGCCAGACGCAAAAGACCACACACTGTACAAGCCCGTTTACGTGAAATGTCCAGAGCAGGCAAATCCGCAGAGACAGAAAACATTAATAGCTGCTTAGGGCTGAGGGAGAATGAGGGAGGCGGGGGCGAACACTCAGGAGTGTGGGGTTTCTTTTTGAGGCGATGAAAATGTTCTGAAATCGACTGTGTCCGTGCGTGCACGTATCTGCAACTATACTGAAACTATGGAGTTATGCACTTTAATTTTTTTATTTTATGTTTTAAGGCAAGCAACCCTGGTTGACCTCAACAGATTGCAAGGACCTTGTCACAGCTTATAATCCCTTATTTTTTTACTTTTTTACACCTACAGCCCCTGGTCTTCCTAGCTGGTCTCCCACCCAAGTACTAACCAGGCCCAACCCTGCTTAGCTTCCAAGATCAGACGGGATCAGGCTTGCCCAGAGTGGCGTGCCATAGACCAGAGTTATGCACTTTAAATGGGTGATCTATGGGATGTAAATTAGACCTCAGTGAAGCTGTTTAAAAACGTGAGTCAGGCCCCCTCTCTCCTCTGCTCAGAGCCTTCCCCTGGCTCACGTCCCCTTCAGAGTCATACCCAAGCCTTCTCCATGGCCCACGAGGCTTCACAGGACCTGGCCCAGCATCCACAACCCTTGCCTCCCACCTCACTCCCTACCCCACTCTGCCACACCGGCTGCCTAGCCCTCGTTCAGGCATGGCAGCACACTTCTGCCTCGGGGCCTTTGCATATGCCGTGTGCATTGCCTGGGACATTTCCCCAGACACCTGCAGACACACATTCCTCATCTGCTAGCACTAGAGTGTAAGTTCCATGAGAGATGAGACTTCACTCTTCCACTCACTGCTGTGTGTGTCCCCAGCACCTAAGACATGGGTCTGACATGCGATGGCCGCTAGAAAAGATCTCCATCGGAGGAATGAAAGTGACCTCTGGCCGGAAGCTCGTCTCTCCTCTGCCTCCCGCTCTGGTCCAGAGATGCTGCTTCTATTCCTCGCCCCACCGCGTGAATACCATCGGCCCCATCTTACAGATGAGGAAACCGAGGCTCTGGGAACATTGGGAACCTGCCCAAAGCAGGAGGGCGTGGGGCCGAGCTGACAGCTCCGCGCATCGTAGAGAAAGTGAGGTCCAGGCCAGCTCTTGTGGAGGGCCCGCGTACCTGGTATTTGTTGGTGGAGTTGAAGGGAATCTCGGCCACTTTCTTGTTGCGTTCCCGCATCAGCTTCACGGACCCAGAGGACAACTCGATGCACTTCAGCAGGGCTGACTCGGAGGCATCACCGGCCACATCCCTCTGGGGAGAGAGGGCTGAGGTCAGGGCGGAGCAGTGGGCTCAGGCGCGGGCAGGGCCAAGGCTGGGAGGGCGGCGACCCACCTTGAGCACAGGGATATTGTCCTGACCGCCCTTGAAGACAGCCCGATTGCAGAGTCCGGCGATGTGGGACAGGGCCACCCAGGTGTGCGAGCTCTTGTCAACGAAGTCCCTGTAGGAGGCACGTGTCACAGTTGGGGTTGCCTTGGGGCCAGGCCCCCTTGGTCCCCGGCTGGGCCCCACCCTCACCTGACTGGTCCTCAGTGGTGTCGGCCTCGTGGATCTGGTTGTCGAACCACATGTGGGCGACCGTCATACGGTTCTGGGTGAGGGTCCCTGTCTTATCTGAGCAGATGGTGGACGTGGAGCCCAGGGTCTCCACAGCCTCCAGGTTTTTCACAAGGCAGTTCTTCCGGGCCATGCGCTTGGCGGTCAGTGTCAGACACACCTGCGGGGCGCACAAGGGCAGGCAAGTTACAGGCAGAGCCTGGTGACAAGTTTGAACCAGCAACATGAGTGCCAATAACCCTATGGCCCAGCCCAGGGAGAGCCCTGGGTGGCCCATCACCCAGCAATTCCACCCCGAGGTACAAACAGAAAAATGTGTCCCAAAAGATATATACTGGAACATTCATAGCAGCAGCTATGAAAACAGCCCAAATGTTCACTGACAGAGAAGTGATAAATAAATTGTAGAATAAAGATGGAATACTATACAGCAATGAAAAAGAGCAAGCTGCTGCTGCAGAGAAATACATGGATGAAGTTTGAAAACATAACATTCAGCAAAAAAGGGCCAGAAACAAGAGTTCATATTGAATTATGCCAATTGATATGGAGCAGGAAACCTATGCTTCGGGGTCAGCAGGGTAGGAGTTATCCTTGGGTTGGGAGTCGGGGCTGGATGTGGTCTTGAGGGGGCTTCTGGGAAACTCAAGCTGGGTACAGCTGACATGGCTGTGTTCAGTTTTCCCAGACTCTCAAGCTGTACATTCACATGTTCAACGCTTTGTGTGTATATTACATGTCAGTAGAAGGCCTTTGACCTAGAATAGCTTGGAATGTGCTAAAATAGAACACTTTGCAGGGTAGATTATATAAAGGAATCAAGGGGCAGACCGGTATTCCTAGGCCGGTCCCTTTCCTTCTGTGTACCTGCAAAAACTTACTACACACGCTGCAATAGGCTCACACCTGCCAGGGAGGAGTACAGAGAGCCCCAATGGAAGGTGAACTGTTATTTTTTTTTAAAGTATTTTAATATATTTTTTAGAATTTTTATGATGAGGGGGTTTTTCTTAATTTTGTAAGTTAACTTTAAAAGGTGATAGGATTGTTGGCCCTGTATGCCCTGTGGTATTTCTCAAAATATTTGTTTGCTTTTTTTGCTAATGATGCCTCTGAGTCCCAGGGCCCTCCTTGTTCAAGATCTGAGATGCTCAGTCCTCACACCCAACTTGCCTTTATCAAGAACATGGCAATCCAGGCCCCAGGGGTCCAGGCCCCGGCCCCTCCTCCCCCAGACCCAGGGGTCCAGGCCCCGGCCCAGCCTCCCCCAGACCCAGGAGTCCAGGCCTTACAGTGACGGTGGCCAGCAGACCCTCTGGGACATTGGCCACAATGATGCCGATGAGAAAGATGACAGCCTCGAGCCAGGTATATCCGAGAATGAGGGAGAGGATGAAGAAGGAGACACCCAGGAAGACGGCCACGCCGGTGATGAGCTGGATGAAGTGCTCGATCTCGATGGCGATGGGCGTCTTGCCCACCTCCAGCCCTGAGGCGAGGGTGGCAATCCGGCCCATGACAGTGCGGTCCCCTGTGGCCACCACCACGCCCCGAGCCGTGCCTGTGGGGCCAGAGAGGATTAGGCTGAGGTGGGGTGGGGGTTCAGTGAGGTGGGGTGGGGGCTGAGGTGGGGTCAGGGCTCAGTGAGGTCCAGAGGGATCCCAAGCCCCTGATGCATGTCCCACTGTCTGGACCAGCCACGCGCCCGCACTGCACCCCACCTCACCTTCCACGCAGTTGGTGGAAAAGAAGGTGATATTTCGAGTCTCCAAGGGGTTGTCGTGTGTGCAGTCAGGAGAGCGGGTCTGCGGCTCTGACTCACCGGTCAGGGAGGAGTTGTCTACCTGGGAGGCGGTGGGGGGGCATAGGAGAGCAGGCTTAGCCCCGGCTCTGGGATCAGGGGGCATTTGTCCAGAGGGGACTGGGGCTGAAGTCTGTGTCCCTTGAGGTCACAGTGGGAAGCCTGGGTGCTGGAGTGGGTAAGTGGTGTCTGGGAGGCCACAGGTTGGGCTACTGAAGGTGGGGAATGCACAGGGCTTTTTGCCAAGGTCTAAAGTACCTATGGGCCTAGGGACCAGGGGCCTGGACTCCTGGGTCTGAGGGAGGACGGGGCTTGGGGGCTCAGGCTCCCCGGGTCTGAAGGATGAGGGGTGAGGATCCAGCTCCCGGAATAGAGTGAGGAAGGGGCTAGGAGCTCAGGCTCCTGGGTCCTGGGGAGGAGGGCTGGAGGGGCCGAGCTCCTGGGCCACTCCGGGCAGGGCAGAGCTGAGCCCCAGGCGCCAGGCCCACCTTGCAGCCGTGGGCTGAGATGATGCGCAGGTCGGCTGGGACTCGGTCTCCACCCTTGATCTCCACCAGGTCTCCAACCACCACCTCTTCGGCGTTGACCTGCATTTTCTCACCTTCCCGGATCACCAGGGCTTGCTGGGGGAGGGATGGAGACGAGTCACCTCCCCAACTCCCTCTGCCCGGGGTCACCCTGCATGGCTCTCACCCACTTGGCCCCTTCCTGGGCGCCCCTCACCTGGGGAACCATGTTCTTGAAAGACTCCATGATCTTGGAGCTCTTGGCCTCCTGGTAGTAGGAGAAGCAGCCGGTGATGATGACCACGGCCGCCAGTACGATGCCCAGGTACAGCTGTGGGGAAACCCAGGGTCACGGCCGCCCCGGAGCTGCTCCCGTCAGCCCCCCCGAGTTTTGTGGAATTTGGGAAGGAAGCTTTGCATTGACTGGGTTCTGCGTTTACGTGTCTGACCCCTGGGTCTGTGTCTGAGTATCTCTCGTCTGTGTGTCTGTCCACCCATCCATATTTGAGTCCCTGAGCATGGGTGTGTTTCAGTCTCTGGGTCTGTCGATCTCTCCATTTTGTGCATCTGTCTGTCTGTCTGTCTTTCTGCCTGTGTTAGAGAATCTGGGGGTGTGCTATCGTCTGTCCATGTGTCTGTCCATGTTTAGGTCAGCATGTCTGTCTGTCTACCTGTTTAGGTTTTAATTTCTGAGAATACCGTTTGTGCTTGATCCTCATATCTGCCTGCCAGCAGGTTATGCTTGCAACTCTGTGTCTCATCCTGTGTCTCTCTTTCTATCGGTCTGTGTCTGTATCTGTCTGTGCTTGTGCATCTGAACTAGGTGGCCATGTGACGCCCACGTGTGACTACGTTGGCTCTGCACGTGTGTGCGTGTGTGCACGTGTGTGCAGGTAGGAATCTACATGCAGTCAGCGTGTGGGTCTGTGCTTAGAGGCATGGTGTTTGTTGGACTGTGTCCTAGTGTGGGTCTCCTGTGTAGAGCGGAGGGGTGCTGACAGATCAGCAGGTGGGTGTGTCTGGGTCTCTGCCTTAGCACACCTTCTCTGTGGGTATCGTTCAGGCTGTGACCACCTGGTGGTGTCTGTCCCCAAAGCCATCGAGGTCACACAGCCTTGGGACGGAGCCCTAGCTCGCATGGCCTCCTGTGGGATCTTGGGTAAGTTACTTGGCCTGTGTGAGCCCCAGCTTGCCCTGCACCTTCTCCGGTTCTTTCATGGGATGATTGTGAAAGTTCGATGAGAAAAAGAAGAGTGGGCTTCGAAAAGTCTAACGGGCGGGGCAAGCGCCCTGGCGCAGTGCAGCGCGGAGAGCACTCACGTTGTCCCCAGAGGGATCATCCTCCGTGCCCGCCTGGATGCCATAGGCCAGGAAGCAGAGGATGGCCCCGATCCACAGCAGGATGGAGAAGCCCCCGAAGAGCTGGCGGCAGAACTTGACCCACTCTGGGGTGGTGGGTGGCGGCGTGAGTGCATTCGGCCCGTCCCGGGCCAGGATCTCCTGGGCTTTGCTGTGGGTCAGACCCTGGGAGACACAAGACTCACACAGAACCCTTCCTGAGGAACCCTGGCACCCCAACACTTCACGAGCACCCCAGAACCCGGGGGCGCAGCCCCAGCCCGTCCTCCCCGGGCCCGCCGCACCTGCACGCAGTCCGTGTTGTATTTCCGGCAGACCTCTTCCACTGACATCTTGTGCTCGGTCTGAGGAACAGGGGTTTGTGGGCAGGCGGTGAGCGGCAAAGCCCTCAGGGGTGGGCGGGGCCTGCTCTGGGAGGGGCGCAGAGCGCGGGGTGGGGCTTACCATAGCCACCTCCTTCTTGAGGTCATCCAGGTCCCGGCGCTCCTTGGCGCCCTTGCTCTTCTTGGGCGAGCCCTTGTCATCTTTCTTGTCCTGCGAGGTGGCGACACGATAGCTGTCAGAGCCACCAGACTGCGGGCGAGAAGGGATTACAGGGGGACACCGGCCCTCCCAAGCCCACTATCACCCTGTCTTGTGTCTCTGGGCAGAGGGCTGGCTTTGGGGTCTCAGTCTGTGTCCGTCCTGTGTGTCTGGGTGGGTTTCCCTCTGGCTCTGGGTGTGTCTCAAACCTGTGAGTCTCTGCTGCTGATTGGCTTTACGGTCCCAGGCTCCATGTGTCTCTGGGTATCTGTCCCCGAGGGTCGCCATCTGGGTCAGTCTGTGCTTCTCTCTCTCTGTTTTTGTGCTCATGTCTGTGGGTCTCTTCCCTTCGGTCTCTATGTGTCTTTTTCTCTCTGTGTGTCTCCTTCTGTCTCTTCCACCCTCTTTCTGGGCCTGTCTAAACTTCTGAGTGTCTATCTCTTGGTGTGTCTGTCTGTCTTTCTCTCTATATATCTTTTTCTGTCCATCTCTCTGGGTCTCTCTGTCCTGTTCTGTTTTGTCTCTATCCTATTCTACCTCTTTATCTCTCCATCTCTGTATCTCTGTGGCTATTTTTCCTCCCCACGCTCTCTCCCTCATCGCTTCATGTTGCTATCTTTCTCTCTCTGCATCTCTGAGTCTCTCTGCATGTCTATGATCTTGTCTTCCTTTGCTCTCTGGCTCTTTATGTCTCTCTGTCTCCATCTCTTGAACTACCTCTTCTGAGTCAAGCTAAGTTTGTCTCTGGGTCCCTCTCTCTCTCCAAGCTGGTGTGTTGGGATCTCAGACTGTCTCTAAGTGTCCGTGTTTTCTGTCTCCATGTCCTTCTCCATCCTTATCTCTGCCCCTCTCTGTCTTGTATCTCTGTCTCGATCTCACGAGCTACCTCCTTCTCTGTGATGCTTGGTATGTCTCTTCCTCTCTGTCTCTCCTGTTCAACCATCTTGTCTCTCTCTCACTGTCTCACTCTGTGATCTTCTTCTCTATCCCATGTGTCTCTCTCTTTGGGTCCATTTTGGCATCTATGTCCTTCCATCTCCAAGTCTCACGTATGTCACTTTCCCTGTCTTTTCCACTTGTCTTTTCCTGGGCCTCTCTCCTCAGCCCCATGGATGTCTCACTCCCTGACTCCCTGTCTCTCAGAGGACCCAGTAAGTCTTGGGAGACCCCAAAGGCCTGGCAGGAATGGAGAGGAAAGGGCACTCCAGGTGTTGGTCACAGCTAGGACAAAGGCCTGGGAGGTAGCCTGTTGTGTGTGCACAGGGATGGTGGCCTGGCTGGACATGCAGCCAAACCTGAGGGCCTTTGATGGACAAGCTGTGGACCTTGTCCTCTCTCCTGAAGGCTGATGGGAGCCATGGACAGTTTTGAACAGGAAGTGGGCACGGTCAGGTCTCTGGAGGACAAAGTGGGATTTGGGATGCAGAAGAGTGAGAAGCAGAAGCTCCGGGCCTGGCTTGAACTGGATGTGGTGTGACGGGGCGGGTGTGTGTGTGTGTGTGTGTGTGTGTGTGTGTGACTGAAGTTCCAGTCTGGGGGCCTGGGAAAATGGGGAAGGCAGTGTCCTGGGACACTGACAGGAGGGGTGACATGAGGCTGGGTGCTGATAGAGGGCCGCTGACAGATTCCTATGGGCCCACAGCCAAGCCGGGATCCCAGGCTCAGCACGGCTCAGCAATAATCTCCTCGTGACCTTGTAGAGGGCTGAGCTGCCTGCTGTCTGCTTCTGAGACCTGGAGGCTGAGCTGGGGGGCTGCTGGGAAGGGTTGCAGCCTGGCGGCCTGGAGCCTCTAAGAGAGTTTCGGGGGTCAGGAGGGAGGCTTGGCCCTGGGCCAGCCCTGCAGCAGCACTGCGTCTGACTCGGAAGCACAGAGGCTTGGGGAACAGTGAGGACACTCCTCCATCCCCTGCCTCAAGGGGTTCTCAGACTCCGCAGAGAGGTAGACTCATGGATGGAGAGATGTGGAGATGTAAGGTCATGGGATCAAGGTAGAGATGTGAAGGGGGAGACAGAAGAAGAGTTGGGGGCCTGGTAGGGATCAGGGAGAAAACCAGACGCTCGCCTCTGAATCCTTAGGGGATGCTGGCGAGCTGATGCTTAGGTCTCTGTGAGGCCTAGGGGTGGGCTTCCAGCCTCCTGGGTCTGAGGGAGGAGGGGCTGGAGGCTTGGGCTTCTTTGTCTGAGGGAGGAGGGTTTGGGGGCCTGGATTCCTGGGCCTGACAGAGGAGGGGCTGGGGGTCTGGACTCCTGGGTCTGAGGGAGACGGGGCTGCCACGTCTTAGTCCCTGGCAAGTGAGCCTTGGCTCTTGCATGCCCTTGCCACGATCAGACTCCCTTGGGGGTGGGCTTCCATCTGTTGGAGGGGGAGCTGAGGCTTTCCCAGTCAAGGCGGGAGGCCCAGATGGGCGCACTGTGGGAGGGGAGCACCTCTGAGGGTGGGGGACACGCCTATGTCGCTGCAGCCCGCCTCAGCAACTCCTCGCCGTTTTCCATGCTGTCCGCCTCCCCTGACACCCTCAGCTCACGCAGCCTCTGCACTTCAGCCAGCCTGTCCCTCCCCATCTCAGGGTGTCTGGGGCATCATCTCTGAGCATCTCTCCCACAACCTCCCTTATTGCCCTTTGCCTCCATTCCTGTCATTCAAACCGACTCAGGTTGTGTCTAGATAGGAAATGTCTGTCCTTGGGTCTCCTCATCTCAGCCTCAGTTTCTCTCTTTGTCTCTCCATTTCTCTCCCTGTCTGTGTCTCGCCCATGTCTCTGCCCATGAGTCTCTTACTGTATCTCTATAGCTGTCTCTTTCTCCCTGCCTCTTTTAGAGCATGTTTCTGCATTTCTCTCCTTTTTTCCATGTCTGTTTCTGTCACTGCTCGCCATGTCTGAAGTGTCTCACCTCTCCATCCGTCCTCACTGCTTTTCCTAAGACTCCCCCCAATTCCGTCTCTAAGCCCTTTAGCCTCAGTCCTCTCCTCCACCTGCCCATGGCTTCCCCTCCTTCATCTCACTTACCTGGAAGCATCACTGACTCCCCTCTAACCCCTCCTCTCTACCAGTCTTCTCCCCACCCAATTCTTCTCCCCACCCCACACCCCTCACCCACCGCAATCCTCAGATCTGCAGCCCCACCCCCCACCTCCATCCCTGGGCCCATCAGCCTTCATCCGCCATCTTTCTCCCCATCCCTCATATTCCGTTTGCTTTGGCCTCTCCCACCCAGCCCAGCCCACCTGCCACTTTCTCCCACTCCTCCCCCCATGGCCCCGCCCCAGACACACAGGGAGGAATCCAGGGCTGCAACGGGGGTCAGGTCGTCAGCCAGGAAAGGAGGCGGCATCTGCTGGAGAGACTCGCAGACAGACAAGGACACACGGACACGGAGGCAAGGGCATAGCCAGGCATGCACGATACCCCCCCCCACACACACGCATTTGCGCACGTTCGCCCTCAGCCAGGCGCTCAGTCTCTCTGCCATGTTCTCCTGCTCCTCCCAGCCCTCCAAGTCCGCTCCTCCAGATTAGGGGCTGGACACATCACGGCCCCATACCCCACCGCACCGCACTGCGGAGCCCCCCCACGCAGGCCTGGAAGGAGAAAGAGGTCATCTGGTCCCATAGCCCCGACCGTCCCCACCCCGCCAAGGAAGCAGAGGGGATTCAGCATTCCCAGATACAGACACCAGCTCGCAGACACATCCAGACAGGTTGCAGACACTCAGACAGTCAGACACAACCGGGACCACAAAATCGCAGGCAGGTGGTGCTGGCAGGGCCCAACAGAGCCAGGAGCTCACACGCGCGCACATGCACACGCACACACACGATTGAGCATGCCACCGCATCAGGTCAGGCAGAGATGCCGCGGGCCGGTCCGTGCCCCGTGGACACGGTACACAAAGACGCGCCGACATGCGCCACGCCATAGACCCCCACGATCCAGGCGGCCCGCGTGCACATTCAACCAGCGGCACGACCACACGCGCGGGCCAAGTCAGCCGGCTCACGGGTCCCGCAGACCTGGCCCGGGAGTGCAGGCGTCCTGGAGCCCCGCCCCCCGCAGGCACTCAGTGTCACTGGACCCACGATGTCGCACACACGCACCGCCCGGCCGGCCCGAGCACCTACCCCCATCTTGGCGGCTCCGGGGGTCGGGGGCGGGCGGGCGGGATGGGGGCCGGGACAGAGGCCTCGGAGCGGGCTCAGGCGCGGGCTCGGGCTGGGAGCCTCTGCAGCGCCCGCGCCTCGGTCCGCGCGTCTGTCCTGCAGTCAGCCCTACCGCACAGGGTCTGCGGCGGCCGCCGCCTCCGCCGCCTCATATGCCCGCGCTGCGGGGGGGCTGGCGCCGGCCAATCAGGAGTGCTGCCGCCCTGATGGATGGCCCGAGGCCCCGCCCCCAGTACTGCAGCTGTCCTCCCCGCCCCCAGCCTCCGCCAAGGGGGAACGCTGCGGGAGGGGGAGATCCCGGAGATCCCTGCAATGAGGGAGCTGGAGACCCCTGCAATGTGGGGGGCGCCTCCGAGGAGGGGGCACTGAGGGCGGGAAATCCCTGGAATTCCCCTCATCGTGGGGGCGTGCCACGAGGGAGAGGGGTGACCTGCGGGAGGTGGACACCGGGCGGGGGAAGCCCCATAAACCACCGCAATGAGGCAGGGGCCCAGAACACCTGCGTCCGCAGTGGGGAGGGGGGTGAGCTGGAAACTGCGTGGGGTGCTGATCAGGAGAAGTAGCTGGAGAGGGCATAAGAGTCAAAGAAGACCCCACAATGAGAGGCGGAAGGAGGGGGAAGGAGCCCTGAGGCCCACTCACTCTGTGCGTCCCCCTCCTCAGAACCATGGCAGAGACATCCAATAAGACACAACTGCACAATACACAGGAGACACATTGAAGCCGGAGGACCCCACCGAGCATCACACACACACACACACACACACACACACACACACACACATACACGACCATCATCCAGATTGTCCAGATGCTGTGGACACACACACACACCACTCCATCACACCGCACCAGTTTCACAGTCACAGTCCACCACACCGGCTTGTACCCTCGCACACATGCTGCACGACTCCATCGTGCAACCTGACACCTACAAACACATAGAAATGAAATGTGCATAGCACACACCTCGCACACCTATTACACCACAATGGAATCACAATCACAACCACAAAGTGCTGTGTAGATTAACACACACCCTCAGAACAATACATCGAAGACACACATCGCACACTCCATGGGACCTGGCCCTGTGGCCCTGTTCTATCTCACCTAGGACCCACCACCATGCAACTCACAGACCCCAAAACCATCACACACCCACACTCGGCACCATCACACATCGCAGGCCTCACACTGTGGTGGCAGGAGCCTTTGTGGATGCTGTTGCATGGTCACACAACACACAAACACACCATCATACACGCTCCTCCCCAGTATATCTGGCGTGAGCAAAGGCCCACTTCGTAAAATTGGCAACTTGTGGTTGCTAATTGTTAATGACAAAATGATGTACAGAGATTCACACACAGCATAATTCACAGAAACATCACATGACACCGTCCCACACACCTCCCACATGGCGCACATCACATATTGTGGTGCTATCATATATACCTTTGTTGCACCTCCAAACACACCCCAACGCCTTCACCCACGCACTACACACATCCCATTTCATTATGTGTATGCACACAGACACACAGCCAGCACCCACACCCCAGGCCTGCCACATATATACAATACCCTATCAGCCACCCACTGGAACCCGAGGAGTCATGGCCTCCCACTCCTACCCCTTTGTTCTATGAGAACACCTCTAGACTCTCCCTGGAGAAAACAGAAGGGGCAGGGAGCAAGAGAGCCTGTCCTTGTAGCTTTCTCAGAATGTGGGTTCCTCTCCACTTATGGGAGTGGTGTGGGGGACATAGACAAGGGGCACAGAGTGAGCCTGGTGTATGGGTGGCAGGTGGGGGAAGATTAAGGACTTGGTGAGGGAAATGTGGGAAAGGCTGAAAACCAGAGTGAGAGACACAGAAACGGAGACAGAGATCGAGATTCAGAGCCACAGAGAGATGGGCATGGACAGGGAGACAAGACAAAGACTAGGAGGAGGCAGGGAGCCGGCTCTTTGGTTTCCCCTGGCACCCAGAGCCTTGGCCCAATCCTGTACTCTGACCCATCCCCATCCCTCCCTGCTGTCCCTTGTTGCCACGGTAACAGGGAGGCTGAATATGCAGCAAAGGAGGCTGGGCCTGCAGACCTGGCCTGTCTCCAGGGACACCGGGGAAAGGGGTGATCCACATCTGCTAACCCAGGTAGTAGGCCCCCAGGCCACCCTCCCCAACTCTGACCCCCTCCCAGGAGGGAGGGATGGAGGGAGGGCCTGTCAATATATCATCTCTTTGCTCTCCTGACACCTTGGCCTGCAGGAATGGGCCTGGACCATGGGCAAGGGGATTGGAGGGTCAGAGAAACTTGGGGGCATCTGGATCCCAGGAGGTTCTAGGATCTTTCTTCTTGCTTTCCAGTGAGGCTCAGGGAAACCTTGGTTCCCCACACCCCACCCTGGATGCAGGCTCACATCCATCCTCCCCTCGTGCACTCCCTCCTCAGAAACAAGCCTGGCGAGACTGATGACTGTGCATCGCGCTCCCAGCGCGAGGCTCTGCGGAAGTTGGTGGGGGGAAAGACTTAGGAAGGTCACACGGATGGACGGGGACAGGGGAAATCGGCACGAGAGATAGAGAAACATAAGAGAAACAGACACACTGTCCAGAACCGGTGAGAGGCAGATACAGATCGACACACAAAGACAGAGACCAGCAAAAACAGAAATGAGAAAACAGAGGAAGACAGACAGAGCAACAGAAGAACTAAATGAAGGTGACAGAGACACAGGGACCCAGCTAGGCAGAGCTATGTTTGGCAGACTGGAAGGACTCAGAGATAAAGACTGGGGAGAAACTCAGAACAGAAACAGGGGGAGGGAGACTCAGAAACAGGGAAGAGACTCCAGAGAACGGTGGCACGGTATTGGGACAGAGGAGAGAACAGAAATGTGCAATTATATTTTAGTCCCTAGACAGACTGACGGTATAGCCCAAAGGCAGAGACATCGATTAATCTTTAAGAGATGTGACCACAGAGATGCTGAGACATAAGCTCGCCCCCACACCTGTTCCTGAGGGGTGCACACACGGCAAGCGTCTGAGACACAGAAGGGGCCAGGTGGGGACTGGAGGCATTGTGTGCCAGGCAGGTATCCTGGGGTGGGGCCCGCCCAAGGACTGCAAATGCAGGCAGGCCCTCAGGGTAACGCTGCAGCCAGGCCGGTGCTGAACGGACAGCTCCCTGCTCTGGGCCGCAGGCCCCACCAGGGGCGGGCTTAGCCTCTTTCCCTTCCTTTGTCCCTCTGGCTTTCCGCGCCGCTCTGGCCCCTTCCTATCTCCATCTTGTTTCACACGGGTTCTTGTCTCTCGCCAGTCTGCTCCACCTCAATCCCTGCTCTCAGTCCCAACTACCTGATCTCTTACACGTCCTGCTTCATCTGTCTCCCCCTCCGCCCATCCCTCCTGTGCCCTTCTCCATCCAATTGCATCCTCTTACCTCATCAAAATGTCTCCCTGTCTCTCCCCCCTTTTCTCTTTCCCATCCTCCTCTGCCCCTCTCATTGTCTCTCCCCCGATCCTTCTCTGCCCCATCTCTGTCTCTTCTGTTCTCTCCCCATCTCCCCATCTCTCCGCCTCTACTCGGCCTCGTTTTGGCTCTCGCTGTGTGACCTTCACTTGTCCTTTCTCAGCTGCAGTTTCCACAGAAACCTCTCGCGGGGGCGGGGGAGGGCGGGGACAGAAAGCAGATCCACCCTTCTCCCTCTCTATGGGGGTTTCTCACTCACTCTCTTGGGGTCTGGGGAGGTTCCTTTTCAGCAGAAACACAGGGTCAGTCACAGACATTTGCAGATGGCCTCATGGATGTACACACACACACACACAAATATGCTAACAATTACAAAGTCACCAAGTCACCCCAGCCCAGGCACGCACGGGCCACCCTGGGGGCTACCCAGGCCTGCCCTTGCCTCCCCTAGCCCCATCTGGTTTTTGTCTCTCTGTATCAGTTTGTCTCTCTCTGCCTCTCCAGATCCCGGCATCTCTCTCCATCTGTCTCAGGGTCTTTGTCACAGCCTCCTTCTGTCCTGAGGTAAGGTCAGTGGAGAGGGGCCAGCGGCAAGGACCTGGGCTGACCTGCTGGCTGTGGGCAGGACTAAGGCTGGAGAGTGCAGAGGCGACCATTCAGCAGATTCCCTGGGGGGGGGGCGAGTTTTTAATGTCCTCACACCCCCAGGAAACAAGACCCGGGTATCCCCACTTTGGGGTTTTCTTTTTTTTTATTCCAACAGGGACTGGGGTGTGGCAGGGGGAGGGATGGGGGCCCAACTGACCCCCTCCCTGGGGGGGTCTCATAGAAATTCCGAGGTTTCTCCCCAAAAAGAGAGAAAGAGAAGAGGCGAGGGGTGCCAGGGGACACCCATCTGCCCAGAGGCCCTCCCCTCCTCCAGAAGTGGGGGGGGCTGCGTCAAGTCTTGGGGAGCCGGAGCAATCCCAGGATGGGGTTTTCCTTGTGAATTACTTTCCGCTTCCGGAAAAGGCCCCGTAGTCCCCGGTCCCTGGAATCCTCGGTTCCTGCGCTGCTCCAGTCCGCAGTGAGGGGCGGAGTGAGGGGTCCGCGGCACCCTCTGACAAGTCCACTAGGGGGCGCAGGCAGACTCCGGAGCCGGGCCTCGGATTTCACCCGGAAGCCCAGGCAAAATCGCGGCGTCCAGCTGGCCGGGACACAAGTTCTGTCCGTCGCCCGCTGGGGAGGCAGGGGCGGCTGGGACCTGGGGCGGGCCCCATCCCTGCGGTCAGTCCGGGCGCCCGCCCGGCCCAGCCCGTGATCACTCGTGCTCGCTCAGCTCTCGGGGGCCGGCGGGGCCGGGTCGCGGCCGGGGCGGGCTGGTGGCCTCGGCGGGGGCGCCCAGGCCACGCGGGGGCGCGCCAGCCCCCGAGGCCCGCAGCGCCTGGATGCGCCGGCACTCCTGGCAGACGCGCACGTGGGTGCAGGGGGTGGGGGCCAGGGGCCGGGCCCCGCCGGGGGCCCCGGGTCGTCCAGGAGACGCTGGGCCCCCCGTGCGCGCCGCCCGCGTCCCCGCCCGCGCCGGCCGAGTACAGCTTGCCGTTACTGAGGCGCATCTCGCGGACAGCGCGCAGCGACAGCAGGGCCCGGCTCGGGCCGCCCGGGCGCCGGCGCCGGCGGGAACGTGACGTCTTGCGGCAGGACACCGCGTGCCGCAGTTCCTGCAGCATCTCCTGGCACACGGACACCTGCGGGCGGCGTGCGGGGCGTCACCGACCGGCGCTGTCCTCGGTGCCCCTTTGCCTGGCTCCGCGTCCGTCTCTTCCCTCCCCGCCTCCCCCAACTCTCCACACCCCTCCCTCCCCTCCCCTCCCCTCCCCCAACCCTCCTGCTACCTCTTCCCCATCACCTTTCTTCATCTGTTTTCCCCAGTCCCCATTTACTCTTTCCCCTCCTCACTTCCCACCCTCTTCCCTCCGGGCTCCGTTACCTCCTCGTGCTCTTCCCCTCTCCCCTCTCCCCCTCTCCACTCCTGTCTCCACTTCTCCCTCCCCTGTCCTTGTTTGGGTTTCTTCTTGAATCTGCCCTTCCCCTCCTCTCATCTTTTCACTCGAAAATTTCTGCCTCTGGTCCTTCCGCTATTTGTTTTCTATCTCCTGCCTCTGATTCACGCAGTCATTGTTAGACATGTTTGTTGAGTGCTTACTGTGTGCCAGGCACTGTTTTGGGCCCTGAAGTTACAGGATAGAACCAAACAGACAGCAGTCCCTGCCCTCCGGTCATATTCCAGTGTGCCCAGGCAAAAAAGAATACGAATGAAAATGTAGGTAGTATGTGAGCTGGTGATGAATACTTTTGAGAAAAAAAAAATCCAGAGGCGAGGCGGGGCATGTGTGTGTGTGTGTGGGGGGGAGTGATGCTGAATTTCCACAGGGGACAGTTGGGGACGACTGGTTGAGAAGAGGACCTTCAAGTGAGACTGAAAGGCAGTGCTGGGTGAGCAGGGTGGAGCCCGGCAGGAGAGTGTGTGGCCAGCTCGGCAGGAAGAAGGCGCTGAGGTGGACATGGCATGTTGAAGGAACCTCCAGCAGGACAGGGTGGCCCAAATGGGGTGCACAGGGGCAGAGGGGGAGGGGATGAGGTCAGAGGAGCATTGGGGGCCAACCTGTGTGAGGTCAGAGGCCACTGGCTTTTATTCTGAGTCAGACAGGAGCCAAGGGAGAGTTTGAAGTAGAGGATCGTTGTGCTCTCATGGGATCGCTGTGGAGCTGTGATGAGAAGACTGTGGGGAGGCCAAGGGCAATAAATAGCAGGAAGGCAGGACACAGTGGCTGGACCAGAGTGGTGGTGGCCAGGAGGTAAGAAGGCGCTGGCTTCTGGGTAGGATATTTTCGAGGTGGAGCTAACAGGATTTGCTAAGAGATCAGATGGAGAGCATGAAAGAGCAGTGAAGGGCAACTCCGCATGCTTTGGCTTGAGCACCCTGAATGATGCTGCCTGGTGGGTGGGCGGGAGCTCCGTGCTAGACACGCCCACATGGGCTGCCTGTCAGATATCTGTGTGCAGATGTCGAGGATGGAGCTGTGTTTACAAACCCTGGGTCGGGGAGAGGTCCCTGTGAGATATGCATTTGAGAGCTCTGGTAGACAGTCCCCAAGATCCTGCTCTTCCGATGGTCCCTCCCTGCTGTAAGCCCCTCTGTCTTTGTATGAGGGCTACTGTGTGACCAACATGCCGGGTCAGCTGCCATGCTGGCTTCCACCCGGCTCTCTTGGATCACTCAAGGAAGGCAGCTGCCACGGCAGGAGGACACTCAAGCAGCCCTGTGGAGAGGCCCCTGTGCGAGGAACTGAGGCCTCCCGCCAGCTGCCATGTGAGTATTTAATCATGTTCTTTTTTTTTTTTTTTCCCTGTATCTTAGGATGTCTTGACATCTTAAAGATCTTGCTGGCCAGGGAGGGATTGCCCCCCCCCCCACTCCAGAGGGAACCTGATTCTTAGGGACAGGAAGGGCTAAAGCCCACCTTTCAAATGCAAACCGACAACTCAGTCTACCCTCAGCCACTCCCTTCATCTACCTCCCTCACACCCAAGTTGCCCTCAAATCACCCAGGGCAGGTACCAGAAATCTTGAGACCAGCCCCCTAACACTCCTTCTGCTCTTGCCCAAACCTGGTGCTTCCCTATGTGGCCCTGTAGGTGTTGCAGGCCCCCTCCTCTCGGGAAATGTAAACAATAAATTCTTCTTTCAACGGCATTGGCCTCTCTGTCATCACTTAGTCACCTCCGTAAATTAAAAACCCCATGGGTACATGAGATAGTGAGCCATCCTGGAAATGTACGTTCCAGCCCCAGCCGAGCCTTCAGCCAATATCATGACAGTGACCTCGCCAGGGACCCTGGGCAGCCAGAAGCACCCAGCTAAGCTGCTCCCAGATTCCTGACCAGCGGAAACTATGAACTCATATAAGTTGGCAGTTTTAAGCTGCTAAATTTGGGGATAATCTGTCACGTGGCAATAGATAACTAATATAGGAGTCCTTAGCATCCAGATAGTCTTACAAACCATGTGGCTGGATAGGATCATTGAGGGAGTGGAGAGAGAGCAGCTCCAGGGCCCAGCCTGAGTCCCCACAAAGGAGTGGCCAAGGGGGGGGAAGGGCAGGTTTGGAGGAGAGAGGGATGGGCTGCTGTAGCCTGTTGCTTCCTCATGTGTAATGAAGCCTGAGGCTCGGGCATTGGATTTCAGACCTGGAGGTCACTGGTGACCAGACTGGTGACCAGACTGGTTTCAGCGAAGAGGGGAACAGCAGCTGAATTGGAGTCTGTCTCAGAGTAAATGGGAGAAGAGGAACTGGAAACAGCAGGGAGACACAGGGAAGGGGGATGGGGCGGTGGCTGAGAAGGGAAGTGGGGTTGAGGGCTTCATGAAGATGGGAGAAAGAACAGCACGTTTGTACGTTGCCAGCCTCGATCCAGTGAAGAAAGATCCAGTGAACTGAAGTCGCGGGAGGGAGGGGAAGAACTGCTGAGGGATGGCCTGTGGCAGCAGGGATGGGGGTGGGGCTCTGCGCATTCTCCTGAATCTTCTGCTTTGCTCAGGGGAGCAGAATCAGGTCATTAGCCAAAGGTGAGGAGGGGGATGAGGGGCTGGGGGCTGGTGGACAGAGGGGAAGGTCAGAAAGGGGCATGGTGCAGGGCAGCCGGGAGGATAATCACTAGGGGAGGAAGGCAGACTAAGCGTGGGAGCTGGGAGGTGGGAGCCGTGGCTGAGTCATTTGTTTCTTCCGTCTCACTCGGCTGCACTCTCGCCGCCTGTCTCTCCTTCTCGCCTGTCTCTCCTTCTCGCTTTACCACCTTTGACCCCCACATCCTTGTCTCTGTGCCCCTTCTCACTCCGTTCCCTGGACCCTCGTGTCTCCCTGCACCCTCTTACCCCGCTGTCCTCTCATGCCCATGAGTTGTCTCCCCCATCTCTCTGCTCTCTCCTCTTCTCAACCTCCTCTGCCCCTGGACTTAGAGGCCCCCTCACCTCCCTGGCTGCCCGGATCCTCCTCGCCACCTCCTCTCCTCCAGTAAGGCTCCCAGTGCCACAGTCTTCAAGCTCGTCTGCCCCCGGGGTCCTGCTGCCCTCCTGACACCCTCCGCCAACCTCCTCACCTCTTCGGACTCTGCCGACCTCCGTGTGGACCATATGAACTCCATGACCGCCACAAAGACAGCGATGATGAGGCCACAGATGAGCACGACAAAAATGCCGCCTATGTTTTCCATGCCCAGACCTGGGGTGAGGGGAGAGCCAGGCGAGGGCTGTGTGGGCATTGGGGGCCGCGAGGGGTCCTTGCAGGGGCACGGCAGGCGCGGGGGCTGACCTTTGGCTCGGTGGTCCTCCTCCTTGGGGCACCGGCCCCCCTCCCACCACTTGCGCTTCAGGATCTCCAGCCGGTTGTTCTCCTGGAGCTGCAGGATGGCCAGCGTGATCTCGTCCCGGAACGGGGAGCCTGGACCGGGCACACAATGGGTGGACTGGCCGCTGGAGCCCTGGGGCCCTGCCCGCCCAGCCCCTCCTCCTGTTTGCCGCATCCCCAACTTTGAGTTCGACAACTGCTTGCCACCTTCCCTGCAACCATGTTGGGCCAAGCCCCACTACACCTGTCACATCTGTCCAGGTTCTCCACACAGCAGCCAGTGGGACGATTTCAGAAACAGAATCGGAGAGCTTGCCTCTCCTGTGCTTAACACTCTCCAGTGGCCTGGGACCTCTGTGCCCCACAGCTCTCAGCTCCAGCTGCACCGGCCTCCTGGCTGATTCTTGAATCCTCCAGGCACAATCCCACCCTGGGGCCTCCACCTCTGCCTGAAACGTCCCTTCTCCTCCCTCCACTCAGGCCTCTGCTCCCAGGGTGTCCTCAGGGGGTCCTCTCTGACTAACTTCATTTAAAATGACACCAAGTGCTCTACTCCCTGTCAGTCTCTTCCCTTTACTTCAGAGCAGTTGTCAGCACCTGACATCACATTACAAAGCTGTGTTCACTGTCTGTCTGCTGTCCATGTCCCTAGCAGAAGGCAGGAGGGTAGGGTGTGGCAGGTCCCCAAAGCTGGGCATCAGACAGACCTGAGGGGTGAGTGACTGACTCCCCAGCCACACCTCTCCTCTGGTGCCCCACCATGGACTGCCTCTTTCCTCCCCTCCCTCAGATCCTCCCCTTAAACCATTCTTGAGCCTCAAACACCCATGCATACGCTTTCCCATACTTATGTCTTCATTCACTGCGATACTGCGTGAGCATCTACCAGGTGTCAGGGACTCAAGGTATGGGCAAGTGCGGTGATCAGTGTTCATCAGGCACCTAATGCAAACCCTTGGTTTATAGAAACCTATTCAAGTCTTAAGTCATCCCGTGAGGCCAGTATTACCACCCCCATTTTCTGGAGGAGGCAGGTGACACTCCAGCCTTAGGTCATGCTGACTCAGGGAGGGAGCGGAGATTTGAATTCAGGTCAGTGTGACTCCAGAACCTGTCCCCCCCGTGAAGCACCAGGCTACACTGTTTCCCCGACATAGCACTGACTCTGCTGCAAAGCGGCTAAGAATCGGGGTAATTTGTTATGCAGTAACAAAGCAGCTACTGCAGTAGTCATCAGCAATATGGATGGGTTTAAAAGCCAAAATGCCAAAATCTGGCAACTAAATTGGTGGTGAGTTTCTAGCACTGAGCCCTGGAAAAGGATGTCCAAGTCTCCCTGACAGAACCATCCATTCTTCTATCCTCCCTCCCTCCCTCGGCATGTGTCCAGCAACATCTACCATCTATTTTCTGAGTGCCCGCTCTGAGCCAGGCTGTGGGTTTGGTCCAGAGAATATGAAGTAAATAAAACCAGGTATTCAGACTCGAGGGCCTGGGGCTGATGTGGGGAGGTGGCATGCCTCAGGGCCACGGGTACTGACTGGCACAGGCTCAATGGGCTCCCCCCACAGCCCTGTGGGGCTGGAACTGATTGGTTCTAGGCCCGTTTTTGCAGGTTGATGGTGCAGAAACTCAGGAAAGTGATGTCACCTGCCCAAGGCCACACGGCCAGGAGGACACCCACAACCCATCCAGCCGGTGCCTGGCCCCAGGATCCCACCGCTGCCATACCCAGAGGCATGCCGATGCCATAGCCCTTGGTGTCGAGGAGGCCCCCGATCTGGGTGAGGTTGCAGTTGAGACGCCGGTGATACTCGTTCATGGTGGACTCGAGCAGGAAGGCGTAACGGGAGTTGAGGACACGGGCAATGCCCTCCTCCGTGCTCTTGACGAACACGCTGGGCTGCTTTGACTGCATGTAGTTCCACATCCGCTGGTATGTCTGGTACCGTGAATTCTGGGCACACAGAAAAGAGGTGAGGGGCTTTCGACCCCCTGCCTTTCCTCTGCCCTCCAGAAAGTCTCCCTCAGCTCGGGAAGAAGGAGGCCAGAGGAAGACATCAACAGCACAGACAGACGAGAGACAAGACAGACAGACTGCTCAAGGCCCCATCCAAGATGTCCCTCAGTTCTCAGCCCAGGATCCTGAAGACCAAAGGCTTGGGAGGGAGGGGCCACAGTCTTATTTTTCAACCTGTTTTCTCCCTTCTATCCCTGGGCCTGGCTCAGCCTGACACCAGCCTTGTCTTCCCAGCGCTTCCAGGCCTTATTCAGGGAACCCAGAAGAAGATACTCAATGCCTAAATCTACCCATGGCCCAGCCTGGTTTAGGGAACCCTGCATCCATGCCAAAAAGGGTGGTTTACTTCCTATAGGCCCTGCTGGGTCCTTCTGGGGATGACCACCCTGCCCCTCCCGCCCGACACACACTCTCCTTCATCCGCCTGTCCCTCTTGGACGTGAGGCCCAGATTCAGCTCTTCTCAGGTGTCTGACCCTGCTCCTCTGGTCTCCAGCTGGGAAATGGTCCTGCCACCCACCTGATACCTGGGCGCTCACACCCTTCCCCTCGCCTGCTTGTTCCCTCTTCAGCCAGTGGCCCCTACCCAGCTCCAGAGTCCTCCAAACCACTCATCTCCTCCCAACTTGCCCCAGAGGGAACATCCAGCTCTAAATGGGTCACCCCTCAACTGTTCCCACCTCCCCCACTAATGGTCCAATCTCAGCCCTAGTCTGATATCTGATAAACTCCGCAGTTTCTCACCCAAACCTCCTCTCCAGGCTTCCTTTCCTTCTGATTCCTTCTCACCACTCCAAAATATAGAGGGACAAGTTCCCTTCACCTCAACGGGCCTTCCCTTCCTCTCTGCTGCCCCATTTCCCCAGACCTGACCCTCTAGCAGACCCCATGTGGCCTGTCTGACACTGTTTCAACATTAGATCCCACACCTGCCTCCTTTCCCCCATTCTCTAGGCAAAAGTCCAGTTTCCCCAGCCAGATAGCAGCACTCCTTGCAAGAGTGTATGTCTTCTGCTCCCTCGCCTCCTTGACTGTCATGACAATCAGGACCCAGGAGGCCCTGCTTAGCCCCACCCTGAGCTGCTATGCATGGCAGGGATCCCAACACCAAGCCTGGGCGGCTCTGGGGCCCCACCTGGAAGAAGGTCATGGTGGAGCCGGCGTGGATGGTGCCGTACTCAATGTTGGTCTGGTCTGCCAGGTCATCAGCCGACTCTACGGGCACCTCCATACGCTGCACGGTGAGGAAGGCGGCCAGGTTGGCCGTGTAGGAGGAGATGATGATCAAGGTGAAGGCCCACCTGAGGGGTGGGAGGGGTGAGCTACAGGCTGGAGCCACCCTGCCACCCTGTCCCTGTGGCCACATGCCCCACTGGTGGTGCCCCCCTTGGTGACCTGGCATCTAGAAGTTTCAGTGACTGCTGAGTAGTGGAGAGGCTGGGGGCATGGATTCTGAAGCCAGACTCTGGATTTAAACATTGCTTCCAGAGTCTTCCACTTCCAGATACAAGAGTATAAGATAGTCTGGAAATACTTTCCCACAAAGAAAAACTAGAAAACTAGTCAGAGTACAAAAATCAATTTAAGTACATAGGACAATGTGCGATCCCTAAGACAAACAACACGAAGTGAGCCTTGTCATTGCCCAAGCTGCTGGCTGGATTTAATTTGTAGGCTGTAGTATCAGGAAAGAAGGAAAACCCAGGCAGGCAACCTTGCTGACTGGATGGAGATGAGAGATGAGGAAGGCCAGATGGCTGGTATTTGTGGGAAGAGGACCCGAGGGAGAGAGCTGTATGGAGAGAGTTCCAGAAATCTTCACGGGGTCCCCTGAGTCTTTGGCTGAATATCAATCTGTGTACGCACACGGTGAAATTCCAATGACCAGGCAAGAACGACTTTCAAAGAAAGAACAATCCCCAGGGCTGGGTATCTTCTGAGCTCCCTCTGGCCAGAGCAGAGAGATCTCACTGGATACATGAGACATTTGGTAGGAACCCAAAAGGACAATGCACTAGAAAAAGAGTTAAGTTAGACCTAGGAGAAAGGCCATGCTAGACCTGCCCTAAACAAACTTGAAAACAGGCCTGGAAAGGTTGGAAATAATCTAAAAGTAACTTAACTGCCTTCCAGAAAAAAGTCGAAGACTTTTTGAAGTAATACATTCAACAATGTAACCAACATAACATTCAATGTAAAATGTCATCCAATGAAAATTTACCAGATATACAAAACCACAGGAAACTGACCCATAATCAATAGTAAAATTACTCAATCAAAACCCAGAACTGACAGAGATGATGAAATTATCAGAGAAGGACAATAAACAACTATTATAAATATATTCAGAATGTTCAAGGATATAAAAACATGAACATAATGCAAAGATAAATGGAAGATAGAATACAGAAATAAATGGAAGAGATGAAATATACAATACCTGAGAGGAAATTTTTACTGGAAGGGATTATACAGATTAGATGCTACAGCAAAAAAAGCACAGGGAATTGGAAGAAAGCAAAAGAATCTATCCAAAATGAAGCACAGAGAGATAAAAAATGACTGACAATGAGCACAGAGACTGAGTGGCCTGAGGAAAAATATCAGCTGGTGTTACATATGTGACTTGGGCCCCAGAAAGAGAGGAGAGAAAAAGACTAACAGAAAAAATATATTTGAAGATGTAATGGCCAACATTTTTTCAAATTTGATGAAAACTATAAACTTGCAGATTCAAGAAGCTCAATAAACCCAAGTAGGATAAACATACACACACATAGAACACATCAAGGCACATTATAATCGATTGCTGAAAACCAGGGATAAAATCTTAAAAGCAGCCAGAAAGGGCAGGAGGAGAATATTACCCAAAGAGAATCAAAGATAAGAGTAATAATAGACTTCTTCTCAGGAAGTACACAAGCCAGAAGACAATGAAACAACATCCTGAAAGAAAAAAAATCTGTTAACCTAGAGTTCTACATCCAGCAACAAAGATCTTTAGAAGAAGAAAACATGCTAACAATTTTTTATACAGACAAAAGCTGGGAGGGCTAATTGCTAGCAGACCTGCACTTCAAGAATGCTAAAAATAGTTCTTTAGGTAAAAGGAAAATACTAGATGGAAATTTAGATGCACATGAAGGAATGAAGAACACCAGAAATGGTAGACATATGAGTAAATATAAAAGACATGTTCCTCATTTTAAATATTTCTTTTAAAGACATTTGCTGTTGAAGCAAACACACATACACAAACCTAAAGTATTGTGGGGTTCATAAGATAAGTAGAAATAATATATATGACAACGGTAGTTCAAAGGATGGGAGGGAGAGATGAACATATACTGTTGTACGGGTCTTACACCTTTGGTGAAATGGCATAATATTACTTGAAAGTATTTTATAATAATTAAAGATGCATATTATAAACGCAGGACAATTGCTGAGAAAAATAAAACGAAGAAGTATGGTCAACAAGTTGAGAGTGGGCATAAAGCAGAACAAAAGACTCTCAATAAATCCAAAAGAAGGGAGGAAAAGAGGGAAAAGAGAACAAAGAACAGATGGGACAAGTGAAAGACAGATATCAGGTTGGCAGATTTAAACCCCACCATATCAATCACTGCATTAAAGGTTCCAGTCGGGGGTTGGCAAGCTATGGCCCACAGGCCAGATCTGGTTTGCCATCTGCTCTGGTACAGCCCACAAGTGAAAAATAGTTTTTGCATTTTTAAATGATTAAAAATAAATCAAAAGGGGAGTAATATTTTGTGACATATGACACCTAAAATTCAAATTGCAGTGTCAGTGTCCATAAATAAAGATTTATTGGAACACAGTCACCTTCAGTCATTCGTGTGTTGTCTATGGCTGCCTTCACACAACAATCAGAGTGGAACAGCTGCGACAGAGACCGCATGGCCAGCAAAGCCTAAATGTTTACTATCTGGCCCAAACAGAAAAAGTTTGCCAAACCCTGCTTCAAGGCTGTCTATAAGAAACCCACTTTAAATATGATATAGATAGATTGAAAGTGAACGGATGGGGAAAAGATCTACTATGCAAACACTAAACATAAGAAAGTGTAGCTATATTAATATCAAATAAAGGTAACTTCAGAACAAGGACTGCTACCAGGAATAAAGTGGGACATTATATAATGACAAAGGGATCGATTCATCGAGAGGACATAACAATCCCAAACATTTATGTACTTAATTACAGGGCTTCGAAATTCATGAAGCAAAAACTGATAGAACTGAAAAGATAAATAGATACAATTATTCCACAATTACTGTGGAGATTTCAACACTCCTCTCTCAATAATTGATAGAACAAATGGACAGAAAATCAGTAAGGATATAGAAGACTTGAATAACAATATCAACCTACTGGCCCTAATTGCCATTTATAGAACACTGTGCCCACCCACAGCACCTTCTGTGCAAGTGCACATGGGACATGTACCAGGACAGACCATACGCTGAGCCACAAAACAAGTCTCCACAAATTTCAAAGGCTTAAAATCCTACAGAGAATGTTCTCTGACCACATTGGAACTAAATTAGAAATCAATAATAGAACGATCTCTGGAAAATCCCCAAGCCCTGGCTCCATCACTGCCTAGCTGTGTGACCTTGGACTCACCTGTAAGTACAATCATAGGCCCCTCCTCACGGGGCTGTTGTAAGTGTGTGCTCTCATCATCCTGGTAACTCAGGACTAAGGAGAAGAGGCACCCACTGGCCTGGCTATGACAGCCACTGTCTTACCCTGGCCCTCTCTATCCTCCTGCCTTGTCAAGTAAGAGTGGCAGGCTCCCAGCAGATAAGGACTGAAGACAGGGGAGATGCTGAGAGGGCCTCTCAGACCACCCCCTCCTCCAGCAGATAATAATGAAAACAGCAGCTGTCCTTTGCTGAGCACACGTGCACAACGCTGTGCTGGGCACTGGGGTGGGGGCGGAGTGGAGGATAGAGATACAGTCAGTACGGTCCTGTGCCAAAGAAAACCAAACCCTGACACAGAGACCCAGAGTCTGACAACACCCCTCTGGCAACTAAGTCTCTCCAAACCCTCCCCATGGGTCATGGTCAGTGGCTCAAGACAAAATTATTCAGTGGCCAGTAGACACCAAGCACCACTCAGACTGAAAATACAGTGTGGCTGCCTGGTGGTGTTGGTGGGGGGTGGTGGAGAAGGTGCCAGTCACCAAGCCAGAGCAGGGGCGTTCGATCTGGGTGTAAGGACGTGAGCTCTGTTCTGGACAAGTAGAGTTTAGGGACACATCGGGTGCCCATGGAGAGGTTTAAGGTGAGGACTCAGAAAGTGTCAGTTATGAATAGCAAGGGAAGCCGGGGTGGGTGAGATGGCTCCGGAGCACACAGGCAGGTGGTCCCCAAGCAGGAAGGCCCCCGGGAAGGCATTTAGGGAAGGTGCTTGGCAATGTATGGGGCATGCTGGTGGCCAGAGTGATTGAGGGGGTCCCTGTGTCAGCGGGCAGGGCAGGTCCTGACAATGCAGCCCATTCTGAACAACGGGGAAAGCCCGGTACATGATGATTTCAGCCTAACTCCCTGGTACATAAAAACTGAAGTGTTTTTTGCATGGTTATAATAGAAACTGAAATTTCTAGAAATGCACCTATTATTTAGATTCTGGAAGAAACGGATGTTGTTTTGTTTGAAACTTTGCCCAGAACTGTTTACCATTTTGGGAAATCACGTCTCTGATAGCAAAACTCTGCTCATGGTATTTGAGTCATCAAGTCAAGATGCTTGGACCAGCTGCATTATTAAATCGTCGTACTCACAGTGATTTCTATTTATATAAATGTACTCATTTACCAACGACTTCAGACTGTCAAGCCTCAGGTGTTGACACAATTCTATTAAATGGCCTTCCTTCTTGTCATTCCAAATGTATCCATTATAAGTAGGTGCAGACACCTGACTACTGCAGGCTGTCTTTAGAACAACCCCACCCAAGCATTTATGTATGGCTATCCTACTATTTTATCATAAATTACTTCCCCTTTTCTCCTTTGTATTGGAATTAGGAGGTTTTATTGATGTTTTAAATCATGTGTGTAGGTAGATACATCTCCCTTAAATTTCATCAGGGTAGAAAAGATGTTAAAAACATTCATTGTAAAAAGAGGGTGTTAGGTCTGTGAGCGCTGAAATGTCACCGGTGTGGAGGGAGGGGCTCCACAAGACATGGCAGGGGTGAAAGGGACCCACGGCAACCTGAAACAGGATATAGAAAGGCGAGTGGAAGCTGGAATGACAGCGAGGAGTTTAGGAGGCGGAGTCTCTAGGAGAGTGGCTAACAGTGAGTACTGCACATATGAACGAATGGGTCCCGGGGACTGTGGTCTAGCTGCTGGCTAGATCTGAGCTTTGGGGGCTTTCTTGCCAGGAGGGCGTGAAGAAAGGAAAACGGGATCTGAGGAGTTGAGGACAATGGTAAAGCAGTAGCTGAAGACATGGCCCAGGAATCTACACAGGGGGACGGATGTAAAAGTCGGTGGGGCTCCTAACTGGAAAGAGGGAGGTGAAAGGCCTCCCTGTTACAGGAGTGATGAGTGATGCGGGGAGGGCCTGGGGTGACGGGGCTGCAGTCAGAGCATAAACTCAGAAACACTGACTTCCAAGGCAGAGCTGTCCTGAATGATGACAAGCCCTTGGGTGTGGCTGCAGGGGACAGTGTCTGGACTGGCACTAGAGATGAGGGGCCTAGGAGGTGGGTCCTGGCCTGGTTGCTGCTGTTTAGGTGGTGGCCAAGTCTGGTAGGGTTATGGCACCCACGCCCATAGCCCCTGCACTGGTCCTGGCCAGGGTCATTCGGGAGATAAATGAACACCTGCTGAGGCAGCTGTAAAACGAGCAAATGTGTGGGAGGGCCAGGGGCGGAAAGGAGAGCGAGGGAGGGCGAAGGCGCCAGTGATGGAGGGGACGTGATGGGTGGTCTCCTGGCGACAGAGATGGAAGGGGTAGAAAATGCCCAGATGGAGAAGACATCCGTGACTGAGCGAAGAGAGAGCCTGCAGAGAGGAGGTCACTGATCCCCACCTGACCTGGGGTCCCAGTCATATCTGTCATGGCAGGTATCCTTAGGCCCTCTCAGCCACCTCCTCAGACATCTGTCCTCTCTGGCCTGTCTGGAGTGTTCCTTCCTCCCCTTGGCATGGACTCGGCCTTGGTTACTTCCTCAGAGGGGCCCTCCCTTAGCACCCCATCTTCTGTTTTCTTTTACTATACCCTGTTGTTCATCAATACCAGTGTTTACATGCATCTGAGACACTGTTACACTGAGAACGTTAATAACCTTCACCTGAGGTGTGCGGTGACAGTAGATAGCCCTCACCAAGATGTCCACATCCTAATCCCTAGAACTTGTATGTCCCTTTACAGGGAAAGGGGAATTTGCAGATGTGATCAAGGAACTCGAGCTGAGATTATCCTGGATTGGCTGTGAAATCACAAGGGTCCATCCAAGTGGAAGAAGGTCAGAATCAGAGATTCGAAGACGTGCTGAGAGCTTGGAAGATGGAGGAAGGGGTCACGAGCTAAGGAACGCAGTCAGCTCTAAAAAGCTAGAAAAGGCAAGAAAATGGGTTCTCCCCTAGAGCCTCTAGAAGAACCAGCCCTGCCAACACCTCAACTTTAACCTGATGAAATTTATCTAGGACTGCTGACCTCCAAAACTAAGAGAATAACTTATATTGTTTTAAGCCACTTAAGCTTGTGTAATTTGTTGCAGCAGCAATAGGAAATGAATACAAAGTACAATACTTGAAATGATACAAATCCCAAAAGGCTAAGAAAGACATCAATACTCAAAACTTTGGAAGCCAGTGGACCAAGTGAATTGCAAATGACAGCACATGATAATTAGTTCTTAGTTGGGAGAGAGAAAAACCTGTCGGTCATTACGGTTAGTCTTGAACTGAACAAGTTCCAAATTAGACAGTATCTTTGGGATGTGTCCTTGGCATAAAATATGATGTCCCTAAGCTTATGTATCTGTTTACTTATTTATTCTTGGCTCCTCTGCCTCGAGGGCTGATTCTTCACTGAGTGTCTGGCACATGAAGGGGCCCGAGCCGCACGCATCTGATGCTGGAATTCTGTCTGACAGGAGGCAGTGAGGGAGAGGTGCTCTTCTAGAAGATCTGATGCCTGGGATTGCCCTAGAGAGGTGCTGGGAGCAGGGCCGGGCTCCAGCAGCCCCAAGGGCCAGCTGGTGTGAGCAGCACCGGATCGAGGGAGCCCAGTGCGGCCTGGTTCTGCCTCTAGCTCAAAGCATACTCTTTAGTAAATCACTCCCTCTCTCTGGGTGTCAGTCTGTCTCCTCTCACCCATGAAACCAGGAAAATATTCCCTGTCTTACACGTTCTCCTCAGTTCTCTGTGGTTCTGAGTGTAAGGAGCTGAGACTGCTACATGAAGAAGAACCGAGCCCACCTGCCATTTGAAAGACAGCGTAGCAAACCTGAGTGCTTATGCCAGAAAGTGACTGAAGGGGAAAAAGGGGACTGAGGCCAATGGAACAGAAATCGACCCCAGGTGGGAATGCCAGCCTGGCACCACCAGATCGCCTGAATTTTCTAGAAGAGAAATCTGGATTTGTGAGTGAATTTGCCCAATGTTTAAATGTTGCCTACTAATTAAAAAATTTTTAACTGTAGGCCAAATAGACATCATGAATTGTCAGTATCTGCTCTCTGACCTAGCTACTCGGAGATTGCCACAGGGGCAAAACAAGTTCTGTCCAAGCTACTGGGTTCCCGTGCGACTTTGAGGGAGCAGGTGTTCCTGTCTAGGCCTCGGCCTCAGGACAGGGAAGGCTGTCGGAACTCAAGGACTAAGCCTCTGGTGACAGCGTCCCAGAGCAATAGCTCTGGTGCTGTCCTGTCAGATTATGATCCCTCATGGCAGCAGAAGTACTTTTCCACAAAAACTTCACTGAACCCTTACAACCTGACATGTGGGGATTTTTATCCCCATTTTTTGGATGAGGAGACTAAGGCATGCAGAGGGGATGTGGCCTATCCAAGCCACACAGCCAGTGAGTGGCAGGGCTCTGGGTCAGCTCTCCCTACCCCACTCCCTGCCACACAGCTGGTGGGGACCAGAAACCCGCCCAGCCTCAGGTAGGTGGACAGAAAGCCTCTCACCAGACTCCGCTGACACAGCGCGTGGACAGTGCCCGGGGCATGATCTCCGAGCCCTGCTGCATGAATCCCCCGACGGGGAACCAGAGGCTGTTGCCCAGTGTGTACTGGTTCTCCAGAATGTGGGGGCGTGCCCGCAGGCACGGGTGTGGGTTATACCACTCATAGGGGCTCAGCCTGCAGAGAGACAGGGGCAGGGGAATGAGGCCAAGGCAGGAGAGAAATGAGAGAAACAGAAAAGAGACAGTCACCATGGTCAGGAGAGATACGGGAGAGACAGGAAACGGAGACTAAGAGAGATGAACACACACACATGTGCGCGCGCGCACACACACACACACACAGAAGCAGCAAAAAGACAAACATGCCGAGAGGTAGAGAGACACATACAGAGATGGAGAGACACAGAGAAGAGGCAGAAAAAGACAGAGACACACAGAGAAATAAAGAGAAAGAGAGAAACAGAAGAATGGGAAGGGAGAGGCCCAGAGAGAGAACCACAGAGCAGTCAGAGACATAGGGTGAAATGCAGAGACTGGATCAGGGTGGAGGGAGGGATGGCCCAGGGAATCCGAGGCCTCAAGTGAAGGCCGAGGATGGTCCAGATGGATGACAGAATGTGAAGATCAGTCAAGAGTCTCTAGCTCAGGCCTCCTCCCAGCCCCCTCTTCCCAGGAAATAGGAAGTGGACTCACCTGGCAGCCAGGAATAGGACACAGCTGACAGCCAGGTAGGCAAGAAGCATGAAGAGCCACACGGCAGGGGAAAAGGGGTCCAGGAAGGAGAAGTAGCCAGGCTTGCGGCCCTGTGGGGAGAAAGTGTGAACCTGGAGCCAGTCTGACCTGAGCTGCAGCCCCAGACCCTGCCCCGCCCCACAAAGGCCCACAAACCTAACTGGCCCTTTCCAGGCCCATCCCACCGCCTCAGCTTCCCTCGGGGATGTAGGCTCCCACTACCAGCCCCTGCATCCTGCCTCCAGCCTCCATGTCCCCAGCAGGACCGTACCATGTGCACTCGATAGAGGATGCTGATCCCCAGGGTCATGAAGGGTTTGGAGAAGTCGATGACCTTTTCCCGCTCAGCTGTGATGGTGAATGCAGCCACAGCCAGGTCTGCCTTCTGCTGGAGGGGAAGCAGGGCAGGGGCAGAGGGGTGGCCAGGGAGACAGACAGGCAGTTAGGGAGAAACACAGCGAGAGAGCAACTGGGAGAGATCGGAGGCCGAGAGTGCGGCAAAGAGAGGAGCACAGGAGGGGTCAGGAGCCAGAACTGGCTCCAGGAGAGCCCCAAGTCAGACCCTAGTCCCTCCCCTCTGCTGTAAGTCCTGCCAGGCTGCCCCGCCCGCCCCATCCAATCCCTCCCAACCCCGTCAAGTTCATCATTAAGGTGCTGCTTTATTAAACCTACCACTGACCCTCACCCCTCACCACCACCCTGGGGTCCTGGAGAGAGCCTGAGATGTGAGCTGAAACGCCTGCACGCCGACCCCTCAGGACCCTTTGGGGCCTTGGTTTCTTCTGTCTTAGTTGACAACAGGTCCATCAGTCACATGCTTATTCTGTGCCAGGCTCCATGCCAAACAGCACTGTATAGAGTTACCCTGCAAACTCCTCCCGACAGCTCCCTGAGAGCCACTACTAGCCCCATTTTATGGGTGTGGAAACCAAATCTCTGAGGTGAAGGCACTAGTGAGCAATGGCAGGAACCGCGACATCTACTCCAGCAGGCACTCATGGCCTAGGTGTGTGCACGAAGTCCCTCTCGACACAGGCCCAGTGCCCAGCTCAATTGAGATCATGGTCTTGGGGGAAGCTGCACGTGGTCTAAAGCGAGGAAGGAGTGCCTGGGTCCAGATCTGAAGTGGTGAAGGGTGGGAGTAGGTGGGGCGAGACAGAGGAAAGGGTTTGGGAAGGGGTCTGGAGGCACTCCTGGAATCCCTGATCCAAAAGCGCTATCTCGCTCTGGCCCAAGCGGACATTAGCTGGACTTTGACTGTGGGTAGGACACAGGCTGGGAAAACACCTGGCAATTCTCATACCGTCCCCTCAACACCCTCAGACATACATACTGCACATGTGATCACTGTACACAGTCACATCTACACCACCCACCCCCATGCGTGTGTGTCCAGACACAGGCTGACCAGGGACACACTGCCCACATAGACGCAGGCAGACAGATGCGTGCCCTGTATACAGGTGTAGGGAGGAGCGGAGACACGCAGGGGGTGGGCATTCCCTAGAGGCAGTGTACGCACTCATGGGTACCTACATGGTGGAGCAGGCTGGGCAAGGCGCTGGGGGAGCGAGGGAGTGGGGAGCCCCAGCTCTGCTTCGAGCTCTCTGGGTGATCTCGGGCAGGGCCTTCCACCTCTTTGGGTCTCAGTTTGCTCATCTGTAAAATGGGGGTGGGGGTTAGGACCCACCTCCCAGGATGTCCCTTGCAGGCATAATGATTCCACCCCCCAGGCCTCAACCCGACCCCAGCACCAACTCCAAATTCAAGCAGAGACTGCCCTCTGGGGCCAAAGTAAGAGTCAGGTCCTGGATCTCTGGCCCAGGAACAGATACACACTCACCACAAAGGGGCTGAAACTGAGAGCAGACTAGTTAATGGAGGCCCAGGAAGAACCCAGGTGGGAAGAGAGGGCACAGGCCCAAAAGATAACCACAAGACAGAGCAGCGGCACAGGGTGAAAACAAAACCAGGGTCAAGGAGTGAACACGTGGGCCAAAAATGAAATCCAGGGTTAGGGAGAGGAGAGGCAAGTTTCAAAGATGATTCCATGTCAGGGAGAGAGGACAAACCCAAAAGATAACCAAGAGGAGAGAGAGATGGTACAGGTCAAACAACTAACACAGGGTGAGGGAAAGACGGCATAGCCCCAGAGCAGACTCCAGAGGTGGCGATGTGTGGCAGGGTCCCAGAGCGTGGCTGGATTTGGAGCATGGCCTTGGGAATCCCTGAGTCTCGAGAGTAGGGAGTATTTTCTCCCTTTCTTGTGCACAGATCCTTTTATGACTAATATGTGAATTGTCAGGAATAATCACAGCTGATACAGGAATCCATTCATTTTTAGGCATCCACAGAGGTGTGTTCTGGCAAGGCCCTCCACTGGGGCCCGAGTCCCCACTGCAGAAAGCAAGAGGCAGTGGCCTTTCGGAGATGGGGTTGAGAGGCACCTCCCCACCCCACCATGGTCCTCAGGCCAGGCACTTAGGAGACCACTTCCTCCCTAAGGTCTGCAGGGCTCCCACCTCCTTTCTGTTCCATTCCCAGCTCACTCACTAGCCCTGTCACCCACTCCTGACGCCTGGCCTCAGGTCAAACACCTGGCCAGACTAGTTCTTCTCTTTCCTGCATTCTCCGTCTCCTCTGATGGTCAAGGGCAGCAGCTCTGCTTCCGAATCATTCCTCCGACCTGTCCACTTCTCTCCGCCTCCATCCTGAGGCCCAGACCACCGGGATCTCTCCCCTGGCGACAGCATTAGCTTCCCTCCTTTCCCCGTTGCCACTCATAACCCCGGATCCAAAGGGAGAGCCCCTTTTTAAAACCCACTGGTGGCTTCCCACTGCTACTAAGACCAAAACCTTTCACGATCAAGAAGCTTTACATGATCTGAGACCCACCTGCCCGCTGGCCTCATCTCACGGCTCTTCCCTTCACCTCCTCAGCACCAGCCACAAGGGTCACTTTGTACTTTGCAACACAGCAGGCTCGTGTCCCACTTCAGGGCCTTTGCATGTGCTCTTTCCCCAGTTCTTCCTCACCATTCGAGGCTTAGCTCACACCTCACCCCTGTGGTCCACCCCTGATGGCCTCCAGACCCCACTTGCTCCCCTCCAGGTCCCCGCTCTCATTACCCTGTTTGCATCCTTCTCAGCACTACTGGAGATGCCCCTGCCTATCTGCTGATTAATGCACTGTCTCCCTGACTAACTTACAAGCTCCTTGCCTATCTGGTTAGAGGTGCACCCCAAAGCCAACGGAGTAGGTTCCCAACAAATACTGCTGGGTTCTGACAAGGTGCGGCCTCTCTGAATAGCATCCGAGGCCGCTCTGGCTCCCCACCGCATTCCTGGGCCGGGCCCCTTATTGCCCCTCTCATGCCAGCTGCTTTCTGGGCTCTGCACCTTTCAGCATATCACTCCTTTTGCTGGAGGTGCCCCACTCTGCCCTGCACAACCGGACCCCACCCGGCCCTCTGGGGCCTCCTGGAGCCCTCCTTCCTCTGCCACGCCTTCCATGCCCTGCCCCACATGGTGGATTCCCCTTCATCTCTGCATTTGGCTCATTTTGCAAAACATCTGTTAGCTTCTCTGCCTTTGCTACTAAACTTTCAAAGGCAGGGCCAGCTGGATGCTTCTGGGTCTTCTCTGCGAAATGCCCAGGAATGTTGCCTTTCCTTCCCTGACCCTTACACAAGTCCAGATGCTCATACTCCCCCTGTGGCCAGAGTTCCATGGCTACCCTCCCACCCCCTGGAGCAGTTCGTTTAGTCCTCTATGGGGACGGGCCAGTGTTGACACCATATTACACATGAAGAAACCAAGGCATGATGAAGGTAAGGACCTGGCTCTAGTCGACCTCAGGATTCAGAGCCAATCCTGGAAATCACCTGTCCACCGAGCCTCTGCGCCCGGGGCATCCGAGATCAGCGTCTGGTTTGACTCCTCTCTACTCTCTATGCAGGAAATGAGGGCTGAGTGACCAGAGGAGGGAGCAGGTCCTTGAACCTCCCATGAACATGCAGCCAACTCAGCCTCCACCTCTCCTCAGCGACATCTCAGGTAGAAGCCCTGGGGCATCCTTGACATCCCCCTCAGCCCTTACTGCATCCATCCTCAAGCCTTTCTGATTCCTCCCCACAGACACCTCTGGGATCTAGTTGCTTCTTTCCACCTCCACTGCCCAGATCACCCCTACCCAGATAGCATCTCCCAGTACTGGAAAGCTTGTCTCTGCTTCCCCAGCCACCCACGAGCAGCCTGAGGGACCCCAGAAACTATAACCCAGTCACACCATGCCTTGCTTACACCCGCAATAACTCTCATTCTTATACTCTCAGCCAAACTGCTTCTCAGCTGGCCCCATGAGGTCCTGTCCTTCTGCCCCTACCTCACCAGCCTCATTCCCCACTGCCTTAGAGATGTTTGGGTCCCCCCAGCATTCATATGTTGAAATCTTAATCCCCAATGTGATGGTGTTAGGAGGTGATGAGGTCATGAGGGTGGAGCCCTGGTGAATGGGATGAGTGTCCTTATAAAAGAAGCCCAGAGAGCTCCCTCACCCGCTTTCTACCATGTGAGGACATGGTTGTCTGTGAGGCAGGAAGAGGGCCTCACCAGACACTCAATCGGCCAGCATCTTGATGTTGGACTTCCAGCCTCCAGGACTGTGAGAAATAAATTTTTGTTGTTTATAAGCTACTCAGTCCACGGTGTTTCATTACTGTGGCCCCAAAAGACTAAGATACCTGCCACCTCGCCCCAGAGCTCCATGCTGCAGCCACTGTCTTATCCGTCCATTCATTCATTCATTCATTCACCTGCCCAACAATTATTCGCGGAACACTCACCACTGGCCACGCATGGTCCAGCTTTGGGAACACAGCGGTGAATGTAAACAGGTGCTGTCAGGCAGTGACAAGTACCATGGAGATAAAGGAAGCAGGGGAGGCAGGATCCTGACTGCCACCCACCCCCACTGCCAGGAGGCCTTAGGAACAAACAGGAAGGAAGTGCAGGAGCCAGGCATGAGAAGACCGGGGGAGAAGGTCTAGGCTGAGGGACAGCGGGTACAGGCCCCGAGGTGGGAAGTGACTTGCGGCATCCAGGGAGGCTGGGGCTGATTGGGAAATATGGGAAGCGCAGTAGAGTGGGGACCAGAGCCAGGCAACAGGACATCACGTCAGAGGGTGTGGGCAGGGGGTGATGTGGCTGCCACAAGAATAGACAGGAGTGGAAGTGGGAGAGGGTCGGGGGAGAATGAAGACATCCATGGAGGTGCTGGGGCGGGGCTAAGTGGGGGTGGAGGGAGGTGGTCAGCTGTAGGTTTCACTTTGAAGCCAGGCCCAACAGATCCTTAAACGCTGCAGGTTTCTTCCAGGCTCCTCCCACCTTAGAACCCCTTTCCCTCCTCCTCTTCCTACCCCTTCATTTCCCAGCAGACACCTATTTCTTAGAAAAGACTTCCCTCCCCCAAGGGACTCCAGTAGTCATTTAATCCTAGAATAAGATCGGGAAGAATTCAAATGATAAATCACCTGTAGAATGACAAGGGCTGTCTAAATGCCTAAAAGCCAACCAAAGCCCTTGTGATTGTCCCCCCAGCCCTAACCCGCCCTCCCAGCAGCCCTGTGCAAACCACGCCTCTGCTTTGCCATCAGCTCCTTGTCAGCCTCTGACAAGAGGGGGAGCTAGAGGGAGGCTGCAAAGAGCCGAGGGAGAAGAGATCTGCTGCTTTCTGTCTACTCTCAAGCCCCTGTCCACACCCACGGTGGAGGCCTTCCCTGGGGCAGCACTTGCAGAACAGGCCTCACAGAGCTCAGGACACCAGGGACACCAGTGCCAGGAGGCGAGTGCCGCCCCCATGCCACTCATGCCATACTTCCTCCAGGACACCTGAGAGGAGAGTGTGCAAACTACACCCTCAGGCCAGGTCCATCCACCTGCCTGATTTTATAAATAAACTTTTATTGGAACACCGTCAAGCCCAGTAGTTAACTATTGTCTATGACTGCTTCCCCTAAAACTGAAGAATTAAGTATTGTGAAAGTATAGTCTGAAAGCCAAAAATCTTTACTATCTGGCTCTTTACAGAAAAAGTTTGCCGATCCCTGCTTTAGATTTCGACTTTTACCTGGTTACCTAGTAAACGACTTTATTCCCAGTAAGTAATTCCCTTTGTTCAAATATCTTGTGTGGCTTGTTTCCTGGTAGGACCCTGACTGAGGCAGAAGCGACGGCACCCAGGTCACATGAGCACTTAGGCCAAATGGTCACTCACTGTCCATGGCAGCTGTTGTACTAGGAGGGCCCAGTAACAAGTAGTTTCTCAAAAGGAGACTAGTTATCTGCAGAAGAGAGCAGGATTTGTTCCCAAACTCTACAGGTCTGCGCTGAGTCACCTCTTGGTGGCTGCATCATTACTTGCCACCAACATCCTGCATGTCCCTGGATTTGCTGGGTCAGCAGCCAGGTGGAAGGTCAGCTTGCCCGTGGCCAGGACCTGCTGCAAAGCCTGTGTGTGCTCTGGGTGGAAAGCCAGCGGGCTGTTTGGTAAGTGGGGTGAAGCAGCACACTCCACTCAGACGCAGGTAGAAGTTGCTGCCCAACCAAGTGTTGCCAATGCCAGCCAAGCAGCACACCACCCTCCCCAGGTCTGTGTTTCAGCTCCATCGGGCCCTTCGTCTGAGTTCCTGGAAAGTTTTAATCTTTCCAACTTCTGCCCCTGTCCTTTCTGCTCTGGGAGTGGTAGCTGTTTCCCGAAGCCACTACTACCTCCACAATCCTTTCATTTTCTTTGTTCCCTTTTAGTCAGCTGGTTAACGACTTTCCATCTAGTTAACAAGTATCATGTCAAATTCTCTCTGAGTAGCTGGTGGTGTTTTCAACTCCAGATTGGAGCCTGACTGATGGGTATCAGCAACTGGTTCATTGCCACCTCCTTCCTAAATGCTACTTCCTGCTCGTGACACTGTGTGGACTGTTCGGATAAAGTTCTCTGTGGCCTATGTGAAAAAGCATTTGCCAGGATGGGAGCTCACACCAGCTGCCAAGGGCTGTGTTGACCTGCTCCAGTAAAGATACTTCATTTGGGCCAGCAATTGCCATTGGAGTCACCATCTGATTACATTTACAGTAATCCACAGTCATTCTCCAAGGCCCATCTGCTTTCTGCATGGACCAAACAGCCCAGTTGAACAGGGATGAGATCACTACCCCTGCTTCTTTCAAGCCATTAATGGCAGCACTAATCTCTGCAATTCCCCCAAAGGGTACAGAATTGCTTTCAGGTTACTATCCCGGGAAAGATGGGGCATTCTAGGGGCTTCTGCTTGGCTCCAGCCCTGACTCCATGGGTCAGCTCTGCCAGCTGCCACGTGTATACACTCTAATTATACCACCAGAACTTGGGAAAACACAGGATGAGTCCACAGACCTAGGGCCCATTCTGAGTTGAACTTGGGCTCAGACCCTATCTATCCCCCGATCACATAGGCCCCACTGTGGTCCACTAGTCAAAGCAGGAAAATCAGAGTGATTTTCCATCTATAAAAATGACAGGGGGATTGTCTAAATATCTAAAAGCCAATTGAAACCCTCAGTGCTGAGAAGGAAGCTATCTAGAAACTGTGCAGTCTTTCTAGGAAGCAGTTCAACAATACGCAACCAAAGCCATACGAAGGGTTTTCCTCTTTCATGCAGTCATTCTATTCAGAGAATCAATCAATCAGCTGCAATGCAGGCAGAGCTTCTGTACATAAAGATGTTTGCTTAAAGATGTTTGTTTACAACAGCACAAACAAACAAAAATACCTGGAAACAACTAAGTATAAAAAGTGCTTCATTAAATTACAGTACATCCACGTGAGGATTAATATGCAGCCATGCAACATTCTGTTTGGATGAAAACAATGAGATATTATTTTTAGCCTTTCAGACTGGCAAAGACTTTTTAAAAAGATTGATAATGCCCATTGTTGGCAAATGTAGAAAATTTGACATTCTTGTGCACTTCTGGTGGGAATACAAATTGGTGGAACCTTTTTGAACAGTCACTTGGCAGTATAAACTTAAAAAACATTCACGCCCTTTGACCCTGTTTGGAACTCGTCCCTCAGGAGCAGCACAACCACAAATCCACAGGCCCAGCTGACGGTGGCACTGTCTATACTAGCAGAACCTGGAAACCACCCAAATACCCATCAATAGGGGATGAGTTAAATAATTCATGCTCAACTGCACAATGAACTCCGTATTTCTCCACCTGAATTTCAAATAGGCATCTTAAACAACCCCTACCCAGAAATAACTCTAATTTCCCAGACCCCACCAACCTGCTCCTCCCACTTCCTCCCCAGAATGGAAACTGGCCTCACCATTCTCCCAGCTTTAGGCCAAACGCTTTAGACCTCTCTCCCTCTTGTGCATATCCCGTCTGCCGGCATGCCTGACACAGCTACTACTCCAATGCAAGCCAGCTTCTCCTCTCTTCCAAACTCTCCAACGACTTTCTAAATGGACTGGCCTATTTCTACTCTTGCCCCACTATGGTTATTTTTCAAGAGAGAAAACAGAGTAATAAATTTCAAATGATTTAAAAATTAAACCAAGGTCACACATCCATACTATGGAAGATGATTCAGTCCTAAAAAGGAAGGAGATACTGATCCATGCTAAAATGTGGATGAACCTCAGACACATTATGCTGAGTGAAAGAAGCCAGGCACAAAAGGCCACAAATTGGATGATTCCATTTATATGAAATATCTAGAATAGGTAACTCCATGGAGACAGAGAGCAGACTGGTGGTGCCAGGTGCTCAGAAAAGGGGGGATGGGAAATAACTGCTTAATGGGATGGTGTTTTCTTTGGGGCGTCATGAAAATGTTTTGGAACTAGAGAGAGGTGATGATTGTGCAACATCAAGAATATACCAAATTCTACTGAACTTACACTTTTAAATAGTTATTTTTACGTTACATGAATTCTACCTCAATAAAAAGAAAAAGAGAAAACAAATTAGGTCATGGCACATTCCCTGCTTAAAACCTTTCAGTGGCTTCCCACCATATTATAAATGACATCCAAACTCCTTACTCTTAAGGTCTCAGTGATCCAGGCTCCGCACCGGGACCTTGCACTGTCCTTTGCCCATCCCCCACGAAACTCTGGGAAGGAGATAATATCACCCCTGTTTTATAGGGGAAACTGAGTTCAGAGAGATGAAGTGGCTGGTTGGGGATCACGTGGGAATGCAGGCAGCCTGAAGCTGGCTCTGCCTGGCTCCTAACCAGCTTCAACTGTTGTGGCCACCCAGACCCTCCTCTGGGATCAGGCATCCATTGCCCAGCTACAGAGCACTGGTGGCTGATTACTCTCAGCTCTGTACGTGGAAGAGTCCCCTCAGCCAAGATCCTGGCCCTCCCTGAGGAGGACAGCCCCTGCACCAATGTGGAGGTGGGGATATAAAGGCCTGTCCCCCCACCTCGGAAGGTGGGTGTCTCTGGTGGCCATCCCAGCTCCAGAGCTGCCTGTGGGATGGCTGAGGCCAGTCATGACTGCATGGCAGCTCAACTGCCCCTGTGGCCCAAGCCTGCTCCTTTGCTCCCTCATGAGGCTGGTTTCCAGGGGCACCCCAACACACATCCTGCCTACTGATCTCCACCTCAGAGTCTGCTTCCTGGGATCCTGGCCTAAGACATTTGCTCTGACTTTCGGGGCCAGGCTGGAGGGTGCAGACTTTATCCTGAGGCCCCTGGATGGCTAAAGCTAAAGCAGGTGAGTGATAGGTGAGATCTGTATTGTAGAAATATTCTACTGGAGGAAAAACTGCAATGGAGAGAAATGGGAGGCCAGTGAGGAGGCTGGTGAGAGGCACCAAGGCCTAAATTCACACCACGGTAGTGATGGCAGAGAGGCCGATTCCAGCAGTGGCCACTGGGTGGAATTAATGGACCGTAATTCTAGACTGGCTGATGGGCCCTGGCCCCGGGGTGACTCAGGGGATGATGCCCTGGGCTGTCCTCCATCTGGAAGTTACTCATCAACTCCGCGCCAGCCTGTCGGGATGCCAGCTCTGGTTCTGCCTGTCACTAGCCGTGTGGCCAGGACAGGGTACCTTGGTGCCTCACTCTATTCATTAGAGAAAACTGGGCTAATACCAGGCCCTCCTTGGGGGGCGGCTGTGAGCAGTCAAGGAGTTAACTCGAGTTCAGAAAGCTTGGACAAGGGCCCGCCATGGCATGAGTAAGCATTACCCTGCTCACTGCAGGCTTCCCAAATGCCTGCTGGGTGTCTGGAAAGGGCATGGGCCTCAGGTCAGACACACCTGGCTGGAGCCCTGTGGCAGGGAAGGAGGACTAAGACCTTCACTGCCAAGCCCAAATCTCACATTGGTAGGAGGGCAGTGACCCTCTGGGATAAGAGGGATTGTTAGGAAAAGCAAGTCACACTTGAAAAGTTTCTGGCATGTGGCATGAGGTCAACAAATGCAGTTGCTACTGCTGTGAGACTGGTTGGGTGTGTTTGTGCAAAGCTCAGCGCACTCGGCCAACCCACCAACCCACGGCAGGCAGCTGAGCCTCACTCTGCAAGGCCAAACCCCGCCCATCTTTTGCGCTCCCTGCCTGCTCCTCCTCCAGTGTTCTCTCCCTAAATGTCATCGCCATCGCCCAGCTGCTGGAGCCAGAAACGGGAGGAACGGAACGCCTGCGTCCCCTCTCCTGCATCCCCCACCCTGGAGTTGTCCAGGCTCCCCTAGGTCTCCATCTCCGCCATCCTCTTACATCCCCGCAGGTAATCCTGCAGCCCCTGTGGCGCATACCTCCACCCCGCTGATTCTCTTTCCTCACTTGAGCCAATTCAAAACCCTTCGGAGTGTCCCACAGACCTGCAGGGAGCCAACCTCCTTAATCCACTCAGCAAGAGCAAGTCCAGGCCTGGCCACTGTACCCCCAGGTGTATCACAGGGCCTGGTTTACAGCAGACACTCAACAAATGCTAGCCGAACAGGTGAATGCATGAATGTATTTATGTACTGGCTGTGCTGACAGAAATAACATTCACACAATAGCTGGAGGCTGTTGTTTTCCCAGTTTTACAGTTGAAGAAATGACGTTACAGGGAGGTTAAGTAACTTGCCCAAGGTCACACAGCTAGTGAGCAGCTGAGCTAAAATGCAAACGGGACTCAGAACCACAACTGTAGCTACTGATTAGAAAAGCTCCAGGCCGCTGCGCTATGCTCACCCCTGCGCCTTTGCATTGAACCTGAGGGTGCGGAGTTAAGACTCTTGCCTGAGTTCCGGCAACTGTCAATAGGCTATTCCCACTACTTCTTTGTTGCTGAATAAACTGTAGTTCAGTTTAGTGATTCTGTTTGGGGTCTACTCCCCTGGAGTCTGCTTATTTCAGGAGGCCCCAGTAAACGAAAAGTTCTAAGACTGCATGACTGAGGACTGGGCTGTGGAAATGGAGGTCACAGGGGAGCCCACCAGCTCTCTTGCTTTTTGTCTCCTGTCTCCTCAAGTTCCAGCTTCAGGCCCTTTAAACCCACTACGGAGCAGATGCTTTAAACAGGCTAGCAGCCTGTGGGGCAGTGCCTCAGGCCTGCCTGTGGGGTTGGGTGGGGGAGACTCAGTAGCCAGGACCCTGGGGACACCCCCACCCCAGCCCTGCCAGAGCAGTCTTGGGTTCTGAGGGTGCTTTCAATTGAAAGAAGGTTTTGCAGTTAAACAACTTTTGAAAATCAGTGCCCTAAGGGATAAACGTCCTTGTCAAGAGAAGTGGCCTTTTCTAGTCTATTCCAGTGACATTCAGGGGCTTGGATGAAATGAATTCTGGGATGGAGAAGGCAAGAGGGTGAGGATATCTGATGCCCTTAGCCAAGTCCAATGTCAAATCTGCCCAGCCCATTAGCGGCCATAGGTCCCTGCTCCACACACCTGCCCTGGGTGTGCTCGGGGGTCAATTTGTCTCCTATGGACAAGTCCTGTCTCTGGGCATCTGCCCACGTGACTTCTTGTACCAAGAATGAAAGGGGGAACTACATGTGAGCCCCTCTCTGACAAGCAACATGTGTGGTGCTGTCCATTTTCTGTAACTCTCACTATACACCTGTCAGGTATCATTAGCCTCATCTCAAGAAGGGGAACTGAGGTTCAGAGAAGAGAAATGACTCACCTGAGCACTCAAACTCAGGTTGGTCTGATTCCAAAGAATTCTCTCTGCTGGACCCTCACCAACGACCTCCCACGCCCCCACCTCTTTCCCTCCCCACTTCATGCAAATCCACTCAGGGCATGCTGGTGCTTCCAGTGCACTCGCTGTCTCTTAGGAACACCCCCAACCTCTGTAAACGCCACTTCCTCAGCTCCGAACACACTGCTGTCCTCCCATATCCCCTTCACCTTTCTGACTCCAGACCCTTTGAGTATACGCTTGGGTGCCACCTCTTCCAGGAAGCCCTCCCTGGATGCCTAGCCAGGCAAAAAATCTTCTCTAGGACTGAATTCCCCAGTCTCAGCACCAAACGCTGTCTTGTGGTCATTTGCTCTTCGGCACCCTGAAGAGATGCTAAACTCCTGGGGGCAGGGTCCAGGGCCATTTTGCTCACCACTATGTCCTGCGCTGCCAGCATGGTGCTCAACAAACACCTGCTGAGTGAGCAAACCTGTGAGATCAGCAGACAATCTCAACATCTGCCATGTGCCAGGCCCCTCTGGCAGGTGCTGGGCATGGCGCACGAATGAGGCACAGTCCTGCGCTCCGGGCCCAAGCCCCACCTCCTGCAGAAAGCCCTTCTCAATCGCCTCAGCCCCCACCTGCCCCACGCCACGTCTCACTCAACAAATCTTTGAGCACCATCTAAGCCACGGTGGCATGAGGGAGCATGTGGCAAACATTTGTTATAGGAGGTGACACACTGCCCCTCTTTCCCATGTCCACCCCACAGTGCTCACCAGGCACAGGTACACGGCACCCCATCAGCATGGGAGCCCCAGTGACTCATTCCTCTTCCATTATGTGCCAGGCTGGTTCTGAGGCTCCCCTAGCAGCCCCCTGTCCACTCGCCCTCCCCTGCAGGCCGTGACCCCTTTCCCAGCCATGGCCCAGCCTGGCGTACCCGGTTGATGAGCTCGCCAACCATGCCTGTCCAGGAGCCGTTGGGCTCGGGCGCCCCGTACAGGCCATCCTCCACCAGCCGCAGGCGGTAGCGGAAGCGCAGCAGCTGGGCCAGCTCCCGCAGCATGTCCACGCAGAAGCCCTCGAAGCGCTCGTTGCCCGACAAGGCCTGGAAGTTGGGCCGGCGCATGACGTACGGGTTCTCCTGGAGAGGCAGGGAGAAGGTGGGTCAGAGATGGAGCATTCGGGGCTGGGTCAGGATCCTGGAGCCCAGGTCAGGCTAGATCCAGGATCTGCTCAGAGTGGAACAGGGCTGAAAGCCAGGGACTAAGCGCATGGGCCCTAAGAGTCCCTAGCAGATCACAGGGAGCTGTTTTCGTCTCCATCGGCCAACATGGCGCCCGTCTGTCCCAATCTTAAATGTTTACAGGAGAGGCAGATAACCTAAGAGTGAATCAGACTGGATGTAGGTTGTCCCAAACGGGAACAGAGGCTCCCAAATTTTTGACTGACGCACAGTAGGCATTCATTTTCCTTTACAACCCAAGTCACACACATTTATGCGTGCACTCACGGCCATAATTAGATCCACAAAACAATCCTTATGCCTTATGCCTATGGTACTACACCCTGATATTTTCTGTTCTGCTCTACATTTTTCCACATGACCAGTAGCCCATTTGAAATGACTTCATGAGCCAGCAAGGGACCAGAGGGTCTGCCCCAGGATTCAGCTTTGGCCCAATGCCACCAGGAGAGAAGTGGGCCTGAAATGGAAGACCACCTAGGAAGACCAGGTGCATCAAGGCCCAGTTCTGAGAGAATTTGGAAACCCAGGTGATTCTGTAAAATCTCCAATACCAATTTAAACTCCAATACCAATTATTTTTAGTGATGTGTAAGTTAAACAAACACCTGACAGTTTGCAATCTCGTCTGCAGCTGGCTTGTTTGATGACGCTTATTTTTGAGGGGTTCAAGCAAACTTCACTGACTCCCATTGTGCCAATAAGTATACAAGCAGAGAGAACATTCTAAGTGCTGGTAAGATGAGGCATATAAAGATGCTGGTAACAAAAGGGAAACTAATACCGATAGTTATTGTCTAAGTGGTTGGTTATGCAGTACTTGGGACTAAGGAACAAAAGGACTTGGAAAATGGCCAGAAGAGTTCTGGCAAAAATAGCCACAATGAGAGCATGTATTAAGTGCCTGCTGTGTACAGACCCTGTACTGCACGTGTTCGCTGAAGTCTATCACTTTGATTCTTCTCAGTGACCTTACACAAGCTGTTATTACACTCATTTTATACATGTGGAAACTGAGACTTAAAGAAGTCAAGTGACCTGTCATCTCTCAGTCATTCGACACACCATTACTAAGCTCTGAGGGAGATGCAGCCACAATATTTTGCAGTCTTCCCACCAGTTCCCCGACCCCTTGGGTCTGAGCTGGCTTGGACTTGGCCAACAGAATGCAGTAGAAGTGATGCTGTGTGAATTCCAGAGCCTGGGCCATCAGAACAGTCTTTTGGAACCACAGTGGAAGGAAGTTCGGGCCAGCCTATAGAAGGATGAGCGAGCCAAGGAGAGCCAGCCAACAGCCAGCACCTATAGCCACTGCAGACCTTCCATCCCGACCTAGCCACCAACTGAATACGGCAGCCACAGTAAGCTCAGGCGAGACCAACAGAACTGTTCAGTTGACCCACAGAATGGGGTTTTAAGCTTCCAGGTTTTGAGGTGGCTTGTTACACAGCAGTAGGTACTATGAGGCCAGGTTCTATTATGGGCTCTAGGTTTCAGGACCCTACAAAGCCCCTCAGGGGGGTGACAGGATGGAAGAGAATCAATGTTTTTTGTCTTTTGGGTTTTTTTCTCTCAACCAAGCTGCCTTTCCAAATCCAAAATTGTGGAACTGAGGGTAGGAATGTGAGATACTACTAATAATAGCGGCAGCAGCTCGCATTTCTGTGGGCTTGCTGTGTGACAGCTATTCTGTCAGCGTGGGAGGTAGGTATTATTACCTCTGCTTTAGAGACGAGGACACTGAGGTCCTGAGATGTAAAGTGGTAAGTGGCCAAGATGGACTGTCAGTCTGACTCCAAAGCTCTGTCTGCTCTTCAGTCCTCTGTTAGGCTGAACTCAAGTGGACACGACTGAGAGCAATGAGAGGAGCCAGACAGAGATGGGGACCCAGGCTGGATATCGAAGCTGGAGAACCAGAACCAAGAATTCTCTAGACAAGCACCCAGCGTCAGAGCGGGAAGCCTTTCCTACAGCCCTCTTGACACACACAGGAGGAAGCTGGACCTCAAGGAGGTCAAGTGTCTTGCCCCAGATCCCACAGCTGAAGCAGGTCAGTGGGAAGGGGCAGAGCTGGGATTCAAAACCCAACTGTTGCGAGCCTCAAAGCCCTGTTCCGTCCACCAGGCCAAGCTGATCTACAAATTCGAGATTGAGGCACTTGGGTTGTGGATCTGGGGTCAAGGCCTCAGGACCAGGGTCTGAGCTTATAGGGCCAGAAACAGGGATTAGGGCTTGTGAAGAGAATTTAAGATCAGAAAACAGAGAATTTAAGATCAGATCTAGCGCTCAGCCTAGAGCCCTAGATCATCAGAACCAAGGGTCTTAAGGAGCCTTCAGTCCAAAGTTTTCAGGCTTCTTCAAAGGGAATCTTCTGCAGAAGCTCTGAGACAGACAATGAGCTGTTGCTAAGTCTGATCCTAAGAATTCATCCTACAAACGGCTATGCACCTATACACAAAAATGTAAGTTCCAGAGAATCATGGCAGCATTGCTTGTAGAGGGAACAAAGACTGACAACCTATTCTGGGACAGGTTAAAAAGATTACTGATGTCATTAAAGCATCCCAGGCAACCACTAAAATAACAAGTTCTCTCAGATCTATTAAGAGGAAAAAGGCAAATTACAGAACAATGTGTACAACATGCTACTCTTTGTGAAGGAAAGATGGAGATGTGCTTGTATATGCACAGACATTTCTGGAAATGTGGCCTCTGGGGGAAAATGAGGAACTGGAGAGAAAAGGAATCTGATTTTTCACTCCTTACCTCCTCTTTGAATTCTATGTAATAAAGGTTTGTATTAACTTCTGTCCTTCCCTCAGTTTAAAATTTTTACTATTAAATATCAAAAATTTTTTGAAGTATAATATTTAAATGCATATGGAAATGCAAAGGGTTAAGAAGAACCAAAATAATCCTAAAGAAAAACATGAAAACTGGGGGATTTACCTTACCGGATATTAACACTGAATTTAAAGCCATGATATGAAAGACAGTGTGGTATGAAAGCAAAGAAGGACACATGGACAATAGAACAGAGGGTGAGAGGCCCACACATGATGGGTACTTCATTTATGACAAAGGTAAGACTGTGGTGAAAGGGGAAAGAACGACCCTTTTAATAAATGGTGCTGCTCAACTAAACATCCATATAGAAAAAAATATATTCTGACCCCCTACTTCACATGACACATAAAAGTCAATTCTAAGTGCATCATAGCTTTAATTATAAAAGGCAAGATTATTAAGTCTCTAGAAAATAAATAGGAGACCATCTTCATCACCTTGGGGTAAGCAAAAAAATTATTAAATTCTACAAAAATTAACCACGAAGGGGAAAAAACAGTAAAGTAGACTAGTAAAATTAAAAATCTTTTCATCAAAAGATACCATTGGGGGAAAAAAAGATACTAGTAAAAGTGAAAAGGCAAGCCATGAAGTGAGGAGACATCTGCTATACATATTCCAACAAAGGGCTTGTATCCAGAATGTGTAAATAACTCACAAATCAGTAAAAAGGTCATCTACCCCAATTTTTTAAAGATGAAAAAAAGACTTAGTCTACAGCTATGCTACCCTGAACAAGCCCAATCCCGTCTAATCTCGGAAGCTAACAGGGTCAGGCCTGGTTAGTACTGGATGGGAGAGCACCGAGGAAGACCAGGTGCTGTAGATGTAAAATGAATGAATGAATGAATGAATGAATGAATGAGGGATTGTTTATTTGTTTGTTTATTTAACAAATAAGGGATTGTCCTTGCAATCTGTGAGGTCAACCAAGAGTTGCCTCACCTAAAAAAAAAAAAGATGAAAAAAGACTTGAGCAGAGACTTCCCAGATGATTTCCACTCAAAAAACACAAAAAGGTGGTCAACATCCCTGATCATTAGGGAAACGTAGGTCAAAACCACTCTGCGATTGGTTCCTTTATATAGTCACTCACCACTGGAATAAATGAGGAACAACTGGAATTCTCATCCATACGGGCCGGTGGGAGTGAGAAATGGGACTGCCACTTTGGACGACACTTTGGCAGTATCTACTAAAAGCTGAAAAGATATGGCAATTCCACTCCTGGATGTGCACTCAACAAATGCTGTATGTGTTCGCCAGGAGTCAGGTAGTAGGATGTTCACAGTAGGACTCCTAATAATAGTCAAACTCTATAAACAACTGCAGGGTGCATCTACATTGGTGGGTGAGTAAACAGCGGTATAGTCATGTAACAGAACATAAGAGACTAAACTGCTCATACGATGTGGATGAATCTCACAAATACATGTGAGCAAAAGAAGCCAGGCAAAAAGAGAGAACATAGAGTACGATGCCGTTTACATGAAATTCAAAGGCGGGCAAAGCTAATCTATGATGATAGAAGTTGAGATGATGGTTACTTTGGGTTTTAGAGACTAGAAGGGGAACAAAAAGGGCTCCAGTCGGAGGGCCAATTCCACAGGTACATTCAGTTTTTGGAAATTCAGTGAGCAGTACACTTAGAATTTGTGCAAGTTTCTGTGTGCATGTTCACTTCCATAAAAATCTCTTAAAACTAAAAACAAAAAAGTTAAAGAAGGGTGGGTTCTAGAACATTCTCCACAAGCTGCTTGCCTGGAGCCTTTCGTGAACCCGGGACCCAAATCCACACACAGGACTTCCTGGATTATAGTTTAAAGGACCCTGATCTAACCCAACCTCTTCACTTCACTATGAACATTTTAATTCCCCCACTTTAAAGGAGGAAACTGAGGACAGGAGAGAGCCACCCAGATCACCCAGTGTGTCGTCAGCAGAGCCAGGCCTAGAACACAGCCCAGAGGGCTCGGAAAGAACCAGAAATTGAGGCAAATCAAGACAGCGAGGTACAAAGAACAGGCACATGGGCTCTGCCAAATTAACTCAGCTCTGTTACCTTTAGCTGGATGACTTTGGCAAGTCATTTAACCTTCACCTAAAAATCAGGGGTCATAACATTACCTACCTCAGGGCTGCCATGAAGACTTAAATGAGTAGATCAAGCAAAGAGCTTGGCACAGTGCTCCAAGATGCTGGCCGTGATGTCGCCATTTTTATCAAGGATGCCAGGTCAGGAGAGAGAAGGGGGCTCTCTGATCTCATGCAACCCTCTCAAAGGCAGGGTTAATAGACCCATTTTACAGTAGGAGGCATGAAAACTGGAGAGCTGGATGGCCCAAAGTGGGAAGGGGTGAAGCCAGGAATGGAAGTAAGGTCTGTCTGACCCCAAGTCACTGAAGAGTAGGATGAAATGTCACAACTCGAAGAGGAGAATCATGGGGGCTGACTGAGTGCCCTGAGAGCCCCCGGAGGAGTCGGGCCTGGGCCTGAGGGAAGGCCAGTACACAGCCTCATCTCCTTGGGCCTCCTCTTATACCGCTCCTTCCCTGTGGTGCCTCTCTCAGTCTTGGCACCAGCCTGCCCTCCCTCAGCTCCAGACCTATAAGTCCCACCTCAGGGATACGCCACCCTCCCTCGCATCAAGGACCTCCTCCTGCTCCCTCACTTGGCCCAGTCCTTCAGCCACCGCGTCCTACCTGTGCTTCTTCTCAACATCCCACATCACATCCCCCTCCCTGCCCAGAGCCCAGCCCAGCCCAGGCCTTGTCCTCCCCTTGGAGCACCTGCCTCTCCTGCAGCCTCCCTCACGGGCCAGGCTTTTCTGACATCCTCATCTGGCTCTACCCTTCCCCCACACAACAGCTCCAAGGTACAGGGTCAGCATAACTACGTCCCTCAGGACCCTCTCCCACCTCTATCACAGCACTCACCATCTCTCCATGCTTGCTAGGTGGTGCCAGTCTAGGCCCTGGGGACAGAACAGGGAATAAGACAAGACCTGACTGCATCTCACCCCAGCTGCCCAAGCTGACTCAGGTCTGAATCCCCAAGTACCTGACATAGGCCCTGCCTGGAAACACAAGCCGGAAAATGTTGGTGAATCAACGGGGATGTCCAGCTGTGTATACCAAGCCCGCTGCTGCCACATTCAATCCGACAAACACTTCCTGAGGCCCCTTCTCCTGTGACTCCTGCTGCCCAGGATGCCTGGCCCCACCTCCTCTGTGCACCCAACTCCTACACAGCTTCTAAAGCCCAGTCGAATGGCACCTCCTCTGCGAAGGCTTCCTCAGGCCTTGCAAAGCTGAGTCGGTCCCTCCTTTCTGTAGGGACCCTTTTTGCTCTGTGTAGGAGTGACACTATGTCCAAGTCTGTCTCCTCTATCGAACTGAGATTCCTCCCTTCAAGAGTGAGAAAAGCACAAAACCACCTGTGACTCATTCCTGTGTCTCCAGAACTTGTGTAAGGCCTGGTACACAGCAGTTTCAGGAAATATTTGTGGAATGAATGAATCAATCAGTCAAGAGAAGAATAAACGTCAGGAAGACAACAATATTGGTTCATGGCTTAGGGAGAAGAACAGACAAGTGTGAGAAGTGACTCAAAGTCCCAGGGTCAAGGTTCTGTCCTCCTGACATCCCCTCCCTGAGTTCTGCCCCTGCTCCCCACTAAGAACCCATCTCTTTTGGCCCTAGGAAGCCCCTGGGACTGACCGCACTCCCAAACATAGAGTGCAGCTTCTTGCAGCCAGCCTGACCTGGCCCTCAGGGCCCTCAGGCTGTTATGAAGTGTCTGGTTTCCCATCTGCAGGCCATCTGTCCCTCCCCAGCAGGCTCACTGGCCCTTCTCCAGAGGGACGTGAGGTCCACTTTTAGATCAGGAGTTCCCTAGGGATTGAGGGAACGGCTCTACGATGCAGTCTTTAGGGGGCCTCTGACACCCTGCAGAATCTGTGGTCACCTTCTCACAGCTTAGCTGGCTATGCTCATGGAGGTACCGAGGGTACCCACAGACAAGAGATGCCAGCGGGCCAAGGACTTGGCTGCCACAAAGAGCGTGGCAGTCTGGCATGTCCAGCCTCCAGGTCCAGCTGCTCCGGACAACCTCCTGCTCTCTGGGTCCTGTGCCTCATCCCTCCCTGAACTCCCAGCGGCCACTGTGCCTGGCACGGAGCAGAGGGTGCAGGGGAGAGGGTGCGGCCTCTGAGCCTGACACTCAATTCCAGCAAGGACTCACTGTGTGACCTGTTTCCTTGCCTTCAAAAGGAGGAAGACAATTCAAACCTCACGGAGTAGCTGAGAGGTGACTCCTGGAAAGAGCCTAGCACAGTTCCTGTGCAGAACGGGGCTTGATGAATACTCACTGACCCACGAAGGCCCAACTCTGGTCTGTTAAGATGCAGGAGCAGCACCCCCAGGATGAGAGGATGAAAGGACTGGTGATTCAGAGCACAGTGGTGAAGACTCAGGCGTTGGGGCCTCAGGCTTGGCTTCTGTCCTGGCTACACCATCTACTTGCCCTGTGACCCTGGGTAAGTCACGTCACCTTTCTGAGCCATCGTTCCCGCATTTTCAAGATGGTTATTAAATAAGTTGGCATATGTCAACACACTCAGTTGGCACATGTGACGAAATGACCACTCTAGCGATCATGATTTACGGGTGCCTTCCGTGGGCCAGACACTGTGCTGGGCGCCCTGCCTGTGCAGCTGCTGTGGAACGCTCAGTGTGCTCCTGTGAGCCCAGCATTCCCATCTCAGCCGAGTGATAGCAGGCTGGCAGAGCCCGGGGCTGGACCGGGTCTGATGGCAGAGTCTGTGCCCTCCCCTGCTCTGGCAGGGATTAGGATGGTGACGCCTTGGTCACAACTGAGGGTTGTTAGGTACATGAGTCATGTCCACACTGGTCAGTGTGCTGTGCCAGCCGAGGCACCCACCTTCCACATGAGGACCAGGCTGGGGCCAGGAGCAGCAAAGGCCCTTCACCTACTGCCTACCCACAAGGGCCACTCACCAGGATGGTTGTGACCACCAGTGTCTTGTTGGCCAGTGTCTGTGACAAGTTGATGTCCAGGGTGGTAGAGTTCATGGCCAGAGTCCGGTTAGAGTACCACACCCCGATCTGAGGAGGAGAGGGGGGTGATACTCTAACAGGTCCAGCTGAGGACACTTTGGGCCCTGCCCTGCCCTCACCCCTGCGCCCACCTCCACCCCACCCCTACCCGGTCAGGGCTCTGGCACAGCCCTGGGCCCGCTCACCTCACGGTGGCCCTGCCGGGACTTCTCTAGGATGCGCAAGGTATAGTTGGTCCTCTGCCCTTTGCTGTTGAACTCGACGCGCCCAGTCAGCCCATCATACTCTACCTAGCAGGGCGGGAGATGGCCAGAGGGAGGGGTGGCAGGGGCCCAGGAGGATGGGCAGGAGAGGACCAGAGGGAAAGAGACAGAGGTGGAGGGAATGAGAAGGAGAGGGACCAGGAAGGACCATAGTTAAATGAGGAAGACAACACGCCAGCAAACAAGGGGCAATGGAACAAAGACACAAGGAAGCAACAGTGCAGATAGGCAGAGGGAAGCCAGGAGAGGCGGGACAGATGGAAGATGCAGGAAGAGGCCCAGAGAAAGCAGGAGGCGGTGGGTGGGGTCGGAGGTGGGAGAGGACAGAGGGGCCATGGGGTGGACGCAGTGAGTCCCCCATCTGAGGCAGGCTGCCCTGCCCCTCAGCCCTCCCACTCCTGGCTCACCATGCGCAGGTAGTTCATGAGGCTGGTCCCATGGGGCCAAATGTTGGCTGATGTACAGGCCAGAGGCTTCACACCGATCTCCTGGCTGCGGTTCAGCTCCCGGACAGCGCTTACCACCACGTGCACGGCGTCAAACATCAGGGCAGCCGACAGCTGGGTAGGGGGCAGAGGTGGGGCAGGACAGGGAAGAGGCAGCTTAGCTGGGGGAGCCCCAAAGCCTTGTGATGCTACCCCAAGCCCTTAGACAACTCTCTCTTTAGGAATGTGAAACCATGCGAGTCAACAGTGAGGACCGGTTTCTGGGTGTCTTTCCTGAGGAATGTGTGAAAGTGGAATGCGTGTGACAGGGAAAGGTATACGTGCTGCCCAGGCCTTTCTGGGAGCAACTCTGACTGTGTGGCCACATGTCTCTGTTTGGGGAAGGGCACATCTGAGGTTTGCCTGGACGGCCAGCTGCGTCACCCTAATCAGGGGATACTCATGGGCCTGAGGATATGCTTAGGACTCTGGATGTCCGCGTGGCTGGTGCAGACTGGGGAAAATGGCTGCACGCCTGTCTGAGTATGGCTGAGGGAACATTTGTGTGCCTGTTTATCTATATGCAGGGTAGGTGTGGTGTCTAGGAGGCAGGAGAGCACAATGGTTGTGAGCCCAGGCCTGGGAGGCAGACGGCTCTCAGCCGGAGGCCTAGCTCTACTATTTCCTGCAGTGGCCAAGTCCCACCCCTCTCTTAACCTCAGTTTCCTCTGCTATAAAGTGGGGATAATCATCATCTGCGCCTCTGAGGCCAGTGTGGGGGTCAAGTGAGATAATGCATATAAAGAAATCAAAACAGTGCCTCGCACACAGTTAGGGCTCAATATAAGCCAGCCACCAAGCTGTAACTGACAGCACAGGGCATCTATGTGCATGTGTCTGTGAGACTGTATCTTAGCTGGGTCAGTGTGCAGGTCTGAATCTCTGTGCTGTGTAGGTAAGTGCAGGGGTGGGTATAAATGTGCCTCTGTCCCTGTACATTTGTGATATCCCTGAGTGTGCACGTCCGACTGCATGGCTTGGTGTCTGTGCACATTTCTATGCACACAGAAGTATCTTGGTATATGACTAGATGTCTGTGAACAAACACACATAAATATGTGTCTTTCATATGTTTGCATTTATTCAACATGTTATCAGATACCTACTCTGGGCCAGGCTGTTTTAGGCACTGGGGACACAGTGAACAAGCAGACAGAAACCCCTGCCCTCAGAAAATTTACAACCTATATATCTTTAACTAGATATAAGCAAAATACAGAGCAAGCCACACGGACAGTGACTAGATAAGCAAAGACAGGTGCTATAGAGGAAAATACAGCAGGGAAGGGGGGCTGTATCATGGGTAGTTTCGTGTTTTTTAGATAGGGGGCCAAGGAAGGTCTTACAACTCCGGGAACATTTCAGCTGTGACTTAGTGGTAGGGGGCAGTCGCGCCCTCTCTGGGGAAGTGAGTGTGAAGCAGGGCGAGGGTGTGCACCAAGGCTCTGAGGTGCACGTGTGCTGGAGCAGCAGAGGCACCTGGGAGCCAGCGAGGCGGAGCAGTGTGGGAGGTGGGGGAGAGGACAGTGTCAGACCTATCTCAGGGTCAGGCCATGTGGCATGTACTCAGAAGGCTAGTGGGAGCACCAGAGGTCCTGGGCACCACCTGGCCGAGCTGTGAAGGGCCCCGGAGGCGCCTGCGTGCAGGGTGCCCGTGGAGGGGCCAAGGGTGCATGCTCACCGCAGGACCTGGGTAGGTGCTAGCTTCACAGTTCTCTCTCCAGGACATGTTGAGGCTGCGCACGAACTCGGGATAGAAGGGGTGCGAGGTGTTTGAACTGGAGAAGCCAGGATGTTGGAGGAGTCCTCACGATCCCATCCAGGTGCAGGATGGGGAAGTCCTGAGACCGAGAAGAGGAGGTGAGGCCTGGGGCCAGGCCTCACTGGGGCAGACCCCACAGGAGGGGTTGGGGTGGGGGGTGGGGCGGCTTCTGGGGGTACGCACCATGGTAGTGAGGATGTACTTGTAAACGCTGAAGTCATCCCCAGCTCTGAGGCCTGGGGAGAACGGGCAGGCAACGGGGTGGCCGGAGAGGCAGAGACCCACAGGCAGAAGCGGAGAAAAGGCAAGAGAGGAAGAGAGATTTAGAGACCGGCCTGGCCAGAAGACACCCCATGGGAAATATAGTTAGAGACACCCAGAGACAAGAGAGACAGGGAGAAGACGCAGCATGCAAACAGAGGGAGACTGTGACCCCTCATGACCCACTGTCCACGTCCGCCATGCTGACTGGTGCCCAGGTGGCATGAAGGTTTGGTTGGAGAGAATGGTGCCTCAATGCCGTGTCCCTCTTTAGGTCACTTCAGAAAACTGCTTTCTGGAGACTGTTAGGCAAAAGAACCTCAGAGACAGGGCAGTGGCAGAGGGCAACCTTAACCTGAACCTCGGGCTGCTCCAAAGCCAAGTTAGGATGCTAATGCGCGGGACTCGGCCTGGTAGCAGCTCAGGCAAACTAACCCTGCCATCTTTAAAAGTACTTTTCAGTGAAAGGCAGCCAATTTGACTCTCAAGATTCATGTTTCAGCCCCTTTCTCACAGTCCCCAAGGAGAAACAGCTAGAAGACCCCGGAGGCAGGAGTGCCCACGCTCGTCCCCATGGTGGTCACTGGAACATTAAATGGCACCAGCTTGCATTGCTGAGTGGCAGGAGCTTCTGTCATGTGGGTTATAGCCTATTCCATGACAGGGACATGCAGGCTCAAGAGAAAAGTGACCACTGGTCCCTTGGCGCACGTGGGAGGGCCAGGACCCCAGCCCTGAGCCCCAAAACTTTTGTCCAAGCCATCCTGCCTCCACTGCCCTAGGGGTCTATTCGTGCTTCTTCCTCTAAGCTATCCTCAGCAGTGACATATGGTTTTAATTTTTTTAAGCTGGAGAAAAATAAATAATACAGATTAGGTTATGAAGAAAAATTAAGAGCAAGGAAGCAATGAATAATGAATAAATGTGTCACTGATGGATGGCATGTGGCAGGCCCATGGCAGAGGTCCTGGCGCTTCCCCTCCTAGGTACCTTGAGCCAGGCCGAGCCCCCTGAACCTCATCCATCATCACACTGCCCCCATGATGAACCAAATGAAAGAATCAACACAGAGCAGGACAGGCACTCGATAAACACACCAGGCAGCTGCCTGGTGTGGGCCAGGCGCTGCCCCAGGTGTTTCCTCCACTGTCCACTCACAGCAACCCACCACAGCAGCAGCTAGGGAAGGTGACTGTCCAGGGTCCAACCAAGGGTGCAACCAGAAAGCAGCTGAGCTGCGAGTCAAACTTCGTGACTATCACCTACAAGTAGAAAGTGGGTCTCTATACCCCAATGTAACCACAGACGCCCGTGGGCACGGAGTGATGTGTTCTGTCCCCACGCTTCTGCCCCTGACCCTATAGGGAGTCAGAGATGGGGTACCACCTTGCGGAGGATAAGGTGAGAGATGGAGGCATTGGCGTCGATGATGATGGTGGACACCTTGTCGTCACGGATCTCCTTGAGCAGCGGGGTGGGTCCGGCTGTCGTCTAGCATCCTCACTGACAGCGTCTCCTTGGAGATGAGGAAGCCTCGCACCAGCTCCTCTAATCGCAGCAGGCCTGGGGAGGGTTCAGCCTCAGGCTGAAGCCCTTCGGTGTGCCCTATGTGGGGATCACCATCCCCACCTTGGGGTAACTGGGAACAGGATGAGGGCAGGCTTGGGAGTTGCAGCAGCTCTCTGGAGTACAGCTGGCTCTCTTAGGGTACTGGGCCCAGGGATCAATGTTCCTGGTCCTCCTAGATTAAAATCCCAACCTAGACCTCCTCCCAACCTCTAGACACCTGTCTCCTGCCACCTTTCTGCCCCTGCTGGGATGTGTGACAGGCATCTCACACATCACAGGTGTAAAGCCTCACACTACTCTTCTCGCCCAAACCACACCTCCCAGGTCAGTGAACGATCTCCAAGCCAAAACTCTGGAGGGCAGCTTTATCTCCTCTCTCTCATACCCACACCCAATCCATCTAGGCTCCGCTTTCAAAACACCTTATACTCCATCAACCCATGCCACACTACCATCACTGCCCGGGCCACTGCCATCTCTCACCTGTTACAACAGCCACATTTGTCCCCAGAGTCAGACACTGGAGCCAAACCATGTAAAGCAGATGTGTCCCTTTACTGCTCTCAACCCTCTAACAGGCTCGCATTCATTCAGAGTGAAGGCCGAGGCTTTCAGGGCCCCAGTCCATCTGCCCACCTGCCTCATCATCTCCTGATCTCATCTCCTGTCACTCTTTCCAGCCACAGAGGCCTTGTGGCTTTCTCACGGTCCTGTGGATTTTGCACTGACTGTTCTCTGTCTGGAACACTCTTTTCCCAGATCCCCACACAGCTCTCTCCCTCACCACCTTCAGATCTTTACTCAAATGTCACTCTCCTGATGACACCCACACCCACCATTTCTTTCAGATTGGCCCCCTTCCAGCACTCTCAGTCCTTGTTACCTTCATCTACTGGTCCACAGGACTTATTCTTTCCGACTAAATAAAGATTTATTTATGTCCATTGCCTAGCTCCTCCCATCAGGACGTAGGTGTGACAAGGGCAGGGATCCCGACTTGGTTTGCACACTCCTATATCCCTCGCACCAGGAATAACACCTGGCACCTAACAGGTGTTCAGTAAACACCTGTCAAAAGAGAGTCCCTTCTGGAGGTTAAACTGAGCATAACCTCCCTAGCTGCACAGCCAGATGCACCTGCTTCTCAAACAGCTCTACCTGAACGTCTCAAAGACACCTCCAACCCAACACGTGCCCCTAAACTGTCTCTCCCTCCGCAGGCAGAACCTGGTCACCACTCGTGACCCTGCCATCTCTCCTCCCTCAGGACTCTCCTCGAATTCACCCCACCTGAGCCCTTACCAGCACCATCTCTCCCTTCCTCTCACTGGTCTCCCTGCCACATCTCCTGTCACTCTCCATGTGCTCACTGCACTGCAGTCACAGAGCACTTCCTGCAATGCACCTCAGGCCACGCCCCCTCGCTCCACCCCATGTGGAAACCTCCACTATCTTCAGGATAAAACCCAAGGCCCTGTGTGACCGTGCCCTGCCCCTGCATCCTGCTTCATGTTCCCACAGCCCTGCTGCCAGGACCATCTTTGAGCCTTTCAAAGGAGCCACGCTCCCTGGACCGCTGCCTCTATCCTGCCGTGCCCTCTGCTCAGAACACGCTCCCACACCCCCTCCCTACCTCGTCTCCTCCCCACGCTTCAGGGCCAACTAAGACGTCCCTTTCTCAGGGAGTTGGGTTCTGAACCTCTCAGACCTGTGTGCTCTGACAGCACCCCCTCCAACTCCTGACAGAGCACATGTCACTTTGCATCACAACAGCTCAACTACTGTGTCTTCCACTGGCCCTGGAGCCCCACAAAGTCAGCAACCATACCCAGGCCTGACGGGGGCCTCGCACCTGCCAGGTGCTCAGGACTATCTGTGGACTACATGGTCCTCTGGAAAGTGATGGGAAGGGGTCTGTGGAACCAGAGCTCTGGGTTCCTGAAGGAGAAGATACAGTGCGGACTAGAAGGGCTGCACCCTGGTTCCCCAGGTGTTCCAAACCAGGGGGCACTGATGGCTGTGTGGGAGACCAGATCACTTGGGAAGGGAGTTTGGGGGAACAGAAAACAAAACACCCAGTTCTCCTCCCTCACACTCAGCCTTGGCGCAGATGAGGCTGGCCGAGGGGTAGTTGAAGGACTTGAGGATTCGAGAGACTGCCAGGCTGACGTCCTCGTTACTAGGGTACAGGCTGACAGATGCGAAGCGAAGGTACTGAAGGCGGGGTGTCTCCTCGGGCCCTACCTTGATGTGCGGGATCTGGACAGAGAAGGAGCCTTTGCTTCTATCCTGCTCCCTCCTCCCCACCCTCACCTTCCAGGACCCCCACCCTGCCCCATGTTCCCGCCTCACCTCCTTCTCCCCACAGATATGGCTCACAGTGGAGGCAGATGCAGGGCTGGAGGAGGGACCCAAGACAGACACGACTCCTTTGGGCAGGATCTGACACACTGCGAGGGGTGGGAGGGGACCACAGAGTCAGGGATCCTCTTCCCCTTCTCCATCCCCACCCCAAGGGAGTGGGTCCGCCACCCCGCCACCTGGACTCAGAGGCCCAACCCCTGACCCTGTGCCCCTCCCCCCATGAATAAAAGGAGGGGAACAATAGAGAGACAGGGAGGAATGGCAACAGAGGGACAAACCAGACCAAGAAACAAAGGAAGGGATGAAGAAGAAACACCAAGAACCTCCCTCTGGCTGCAAATCCAGTGCCTGGTCCTCAGCCTTCATCTTCCTCAGCCTTTCTAACACATTATTACCCAGGGGACCTCCAACACCCCCTTTTTCCTGAACCTGTGGCAAAGTCCCTCTGTGTTCTATAACCCAAATGCCATTCTTCTGTTGCATTTACTTGCTCTTCTTTCTTCCACTGTCTTTCCCTTTAAACATGTACATGTCTCAAGGCTGGGACGTGATAGCAGTTGCTTTGCTTGCCCAGTGCCCATTCTCATATCAGAACCCCAACATTTCCTCAGGGAATCACACGGTTCCCAGGACTGACTGTCACCTGACCCAGAACCACATAGTCCTGGCCACAGTGATTGGGTGAGGGACAAGCTTAAAACCAGGCCACAGAGAGCCTTTCTCAGGTCTTCTGTTACAATTATGACCAGGTTTGCGAAACTGGAGAGATTAAGTTCTCAGTTGGTGGGGCCATGTTCCCACCAGTTGACAATGAAGCCAACTTAGAAAACAGAAGGACCCAGAGGTGAAGACAGAGATTCCTGGAACAAGAGTTGAGTACCTCAATCTAACCAAGCCTGAAATTTATCCTTAGGCCTTTTAGGGCGTGACTTGAGCTGTTAGGTTTCTTTCTTCCTTAAGATAGCCTGAGTCAAGTTTCAGCCACTTTCAACTAAAAGTACCATAACGAAATGCCTCATCTTCTTCTAAACTTGCTCCTTCCACATTGGCGAGGGCCCCACATTTGCCAAACCAAATATCCGGAAATGATCCTTGCCTTCAATCTTTACATAATTAGTCACCAAGTCCTGTCCCTTTTTTGTCATCAAATTTCTCACATGTCTCCTTCTCTTCAACCCTTTCTCCTCTGCCCTGTTCCAGGGCTCTCAGCTAAGGCGCGTACCAGTCTCCTCACCAATAACCCAAATCTAGCTTCTAGATTCACTTTTCCCAGTTCCCTGGTCTAAACCCATCGTTGATTCCCCACTACTTACAGTGAAAGGAGCATCTTTCAGCTGCCATTGCAAGCCTCCTGGAGCTGGCCTGCCAACCTGCCCAACACACCCCCCACTGCCAGTCACATGCCAGCCCAGACATCTCTCACAATCCCCCTAAAATGTCCTGAGTCTAGGCAGTCAGGATGGGGGCAACCCACACCCTGCTCCTTGGCTCCAAATACTCCACTTTCCCCTCACCCCAGCTCCAAACCATGGGCACGTGCCTAGCACACCATCTGCCTCCTCGCCCTCCATCCCAGCTTCTCCCAATTTGTATTCTGAGCTGCACCAATCAAAAAGTGTGAAAACATTATATCTCATTCTCCCTCTCAGTAATCTGAAATACACATGAATATAATAAAGGCTCTGATAAAGACAGCAGGAAAGAAATCTGTCTAAAACACATTTGAAGGCAACATCTCCCAAAGGCCCACAACCCCAGCATGTCTGTTCAAGGGACACCTACTAACATCCACTCAGTTTGTCAGTATTCAACAAATACTTATGCACCCCTACTATGTGGCATACTTTGGGCACCTTCACTCTCTCTACATCCTACTTGCCCTTCAGAGATCACTTCAGCTTAACCTTCTCCAGAATGCCTTTGCTAATACTGTCTCTGAGGCCCCCACCTCACTGCCTGGGCCCCTCATCACTCAGCTCTGGAGACTAAGCGTCCCAGCCAGCTGTGAAGTGTCTCTTTCAAATGAGGCCCTAGGCGCCTGAGGTGGGAATGGGCCTGATACTTCCCCCACCTCCTCTTGCCCAGCAGCATCGTCTCTGGGGGAAAGGCAGAGCAGACATGAAGGGGCAGATGAAGGCAGAAGACAAGGCGAGCTGAGGAGGTGGGGGCCAAGGGACGCACTGAGGGCTCCCAGCCTGCGCAGCCTCACCCCACACCCCTTGTGGCCCCGCTCACTGGTGTCTGTGGTCTCGTACTGGCTGTCCCGCTGCAGCTCAAAGATGTCTACTTCCACTCGGGCCTTGGCTGGGACCTCGATGATCCCGTTGATCTGCTCCCGGGCTAGGGCCAGGGCCAGACGCTCGCCACGGCCACACACTGTCTGGTCATCCAGGATTGCAGCTGAGGGGACACAGGGGTTGGGGACCAGACTCTGGGGTCCTGAGGAAGGAGGTACTGGGGTCCTGGACTCCTGGGCTCTGAGGTGGGAATGGGGATGAGGTGGGGGTCCTCGACTCCTGGATCTGAGTCTGGAGAGAGCTGGGGGTCTGGACCCCTGGGTCCAGGGAAGAAGGCGCTGGGGGCTGCTGCTCCTTGTTGCTGAGGATAGCTGAAACCTGATGCCCAGGTCCCTGGGTCCTCAGGAACTAGCCTGCCTGGGTTCCCAAAGAGGAGCCACAGGCCTGACGGGAGGGTCTCTGAGGAGGCAGGGGCAGGGCTGCAGGGCCTCACCCATGCGCAGTGATGAGAGCACCTGGCAGCTGGGGCTGGCAAAGGCGACAATCAGCAGCAGCAGCAGCTCAGCCGGCATCTTCCTCCCCTCCACATGGGGACGCAGCTGCCGCGGCCCCCTCTCGCCACCTGCGGGAATCGACCGTGGGGAGATTGCTGATGGTGGGGGACCTCAGAGTCCCTTTGGAGGGCTGCTGGACAGGGTGGTGGCCACAGGCCCCAGGACATTGTGGGTGAGCTTTGAAGGACCCTGTCCTCGTTAGAAACTGACAAGACAGTAGCGAGAGCATCATTAGGCTCAAGGAGCACTACCAGGGAGGAGCTCACTGCACTCAGGCACTGAGTGGGAGAGCTATTGCTAGAGAATATTCATAGCGACCGAAACGGAAGGGAGGCATGAAAGGGCTCTCAGGTAAGAGCAAATCCCAAGGACCATCCCCACCCCAATAGGAAACCAAGAAGTACAACCCCCCACCCAGGCCCGCCCCTGTCTCTGGGCAGGCAACTGTTACTAGGCAACAGAAACCGGCTGGAGAGGATGCAGCAGTTGCTAAGCAACCCTTCCTAGGCCTCACTTGCCACCTTCCTGACTTTCCTGGTTCCCACAATCCCATAGGGGAAGAGGCCTGGACATCCGGGGTATGGAGGGTAGAGTATCCAGGAGTTAGGAAACTTGGAGAGAGAGACACACATTGAGGCACACAGATGAAGTCAGAAGGATGGAACCAAGGCAGCAAGTGGATAAAAAGAAAGAGAGTAAAGAGAAAAAGGGAGGACAGACAGATGGAAAGAGAAAACCTAAGTGGCAGAAATACAGAAAGACTCAGGAAAGGAAAAAGAGAAAAATGGCAGAAATATAGAAAGATGAAAAGAACACAGGAAAATGGGGCTAGAGATGGAGAGAAACAAAGATGGAGAGTTACATGGAAGTAAGGAGACAATTAGGAGAAAGAAAGAGGGAAGAGACAGGAAAGTAGGGGGACGGAGATGGAGAGAGATAGGGCAAGACAGGCAGGAAAGAGGGAAATCAAGACACAGGAGAGACACAGAATAGAACAGAAGACAGAGAATGGAGAGAAGACACAAACCCACTTGAGATGCCACCGAAGAGAGCCAGAAGGGAAAACTAAGGCAAGGAGTACACTACAGCCCCCACCTGCTTTGGGGAGCTAATGATTAGGGGGAGACAGTGCTTCTTTGCTCCCCACAATTGATCCCCCTACTCCAGCAAGTTAAGAGAATCCTGCAGGTACCCCAGCCTTCTACAGGGAAACCACTGGGAAGGGATGAGCTGAGCCAGATGCACGGCTCCCCTGGTCAAAGGTTGTGCCCTGAGAGAAGGAAAACGGGTCTCCATGCGAGAGGGTTACTTTAAGGCCCAGAGTGCTGGGAGGTGAGCTTTCGGATCTCCCCACACCCCATCCAACTCCCATGGAAGGAGGGCTTGAGCTGGCAAGATGGCAGAATGAAACCTGCTAGGAGAGGGCAGAGACACAATGCAACATTTCAGACTGTCCCTTATGACCTGGAAAACCCAGGCAAGGGCAGCAAGAGAGCCCATCCATCCCCACTCTACCCCCGACTCCTATGTGACCTTGAGCAAGTCTGTCTCTGTCTCCCTATCTCTCTCCCCTGGGGGCTTTTGGGGAAGACAGGCTGGGAGTGATAGGGCATGCTGGAGAAGCTGGGGGCTACAGACTATAATTTGGATCTAAGGTGAAGGCTTCTCAAGGGTAGAGGAGCAAAGGAAGCTGGGAGACCCCAAAGAAGAAAACACAGGGAAGGGACAGAGAGGGCGGGGCTAGGAGAGAGGCAGACACCAGGGGTTTCTGGGGGCAAATCAGGAAGCAGAGACTAGAGGATGAAAGACCCAGGAAGAGAGGGGGCCAGAAGGGCAGGGACCCACAGGCAGCAGACCTGGGTGAGATCAGAAAGACAGAGACAGAGTGCAGGGCCAGAGGTAAGGGCAGCAGATGGACAGAAGCACAGGAAGGCACAAGCAGAAAGACAGACAGACCAAAAGGAAGAAACTGGGGCTAAATAGAGACGACACACAGACATCGCCTAGAAGTAAGACACCAGAGGGGACAGAGACAGGAGAGGAGGGACAGGGAATCAGGCAGGCCTGAACCCCAGAAGTACAGAGACTTAGGGTGAAACACAGCAGCCAAGTGAGCAGAAGGGGCTGAGTGAGGAGCCCTGCCAGGGGAGGAAAGTAGACAAACGGGCAAGGGAGATATCAATATCAAAGGCAAGAAGGCAAATCAGGTCAGAGAAGGCAAATGGGGTGAGGGAGAGGGCAAAAAAAAAAAAGACAACAGGTACAGGTGTGAGGAGGAGAGAAATCATAGAACTCTGAAAAGAAGGAGAGCTAGTTGGAAACAAAGAGACAGAAAAAGTAAGTCACAGCAGACCTACAGAAGAGGAAGGGACAAGCGGGAAGACATAAGACTGGGAAAGGACAGAGACAGACTCACAATCTAGGAGAGGGGGAGTGAGAGTCAGGGAGGGAAACCGAGGAGGGAAAGAAGACTGAGTGACCTGGAGGCAAAAAGGCAGGGACAGGGCGAGTTCCCACCCGAGGGGAGCAAGTCCACACAGAGGTGCATCCACTCAGGGTGCCTGGGGGCACATTAGGGGACAGGAAGTAAGAAGAAGATAGGGGAGTGGAGAGACCACCAAGGAAATGACAAACCGACAAAGTGACAAAGTGGACCATGGGGCAGCTGCTAAGGGGTTAGGGATAGAAGGGATGGAGATGGGCCAAGGTGGATCTGAGGAGGAAAGCAGAAAAGTGAAAGAAAGAAGAGGGATTTGCCCATGCCTCTCTGCCAGGGTTAGAGAGGGAGCAGGCCAGGTGAACACAGGCCCAGGCAGAGCACAGGGTGGACAGAGGGTGGTGAGAGGGCCAGACCTGGCATGGGAGCCTCCAAAAGAGAGAGAGAGGAGAGACAAAGGAGTTCTGAGAGAAAGGGCTATCAACAGACACACCGAGGAAGGGTTGGAGAAGAGAAGTTGAACAGAGTCAGAGAGAGGCCCAAGGGCCACATGAAATAGAGATTCAAAACCAGAAGGATGTTTCCAGGAGACAAAGACTGGATGGGATGGGGATGGGCCCGTGGCAGGCAGAGAGGAAGAGGCTCAGAGGAGAGAGACCGACTGCCAGGAGCAGGGCCGGCCACCAGGACCCAGGCTGGAGAACGCAGGGCGAAGATGTGCCAGGAGTCCTGAGAAGGAGTGAGACCACGAGTGAGAGTCGGTCAGCCCCTCAGGCCCCCAGGATCTTGGAGTTGGGGGTGAGGGTGATCTGTGCACCCAGAAGGGGTGAGAAAAGGCCGAGGGGAATGGAGGTTGGGGAGATGGAGGGTGCAGGGCAGGCCCCTGGTGGGGGAGGGTATTTGCGGTCCGGGGAGCAGGAGAATGTAAGGGCCTCACCAGGGGACAGCGAGTCCGCCTTCCAGGACCCAGGCCAGGTCCCAGCCCAACCCCGGCCCTTGCAGACACTCACGGATCCTGGTGGGACGTAGGGCTGGGCTCCCTCGAGGCCCGAGGAACGACAGCAGGGAGACGCTCTGGCGCTGGGTGGTGGTGTGGCTGGGGCGGGGGGGGAGGGCAGTCCACAAGGCCCCCTCCCCCGCCTCCGGCGGGGGCCCCCAACTAATCCACAACAGGGGCTCCCCAGGAGCGGGGACAAGGACAGGTGGAAGAGGAGAGGGCTGGCTGGAGAGGGGAGGAAGAGGAAAGGAGAAAATGGAGGAGAGAAGGGGAGAAAGGAGAGGGGAAAGAAGCAAATGGAGGGAAAGGAGGGAGGAAAGAAGGTGAAAACAGGAGAGAGGGGGCACAGGCAAAGCCGGGGGAGGGGGAAGCCGGCCCAGGAAAGGGCCCCCGCCCCCTCCCCTAGCCAGGCCGGCCTGGGGGAGCCACAGGGGGCAAGGACTGGGTGGAGACAAGGAAGCCGGCCATCAGGAGAAGTGGGGGAGGGGAGGGCTTGATAGGGGGGAGGGGGCCACCCCTTCCCCCTCCCCCCCAGCCTTGGCCCTGCCCTGGATGAGGCAAGGGCCTGGAGTCCTCAAGCTCTCAGCCCCTGTGGAAAAAGCATGCTGGGGGTGGGGAGAGGTGGAGGAGTGGAGGGACTGGGGTGCTGGGAGACTCGGAGAGCTGAGAAGGGGGCAGGCAAGGTAGAGAGACCGGGAGAAGGGAGAGAACGAGGGAGGGGAGAATAGAGAGGAGCAGGTGGAAGAGGAAGACAGAGGAGGGTGGGGTGTCCCGGGGGTGCCCGGTGCAGGGCCTTGGTGGGAGGGCCTGGCCACCACTCCTGGTCCCTTGCGAGGTGCAGCCGCTGGCTTCTATTCCCCAGCTGGGCCTGCCTCCCTGCTGCTGGCCGCCACCGCTGCCCGCTGCCGCCACCTCTCCTTCTCCCCTCGGAGGCCGCCGCCGCCCGCCTGCCTGCCCGCTTGCCCGCCTGCCCGCCTGCCCGCCTGCCTGCCCGCCTGCCTGCCCGCCGCCCGCGCTGGGTCCTGGATCGAGGTGGGGGAAGAGAGATGAGAGAGGGAGGAAGGCTGGGAGGAGGGCGGGCGGGCAGGAGGAAGGGAGGCAGGCAGAAAGAGAAGAGGGAGGGGAGTCGGAGGAGGGGGAGCCCGTATTGGTCGGGGCTGGGGGCACCGCGAGGAGAATGCTGATGAGGAGAAGGCGCTGCATTGGATGGAGGACCTACCCCCAGGCCACCCCCTCTACCACACCATGCCACCGCCCTGCCCAGGCAGCCCTTGGGCACAAGAGACAGGGAGATGAGAGGTGGGGAGACCTGAGGAGAAGGCCATGCTGCTAGGGGCAGAGGGCTACAGGGAGCCATCAAGACCCAGAGAGGTGGGCCAAGGTCCACAAACCCCAAAAGGTCAAAGACAGGGAAAAGCCCAGAGACAAGAGAAAGGCCATTGAGACAAGGGAGCAGACCACAGTAACAAGCAAAGAACCTCAGAGACAGGGCAGCTGTGGACCCAGAGAGCCCCCGTGAAAGTGGAGAGAGGCCCATGGAACAAACAGCCCTGCTCCTCTGTCATGGGGATTGGTCCATGGTGACAGAAGAAGGCCATGGACTGGAGAAGCCCACAGAAATGGGAACAAGGATGTACATAGAGAGACAAGGGTAAAGGGAGGGCCAAGGAGAGTGGGAGAAGGTCACAGAAATAGGGGTGGCGGAGGCCCACAGACACCAGGGAACCCACAAAGATAGGATGTGGACATGGGAGGCCCATTGAGGCAGGGGCAGCCAGCCTATGGAGGCAAAGGAGAAGCCCCCAGAAATAGAAATAGCTCCCACAGAAGTGAAGGGATGGGCAGTGAGTATGGGAAGTCTCAATAACGCATAGAGAAATCCTTGAGACCCACAGAGATAACTGAGTGGGAGAAGAGGTGCTAGGTCTTCTAGTCACCTGAGGAAAGGCAAAGAGTGGGAAAGGGCAGGGAGCTGGAGGGTAGAGCCAACTGAAGTGGGAGACTCTTCCCCCTTGGAAAGGAGCTGAGCATGGTAGGGGGATGGGAGAGAGAAGTAGCGACACAGATTTTAGAGTGGGGGTGGGTGGTGCACGTCTGGGTGGGGGGTGAAATTTGGGGGGAAGGAACATGACAGTTGGCACTGAAGCTGAGCCTATGACTCACCACCACCCCAATGCTCGTGATGGGGAGGAGACACTGACACACTCACGTGCAGCCCCCTGCACACGTGACTGCGTGCCTCGCGTGTGTGCACATATGGCATGTGGCAACTCTCGCACCGGTCTGGCATGTGAAGCCCTCCGCAGCTGGCATGTGGGACATCCCCGAGATACATCTGACCCTGAAGGTCCACGACCTCTGCACACACCTCACTCTACTTGTGCAACATTTATGGTCTCTCGACATCCATCCTCAGCTTCAGCTAGGCCTAAAAGCCCAGACTCACTCTAGCCTCAGGGGCTTTGCTTTTGCAGAGACTCTAGCATAAAATATCTATCCTCATAAAATACCTGTCCCAGAAGTCCTAGTCCCATGCCACCACCTTCAGAAAGACTGATCCAAGCCTTAGCTTACTTACTTTACTCCTGGATCATCTGACAAGAAGGGACATTGCAAACCCAGATAGGTTGGGATGGGGGCAGAGGGTGGTTCTGAGCAGAAGGTCCAAGAAGAGAGCCGCATGACAAGCCAAGCTGGACCCTTGAATTTTCCTTACTTTTCTTCCTCTCACCCCACCTTTGTATTTTCAAGTGAGGAAAGGAGGCATCAGCAGGAGTGAGAACCTGTCCAAGGGCACAGAACCTGTGAAAGGCCAGCCTACCTTCTAGGTTTTCTGGCTCCTACTCCAGGTGATTTCACAGCTAGGGCAAACAGATTACCAGCTGTAGAGCTCACTGATTCCCACCAATTTCTTTCCTCTACTTTTATTTATCCATTCAACATGCCACTGGGTCCAGCCTGCCAGGCAGCAGAGCCTGGCGACCATGAGTGTAGACTTCAGCATCAACTCCTAGGTTGGAATCCTGGTTGTCTTTTCCTAATTATGGACAAGTTACTCAGCTTCTCTGGGCTTCATTTTGTTGTTGGTGGTGGTGGTTTGTTTTGTAAAGAGAGAACAATAGTTCCTCCCTTCTAGGATTATTTTGAGGATTAAACTGAATAATGCATGGAAAGCACTAAGCACAATACTTAGCACATAACACACTTGGGACATGTTGGCTGTTATTACTTGAGTTCCTAATAAAATAACTCTTACATAGCTTTTACTCTGTGCCTCACAACCACAACACAGGAGCATTTATCCCTATTTCACAATGAGGAAATTGAGATATGGGGAAATCGGCTTGCCCAAGGTGACAGCTAGAAAATGGCAGGGCTAAGATTCCAATCCAATCTGACCCAATCCAGGCAGCCTAGTTTAATTACATGGGTCTGGTGTTAGGGAGTTTAATCTAGTGGAAAGTTAGGACACGGGGGTAGAAAACAATTGAAAGACAGGAAAAAGATGGCTGAAGCGTCAGACCTAAGTTTTATTGTGTTTGGGGACTCCTAGCAACTTTTTGGCCTCAGAAACGTGGATGACCAAATACTCCACGACTCAGTTACTCATTTAAGAGATAGGGGCAGTTTGACCAAGCGAATCTCTTGCAGCTCCCAGGGCCTCGGGTTTAGCGGGTAGCTCTAGGAACACGTGTAACAGCGCTGGCTGAGGCAACTCGCTCCCAAGGTTCTGAGGGTCAGAAAGGGATGGTGAATAGGGATAGCCAGAGCCCCTTGGACACATGGGGACTCTATCTTTCAAGCTGCATGCAGGTGGTCAGCCTGGAAGGCGCTCTGGAAAGAAGGAGAGTGTAACCGACGCTACAGGGTCATATCCTTCAGGTTCTCACTCTGGTTGTCCTCTCCGTTTCTTCAAATGAAACTGCCTGTCCCTGCTTTTCCTTTTTCTCCACTTCCCATTTCCTCCTTTCTCCTTCAGATTTTCCTTGTTCCCTCAGATTCCCTCTCTCCTTGCTTTTCCTCAGACATTTCTCCTCTCCCCTCCCTCAAGGGTCCCTCAGTTTTCCTCCTCTTCCGGCACGCTGCCTTTATTCCTCTTAGTCTGGAGCCTTGATTTCCCCTTTTCCTCCGTCCCTATGCTTGGTGCTGCAGTATCCCCTCTCCTCTTCGCGCTGACTCATGCTTCATTCTCTCCCTTGGCTTCTCCGCGATTCCCGCGCCTCTATACCCCGTTCTCACTGTGTCGTGTGCCTCAATTCCCCTGACTTCCCCCTGACCCCCACGCGACTCCCACTCGGCGCCCCAAAGATGGCGCCCGCAGCCTCGCTCCGCCGTCTGACGTAACGGCGCCGCCCTCCCCTCCCGAGCCGTCAAGCGGAGTCGACAAGGAGATGGAGGAGGAGCATCCTCCAGGGGACTTAAAGGGGCGGGAACTAACAACCCGGATCCCGAGGCTCCACACTATTGGTCCAAGGCTCGGAGACGTGAGCGTCGATTGGCCGAACGGCAGGGGCCAGGCGGGCGATGATTGGGCGCGTTCGGCCGTCCGCGCGGCGGCCCAGAAGGAAGGTGGGAGGGGTGTTGCTGAGGACGACTGGGGGCCAGAGCGAGGCTGCGGAGCAGGCGAGAGGCGACGGCGGCAGCTAGAGAGGGCGCAGCGCTAGGGTGGCCGCGCGAGGGGAGCGGCTGCCCGGGCCCGGGCCCGGGGCGAGCGAGACGGCGGAGGCGGGTTAGTGCGGGCGGGCGCGCGCGGAGGGCCGGCCCAGCTCCCCACCCTCCCCTGCGGCCCGCTCTCGCCACCCCGCCTGCGCACTGAGGGCCGGAGGGGGGCGCACGCCGGCGGCGATAGCCTAGCGGTACCAACGGCCGGTAGGGCGCGCGGACCGCCGGGCGGGGGCTGGGCCGGGGTTGCGGGTGGGGAAGGGGTCTAGAGTCGTGTGAAGGGCTGAGTGAGGAGGGGCGGGGCTCGGGCTGGGGCCTGGAAGGGACCTGGGTGGAAACGAAGGCGTTAGAGCTGCCCCCAGGAGGGTCTCCGAGGCTCCAGGGAGTATCGGAGCGCAGGACTTGGCGGTGGGACAGCCCAGGCCCCAAATGGGGTGGACGGTTAGAAGGCACTTGGGTTCCCAGGGAGGGGTTTAGGGCGTGAGAAAAGAGGTAATTGATAAAGAGAAGAACGAGTTATGCCTGGAAAGAATTAGGCCAGAGAGATGGGTCTTGATTTGAAAAGATTAGGAAATGGACATCCCCAGAGGGCAGATTTAGAGCTCAGGGAGAGGTCCAGGTGTGAAGAATGGGGTTACATTAATGTGAAGAGGAGTTAAAGTGAATGGGTGTTGGATACCCTTGGAATGGGTTGAGGGGGTGTCTGCGCAAAGAAACCTTATGTGAAAAGGATGTCTGAGTGTACCTAGAATAGGTTGGGTGGAGGTAGTACTGAAAAGTACAGGAAATTAAGGCAAAGTGAAAAGTGGGAATTGGGTCTTCCTGGAGGGAGTTAGGGTGGTGAGAGAGATCTGCGGAGGGGGAAAGGGTGTCTGGATATCACTGGAGTGAGAATGAGCTATTAAATTGATGAGAAGTTGGGGGTCTGGGTCCGAAGCTGGTGAGAGGGTCCAAATGTGAGGAAGAGGTTCTGGCTATGTTCTGTCTGGGTTAGGGTGTGTATGTGTGTGTGTGTGGGGGGGGGTTCTGCATAAGAAGAGAGGATCTGGGTATCCTAAAGGGGTCTGGGGCAGTGGGAGGGTCTATGCATGAAAGGGGTTTGAGCCATTATGAAGGGTAGTCTTTATACCTCTGGATTGAGTTAGCGTGTTTGTGGGATCTTTTTGCAAAGAAGAGGAATTAAGTTGATCTGAAGAGGGGGTCTGAGCATCCCTGGAATGGGTTAGGGTGGAAAGGAGAAAATGTTAGGTTATTAATGTGAAGAGATGTCCCTGAAATGGATGAGGGTGGTAGAGGTCTTTTTTGCAAAGAAGAAAATAAATGCAAAGGGAGGGTCTGAGAATCCCTGAATGGGTTAGTGTGGTTGTATTTGAAGATGAGGGGTTTAAATCAATGTGAAGAGGGGATCTGGGAGTCCCAGAGGGAATTAGATTTGTAGATGAGGTCTCAGTGCAAAGACGAGGTGACTGATGTGAAGAGTATCTGGGTACCCGGAGACCCGAGTTAGGGTGTCTCAGGGTGGGAAGGGTCTAGGTATGAAGAAAGGGTTAGGTTTTTGTGGGGATAGGTGTAGGTATTCTGGGCATGGGATTAGAGTTGTGGGAGAGGGCCTTAATTTAAAGAGAGGGACCGGGAATCATGGGGAAGTGGTTAAGGTGGGAAAAGTCTGTATGGAGATGGGTTAGGCCAATGTGAGAAAAGTTGACTGGGGGAAGGGATAGTTTGATGTGAGGAACCTGGACACTAGCAGGTGAGAGTAGCAGCAGTTAGCTGGGGTTGTGTGTAAAGGAGAGGGGTTACACCATGTGAGGGTGCTGACAGTGGCAGGGCATTGAGGCAGTTTGAGTGGTCTAGGTGTAAAAGGAGGTCGAGAGCCTGGAGGAGGAGTGAGGCTGGGAGAAATGGGTGGTTAGGGCCTGTGTGGATTCCCCTGGGCACCTGGGAGCAGGAATGGGGTAGTGGGTTGGTGAGGAGAGGGGTCTGAGTGGAGAGGATCCAAGCTCCTAGTGATGGGCAGGGCCTTGGGCCACGTGTGAGGCACGGAGGGGAGGGACTGGACAGGTTGCAAGGATCTGGTGGGTGGAGTTTGATGCAGATTGATTCAGAGGTGAGACTTGGTTAGGTTCATGGGAAGGAACTGCCTGGAGGTTTTGTGTTTAGTGTTTTTGTGTGTTTGAGAGAGGAAGGGTCGTTAGGGAGGGGGGATGGAAGTGGAAAAATGGAAGCAAGAAGTTGGGGATATAGATATAGGTTGGGGGGGGGCAGGTGGTAAAGGGTAAAGGGAAAGAATTGTCCCTGAGAAGGACTGAGGAAGCAGCGGCTTACTTGTGATTTGTCCCCACCTCCCTTTTCCCAGCCCAGGGCCTTGCTGCTGCCATGACAGAAGAATCAGAGGAGACCGTCTTGTACATTGAGCACCGATTTGTCTGCTCCGAGTGCAACCAGCTCTATGGATCCCTGGAGGAGGTGCTCATGCACCAGAACTCCCATGTGCCGCAGCAGCACTTTGAGGTGGTGGGTGTGGCTGACCCTGGAGTCACTGTGGCCACAGAGGCAGCTTCTGGCACGGGCCTCTATCAGACCCTAGTGCAGGAGAGCCAGTACCAGTGCCTGGAGTGTGGGCAGCTGCTGCTTTCCCCCAGCCAGCTACTGGAGCACCAGGAACTGCACCTGAAAATGATGGCACCCCAGGAGGCAGTGCCAGCTGAGCCTCCACCAAAGGCGCCTCCCCTGAGCTCCAGCACCATCCACTATGAGTGTGTGGATTGCAAGGCTCTCTTCGCCAGCCAGGAGCTCTGGCTGAACCACCGACAGACGCACCTCCGGGCCACTCCCACCAAGCCTCCAGCCCCGGTTGTCTTGGGGTCCCCGTTGTCCTAGGGCCCCCATGGGCCAGGCCCGTGTGGCCGTGGAGCACTCATACCGCAAGGCAGAAGAGGGGGAGAAGGGGCGGCTGTCCCCTCCGCCGCTGCCACTACCACTGAGGTGGTGACTGAGGTGGAGCTGCTCCTCTACAAGTGCTCTGAGTGCTCCCAGCTCTTCCAGCTGCCAGCTGACTTCTTGGAGCACCAGGCCACCCACTTCCCCGCTCCTGCCCCGGAGTCTGAGGAGCCTGCCGTGCAGCAGGAGACCCTGACTCCGTCACCTGCCGAGGTGCCTGTGACGCAGCCTGATCCCCTGCCATCCTCTGACCACAGTTATGAGCTGCGTAACGGTGAAGCCGTTGGGCGCGATCGCCGGGGGCGCAAGGCCCGGAGGACCAACAGTGGAGAGGCCGGCGGGGCAGCCACCCAGGAGCTCTTTTGCTCAGCCTGCGATCAGCTCTTTCTCTCACCTCATCAGTTACAGCAGCACCTGCGGAGTCACCGGGAGGGCGTCTTTAAGTGCCCCCTGTGCAGTCGTGTCTTCCCCAGCCCTTCTAGTCTGGACCAGCACCTTGGAGACCACAGCAGTGAGTCTCACTTCCTGTGCGTGGACTGTGGCCTGGCCTTCAGCACAGAGGCCCTTCTCCTGGCCCACCGGCGAGCGCACACCCCGAATCCTCTGCATTCGTGTCCATGTGGAAAGAACTTTGTCAACCTCACCAAGTTCCTTTATCACCGGCGTACCCACGGGGTCGGGGGTGTCCCTCTGCCCACAACACCAGTCCCACCAGAGGAGCCTGTCATTGGTTTCCCTGAGCCAGATCCAGCAGAGACTGGAGAGCCGGAGGCCCCAGAGCCCCCCGTGTCTGAGGAGAGCTCAGCAGAGCCCGCTGCCCAGGCACCTACCGCTGCCTCCTGTGCAGCCGTGAATTTGGCAAGGCATTACAGCTGACCCGGCACCAGCGTTTTGTGCATCGGCTGGAACGGCGCCATAAGTGTGGCATCTGTGGCAAGATGTTCAAAAAGAAGTCTCACGTGCGAAACCACCTGCGCACACACACGGGTGAACGGCCCTTCCCCTGCCCAGACTGCTCTAAGCCCTTCAACTCACCTGCCAACTTGGCCCGCCACCGGCTCACACACACCGGCGAGCGGCCCTACCGGTGTGGGGACTGTGGCAAGGCTTTCACGCAAAGCTCCACACTGAGGCAGCACCGCCTGGTACATGCCAGCATTTCCCCTATCGCTGCCAGGAGTGCGGTGTGCGTTTTCACCGCCCCTACCGCCTGCTCATGCACCGCTACCACCACACAGGCGAGTATCCCTACAAGTGTCGCGAGTGCCCCCGCTCCTTCTTGCTGCGCCGGCTGCTAGAGGTGCACCAGCTTGTGGCCCATGCTGGGCGCCAGCCCCACCGCTGCCCATCCTGCGGGGCTGCCTTCCCCTCCTCACTGCGGCTCCACGAGCACCGCTGTGCCGCCGCTGCTGCCCAGGGCCCACGGCGCTTCGAATGCGGTACCTGTGGCAAGAAAGTGGGCTCTGCTGCTCGGCTGCAGGCGCATGAGGCAGCCCACGCAGCTGCTGGGCCTGGAGAGGTCCTGGCCAAGGAGCCCCCAGCCCCTCGGGCCCCACGTGCCCCTCGCACGCCAGTTGCTCCCCCGGCGACCCTGGCAGGCACTGCCCCTGCAGCCCCTGCCGCCCCTGCCACCCCTGCCCGACGCCGGGGCCTGGAGTGCAGCGAGTGCAAGAAGCTGTTCAGCACAGAGACGTCACTGCAGGTGCACCGGCGCATCCACACAGGCGAGCGGCCGTATCCCTGTCCAGACTGTGGCAAGGCTTTCCGGCAGAGTACCCATCTGAAGGACCACCGGCGCCTGCACACAGGTGAGCGGCCCTTTGCCTGTGAAGTGTGTGGCAAGGCCTTTGCCATCTCCATGCGCCTGGCAGAACACCGCCGCATTCACACGGGTGAACGGCCCTACTCCTGCCCCGACTGTGGCAAGAGCTACCGCTCCTTCTCCAACCTGTGGAAGCACCGCAAGACCCACCAGCAGCAGCATCAGGCAGCTGTGCGGCAGCAACTGGCAGAGGCGGAGGCTGCTGTGGGCCTGGCGGTCATGGAGACTGCAGTGGAGGCGCTACCCCTGGTGGAGACCATTGAGATCTACCCTCTGGCTGAGGCCGAGGGGGTCCAGATCAGTGGCTGACCCTGCCCATTTCCCTCTTCAGCAGCATCGTTCCCTGTCAGCTGAAGACCCTCCTCCAACATCCCCTGAGATCTCTGTACATACAGTGCCCCTTCCTCCACTTCTCCCAACCGCTATGTAAGTTCTGTAACTGGATTTATTCTCTTCTGAGGGAGTGCTCTGGGGTCCTTGATATGCATAAAGGTACCCCCGACCCTTCCACCTGTTAGCACTGGTGGCCCCAAAATGAAACAGTCAATAAAGACTGAGTTAGACATTGATTGATGTGCTTTTGGCTGGCCTGGCTGTGTGGGGTGGAATTTGGGAGCCATGGGCCCAGGGACGTGGTCTGACTTCTAATGGCTGCATTCCCAGCGTGTAGAACAGGGCCTGGCAAGTAGCAGGAGCTCAGTAAATATTTGCTTAATTGAAGACATGGACCTGAAGTCCAAGGGCATGGCTCCCAGGGAGCAGGGACTTCACTCTGGTGCTAGATGGAAGCAGCATGGCGCTCTGGCCACTAGAGGTCGCCACGGCTTCGTAGAAAAGCCTGAAGTCGTTTCTAGTGGCAGCAGGAACATTTGGGAAAACCATTAGATTCTTCTCACACCCCTGTCCCCTACTTCCTAGCCTGATGTGAGCTGTTTCCCCCAGGGCCAGCCAGTTTTCTCACTATGGATCCCTGAGAGCGCTCACATGTTGCGAAGGCATGACCTCTGGGGCGGTAGAGGAGAGTAAGTAGCTCCTGGAACCAGACCCAGCGGTGGTGTTGGAGAAGATTCTGAGTTTAGGCTGTCAGAGGAGGAAGCCTTATAAGGGGAGGTACTCTGATACCCATCCAGAGTTGAACTGCGGCTCAGCTAAGTTTGTTGGGAGAGGGGTAGTTGGGGTGGCTGACTGACGTTTGAATACCTAGTTTGTCTCAAGTATTTTCTTAGATTTTTTGGAATCATCTTCGGACTGATCCTGTGAGGAGAGGATCTTGCAGGGAAGAAATCTAAAATCAAAACCAGTAAAATGACTTGCCCAAGGTCATTCAACCCAGCTAGGGCAGAGCTTGAATTTAAGCTTAATTTCATGTGTTTTAATCACCCATATGCTTTACACTCTACTGCCTTCTACGTACTTGAGGGAGGAGAAGGTGAGCGTGTGACCCTCAGCAGTGCTCAATTGCTATGGTGGTCTTGTTTCTAAGAGCCACGCCCCAAGAAAACAAGTCCCTCTTTCCTCCAGGAATACCGCATTTTTTTTTTGTTGGAGAGAAGTCTTATTTGGAACACTAGCAAATGGGAGGTAAAAGGGAAGCTGATTGTCCTGGAACCAGGGGACAGGGAGGCCAGACGATGCCACTCAGCCTCCACAGTACTCTGGACTCCCTTCAGTAGTCCTGTCGCCCTCACCACTGGGGCTCAAAGATGGACTAGGTTACCCTGTGACTCGGGTGAAAAAGTGAGAGCTCAGGGAAGGAAGAGACTTAGCTAACCAAGGCCACACAGGTGGTGGAGCCAGGCCAGAAACCCAGTCTCAACTCCATTGAGATTTTGCTACATCATGCTTGATTTAGTCATTTTTAAAGGGAAGCAGCACTCACCCATTTGACATCCTGACAGCTCCTAACGAAGCTCAGTTACCTATTAAGCAGTTTGTGACCAGAGTGTTGCTCCTGGGCACCATCTTTGAGTAACCTCATACCCTGCAGAAAGGACTCGAGCCAAGTGAACCCAGCATGCCAGTCCCCCTTAATCACCAGGTAAAGACTCGTCCTCAGACTGTGCCTCCTCTCAAGAAGAGCTATAACATCCTGAAAGTCCTGTCAAGTTAGTGCTTAGAATAATTGGAGGATTTAACGCTTGCAAGACCAAGTAAAAGTGAGGCTGAATTAAGAAAGTGGATAGGAATAGAGAAAATCTGAAGGGTGTTGGCTGACGCCAAGATAAAGATGCTTTCAGCAGGGAAAAACAGCTCTGTGACAGTGGCGTGACCACCCTTTATTGAATTGGTTCCTTTTTGGAACCTCTAAAGAAAACTTCAGGCTCCCACCCTGAGAAAATTTACATGTACAAACACATTTATGAATAAGACTCATTGTTCACCATCAGCCTGCTGAGATATCCTTGGTCCTCAGTTGAGCCACCGCCCTAAAAATGGTGGCCGTAATCAAACCTTTGTTAGATGCTGGGATTCGAGTTGGACAGGCAGAGGTTCTTGAACTTTATGTGTGTTAGGCAATTCCCCAGAGGTTTGGATCCAGCGGGCATGTCTGTGTGAGACCCAGGAATCTGCATTTGGAACACCAGCGCTGATGGGGGCGACATGCAGACCCCTCTTAGAATAGCTCTACATTGCTAGTTTAGAGTTGGATATGGAAGCTGCATAAGCAGAACCGTCAAGGGGACAGGACAGTGGTCCTCTAATGCCCAACGTGTTCTTGACGAGGTGGCATGACAGACAAGGGAGCAGCTGGGCACATTCACAGGGCTACAGGTGATGCCTCGTTCAGCTCCCACATGCTCTCAGGTGTGCCATCTGTGCTTGTCACAGGATGGCCTGAGTGACAAGGAACTTGGGAGTAGTTCTGACTGGACCACCCCTATAGGCAGGGGCTAGGCCAAATGACCTTCCCTATAATATTCTGAACCTCTATCCCAACATCCTGTTTCCCCAGCCCTACTGACTTGTCTTTCAATTTTGCCCAAGCAATGCCGTGCTAATACTTTGTCTTTCTAAATGATCAAAACCCTCCTACTCTTCCTTTTTCTTCCTCTACCCCTCAGTAATTTATAGAATCCTAACAGCTGAGTGCCAGGCATCTGTCAGAGGATGAGGTAGTGACAAGGAGACCTGGTGGTAGTGAAAACCCAGTTGTGACAGCATTTCTGATTTTCAGTGGTGAGGTGTTGGGCATCAGCCCTGTGAAACTTGGTCCTGCCAAATAGTATGGGCACAACAATTTGAGAGTTAATGTTGCTCTACAAAAGGAGAGGGGGTATGTACCTTGTACCACCAGACAACTTCGTAGTCGATTTGGTTTTTAAAGGGTCTTGTTAGTGCTTTGGGGATGGAAGTGAGGCAGTACTCACTGCTTTCCTGGCTTTCTTGTGATTCCCATTGAAGAGAGTGTGCTGGAGATCTGCTCTAAGCACTCATGTCATCATTTAATTCTTACAACCCCAGGGCCAGTCTCATCTCTGTGTTACAGATGAGGACACTAATGCTCAACATTTCAAAGGTCACATATCTATAAATGGCAGACTTGAGGTTTGAATTCAGGAATTTGAATTCTGGTTGGCAAAAACAAAAACAAAAAATGCTCAGGCCTTACTTTCGAATGAACATTCACTGAACATAAGTAAAGCCCTCCCTTCCCCAGCATGCACACCCACCCCATTCCATGATTTCCCCATCACGCTTCCCAGGACAGAGAGGAGACCAAGGGAGAGCAGGCGGCATTTCTCTGTACAGTTTTTAATTTTTTATTTTGTGATGTTGTTCAGATGAATGACACACTCAAGTTACAAAAATGGGGCCTTAAAAGAAGCACATTGTACAATGAACAAGCAGATTGGAGTTAAGAACACTGAAACGCTAACCCGCTACCACGAGAAGAGACAGGAAGGGGGTACAGGGTGGGAAAGGAGGGGCTACCAACACAGGGGTCAGACAGAACTGAAAGGGGGCTAAGTTGGTGGGAATGGAGGAAAGGCAGGTCTCCAGGGCCTACTGAATTAAAATTACTGAAGGTTACTTCTTGGTCTCCCTTGCCCACAAGTGTCACCTCCTCCCATCCCCATTCCAACCTGATCATTCAAATGAGTAGGTGGGAAACACTCACCCTAAAGGCTGAGCTGATCAGATCTTTACCGATCAGATCTTTTCTTTACCCAGCAGGTAGTCACCTTGCCCTAGCTCAGCCTTGGATTTTGGAGGTGATGGTGGCAGCAGTGGGATGAGAAGCCAGGAAGAAGACAGCAGAGAGGAGCTGATCAAAGATCAGGCCCCAGCTTTTCCCCAGACTCCTCATTCCTTCCCCACCCTATAATCCAAAGGCCCGCTCAACAAGTTGTCGAGAGGCCCCCAGTCACCCTGCAATTATATAAATAAATAAATAAATATTGAGCCCCTAGGCTTGAAGGATGGGCTCGGGGAGGGGCAGCAGGTATGGAGGAGAGGGGTGAGGAAGGGGAGGAAGAGGGGAGGGGTCACAGACATAGTAAATAGTTGTCTCCGTCCCAGCAACACTTCTCTCTGGATTTTTCTCTCCTTTTTGTGTTTAACAAGGAGCTAACATTTCAAGGACAAATACTTAAAAATATACATTATTTTTTCTTTTTTTTGTTTCACCTTTGTCATCGTCATCTTGCTTTGGAGACTGCTGAGGTCAAAGTTCAAACCGCACGAAGGAACTGCGGCTTGGAGTTTTTGTGTATTTTTTTTTAATTTTTATTTTTAAATTTTTTTCACTTTTTTTTTCCAACGTATAAAAAGGTAGCGGAGTTGTCTGTGGGTTTTTATTTTAATGGTTAAATCTTTGGTTTGTTTCTTTTTTCTCTTGGAGGCCTTTATCTCTCGCACTTGCCTTTCCCACTCAGAGGCCAGTGGGGGCCCGCGTGTCTCAATCTTGCTCAGTCTGTCTCACTCTCTCTCTCTCACTCAGTTCCCTCTACCCTGGGCTAAGGGGAGAGAGGTACCCTGGGATTTGGATGGGTAAGGAAATCGAGTCAGGTCAGAAGGTCACCCCCATGTGGCTGGTCCCTTACCCCATCTTCTCAATGCGAGGGGCTCAGAGACCCCCTCTTGATGCTCCCCAGGGAAGAGATACATAAGAAACTTCATCCATCCTTCCCCTTCCTCCTGTCCTTAGCCCCAAATCACAGGGGCCTGGGTTCCCCGTCTCCACCCATCCCGACTTAAACCCCAGCGCCCTCCCTCCCAGAAGATAACAGAGAGAGGTACTGAAGTTACTGGCATTTTTTTTTGGCACAATTAAACGGCCTACCATTAGGGTAGAACCAGTCTCTGTCCCTCTCTCAAACAGGAGGTCAAGGTTGTGGAGAAGAGAAATTCAGAGGGCTCCCCGTTTCTCCAACTCAGTCATCTTCCTCTCTTTAGCCCAGGCCCCTGGCCCCCCACCTCAAATCTTGTCTAGAGCCTGGCCTGGGGTTCCCTCCCCAGCCCCCACATAACGTTCCCTAACCCCCACAACTCTCTCGCTCACACACAGACACACGGACACAGGCTCTATACAGACCACAAAATAAAAACGATGAGATAGTTTTGTTTCCTGGAGTCGAGACGGGGGACTGGAGTGGAAGGGGCAAGAGGGGGTGGGGGGCATGAATTCCCCCATCACCTTCCCAACCCTGGCTCCCTCCTGCCCCCCAGCCCCTTGCCCTGGCTGGCCCCCAGCCAACGATATTTGGTTTCCTTTTTTAACATTAAAGTTCTATGAGGTATTTGGTGCCTTATCTCGAGTCCTCAGGGGAGGGGGCCCAGGGGAGAGACCTGGGGCACACTTGCCCCTCCCTCCCTCCCACCCCCTTCCCAATATTTGGTTTCACAGCTGTAGTTAAAGCTTGGGATTTGGTTATTTTTTTCCCCCTCCCAGGAATTTTCTTTTATTCTTGTTTTTCTTTTCCCAGTTATGGGGGTTGGATGGGGAGGGTCCCCACCACCCCCTGGCTGCACAGGGGTCCCTCCACCAGTGTCAGGCCCCATCCCTGCCCCCTGCTTCCTCCTCTGCTCTCTGCCCCATGACCCCCACACTGGGGTGGGGGAGAGGTCCCAGGTGGCAGGACTTGATGGGGAGGAAGCAGGATGAAGTGGGTGGTGGTGAGTCCTGGATTTTTTTTTTCTTTTTCTTTTTTTTTTTTTTTTTGGTCTAGAATCATAGTTTTTCTTTGAGTCATCTCCACCATGCCTTCCATGCTGCCTGTCTTCTCGGAGGGGTTTTTGGTTGTAATTCCTTTCACTTTGCTCTGCTCGAATGTCCTTCCTGTCTGTTCAGGAGCCCTTAGCCCCCTCTCCACCCTTGGGCTGGGGCCCAGGCCCTCTTGACAGTCTCTTCTCTTCAGGAAATAAAAATGGACAAACTCAGAGGTAGGGTGAGGGCAGGGAGTCGGTTCAGCGGAGATGCTTACATTCCGGCGAAGACTGGTTGGTGGCACACCGGGCCCCATTGTGGGTGCCAGGGTGGGAGGGGCGGCCCAGACCAGGCACCCCAGATCTCCGCAACAGCTGAGTCTCTGCTGCCTCTGTGGCCCAGCCCAAAAGTTTCATTTCCCGGGTGGAAGAAGGGAGACAAAAGAAAAAGAACGCTGAGCCCAGGGTGGCATCCGAGGCTCTGTCTGCCTCTCCTGGGAGTGTCCAGCAGCACTGCCCTCCAGGGCTCTCCCCTCCCTCTGCTCTGCCCAGCGAGGGGCGGGGGCCACTCTGACTTCCATGGCTCACGTCCTTCACAGCAACACTTTGGTTTGAGGAGAGACAGAAAAATGAGATAGAGGTAAGAGAAGAAGGAAGGAAGAGGGACAGACAGAGAGGCGAGCAAAGAAAGGAGACAGAGGAGAGCAAACAGACGGAAGAGAACAGAAAGGAAATCAAAGGAGGAATCAAACCACCCGAAAGTTTGTTAGTTTTCCTTCGTCCATCCTTTTTACCTTCTTTCCTGTTTGTTTGTTTGTTTGTTTGTTTGTTTTAAAGCTTTTTCAGTTGATTGGGAGGGCAGGGATTGTGGGCTCTTCACCCCAGTCCCTGACACCCTCTCTCAGCCCTGCCCACCGGCTTCCATCGGCCCTGGCTGAGGGACAGGCCCTGCCCCAGCCGCCCCCCTCCAGCTTTCCCGAAGACAACGTCCATGAGGTATTTGTGAAGAGAAAGAAGCATCAGTCCTTCCATCCGCCTTGGGGACCAAGGGCCGGGACCACTGGGGCCGGGCTTGGTTCCACCTCGCGGCTCCTCCTTATTCTCGAAGAGTCCTCATCTTCTTTCCCTTTAATATATATATATATATATAATTCTTTTTTTCTAGTTTTAATTTATTGTTTGTTTGGTTTTTTGTTTTTGTTTTTGGTTCAAAACTTTGTTGGCCTCCACAGTAGCAGGAGGGCAAAGTGGCTCCCAGCGCCGTCTCTCCTCTGTTCGTCCTTGAGATATGTCCAGGGCTGAGCTGACGCAGGGTCCAGCCAAGACTTTGAGGGAGGTCTCATGGGAGCAGTGGCCACCACAGTGCCCTCTCAAATGGGGACCACAGGTCCTGGCACTGTCCCCGCCACATGGACCCTGATGGGGACGCCATCTTGAGGAACCCCACCACTCTGGGGTGCGTGCGTGTATGCATGTGTGTGGGGGAGAGGAAGAGGCATCTGCCAGTACCAGAGGGGTATGGGGGTGGGGGGAGTGAGGTGAGTTCTCTTTTTGGTTTCTGATCAATGTCAAAGAACGTGAAGGATTCCCACGGATAGGCACTGGAATATGAATTTTTTTTTCTGGGAAACTGACAGACAAGGATGGAAAAAAAAAGAACTTGAAAGCCCTCACCTCATCCGCTCTTACCTGGAACTTCCACCTTCCCATAGGCTGGGGAGAGGAAGATCCCAGAGCAGAGGATGACGGGCCGAGGGGGATGTATGAGAGAGAGAACTCGGCAAAATGGCCTAGCCCACCCTTTAAAGGAAAAAAGGAGGTACAGGGGTGAAAAGTCATTCTAGGCCTTCCCCTGCACTCTCCCCTGGTTGGGAGAGGGAGGAGGTTAAAGCGAGACCCCCCCGCCCTGGTGGGGTGAGCTGGAGGCCAGGGGAGAGGGGGACGCATGGTAGGGACACATTCCGTTGAGCTCAACACTAAAAATTCTGTACATCCTTTGGATGAAGCTACTGAATATTTGGTGTAAGGTTGTTCAGGCCCTTTCTCTTTCACCTTCTGGAAAAGAACATTTGGTGGGTGGTTCTAAGCCCACCCCTCTGCCCCAGGCTGTGCCTTGTCTTCGCTGGCCCAGGGCTGGGGGCCGGGGCTAGGAGGCTGGCACATTCTCTTTTTCTTTCTCTGGCCTCCGTTGGGGGAGGCAAGGTTGGGGGTTGGCCCCACAGCCAGGGGCTTGGTGAGGTCCGCCCTGTGAGGCTTCTCGGCCCCTGGCAGGGAGTTCTTATTTGGTGTCTTAGCCGTGAGGGTGAGCACACTGAGGTCTGGTTTGCAACTGGTTTTTGGTTTTGCGGGGGATTTTTTGTCTGTTTTTGGTTTTTTGTTTGTTTTTCACCTCTGGCTTCTTTGGGGCAGCTGGTTTCTGTTGTGATTATTTTTGGTTTTCTTTTTTGTTGGTTTCCTTTCTTCTTTTTTTTTTGGTTGGTTAGTTTTTTTGGTCTTTCTCCCTTGTCACTCCTTCTCCGAGAACCCTCTGCACCCCCACCGCTGGCCTCCTCACCCTCTTCCAGGCGAGGGACCGAGGTGGGGACAGAGGGGTAGGAGGGGAGGTGTGGCGGGCCCTCACTCGGGCTTGGACCCCGCCTCCAGCCCCCTGGGCCTCCAGGGGTCTGTGCTGCGGCCTCGCTGCAAGTGGAGGAGGAGGAGGACGACGAGGAGGACGAGGAGAGGCCAGGAGACTTGCTGGAGATGGAGGCTGCCACGGCTGCGGCGGCTGCCGAGACCAGGCCCACGCCAGGCGGGGCACTGAGTAGGGGCAGCCCAGCATGGTTCAAGAAGAGTGGCGAGGTCACCAGGCCGGGGCTCCCTGGGGTGGCGCCAGCTGCCCCCAGCACCAGGTTCCCACTGCTGTCAAGGCTGGTAAGGGGCAGAGTTCCACCAGAGGCCAGGGCTGGCAGGGAGAGAGAGAGGCTGGGCTGCAGATGCCTTCCAGCATCCTGCCCGTAGTGCTCTGTCTTCCCATTCGCCCCTGACCCCCATCAGCAGCCCTCACACCTTCCCCGAAAGTGAGATGGGTAAGAAGAGGCAAGCGATGCAGTGAGCAGGGGCAGGATGGCATGGCTGGAGCAGCAATGGGTAGGTGGGGGGCTCATGGCCCCTGGGGGACAGGGCTAGTGACGATGGGAGTGACATGAAGCAGCACGCACCTTGGATAGTGGCCAAAGGGTTGTTGCTCATGAGGGCTGGACTCAGCCCGGAGCTCAACCCCACCATTGTGCTTCTGCAAGAGGCAAAGCAGAGGCATTAGCAGGGCGGAGACCCGCTGGTGGACCTAGGGCTCAGCTCCCCACCCTGGAAGCAGCAGCGACTCACTTCTCCCACAGCCTCCCCACCTGCAGCTGCCCACTTACCCCGCGCTGGGGTTCAGGCCCGACAAGCCGATAGCCGTGTGGCTGCCTTGAGGGCTGGGATTTGTGCTGTTGGTGGTAGCCGGGGGTGGGGGAGTGACAGAGGGGATGGAATTGAGGGGGGCGCAGCCCCGCCCCCGCCCCCACCCCCTCCGACTGTCCGGCTGGGATGGAGCGTCCCCACAGCTGAGGATAAGGTAGTAACTGCCAGAGAGACACAGAGAGGGAGATTTCAGCTTCCACACGCCCCCCTCCCAGGAACCCGAGGTTGGTTCCTGCCTTCTTCCCACCCAGTCTGAGCCGACCCAGGCCTCCTGCCCTCTTCCCAGCGCCATTTCTCTGTGTCTCTGTCACACTGACAGCCATCACTGCCATTGCAGTAAGAGCAGCTGTCACCCACTGAGCCTGTGCCCTGTGCCCAGTGTGTGCTAGCACCCCAAGCACTCTGTCCTGGACTTCACCCCGACACGCACTCTACTCCTTTTATAGGACAAGAACGGGGGACAAAGCCCTATGGCTCCCTCTAGGGGCCAGGCGGGAGAGTGAGGCTGCGCATGCACAGCGGTGGGCTCAGGAACTGGCAGGGTGAGAGGTCTCAGAGCCAACTCAGGCCTGACAGCCAGAGCAGCAATTCCTGGCTCTGTCACATCCCAGCTGCACCCTTGGAGAAGCGCTTTCACCTCGCTGGCCTTCAGTTTCCTCATCTGGAAAATGGGGATCATAACAGAACCTGCCTCATGAAATAGGCATGATTAAATGAGTCAATATTCTTTATAAAGTGTTTAGAACAGTGCCAGGCACACCATTACTGCTTTGTAAACCTCCACTTACTTCTTAAGCGGAAGAGGGGCAATATGGTGTTTGTTTTACATTATTCTTACGTATGGTGTTAAACACGCTCTGTCCCAGGAAGGGGGAAAAGAGGGCTTTGTACAAAAGAATGTGCGTGTCACACTTGTATGTACATATGCATGTATATCGCCTCTGAATGTATTATGTTCTCAATAATCTTGTAAAAACTGAGGCCTAGAAAAAAGTAAGTTACTTCTGGAGTTTGCAGTTTACAATACCAGGAACACAACCTAAGTCCGTCATCGCCTTTCGGCACCTCCACACTCTTCTCATGGGAAACAGTAGAAAAGATGAAAGCAAGGGGCTCTGGCCAGGAGGGGTGAGGCGGCCCTTTCCCCTGTGCCTCTCCCCCCACCCCCACCCAGCACCCCCAGGCTCAGCCTTGAGGTCCACGGGTAACCTGAGCCACTTGAGACGTTCGGGCTGAGGTCTGCACTGTGTCTTCCACCCCGACCCCCCACCATCTTCTGCTCTCCCTGACCTGTTGTGCTCAGACTGCTGGAGGCTTGGGACAGCGGCAAGGTCCCGGCACCCCCTTGGGGTGTGACCTGGAGAGGAGAAAAGGCATGGTTAAGCCCCCATGCTGCTCCCTGTGAGTATGACCCTTAGGGCAGGTGAGGGGGGTTCTGGGTACAAGACTTTTATATTGTGCCAGGTGCTTTCCACTACTTCCTTCTTCACATGAGCCCTAGGTGATCCTCAGCCACCAGCAGGAGGGAGTACTTCCCAATCGAGGGGCTCCCCTCTCTGACACTATCTAGTTGCAGGTCCAAAGTGTGTGGTGGGGAGAATGAGGAAAAGTTGTGTGTCTGTGTGAGAGTGTTGGGATGCCGAATGGTCTGATTCTCTGGGAACATCCACCAGCCTCCTCCTTGGCTTCCCTGTCTCCAGTCTCATCCTTCCATCAGCCCCAGCAAGCCTCACTCTAATGTGACCCTGTCTCTCCCTGGCTCAAAATTCCCCCTTAGCTCCTCACTGCCCAAGTTCAAGTTCAAATTCCTCAGCATGTAACTTGAGTATCTGTCCACCCCACCCCACCCCGCACTCACTCATATACATTCTGGCTCCAGCCGCACTAAACTGTATGGAGTTCCTCAAATAGGGCTTGACACGCTCTGCTTCTAGGCATGGTGCACCCTGGTCCCTTTGCCTGTCTTCACGTAGCTGGCTAACTTTTGTCCTTTATGACTCAGCTCAGATGGTGCCTCCTTCCCCCACATCTTGGCAGGGGTGGGGTGGGGTGGGGAGGGCTCCTCTGGGCCCCTGGCTCCTCTCTATAGTGTCACAGCCCTTTCCACACTAGACAGAACAAAAGGATGTCCTGGTGTGTCTGAGCCTGAGCGGGTCTGTGTGGCTGTGGTCCTGAGTGCACACCCCAGGGTGTCATGATGTCCCCGCCTGTGTCTGTGGCTGTGACCCTGTGTGTGGAGGGGGCCTACATCCCTACCTGGTATCCATCCTGTGTGACTATGTCCTGTGACAACTCTGTTTGGCTATGTCGGTGTATGTCTGTGGGTGCTTGTATCCCTGACATAAGGCCATGGTTCCCTCTTTACTAGGTGTCCCTGTGTGACAATACTCCACCTATGTAACAACCTGTCTCCAAGAGTGACTCTCTCTGCCTCTGTTCTAGACACTGCGGACAAACAGGTAGACCGTGCCCACACAAGGTGCTGCTGAGGGGCGAGAGAGGTGACGGAACTCTGCCCCCACCCCGGAAGGGCTCCGGTACCAGATGGGGGCTGTAGCTGGCGGGCTTCCCGGGGCTGGGCAGCATGGGGGCGGCGCTGCAGGGGTTGATGCGTTTCTCCTTCTGGCGCCGGTTGCAGAACCAGACGCGGATCACTTCCTTTTCCATGTGCAGCTGCTCTGCGATCAGCAGGATCTCCTCTGAGGTAGGCTTCTGGTTCTGCGGGCACAAGGCTGGTTAGCCCGGCCCCCTTTCCCCATCCGTCCATCCTCCTCCGTCCGTCCTCGGAGCCCGGGGGTGGGGCGGTGGAAGGAGGGCTCACCGCTAGAAAACTCTTCTCTAAGGCGAAGCGGACGTTTGTCTCGATGCTGGTCCTCTTCTTGCGTCTCCGGCCGGGGAGCCCATCGAAACCCAGGTTGGGGCTGCTCAGCTGGTTGGGGCTGGGCAGGCTGGAGTCCACAGACATAGTCTCTGTGCCCAGGAGGAGACGGGGGCATGAGAGGGCGCCTCCTGTGGCCCACCGCCCACGGCCAGCCCGGGAGCCCCAGCCCAGCCCCACCTGCGTCGTTGAGCCACTTCTCCAGGAGGGGCTTGAGTTTGCACATATTCTTGAAGCTCAGATTGAGGGCCTCGAAGCGGGAGATGGTCGTCTGGCTGAAGTCGTTGCCGTAGAGCTTGCCCATGGCCAGGCCCACATCACCCTGGGCCAGCGGGCGGGGAGAGAGCAGCAGTCAGGGTGAGGCCTTCGGGTTCTGGCTCGCCCCGCCTACTAGCCGGCTCTGTCCTCCCCAGCACTCGGTCTGGTCTTCCCACACCCTTCCAGCCCCTCCACACCCCTCTGTCCTCCACCCTTTCCGCTGCCGGCCCCAGACCTGTGTGAAGCCCAGCTTGATACGGCGCTGCTTGAAGGTGCGGGCGAACTGCTCCAGCTCTTCCAGGTCGCTGGGCTCCTCGGGGTGGGATGGTGGCTCCAAGCATTTGGGGGGCTGCGGGTGCGAGAGGTGCGGGTCGGCAGCGTGGGGCGGGTCACGGCCTGGTGGGGCGGGCAGGTGAGCGGGATGCGGGACGGAGGACCAGGATGGGGCTCAGCAATGGCTGAGCAGCCCGCCCTACCTCCCTTCCTGCAGACTCCGCCTGTCCTCAGGAGGCCCCAGTCAGTCCCTATCAAGGTTACTCTGCTGCCCCATGTGGGGCCTCTTACTGCTGGGATTCTGCACATTCCCCTCCAGCATACACACTCCCAGAAGGCGCCCCGGCCTCCTGCACCAAGGGCTCTTTCCCTGGAGCTGGGGGCCGCGGCTGAATACTCCTCTCTGGTGAGATCAAGGGCTGACACCGCTACCGAAATTGCTGGGCAGGCAAGCCTCTCAACCTCCCTGGGCCTCAGTTTACCCCTCTGCAGGATAGGAACAATCACACCCACTCTGCCCACCTTGTGGGATTGTCGGAGAACTTGGTTAAAAATGGTAGGTTGCAAATAAAGTAAAAGTATTTAAAAATAATAGGTGAGAAGGGCGACGGGGGGATTTACAAAGAAGAAACAGCTCTCTCTCTCTCTCTCCTCTCTCTCTCTCTCTCTCTCTCTCTCTGGAATGCTTCATTTCCCTAAAAATAAGACCCAAAATAGGTGGAGGATGCAGGGATGCTAACCACACAGGTCCCTGATTCATCATCCAAAACTATGGGGCCAGAAGCTTTTGGAATTCAGAAATTTTGCAGATTTTGGAAAGCCTACAGGGCGCATATATGATGGTTTGACACTCCCCACCACCACCAGGGTCAAGGCATTACTCCGTAAATGAACAAACACATTAAGAGCTCTCAGCAAAGTCCAAATCACACAAGGGGGATAGAGAAAAGTCACACGCTGCCTCCTATCAGACCAAGGCAGCTTTTGCAGCCAGGTGACTTCTGGTGTCCACAGTAAAAGAACGACTTGAGTTTCTGGGCATTTTTGAATTTTAGAATGGCAGCTAAGCCCTCCATTAGTCTCTGAACTTCTCAGGTTTTCTAAATAGTTCATATACTTTTTGAAAAAGCTGTTAAAAAACATGGGTAGGAGGGATCTTTGAAATCTGTAGAGAATTGTGAAAGATTATTCTGAAAGTCTAGAACCGAGGCAGCAAACCAAGAGGGGCCATGGGAGCCAGGCTGAGGTGCCCCGGAGAGCTCACACCTTGCCAGAGGGACCCCTGCTCCAGCCAGCAGCCAGCTGCCCACTGCCGCCAAGCCAAGTGGATGCAGATCCGGCTTTGCCAGAGCTTCTGGTTTGTCAAGAGAAATGGAATTTGGTGTTTTCTGGGAAATTCGTTGTCAACGGATTTAATTTTTAAAATACATTTTGGGCTGAATAAAACACATCTGTCCTCCCACCCCCACCCTGTTTGCAGTACCTGGCCTGGGAAGGGGGCATGAAGCAGGACCCAGCAGACCCCTTCTTGGAGAGCCTTCCATTTGGAGTCCCGGAGGAGATCCGAGGCACTCAAACCTAACAACTTTCAACCCCCCCAAATATCCTCTGTTTGTGCACATGTGCATTTGGGGGTAGTGGGGTCAGACCCAAATCTTCCTTCACATTCTCAGAGGCATCCACATGCCCGAAAGGGTTAAGAACCGCTGGTCTGGCTGAGTCCCCTGGTTTTATAGAGGAAGAAGCCCATCCAGACAGAGTGGTCTGCCTGAGGTTCCACAGCAAACTAGTGACAGGGCAGAGCTGCCCCCTGCAGCTGTGGGGTGGGCCAAATGAAGAGGAGATCCCCCAACCCCGACTCCACCCTCCTCCAGCCAGCCTTCTGCAGGCCCTGCTGTGGGCCCAGCTTGGCGCACTCAGTGGACACTCACCTGTGTGGGCAGCCCGGCCCGGGGCTGGGAGGTCAAAAGAGCTCCCTGGGTTTGCTGAGGTAGCTGGAATAGATTTGGTGTCGGTAGCAGGCCTGGGGAGACAATGGGGAAGACAAGGGGTGAGGAGAAGGGGGAGTTCTGTGGTGGCAGCCGGGAGGCCATCAGGGTGGGGCCTTACCTGGCTGACTCTGCTGGGCCTGTGGCAGCAGGAACTGAGCAGGTGGCTGGAGGTGGTGACCGGGCACAAGCACCAGCTGCTGGAGCTGGAGGAGCTGCTGTATATCCTGCCAGGGAGGGGGATGGACAGAAAGACAGCCTGAGTCCCTGTGCCTCACGAAGCCCTGGGGGATTGCTCTACAGGTGGCCTGGCACTGAGTAGTGAGGGATGGAGCACCCATTTCTGAACTGCATCCCTGAGCTAAGGGCACCCGGATCCCTGAGCTAAGGGCGCCCGGAGGCTTCTCGCAATCCCACACTTCCGGAGCGTCCTACCTGAGCCGTCCAAGAGGGCTCACTCTTTATTCACCTCTTCTTTCTTGATGAAATATTTGCCTTGTCTTACATTCCCACGGAACAAATAGAATTGTTTAAAAATGTAAATCTGACCAAGTCTTCCCTCTTTGTAAAACACTCCCAAGGCAAACGCTATCCTGTCCCGAACGAGCTGTAAGGTGCTCCGGCCCACAGCGAGTGAGCGAGGGGACTGTGCAAGCACTTTGGAAAACTCTTGGGCCATGTAATGGGTGGAACTGTGTTCCCCCGAGAAAGGATATGTTGGAATCCCCACCCCGGGGCCCCACAGTGGCCTTCCTTGAGATAGGATCTTTGCAGATGATCAAGTTAAAATGAGGTCACGGGGTGGGGTGGGGGGAGGCTGATCCACCGTTACTGGTATCCGTATAAACAGAGGAAAGACACGCACAGAGGGAAGACGAAATAAAGAGACACAGGAGGAGCAGGCCGTAGTAAGCCAAGGGGAGATCTGGAACAGATCCTTCCCTCTCACGCAGCCCTCAGGAGGACCAGCCCTGCCAATGCCTTGATTTTGGACTTGTAGCCTCCGGAACTATCAGATAATAAATTGCTGTCATTTAAGACACCCAGTCTGTGGTTCTTCATTATGGCAGCTCTAGCAAATGAATACAGGCACTGTTTGCTAAAGCTGATCCCACGCCTGGGTAAGCTGCCATGAGTGCGTGTGTATGTTCACCAACAGACATGGGCTAGAGTATTCACGGCAGAACCATTCACAATAGCCAAAACCTGAAGAGAGCCCGAGCACCTATAAACAAGTGAATGGGTAAATAAATAATAAATTGTCATTCATGGAATGCTCTAGTGATCGGTCTACAATCTACAATGACACAGAGCAGTATAAACTTCCTAAGTGTAATGATAAGTGAACAAAGTTGGTCACGATAGAGAACATCCCGTTTGCTACCTTTTATGTTCCATTTGCAGGTTAGAAGTTGGGAGGTAGAGACTAGAAGGGATTCCACGGGGGTTCTGGGGGGCTACCAGATTTAGTTTCTAGATCTGGGGGCCAGTTATATGGGCATGCTCGGTTTGTGAGTATCACATACTTAGGACTTGTGCACTTTTTGGTATTTGTCATGCTTCAATGAAAAGATTTTAAAAAGGGGAAATGAGGCAGGGAAAGAAAAAATCCAGCCCCTCCACCAAGAAAGTAGGAGTACAGAGGAAAGAAGATTGGTGAAATGTTGCTATCTATTGAGCTGGGTGAAGATACATATAGTTCCTTATATGGTTTTCTTTATTTCCAGCTCTGAACATTTCCAAAAGAAAAAGCAAAAACTCTCTCTCTCTCCCTCTCTCTCTCTCATTGTCTCTCCCCTCACCCCACCCACCATGGCCTCTTGTAGCCCAAACCACTACAATTGAACTCCTCACCTGGCTTCTAAGGTCCCTTGTACTGAGGCCTTTGTTAGTCTTCCTGACCACGACTCCCACCTTGGGGCCTTCACACGTGTCATTCACTCTGCCAGGCAGTTCTAATTCTTATCTCCTGCCTGGGCCCTCCTTGTCACTCAGGTCCTAGCACAAAGTCATCTTTTCAGAGATGCCCTCCTTGAACACCTACCTAATCCAAACCGACCCACCGCAATACCTCCCTCTGCCACCTCTATTTCACCTCCTTCATAAGACTTATCACTACCAAAAGGTATCTCTTTCTGTTTACTCTTCAGTGGTGTGTCTCCCTCATGGTACGTCAGCTCGTGAGAGTGTGATCTCGACTGTTTGGTCACTGCTGTAATCTCAGCACCTAGAACAGCATCTGGCCCCCAACAGGTGTTCCATATATAGTTATCGAATGAACTAAGACTAATGCATCCTAATTTACTTGGCAATTTTTATGTAGAGTTGCAAGTTATGTTAATTACAGTTACAATATTTGCTTTCTTCTGGGGAATTGGCGCAAGAATAACACATGCCCCTCAATCCCTGTCAATGCTATTATTATTCCAGAAACCGATTTAATGTCCCAGGAAGTGTACCACTGGGGGGAATATAAGCAACTTGACACAAAGAGCTCAGTTCTCTAATATATGAAGAGCAATTCAAAATCAATAAGAAACTAATCACCCAAGAGTAAACTGGCCAACATAGGTCTGGCAACTGTCCAGCAAAGGAAATACAAACAGCTCTGAATGAAAAAAATGTTCAGATTCACTCACAATAGGAAGAACACAGCTATAACCGCACTGAGATATTTTTACCTATCAGATCAACAAAGATAACACGCCATGTTAGAGTGTGTGGGGAAACACCCTTGCACATTGCCGGTGACAGGCTAATTTGGTGACATCTATCAAAATTACAAATGCACACACCTTCTGACTCAGCCATTCCACTCCTAGAAATTTATCTTAGGGATGTACCTACACTTGCATGACATAACCTCTCTAGAAGGATACTCCCAGCAGCAAGCAGTGTTTTAGCGGAAGAGTGAAAACAAGCTGAGTGTGTGGCAGGAGAAGGCAGGAGAAGGCAGGAGAGGGCATTCGGGCAGATCTTCATGATGGGATATTTATTATGCAGTCATGAAAAACAAGGATGCTATTTGTGTCCCGATACGGAACAACCTCCAAGATGGCCTGTTGAATGGAAAGCTCAAGAGGCAGAACGCTAGGGATGATGTGCTACTGTTCCATTACGTTCTTTTCCTTCCTTCATAGCAATTATTGGCTTCCATCTGTCTCCCCAAGAGTGGGTGCCAGCTCCATGAGGGCACAGACTTGTGTGCCTTATTCCTCACTGTATCCCCTACGTAGAAAGGTGCCTGGGCATGGGGGTGTGTACTAAATGTTTGCTGACTAAAGAAACTGAAGAATGAGAAAGAAGATTCTGGGTGAACAACGAGCTGGCTCGGGACCAGGGTTAGCCAGTAGGAGGCCATTTCTCCACAATCTAGAGGCAACGTGCAATCCAAAGCCACTTGGGGGCGCATTACCACCGAGTCAGATGGTAGAGAAGTTAGTGAAAGCGAAGAGATGCCAGGAGGGAGAAGGACCCCTGCCAGGATATTTAGTGTGTCACCTGTCCAGTCCCTAACCCATGAGAAAGACTAGCACAGAGGGCTACACACACAGTAGAAGCTGAGAAGGAACAGACCCGTCCAGCTCACTGCTGCATTGCAATCACCTCCCACTCCCACGCCCCGGTACAGGCATCTAACTGGCGAGCAATGAATTTTCAATGAATGAATGAAATAAATCGCTGGTGGTGTTTCAGGGCCCACTGTGCTTTGCTGCAGTTGGGATCTTGGCCACAGATCGGGCAGAAAGCCTGAGACACATGGTTTACATGACACCCAGGTGACCTGGAGTATAACTGTCTACTCTCCCATCTGGCTTGGTTCCGCCTGGTAAGGGTGAAAGCTGTGAGAAGCAGCTAGAGGACGCCTAGACCCCAAGAGGCCACTGTGCGCAGCCCAGGTGCAGTGCCTCACCCAGACACGGGGTGCACCTCCCACTCCCCCATCACTGGTCTCCACACTGCCTCTGGCACCCACCGTGATGGAGATGGTGTCAGTCACATGCATTGATACCCACTGGCCAACCCTGATCTGGCAAATTATGACCAGTTCTGGACACCTGTTCTAAGACATGGACGGCTAGAGTTAAGTTAAGGGAGGACAGAAAGGGATGGGGCCTGGGGCCACATAAATTATATTGTGATTGTGTTCAAAACAAAGACAGGCTCGTGTCAGTCTGCCCAGAGGTAGAATGGTCTGCCTGGGAAGGTACTGAGTACCTATCCTGGGGGTCACCGGGTGAAACTGCATCCCCACCTTCCCAGAATGGTGCAGAGGGAGTTCCCATGCTGGGTGGGAGTGTAGACAAGATGGAGTGCAGGGGACCCTTACAGCTGAGACCCTCGGGGGCTTGCTCTCAGCTTTTCTGCCTGCTTCTTGCTGTGTGACTTGGGGAAAAGTCAACTCTGTCTGGGCCTTGGCCTCCTTAACCGTATAGGGTGATGGTGTCCTGGGAGGACCCGGGCTCTGGAGACGGCCAGAAACCCAACTCCGTTCCTCACACATTGTGGCACCATAAGACCTGACTCTCCGAACGCCTCAGTTTCCTCAGGTGACACCTCAATAATTCTGACCTCAAGGGGCTGTTAAAGGAATTAAATGAGACAAAGTGGACAGAATGTTTAGACTGAGCCCTGTCCACTTAAGTGGTCCTCCTTAAATGGTAGCCATTATTACTGAGTCATTTCTTTCTCAGGGCCTCGGTTTTCTCATCTACAGAATGGGGGCAATAACGTCTAACTCTCCAGTGGGTGGAGAGGCCTGAGTAATATTATCCGCAAAGCATTTTGGAAAACACAACATACTCCCCCAACACGAGCATTTGTCACTGCACCCTCACGTCACCCCCCTTCACATCACCCCACTTAACCATGAGCTCTGGAGGGCGGGAGCTCCATCTGACTATTGATTCCAGCCTCCTCTTGACAATTCACCACTTCCAGCTCCTGCCCTGGCTCCGCTGAGCTTCAGCCTCACGTATCCGTCTATCTGATGCTTCCCCTTGGATGATTAATAGACTCTTCCTGCCATTGTCCAAAGCGAGACTCCTGGTCCCCTGGCCCAGCCCTTCAACACACCCTGTTCCTCCCTGTCTTCCCCATCCCAGAAAACCACCTCGCCACCCCCCAGATGCTAAAAACAGTCCTAGGCGTCACCCTACACCTATCCAATCCATATAAAATAGCATCGCAGACCCCCATTGTCACTCCCATCTCCCCCCAGACGCCTGCAAGGACTTCCCACTGGACTCCTCGCATCTACTCCCGTCCCCCACAGTCTGTTGTCCCCATAGCAGCTGGAGGGAGCTTTGTCGGGGGTCACTCAGGTCATGCCACCCGCCTGTTTAAAACCTCAACAGCGTCCCATCACACTTACACATTCCAAACTCCTTGACTGGGCCCACAGGGCCCCGTAAAACCTGGTCCTGCCCACCGCCCCTCACCTCTTCTCGTTTCCCACTCACTCGCCCTGCCCCAGCCACACCACCTTCCTCTAGACCCTGAACAAGTCAAGCTGGTTGCTACCTCAGGACCTTGGCACTTGCTGTTGCCTTCTCCTCTGCTCTCCCCCTGGCTTCTTCATGACTGACTCACTCAGACGTCAGTTCTCAAAGGCCACCTTCTCAGTGAAACTTTTCCTGGCCACCCTATTAAAGGCGGCTTCCTCCCTCGACAGCACCACCCAGTTTCATTTTCTTCATTACACTTATTCTAAAACTGTCCTGTTTTGCTGGTTTGATTACTGTTTATTGTTTGTTTTCCCATGAGAACATAGGGTCCTCAAGGGCAGCCACCACCGCCTTGTCCGCAGCTGTCCCCTCGGGCCCGTGAGTGGGTGCCTGGCATACGCACGGTGCTCAGTAAGTGCTAGCTGAATGAAAAAATGACTGTGGGTTTTCCAGTCACTCCATTAGGGGAAGCTCTAAAGGTGGGGGGTGGGGGAGGCTGGGCAGTGTGGACGAGGTGGCCTGTCTCTAGTTTGGGCTCTTCTATGTACCCTTGTCCCCCAGAGGTTAGCCCTGCCACATGGAGCCTAGGAAGTCCTTGAATTGGGACAGAACACCATAGAACAGAGAACTGTTCAACAGGGAGAAAGGCCACCTACATGTGCACTGCGTGTTATATCCATGCTACCTTGTGCTAAAACTCCAGGAGAGACAAGCTACAGCAGATGCCAACCCAGGCACTGTGGGGTGACCAGCACACCTTAGCCTGGCTCCTGGACTCCTGGGCCTGTGGGTTTACTGACAACACACCTCCAGGTGGGTGGTTTGCTGGCCTGGCACCCACTGCCCCTTCTTCAAGCAATAGGACCCATCTCTCCTGTTGGGGACTTGCCCTCACCCACTCTCAGGTCACGTGGTCCAGGTGGGGCTAACTCCGCCTTCTTAGGGGTCCAACTCAAACCTGGCCAGTGGGTTTGTTTTATCTCCCTGGGCAGGGTGGCTGCACGTCTAGAAGTTCTAGCATCATTTTTGCCAACCCCAGAACAAGAAGGGAGACAGATCCCTGGGGTTGTGCCTGACGTTCTGGCCTGGGCCTTTTCAGCAATCTGAGTCAAAGATTCTCTTTTCTTTTCAGCCTCCTGGAGAGGAGCTGTGGCTCAGCTGACACCCTCTCCTAGCTCATCCTTCACCGCCTTCCAACGCTGGCTCCCACCCCCCAGCTCCTTGAGCCCACCCTACTCTCTCATCTCCAATTCCCCATGCCCACTGTCTGAAACCCTGTCTCCAGCTTGTCCACCTGGGGAACTCATATTTATCCCACCTCGATTCAGATACCGCCTCCTCCCAGAAGCCTTCCCTGACCCCCTCAGACATAGGTCACCTTTTCTTTTCCCCCCACATCCAGTAGGTTCCTCTGGGAAACCTTTATGTACTAGGTCCTACCAGCCAAGAGATTCTATCAAGCCCTATTTGCTGTGGTCATATTATGAAAACAGGGACTCTTTTCACTCTCTAAATACAAAATGATGTATAAAATTTAAATCAATGCCCACCCCTACCCCAGACTTTCGAATGACCCTCCCAGAGAGATAGCTTCCCTACTCTTGATCGAAAAGGTGCCGCGACACATCCCTCATTGATTCAGTAAACACCCGTGCAGTCCCCCTGGTGCGAAGCATTGCACCGAGCGCTGGACGCACAAATTAGAAAACTGTATGATAATCGTTCCTTTATCTGCAGTAACTAGGCCAATGCAGGGAGGGCTCCTGTTTCACTGACATAACTTTGGAAGCTGGGTGACAGGGACAGAAGGGGGACTTTCCCTTTATACTGTCTATAATTTTAAAGCGATAAGGTTATAGGCACTTTTGATTTCTTAGTATTTTGCAAGTAAAATGTTTCCTAGTGGTTTGTTGGTGTCTTTTTCCCTATAAGACTGGGAGCTCTCAGGGTTAAGGATGGGTCTGTCACTCTAGGGCCTGACACACAGGAGGCTGGGAGATGCCTGTGAAGTGACTGCAGGACAGAGCTGAGCAGGCACAGAGAGTGGGATGGGTGGGCACAAGACATAGGCTGGGGAGAGGGGTCAAACCCAGGGGCCAGGCTGGCTGTGGCTGCGGTGGGCAGCCAGGCCAGAAGGCATGTGGTCCCCGACGCAGCCTGCACACAGCATGGTGCCCAGCACATAGGCGGCTTGGGATATACATTTGTCTGTCGGGGAAAGAGGTCACAGGGGACAGAACCCCAAAATACAAACTTGGCCCAGCTTCACACTTGCAGAGGACAGCTGGGAAAATGAGAGCGGAGGGAAGCTGGGGTGGGAGGAGCGAGAGGAAAAGGCTCGGCAGTGAGGGGTTCAGGAGACTTTGAGACTCAGGCCTGGCGGGATGGCAGGTGGCAGAGGGTGAGCCTGCTGCCGCCAGGGTCACTGAGGAGCCTGCGGGTTGTGGTTCTAGGGGTGTATGAACACAAGGAGCATATGCCGCTCATAGGGGATGATAGCTAGGCTGCCCCGCCTTCCTCAGCAGATATATCCTCAGGCCCATTCGGACACAGCCCTGGGTGATCAGGCCGCGGCAGAAGGCGAGGCGCGGGCTGCGGGCTGCCAGAGGAGAGGAGGCAGGAAATCAAACCAGCTGGAGGGAGGAATGTCATCGAAGACTCCATGCAGGTGTGGGCTCCCAAGCTGGGGCTAGAAGGGTGAAGAGGCGCTGTCCGGGGAAAGGGAGGGCACTGACTTCCAGGTAGAAAGGACAGGAGCAGAAACACTGAGATTCAGGACCTAGTAAGAGGCCCCGAGTCTTGGCACTGCTCCGTGAAGAGCTGTGCGTGCTATGAGGAACACCGCTGCTGGAGTCTCTAGTAGCCAGGATGGGAGGGTAGGACACATGTCCCTCTGCTAAAGGCAGCAGCCCTAGTTGTGTAGTTGGAGCCCTGGACACCCAGGTTGGCTCTGCCACTTGTGTTCACAATGTGACCTGGAGGTAGCAAGTCCCTCAGAACCTCGGCTCTGATTTGTGGTTTAAGGCAGTCACAGTGCCTGGTCCCAAGGCAGCACCCAACAGATTCTAGCTGTGGTTGCCATGGTGAGCCCAACATTGCGAGAAGTCATCACTGAGCCGCAGGCACAGATGGCTCTGTGGGTTTCTGCAGAACCAGGCCCAGACGCAGGAAGCTCTAAGGAGACAGATACTAGCTCAGTGTGAAGGACAGTCCCAAATGGGAGCTCTGGTTAGCAATGGAAAGGCCCATCGGAAGCAGAACTCTGTCAAGGGAAGAACAGTCCTGTGGGTGCTGGACAGCTCCCTGGTGTCGCAGCATCAGCCCAGGGGTTCGTTCTGTGGAAGCGGTGGAGAGAGAGAAAGCTATCTGCTGAGCAGTCCTTGTGGGAAACGTGCAGCTAAGGGAAAATGAACAGAGCTCCTTGCTGTAGGACTTCTCAGGACCTTCACCGCTTTGGAACACGGGCCACCGACTCAAATGCTTACAGAAACCAGGCACAGGGCACAAATGGGTGACGTGAGCAGGTGTGGACAGGGTGGGCTGGAGAGAGCAGGCCATCAGAAGGGAAAGCCTGCCAGCTCCCGCCCTGCTCCCACTGACTACCCTTACAGACAATCCGTTGGCCATTGTCATAGATTGAACTGTGTCCTGCCGAAAGGTATGTTGGAAGTCATAACCCCTGATGCCTGTAAATATGACCTTATTTAGAAATAGGGTTTTTGTAGATGTAATTGAGTTAAAATGAGGTCATCAGGGTGGGCCCTAATGCAAAGACTAATGTCCCTATAAGAAGGGGAAATCTGGACATGGGGAGAGACACACACACAGAGAGGATGGTCATGTGATAATGGAGGCAGAGATTGGAGCCACTCATCTACAAGACATAGAGGATTTCCGGCGCCCCTAGAAGCTAGAAGAGGCAAAGAGGGATTCTCCCCTAGAGCCTTCGGAGAGAGCACAGCCCTGCTGGTGCATTGATTTTGGACTTCTGGTCTGAGACAATAAATGTCTGTTGTTTTAAGCCACCTAGTTTGTGAGATTGTATCATGGTGGCCCTAGGAAACTCATACAGCCACTAATTCAGGATTTGATGTAGACCAGAAAAGTCTCCAGAATGGGCAGAGAGAATGCAGTGTTTCCAAGTCAGAGATCGCAGGCCCCATTTCTAGAAGAGCGACTCGCTGGCTGAGCCAGGGGACAATATGTGGGGCACTAACTCTGATTCTCCACCTTTCGGTTTGCACCCATGCAAATACCATTCACGGGGTGACTCCTGGTTTCCTCAGTTGTATACTGAGGATAATGTGCCAACTCCCAGGTGGCTGTGAACCCTCAGCCAGATGCATAGAAAGCGCTTAGCCAGGTACTCCATCCTATAGAAGATGTCCTCCCTCTGAGCCTTGCTTCGGTCCTCTGTGAGATGGGGGCAGTATCTCCTAAGGCTTCCTAGGGTCACTGGGAACCATCGGCACATGGCAGGCAGTGGGAACGGTCAGCACAGACCAGTCAGCCCCTGCTCGCTCCTGTGGGCCCTCGGTGGGACGCCTGTGCTCTGGGCTGCCCTTACCTGTGCTGTGAGCTGGATGGGCTGGGACAGGGCGAGCTGTGGGGTCCCAGGGGGCTGGCTGGCAGGCTGTGGCGGTGGCAGGTCACCTCCCCCAGAGGAGGCCGGGGGCTGCGAGGTGGAGGAGGAGGCAGAGGAGGAGGAGGAGGAGGTGGAGGAGGAGGAGGAGGCGGCGGTGGCGGCGGCGGCGGCGGCGGCCAGGAGCTGGGCCTGCGCTTGCTGCAGGAGGAGCTGCTGCTGAGCCGGCATCAGCGCTGTGAGCTGCGGGGTGAGCGGGGGCAGCGGGGGTGCGGGGGCCATGGAGAGGAGCGGAAAAGGCAGAGAGGGGTTAGTGCCTGAGCCAAATAGATTGGGAGCAAGTCTTCCAGGAGGCAGACGAGGGTTGGAGGCAGGCAGGAGAGAGTGGCCGTGGCCCTGGACAGACACTTGGGCCACAAGTCCTGTGTCGGATGGAAACAGCCGGATTATGCCCGGGTCCCTGTCCTCCCCAAGTACTTACCCCGGCGAGCTGGCTGCCCGTCAGCATGAGCTGGGCCTGGGGCAGATGTGGCTGAGCCGACTGGGGGGGCGGGGGTGCTGCTGGAGCTGAGTCGCCACTGGGGTCTTCAGCCTTGATCTGGGGGGAGAGAGGCAGGGTCCGGGACCCCAGAATGTTAAGTGGAGGCCAGAGAGAATGCCCACCTGCAAACCAAAGAGAGGGCACGAGTGTGGCAACAGCAGCCTTGGGCTGGCACAGGGGGAGTGGATGGGGATACAGAGGCCAGACCCTGTGGTGACCGGCTGAGGGCCTCAGGCCACCCGTGGGTCTCAGCTTCCTCATCAGTCAGATGGGCTACCACATGCCCTGCACCCAAACTCCCAACAAGAGAAGGCCGCCTTTGGGGGACACTTTTCCCTCTCAGGAGTCAGTTTCTCCATCTGTAAAATGGGAAATGCTGCACAGCGCCCGGGACCTCAAACAGGGGGCCGGGTGTAACAGCCTTCACCCGCTTCAGCCAGAGGTGCGTCTTTTATTTGTCCAACAGAGTAAGACTTTATTGGAAGAAAGGACCTTAGAACGTTTTTCTCTTTGTTTTGTTTTGCTTTTTTAAACCCACTGCTTTAGAACATGGGCCATGAGTTCAAATGCAGGTGGAAACAGGCAGACAACACAAATGGGTGACAGGGCAGAGGTGGACGGGTGGGCTCGAGGGAGCGTATCTGCCCACCCGCCTGAGGGACAGGTCTGTGCAGTCCCTACACCGCTCCTGCCACTCATGTCAAAATCTGAAGCAAAACTGCTGGCAGGATAAGCAACATATATCTGCCAGCCCAGGTGCTGCCCGCTGTCAGCCTGTGCCCCCGAAGCCCGCTGAGCCTCTCCCCGTCTCTGGAAGATGCGGCTGCATCGCACACAGACACACAGGGCAGACCCGCACAGAGCAACGCTGCCCCCCTCGCTCTCCTGGATAGGAAGCCAGACAAGGGTGGGCTCGGCTCGCCTTGCCTGTGGGGGCTGTTGGTAAAGGACACATGAGAGCGGCAGGAGCATTGCTTGATGAATCACACACTCTCAGGCTGGGAGGGGACGTCTGGGATCATCCTTCCGCCCAATGTCCCAGCGCCATTTTGCACAAGGAGATCCAGAGAGGGACAGCGACTTGTACAAGGTGACACAGTAGCTGGGCAGGGGTATGGCATTTGTAGGACAGACTGAGACGGATAGACAGGGAAGGGCCACGTGATAGAGGGCAAGTGGCATGCCCCCGAGTATGAGGTACAAATGTCAGAACGTTTAAGGGGTGTGGGGTACAGCATGAAACAACCGTGACTCTTAGAGGCCGGGGCAGTGGCCGTCCCTGGTGGTGAACCAAGGGCTTTCTAGGAGTCTGGTCGTGTTCTGCTTCTTGATCTGGTGCCAATGACATGGCTATTCGGTTTGTGAAAATCCACTGAGGATCGACGTGTGGGTCGTATTTTAATTAAAAGTTAAAAAACAACACTGAGAGCCATGGTGAGAACACTATTCCTCCTTCGGAGCTCTCATTCTTCCCGGTTCTCTGAAGAACGTCTCCGCTAGGTGCTGACATGTCTCTAACTCCTCCTGACCTGGCTAATCTCCCTCTTTGACGAGGGAGAATAGGCCTCCAGCTAAGACCCTTCAGCAGCCAACAGTCTCTGGGTACATTGTAATAATCATTGTATTTATTTCCATGGCAAGTGATTCTGGTTTTCCATTCGTGAAATTTCCATTTAAAAAAACATTTATTTCAGCTGTTGAGAGAGCAGCCAGTTCATGAGTTGGTAATTGTCAAAGCTGATTGATGGGTACCTGGGGGGTTATTTTTATTATACTCTCTTTTCTACTTTTGTATCTGCTTCACATTTCCCATAATAAAATGTTTTTAAAAATTGAGCCAGTTAACAAAGTTAAGATGTAAATAATTGTACATGGTGGTGTGTTGATTTGTCTGAAAGCGTGATGGGAGCACGTGAATCCTTGCAGTTAGGGAAAGACTGACAGAGAAGTGACAGAGGGAATGGAAAGGCAAGGTCTGAGAGCAGAAGAAGGGACAGGCATGGATGGAGACCGGGAGTCAGAGGCAGCTGCCCTTTCTGCCCTGGGCTTGCCCTGGGAACCAGGGCCCAGGCCAGGGAAGGGGAGCAAGAACCCTTCCTTCCCTGGAACCCCCCGGTTCCCCACTCCCCACCCGGAGAAGCAGGGCTGCTGCGGGGTGCTGGGAGAAGCTACAAAGATTCAGTTGGCGGGGTGGGGGGGGTCGAGATGGATGCTCCGAGGGCTGAGGCCAGAGCCAAACCTCAGATCAGAGGGAGGAGGTTGGAGCCGGAGACCTTCTCCCAGGTCCCTGACCACACACTCAGGACAAGACACCTGCCCTCCAAGCAGCATCAGGGCGCACCAGCTGTAGAAGGGACTTCAGAGACTATCTAATCTGAATGCCCCACTCCCTCACATTAGAGAAGAGGAAACTGAGAAGCCAGAGGGAAAAGCGATTTTCCCATGGTCAAGAACAGCTCCAGCTCTGCACTCCGGTAGGTCAGGAGTCTGCAGTGCTCCCTCCACCCTGCCCCTGTGCTGCCTTCAGGCCTCTGGACTCCGGCTGCCCCCATCAAACTGGGGGCTGGAGTCCTGCACTCCAGATACCCAGGAAGCCCAGTGGCAGCCAGCAGCAGGGCCCTGTCTGGATTTGGGATATGCTGTTTGGTCACTTCCGGCCTCCCACTGTCCCTCCTACATCATCTCCCAGCCCTGCAGCCATCCTCATCGGGTCTGCCTCCCCTTGACCCCAGCACCCCTAATCCTCCACCTGAGCCTGTGTGTTGGGGGCAGGGGTGGGGTGGGGCAGGCCCCTTCCCTGGGGGTGGGGTGGGTCAGGGAAGTTGGGATGGGGGTGGGGCCCTTGGCTTCCTGTTGTTCATGCCCTGGGGCTGGGGGGGATTTCCCTGGCCACCACCCCCCAGGGAAGGGGAAGAAGCCTGGGTGAGTCACAGGCCTGGGGCGGGAGCCTAGGGTGAGAAGGGGCGGGAGGAGCCTTGTCACCAAGGTACCAGGGCTCAGTGCCCCCTCAGACCCTGGGCCCAAGGCAGGGCTTTAACCCTGTCCCAAACGCAGCTGCCTCCCATCACAGGATTTCCCCACTCCCTGCCCTGGCTATTCTGACAGGTACTTACCTTGGTGCTGGGGCCAGTTGGGGACACGGAGAATGGGGAGGTCTTATTCTGGGGGTTCTGCAAAGAGAAAGTTGGGGCGAGGATGGGAACAGTGAGATGAAGCAGCCTCTAACACCCTGTCCCTCCTTTCTGCTCCATTCTCTCCCTCCCACCTCTCCCGCTCATCCTCCCTCCTGACCTGGTGGTTAGTGTCTGGTCCATTTCTTTCGGTGTCTGCAATGAGAGGGAAAAGGCGAGTTTCACCAGCCACCCCCGCAGCTCCCCACCACACCTTCCCCCTGCCCACCCTCTGCCTCCCTGCTCTCTTCCCACACACCTGTGTGCTCTGACGGGGAGTCCAGACCTTGCTTCTCGGCCTCCAGGGCTTAGACATTCTTATTTCTGGGGACAGAGAAGGGATGTAAGTGGAGTAAGGGAGGGCTCTCCAGTACCACCAACCTCTCCCCAAATGCCCCTCACCCCCTTCCACCTTGCAAGCGTCTCTTTCCAGAAGACATGCCCCCTGTTCTGGAACTCTGCCCTTCTCTGAGGGGATAAGAGAGGGGTCTTAGGCATCCTTCCTGAATCCATTCACCCTCTAAGAGCACAATAAGACAGCAGAGGTGCACAGGAGGGTCATTCCCCAGGAGGCCCTGGGGCGGGTGTGAGGCAGACATGGTCCTGAGAAGGCCTTGGCTGCCCGGTGGCCCGGGAGGACGTTGGTGATGTTCCAAAGGAGAGAGTCAGCCTTGGGCCCCAGGCGTGCCGCCCAGGATCCCGACCTGCCTCGGCGGTTTCAGCTGAGGCATGTTTTCCACTCTGAGTGGGGCCTGAGGGGTGTGATGGGAGTGTAGCATCCCCAAAGGAACGAGTTTTCATATCTCTAGGTGTGATTCAGCCTCCCGCCGGCCCCCTTCCCCGGCCCACCACTTTTCTGTCCACACCTCACTCACTCCCACTGGCTTCACTCTGATCTCAGCAACTCAGCTACAACGCCATCTGGCTCTGCCCCTGACCTTGTCCTCAATGCTAATCCTAGACTGTACCTGAGACTTCAGCCATTGAATTTTTTTTTTTTTAAGTGAGGCAACCCTAGGGTGACCTCACAGATTGCAAGGACCTTGTCAGTTTACAATCCCTTATTTTTTACGTTTTTAAGCTTTACACCACCTGGTCTTCCTAGGTGGTTTCCCATCCAAGTACTAACCAGGCCCGGCCCTGCTTAACTTCCGAGATCAGAGGGATCGGGCTTGTTCAGGGTGGCATGGCGGTAGACCAGCCTTGAATTCTAACTGCAGGTCCAAGTCCCACTGAGATACCGGTCCCTGAAATGCAATCTCTTTCTATAATTCCGTAGACCCCAGAAGTGAAAAGATGTGGCCAAGGGGATGTGGCAAGCTGCACGCTGGCACCAGGGGACACAAAGCAATGGACACCACTGCCCTGTCCTCTCAGCGCTCTGTCGCTGACAGTGGAAAGGTTCGTGCTTGCCAGTGCCAGGCACAGTGCTAAGTATGGCTCCGAACGTTTGCAGGTGGTGCTAAAATTACCCCACTTCACAGAGGAGGAAACTGAGGCTCTGCGGGGGTGTCGCCTCCCCAAGTGCACAGTGAGGCAGCAGAGGTGCCCTGATTGGATCTTGGTCTCTGTGACTCCGGGGTTCCCACTTCTACTCAAGACTGCTACAGGCTAATGAATCAGTCATGACTTCCACCCGCCTCACCTCCAACAGCCACCCCAACCCGAGGTCACCCAGATGCGACCCGAGCCCAGCCCTTCCTGGTTCTAGACCTTCCCACAAATCGGGGCTCCTGACCAATCTGTTCTCTGTCCCCTCAACACAGATCCCAACTCCCATCCAGATAGTCTAAGTCCTTCATTTGGGCTCAACTCCCAACGTGGCCTCAGACCTTACTCATGACCCCAAAATCCCTCCAAATCCCCACCTAAACCGCGACCCCACCCTGTCAAAGGAGCTGTCCAACTCTAGTAGGCTCTGCACCCAGGATATTTCAAGAATGGCAGCTAAAGGGAGCTGGGACATCCTCAGCAACTAAAAAAAAAGGCCAGGAATTTTGCAGTTGAGGATTACCTGATATGAAACACCGCCTGGGTTTAAAATTCCTATTAGGAAGCCAGGTCACACACTGCTGGTGGGAGTGTAAACTGATACGAGCACAAGTCAGGGAAGCTGAGCGATGCCCAGCACATCCACTCCGGGTACCCTGCCGCCAATGCCCACAGGCCTGTCGTGGCCAGCAGGCCTTTCGTAGTGGCTCCTCTGTGAAGTGGGGGTAATTTTAGCACCAACTGCAAACTTTCAGAGCCATACTTAGCACTGTGCCTGGCACTGGAAATAACTCAAGGGCCCATCAATGGGGAACAGAGCGACAAAATGTGGTATGTCCATGCAACGAAACAGGGCAAATGGACGAACTGCATCACACACCACTGAATTTCACAGGTGTGGCACCGAGGACAAGATGTCACACAGCAAAGCAGACAGACAGGAGGACTCCAGTCATGCAAGGCTCAGAAACAGGCAAGATAACGCCAGGTGATCGAGGTCTGACGAGTGGGTACTTTTGGGGGTGCTGACAGGAAAGGCTGTGAGGAAAGCTGTAGGGGTTGTAGATGTTCTGTATCTTGATCTGTTTGCTAGGTATGTGGGTCTGTACATGTGTAAAAATTCATCATGCTATACACTTAAATTTGAGCACTTTATTATATGTACGTTAATGTTTTCGCCAAAAAAAAAGAAAAAATTTAAAAGCTAAAAAATAAAAATTAAAAAATTAAAAAAAACTAAGCCAGCATGTAGCCCTGCTAAGGCGTAGCTGGTGAGGGTGCGGTGGGAAGCAGGTGCTCAGGATGGTACGGAAGGAGCTCCGGGCCTGTTTCTGGGCACAGGGGCGGGGCATGGATCCTGAGAAACATGGGAGGTTGCAAAGAGAGCAGCGATGAGGCCCTGTTCCTGGCACTGGGCATCAGCAGCGGGAATCCTGGCTGATCCTGGCTCTAAATTGCCCTGGCCTTGGCCCTGCTCCACGCACCTGCTGACCCTAATGCAGCCCTGAGACCCCTGCCCCCTCCGGCTAGTGTCCACAGTGCCCCAGGGAGATCCTTCCCACGCCCAGTGCTCCCTGGCCCTGAGCCCTTCCCTGGCTCCCCATTTCCCCCAAGAAAAGCCCAGGCTCCTCAGCCTGGCTTTTGGGGTGTGGCCCCTGCCACCCTCTGCTGCCATCTCTAACCACTCATGCATCATGCCCTTCAACCACACCAGGCATCTCCTTCTGCTCGGAGGTTCCGCTTGACAGGGAGTCCAGCTCTTGCAGGTTCTCTATCCCCCACCTAGCTGGTGGCTGCCTCCCCTGCCCACAGACGAGGGCAGCCTCTGACCTCACCTCCACCCGAGAGTCTGTGCTCATCTTTGGCCTCTGTCGTGGACTGCGTTGTGTCCCCCAACATTTGTATGCTGAAGCCCTAATCCCCAGTACTTCAGAATGTGACTGTATTTGAAGGCAGGGTCTTGAAAGAGGTAATTCAGCTAAAACAAGACCATTAGGGTGGGCCTTAATTCAACGTGACTGGTGTCCTTATAAGAGGAGATTGGGACACAGACACACACAAAGTGAAGACACAGGGAGAAGATGGCACCACCCCAAGTCAAAAGAAACCAGCCTTGATGACACGTTGACCTTGACCTTCTAGCTTCCAGAATTGCGAGAAAATTAATCTCTGTTGTTTAAGGCACCCAGTCCGTGCTATTTGTTACAGCAGCCCTAGCAGACTAATAGAACCTCCCACAGTTGTACCTCCCGCTGTCCCAGCCCCAAGCCCACAGGACTGTGACTGTGGTCTTCGTGTCCCGGTCCTTTCCCACCAGACCAGGGAGCAGGGTTGGTTCTGACTCATCGCTGGGTCCCTGGCGTCACCCGGCTCAGAAGAATAGGTTATAAATGTTTCTAGTTGTCCCTCTCTGCAGTTCTCTCTCTTACTTGTTCCTGCTTCTGTCCTGCTTTTTCTCTGCTTTTAACAAATGTTTCCTGAGACCTCATCATGGACTGGTCCTCTGCCTGGAATGCTGTTCTCCTCTCTGTCCACTGGCAACCTCCTCCTCATCCTTTAGGACCCCCAACACAGGCTCCATCCTCTATGAATTCACCACCCCTGATGCCTCATATGTCTCTCTCCGCTCCCTCCACCTGACCTGGCATCAACTCTTGTCACTGTCTAGAGACCATGGTTATCTGGGGCCAGTATGTTTTCAACAGACTAACACCCCCTCAAGGGTAGATGTGACTCATCTCGGGGTCCAGACACTGCCCAGCACAGGCATGTGGGTTAAATAAAAGGGTGGCCCCAAGCCCTGATGTCCTCTCCAGGCCTTTGTCCCTACTCTTCACAGCCTTAGGCGACCTTGCCTTCTCCCAGCACACTCTTGCTCCTCTCTCAGGCCCCAGCTATCACGTCACCTCTCTGGGAGGTCCTCCCTGATGCCCAGGTGATCAGTGTCTCTCGCGTCTGGGCTCCTCACACACCTGACCACCTGGGCAATGACCCAACCCCAGACTGTGGGTTCCTTAGGACCCAGGCTGAGTCATCACTGCACAGCCTGGACCATGTCTTTGGAATTAATAAATGCATGAAACAATCTCTGAGGGATCAGGACCAAATTGTCTCAAACAAGCCCTTCTCCCTGCTGTCACCTGACACCTCAACCCTCAGCCCAATCCCAAGCAACTCCAAGCTACACATTTAAACATCCCTTCTGCAGGGATAGTGGCTAGAGAGGCCAAAGTGGTTTGGGGGCTACTTCCACCATTCTGTTTCCCTTATTCAATCCACCACCACCACACACACACAACGCAGCCACGCATCCTGCAGCCTTGACTGGGCAGATGGCAAAATGTCTCGTGCTGCCCTTTGCCAGGCCTCTCTTGCTCTTCTCCATCAGAGCCAATTTGAGAAAAGGGTCTCATCAAATCATACCCACCAAGGATAAATACAGGACCCCATCTCCACTGTGAACCCAAAGCCAAAGGATGCCTTCCTTAATGGAGACTCAGGGCACTGGCCACCCGTCAAGAGCCACTGAGCCTCCCATCCTGCAGGCTGTCTCCACTGGGGCCCAGGCAGGGCTGCCCCACGCCTCTCTCCTGCTACAGTAATACCGATGCCATTCCCACCAGAAACTCTGATTTCACTGGGACGGGGTTTGACCGGGGTATCGGGTTTTTAAAAGCCCCCCGGGTGAGTCTAATGTGCCCCTACCCTTAGAAACTTCAGAAGCCCCTCTCGCAGAAAATTGGTTGGTCATTTATGGCCATCCCGCCCTTTGCCCATCGTAGGCAGTGTGTAACCTTTTAGAGGAATGGGGGGGGAAAGCGATACGGGCCCTTGATTCCACCATCCTCGAATGGAACCCACCGAATGGAACCACCCGGGCTGCCCACACCTGGCCTCACACTCTCGCCCCAGGCCAGGGACTCTGGCTGCCTTCCTCTCATCACCCCTCCCTCGCCGACTTTCACTTCTCCTCTGCAGTTCCCCCAGCCGGTTTTAGCAGACTTGGGTCAGCTTCTCGTTAGCACTTACCGAAAATGGGGCTAATATAGAGGCCCGAGGGCTGCCCTCACCCCTCCTGGCCCCACTTGGCCTGTCCCCTGGGTCCCCTGCCTCCACAGCCCGCTTCAGTCAAGGCTTGGCCTGGGAGCCCCTGTGGGCAGGGTCTTCGCTGCCGGGAACCGCTGTGGGCCCAGCTGGCCTAGTCCCGGCCTCCCTGGGAGTCGCACTTCACACCCCCACAACCCACAGCTGTCCCTGGGCGGCCTCAAGGGAGTGAACACTTCTGAGCTGTCAGGAGGGAGGGATGGAGATACCAGCAGACACAACAAGAGATACGGGCCCTTAGCTACGCTGGCAACAGGCAAGAGCTGCCACACAGCACACACACCACAGTCACAGCAAGGAGGGTCCAAAACATGGATGACACGGGGATCTACACACACACACAAGGTCGGGTGTGTACAGACCCAGGCAGGAGTGTGTGCAGATGAAGACACAGGCCCAGACGTGTCTGCACACCTGTTCACATATTCACACCCAGACACACACTCACACATCGAGTCACTCTGATATACACATAATTCACACACTCACCATCCAGAATCACTCAGACACACACACAGCCACACATTCAGAGTCCCTCACAGGCACACATACAGATAGATATATATGTGCAAATACACACTCGGGTCACTCAGATGCACACACAGACATGTACACACTCACCCCAGAGTCACTCAGACAGAAACACATTTACATACTCACACATCCAAAGGCAGACAGACACAGACGTGCTCACACATATCCAGAGTCACTCATAGACAGGTATGCAGAGAGACACAGATGTGCATCCACACATACACGCAGGTCACTCAGATGGACACACGCACAGAAGCGCACACACTAACACACCCAGAGCCATCATCCTGGGGTATGACCAGGGTGGACCCTGAATCCAATTCACAGATTTGGAGCCCAAGACAGGCAGCATGAGTGACCTGCCTGAGGCCGCACAGCCTATTAATTCCTGTCCAGGGCAGGCCTCCCAAGCAGGCAGTTCCGTGAGAAATCCAAGTAAAGGTCTAACCCAGCGCCTGGCATGTACGAGACCCTCATTCAATCCCAGAAAGGGACAAGTCAGGGTGGAGCGGACAGCATGTGTGTGCAGACGCTCTAGACCTCTGTGTCCACACTACGTGCACACACACATATACAGTCACACACAGTCGCCTCAGTAAACAATCACATGCCAACCTGCAAGGTATTTTCCTTCCATCTCAACCCCTCCTCAACATTTTGCCTTGCTCACACCCACTCATTCTTCGCATCTCAGCCCAGACATCCCCTCCTCCAGGAAGCCCTCCCTGGCACCCCACGGGCTGAACTGGACGAGTCTTCTGGGCTCCCACAGTCACAATGCCTCTGTACCCTAGCCCTGACCCTCTGCCTGTGCCTCCCACTGTCTAATAACACATCTGTCTCCCCACTGGACCAGGGACTGCGGGGGTACAGAACTAAAACTGCCTTTTCAGTTGTATTTCCAATACCCAACGCAGAACTGCCGAATAAATACATGTTGATGAAGGATCAAGGGATGTGCATACTGATGCACACAGGATGGCATGCACCAAACCAAGACTCATCCCCACAGACACCCACAAATGTGACAGTCAGACCTATGTGGCTACAAATAAAACAATTGTGAAGTATTGACATTTGCTGTGTTCCAGGCACCATGTTAAGCATTTACACATATTACCTCATTTAACTCTCCCATCAGCACTGCTGAGAGATAAGTATCATCTCTGTTGTTCAGAAATAGACACATTACACCAAAAGAGCCAACAAAACTCGAATCGCCCTGTATGGTGCCTGGTGCACATCAGTCACTCAGTCAACTGACATTTTTGGGGGGAGGAGGGGGCAGTTAATAAGCACAAAAACATATAATAAAATTCAGGCCGTGATAAGTGTCATGAATAAAAGACAAAGCAGAGTGAGAGGACCAAGAATGGCGGATTAGTTGCCAGTTTAGATGGGGAAGTCAGGGAAGGCCTCCCTGAGGAGGTGACAACTGAAGCTAATGAAGGGAGGAAGTAAGCCAAGAGATCATTGCCAAGGCTACCCCCATAATGCCGCATACAACAGCCTCCACTCTCCCTCTTACACAGACACATGACAGTCACACTCAGAAGATTCAGGACTACCGCTCACATATGCATACACAGACACACGCACGCACTTAAATGTCTAGCAACTCAGCCTTCCAACCTGTCTGTAGCCCTCACCCAAGGAGCACTCATGTTGCTCTCCCGTGGTCCTCTATATAAAGCCTGCTACCAAGCCCAGGTCACGTCCCCACCACAGAGCCTTCAGAACCAGATGGCAGAGATGGGAAGGAGACGTTGGAAGACCCCAGGTGTCTAATGTGGAATGGGAGGGGAAAGAGAAGCTTGGGGTGGGGACCCAGGGTGGGAAGGGGGGAACTGCTAAGGTACAGAGTGAAAGGGCAGAGGAGACAGCTCAGGAGGAAGGGCAGGGCAGGCCAGCAATGGGCACAGCGGATGAACCCCAAGGGGCTCCCCGTGTTCCCCTGCATGGCGGGTCCCTTACCTGGAGCCCCCATGCTGGAGTGAACCATGCTGCCCGCCCCGCAGGGCTAGGGAACAACTGTGTCACCTCCGCGCCCTCTATGGGGGCCAAGCCCTCTCTGCCGGAAGTCACCCTGGGAGGAAACCACAGGGTCCGCCCCCTTCGGAAAGGAAAATACCCTTGCCAGAAGGCCCACCCCAGCAGGCAGGACCCCAGATCATGTGTGTGTGTTGGAAAAGTGAGGGTGCTGGGCAGATGACAAGCAGGATGGAAGAGCTGACTCCCACAGTGGTGCCTCCCGGAGGCGACTGCCTGCGACAGTTGCCCCACACCCCTGTCGCCTGCACTGGGGCAAACATATCTGAAACAGGGCGTGTGGGCCTGGGAGAGAAGGTGGATCCATAACAACAACAGTAAAACACTGGCTAGAAGTTCGTTTTCTCTTGGGGTGTGTGTGGGGGCTTTCCCAATGCGAGGCCTTGCACCGCGCACTTAAGCGTCATCTCTTGAGGTGATTACTATTTTCCCCACTGAGCAGACGAAAAGACTGAGGTGGTCTTTCCAAGAGCCTAGAGCCAAGAAGGACAGCAGAAGGCGGCGTTGGCGGTGGATTTCCGGCAGGGCTGTGGGAGGGGACACCCTGCCGTGCACCTGTCCTCAGGTGAGGTGTCCTGGGCCACCACCGAGAGGAAGCGGCGCCCGCGGGCAGTGGCAGTGCGGCCAGCAGGTCGGGCTCTTGCCCTGGAGTAGCAACAAGTCTACCAGAGGGCAAATATGGGCACCCGAGAGGCAGCTCTGGTTGGAGGGGAGCACCAAGTCCCCTAGCAAACGAAAGGACCTCCGCGTCGCGGCGCTCCCGGCCCAGCGCTTTACTCCGCACCCGCCAGAGGGCGGCCAGCGCCCAGCCAATGGGCCGGAGGGCGGGGCCGGCTGCGGGGGAAGGAGCCCCTCCCTCCGCTCCCTTCTCGGTCCACCCCGCCTCCCCCGCCCCCGCGCGCACACCTGCGAGGGTCACACAAAGGCGCAGGACGCCCGGCGCACGGCCGTGCAGACAAAGGCGCGGCCGAGACGCTGCCCTCTACCTCCTCCTGGTGCCCGGTCCGAGGCTGCAGGGCTGCTGAGCGCCTCCAAACAGCCCACTTTGCCCGCCCTGGGCCTGACAGGACTCGCTGCTCCCCACACTGGGGACCCCCCCACCCCACCCCACCCCCGCACCAAACTACACGCGCGTATACCAACGCCTGTACTCACCTCCCCACATACACATATATACATTCAAGTATTTCTACACATGGACCGCAGCACTTCGCACACACGTGTGCACATGCAGACTCTCGTCTGTGTGCACAGACCCCAACACCTACCCTCCCCCCCCCCCGCCCTCACTCGGTGTTTAGACACCCTCTCTGTTCCCTCATGTGGACACGCAGGCCCAAAAGCACATCGACACAGGTGTGCCCAGGCAGGCCTCCTGGCCATGTGTGCCTACACTCACACCCATGCACACTCACGCAGGGTATAACGACACATAGGCAGCCCTTCCATCTGCACCGACAGGCCCAGGCAGGCAGGCCTGCTCTTTGGGAATGACCAGCAGTCCTGATATCTGCACACAGAGGGAACAGTACCCAGCTACCTACACTCACAATGTCCCACGTTGTAAAGGCCATTTCACCAAGAATTCCAGAGACCACACAGCAATAACCCAGCTCCAACTCAGCCCTCCCGTTTCCTGGTCCATATCTCTGTCTCTCCCTGATGCTGCATTTCTATATATGAGTCTTCCAGATAGCAGCCTGGTGGCAGTGGGGTACTGAAGCCTTGTCTTAAAGCTGCATTTACCCAGTATGCTGTTTTATGATTTTAGGATTTATGTTTTGGGAGATTTGGGGATGAGGGTCACAAGCCAGCCCATGCTGCAGCCCAGACATAGTCAATGTCACCCATGTGTGGAGCGTGCTTTTGGACATTCCTGGGTGTCAGCCCTCACAGTGAGCTTGAAGCACCACCCACTTCCACGCCGCCCTCCCTGGCCTGCAGCGCTGTGGGAAAGCAGGAGAAAGTCTTCCATGCCCACCATGGGATGAGGTCACCCTACCCCTCTTGCCTGCCACGTTGGCTCCACTATTATGGCCTCGGCCAGACGAGAACAGTCCCTTAGCCAGAGTCAGGGATTCTTTAAAGAGAGTGGGCCTGAGATGTCCCCCTGTCCGAGAGAAGACAGAGGGGCAGAGTTAGGGGACACACTGAGTGGGTAGGGCCTGGCAGCCAGGAATGGGGAGGTCCAGGCAGGGGAGATGGTGGCCTCTCAGCTGGAGAAGAGGCCTTGAGCCATGTTGAGCAAGACAGGTAGGATGCGGGAGCTGGGGAGCAGCGGGGGCCCTGGGGGTGCAGAAAGCCTGGGCGGGAGGCAGCGTGAGGGGAGGCCAGGCTGGGCTCAGGGCTGAGCGGTAATTAAAGGAGACGCAGGGGGCTCCCCAGGGCCAGCGGGGCTGGTAACTGACACGCGGGCCCCATTGCTCCGCTCATATTTCTCACCGGATCGATACGTTTGACTCCCGACAAGACAATAATCGCTTGTACGCGGCCGGCGAGTCGATCAAATACATTATTAGAGCGAGGTCCCCCGGGGGCCCGGCGGAGAGTGGTGGGGGAGCAGCCAGCCCACCGGGACAGCAGAGCAGGATTCTTCACCCCTCAGGGCCCCCAGCCATGGCCTCTTCCTCTTGGCTGCCCCTGGGGATCCTCTCTGCTGCTTGGTTCCCCAGCCTCTTCCTGGATCCTGCTGTGTCTGGCGACACCTCTACTGAGCCCCCTGCTGTGTGGGGACCCAATGGGTCTTTACCCCATCATGAGTGCTGCCTCATGGGTAGGGCTGTAGCGTATAGGGTCTCAGAGGCCCCTCAGGCCTCCAGCTTGGCAGGAGGTAGGGAGAATGGGTTGCAGGCTACACTGTGAGTCGACAGCTGGGCCAGAAGATGAACTTGGACCTAAGGTTCATTGACACTGACCTCCTTCCACATTTCAGCACATCAGCCTCCAGGCCAGGGCAGCCTCTAGGGGTTCAGGGAAAGCTGGCTTAGGGACCCAAACACATGGGCAAACAGGATGAGGAGGACAGACAGACACAAACGGACGTCCGGGTGGTCCTGTGGCAGAGCCATGCAACCCTCCAATGGGCCTCCAATACTCTCGAATCAAACCCAGCCTGGTCCAGCCTGTGCTCTGCGTGCCCACCTCCTCCCCACCTTGCCAGCTCTTGGGCTTGAGCTTCTTTTCCTGTTTATGCACCTGCTTCACCCTTGGCCCTGCCATCAGAATTCCTTCTTCAGTAGCCCTAAGTCAAGGTTAAGCTGTATCTACCCCCATGTCCTACTTAGGAGAACCCAGCATCCAATTTAAAATATTTCTCCTTCTCCATTGTCAGCAGCAGCAGCAGCAACAGCACTGTCTATTCTGTACTAATTGAGCCAATACATTATTTCCAATCTTCATGATAATCTCAGGAGGTACACAGTCTGTTATCATGCCCTTTTTACTGATGAATTGAAGCTAAGAGAGCCGAAGGCACTTGCCCTGTGTAACACAGCATACATGAGTGGTAGAGTCAGGATTCAAATCCAGACCAGTCCTCATAGGTTGCTCTTTCTCTGCTCCTCCATGGACCTCCTTAAGAGCTTTGAAAAGCTTCCCATCCTCCAGTGGACAGCAGAAAGCCACTCCCTGCCCACTCAGGGACAACAGAATCTCCTCACAGCTTGCAGCCCAACCCCCACAACCCTTAGAATCCATTCCTGATATTCAGAAATGCATTGGACTCCTTCTATTAAAGAAACCCATCAGTTCCCCCATTCAGTTCAAACATTTCCTTCATGTCCCTTAGAGCCAAGCCCTGGGCTGGGGGCTGAGGACTCAAGATGAGCTTGAATCTGCCCCCAAGGAGCTCATGGTCTGAGGGGAAGATTGGAGTTGATGAAATATCCTGATATTCCATCAAAGAGTCGGTAAGTATCCGATAAACGGCCATTGCTAAGCTCAGAGAATACAGCAGTTAAAAGCCAAAACAGTTATACTTCAGTAAAGCTGGATTTTTTTTTTGAAAAGCAAAACAAAGATGTTCTTTCTCCCTCCCAAAAGGCTTACAGTGTTTGGGGAGAAACACTCTTTAAAAGCCATCCAATCATGTAATTCCAAGTTTGGAAAAGTACTTTCAAGAATAGGACACCTGATGTAAGATGAAGGGTAGCATTTCCTCAGAAATTCAATGGTTCACAGGCAAAGAATGTGAGAAGAGCATGCAGACCACAGGAACAGAGCAGATGATGGCCCTGAGGTAGCAAGCAACATGGCAATTCCAGGAAAGAAAGAAACAACAAACAAGAGGCACATAAGGCTGGAGCAGAGTGAGCAAGGAGGATGTGGGAGGCAGGTGGAGAGGAAAGCGGGCCAGACCACAGGGCCTCTCAGGTCAGGGTAAGCATTTTGGACTTGACTGCACGTACAGTGGGAAGCCACTAAGAGGGTTTTCAGCCAGGGAATGACATGGTTCTGTAAACATTTTCATGGACGACTCTGGCTCCTGTGGGAGTCTGGTCTGAAGGGGCCAGAGTGTGAAGGAGATCAGCTGTGAAAAAAAATGGGTGATGTCCACATGAGGATAGCGATGGCTGGGACCAGGGTGTTGGCAGTGGGGGTGGGAAGGAGCAAGTGTCTCCAGAAGCAATTTTGAGAATAGATATAACAGGATTGGTGATTGGCTGAAGGTGGGGTGTGGGGGAGAGAGAGAGTTAAGAATGAGGCCCAGGAACGCAGAAGTGCTTTTCCTGCTGTAGAAAGATCGGGGCAGGAGGGGTCAAGCTTGGATGAGAAGGAACCCAGCAGGGTGCCACATGCCTTGAGGTGGGATCTGATGTTGGAGGTGGAAGGCTTTTGAGCGGGGAGAGTCTGTGTAAGGAACATCAATGACAAACTAGCGTGAGGACAGGCTGGTGGGGGGAATCTGCAGGTAGGATGACCAGACGGAAGGCTGGAACAATGGCCCAAACATCAGGGGTGGAAGGAACCATGAGGACGCAGATGAGGCTACAAATTACAGTGAGTGTCTGCTGGACTCTAGTGGGCCTGCAAGGAGGTGGCAGGGCAGGGGGTGTTGGGTGGACATGGAGGCTGTCACCAATGGACAGTGGGAAGGGGGACAGGCTGGGAACAGGTGATTGGGTCAGTGCCAGGGGGAAGATCAGGAAGAGGCATATTGGAAGCAGTGAAGTCTATGGACCAGGAAGCCAGCAGGTGCTTCATAAATGCACATTGACACACACACTCCTTGTTGCATCCCTACCACCACGAATTTCTCAAACCCATCAGAATTTCCAGGAGTTTGCCTCAAGTAAGAAGAAATTGAGAAGCACTATGATATGGCTCAAAGAACACGAAGGTCAGAAGATCAGCTAGGTCCCCATTCTGAAGTTGGCCATCTGATAATCTAAGGCCGACTCCCTGAGCTCTCTGGGCCTCAGTTTTCCCCATCTATATGTAGGAGGTGGGGCTGGAGGAGCACTCTAAGATTTATTCCAGCTCTAACATTCTGACTTGAAAGAAACAAGGACAAGTAAGATGAATGGATGGATCAACTAGCTGTAGAACAAATACAGAAAGAGAGAGAATGTGTTGTGGGCTTAGTCTAAGGGGGGCCTGGATGAATATACTCATGGTTCCCCTGATTCCTCACCTTTTATTGAGAGCTTGTAGTATCCCCATTTTAAAGATGAAGAAACTGAGGCCCACGGTCACAGAGCTAGACTGGGGTGGACCCAGAGTCTCTCTGATGCCAAAGCCTATTAGGTGCAGGCTAACTGTTGCTGAGCTCCCCACTCCTCATCTTGGCTCATGTGTGTCTCTCAGACTGTAGGTCCTTGGAGAACAGGGTCCTTGGTATCCCTGGGTTCTCCCCTAGGAGGCTCCGCCCTCAGCCCAGGAGCCCTCAGCTATCCCTAAGCTGCACACTCTGCTCCAGCCCAGACTTCCCGCTTACCCAGCACTGACTGCAGCAGGCTCAAGGCCACCTCTGTGACTGGAGCACAGGGAGCTGTCCAAAGGCTGAAACTCACTGCCCTCAACCTTGGTCCAGTAACTCCCTGCTGCCTCCAGGACAAGCCCAACCCCCTCACCATGGCCTCCAGGGCCTTGCAGGACCTAACCTCTCTCCATGAGAGCACCTCATGCCAGCCACACTGGAGGAAGCCGAGTTCGGCCCCACCTTGGGGCCTTTGACCTTGGCTGATCTCTCCTCTAGAACACTGTTGCTCAACTCTTCACATTCCTCTGATCCTTCTAGACTCAGCTTGAAGGCCACCTCCTCAGAGATGCCCTCCCTTAGTCACCTCCACTCCATCACCCAGTTTGTTTTCTTCATAGCACCCTCTGGAACTCAGTCACCGTTGATGTGTTTTACTGTCCAGTTTCCCCTTCTGAAGTGTAAGTGCTCTGAAAGTAGGTGTCCTTTTTAATCTTGTTCACTGTGGTATCTTTAAGCACCTAAAATGACACAGAGCAGGGGCTTGAACCCTATTTGTTGACTGAATGAATCCCTCCAGGCTCCCATGGCCCACAGAGTGAAGTCCAAGGCTGGCTCTCCAAGCTCAAGTGGATACGGGCCCCTGCCAACCTCATTCGCCATGTTGTCCTCAGAGCTCACCTTTTTTCTCTGTTCAACAACTTGGTTCCCCTACATGCCTGTTCTTCGCACTTCCTCTGTCTGCTGCCCAAATTCCACCCACCTCTAGAGCCTCAGCTCAAATTTCCCCTCTCGGTAAGGCTTCTCTGACTCCACCAGAGGCCCAATTAATAGTAATGACCTCAGTCTTCCAGCAGCTCCAGGCAGCATCCTGGGCCTTAGCACACTAATCCTCTGCTGCATTGTAATTACTTCTCAATGAGTCTGTTCCCAGAGGGCAGGGCCTGAGGGCAGGGTGGGGTTGGATGGGCTCCAGGAATGTTTGTTGAATGAAGACATCTACCCCACAGACTGTAATCACATGTATAGGTGTGTATAAGCATTGGTTTTCCAGTCAGACATATGAGAGTTTGGGAACTGGTTCCTCTGTTCACTTGCCATGTGACCCTGAGCAAGTGACCTCTCTGAGCCTCAGACACCTCTGTAAAATGCAGGCAGCAACATGTCTGAGAGGAACTTCATTAATCTTAAATACAACACTCACCATCATGCATAAGGAATTTTAAAAGTCCACAAAGTGTTCATCACATCGAGGTTTCAAATAGAGAAAAATCAAAAACAACCTAGATGCCTCCAACGGGACGATGGCTGAGTAAATTGTAGTATATTTATAGGCAGTATCTGCTCATGAAAGAAAATGAGACAGACCTACGGATATGGACATGGAAAGTTCTCTAAGACACTGCTGAGTGAAAAAGCAAGTTGTGGGATGAATTATACAATTTAATATCATTCACATAAAAACATACCAAAACAACACTATTTTCTGTGGGTGCACAGGTATCAACAAATGCAGAGGCAAAGGTCTGAAAGGTAACTAATTAACCAGTGACGGTTACCTCTGGTGAGGGGACCAGGATTTGGAAAGCAATTGGAGGGACTCGAGGGTGATTTTAACCTTCTGTGTTATGGTTTTGGGTTTTGTAATGAGATTGTATTGGTTTTTGAATTAAAATCAGAAGATATTAAATGATATGCAGGTGGCCAACACAAAGAAACGCAAAGACATGATTATCCCCAAAGTGAGGACAGTGGTTACTTCCAGCAGGGAGGGAGGGAGGAGTCTATTTGGGAAGGGACACACGAGGCGGGTACTCCTGGGCCCTGGCTGCCTCCTTAATCCTCCACCTAAGTGGTGATTGCACAGATGTTCATCGATAAAGATTGATTAAACTATACATTTATGACTCATCCACATGATTGGACTTCCTGTGGACAGGAGTCAATTCATGCTCGTTGCAGTATCATCTGCTCCCCACCCACCCCCAATTCACTGCCAAGAAGTAGACCTTAATAGAAGTCTACGTTCTGTAGGGTGCACCCCATGGCTCCAAGTGCTAGGGGCAGAGGCCGCTGTCCAGGGTACTGCTGGCTGAAGCCCTGGAGGCCTCAGGAGAGGCGGGACCAATAAGCCAGCTTCAAGACTCCTCATCTTAACCGGCCACCCCGGACCCCACAATGTGACCTGGCCTCTGCCTGCCTCTAATACATCACCTCCCATCGCTCCCCACCCCTCGCTCACTTCCTCCAGGCTGGCTTTCTGTTCCTGCACCCCAAGCCCAAGCTCCAACTGCCTCAGGACCTGTGCTCTTGCTCTCCCCTCCTCACCTGATGCCATCTTTCCCCAGATGTCCCCTTGGTGTGTTCCCTCACCTACTCCAGAGTTCCACTTATGTGTCCTCTCCACCGAAGACAAGTCTTTTGATCATCCCACCATACATAGCAATGCTCGGTCTCACATTCAAGTTTCCACGTGTTGTGTGTTTATCATCTATCTTCCCCCACTTGAATGTTCATGTGGGAGGACAGGAAGCATGTCTGTCCTGTTTGGTTTTATCCTTCTTTTTAAACAGGCCTCAGGTGCACAGAATCGCATTAATCGTAAGCCTTGGTTCACAGCATACTCCATCACTGGGTTGGGCAGAGCCCTCTTCGATTATTTATTTGCTTATTTATTTTATCTATTTTTAATAATGTATTCATTGAACCCACTCAATATTCAGATTAGAACCATGACAACAGTCATGCTGACTTGTGTCTGATCTGTTCACTGCTGTGTCCCCAGCACCTGCCACGTAGGAGGCACTCAGTATATATTTGCTAAAGAAGTAGCTAAGGGACAGTGACCTCCACATCATGCAAAAGGGAGATCTTGGGAGTGCTGTCTGGCCTCACAGGAGGTAGGTGGGCATGGAGAAAAAATCAAAGGCCAGGCTCTCTGCTAAGCTCTCCTATCCACCCTTGGGCTCCTGACCCCTGCTCACCCTGGCTAAAAGTCTCTTAAATACAATTCAATTCTACAAATTCATGGAGGACCCACTGTGCCAGACTCTGTGCCAAGATCCAGGGACACAGGGTGCCTTGGTCTCGGCCATGTCTTTGAGGGCTTCTCAAACTTCTACGTCCCCACCCCTTGACTGTCCACCATTATCCCAAGTAACGAGAGCAGCTCCCAGTGCCTGCTCTGTGCAGGCATGTGCTCTGTGCTTTCCTTGCATTGTCCCTTGGAATCTTCCCAACGATCCAATACAACAGGAGCTGTTATCACTTGCCCCCTCGGAGGAGCACCCTGAGGTGGGTCAGCGCAGGCATGTCAGCTCCAGGGCCTGACTCGCCCCGCCACCAGCATGCTTCCTGTGTTACATTGATGTTATATGCATGTTTCTCCCCTCAAAAGTCCAAGAGGTCTTGGGTCTCCCACAACTCTGCAAAAGCAACTGAGGACGATAGAAAAGGTGTCAACTTTGGAGCCACAAAATAGGTGGTTAGGTCCCAGCTACAGGGCTCTATGAGGCTCAGCAAGGTGTCACCTGGCCCAGGTATCACAGTCATGAAGGGCCTCCTTAAATGAGATGTAAATTTGTAACTACAGTGAAGTGCCACTGCCAGAACATGACACCTGTAGAACATGGTGAATTTCATTCTAATAAATCCTGAAATGACCTTGTAAATATTAGTGAATATGGCATTTTGTTACTGTTGCTGAGAGCACATTCTGTAATTTCATTTTGATGTTCCTTCATTCTTAGCATTCTGGGAGGCTCAAAAAGTGGAAGTGGCCTGGGACTCTCTCAGCCTCTATCAAGCCTGCTGAGTCCTTACTGTGTGACTTCAAGCAAACCACTCAACCTCTCTGTGCCTCTTCTGGAATTGTGTGGGTCTGAGCAGCATCTGCCTTCAGGAGATGCTCTTAACTTGGTGGAATCAGGGTGGCCCAGATCATATGAGGCACCATCCTTGCCATCATGGAAGCATCTCTGAACTCTGGGTACTTGAAGGAAAGTGAGGGATCAAGGGGTGTGGGTGGTTTTTGGTGTGACAATCATTACCTAAGATGGGGACAAGCTCCTGGAGGAGCTCAGGGACAAGGAATCAAGAGGTCTGCTTTGGACAATTAAAGGAGGAACTCTGAAACTACTGGTTAGAGACACTTTCCATGCATTATCACATTGAATCTTCTCAACACCCTATAAGAGAATCACTGTAGACATGCCCATTCTATAGATGAAGAAACTGATGCTTGGCAAGGTTGACTCACTTGCCTGGGTCACACATAGAACGAGGATTAGCATCTAGCCAGGTGACTGCAAAGTCCATGTTGCCATCCACTGTGCTCTTCCTCTCCCACAGGCCCTTGCCGCTTGTTCCCTTTGGCTCAGCAGGAAACACTGGACTCGGACCTGGGCTTGCTGTCTGAGACATCCACATGTCCCCCATCCCTGTCCCAGGAGGGCCTGATTCCAGTATGAGCTGTTCACTGGTTGCCAGCCTTGAGTCACAGCAATTCTGGGATGCCCACTGAATAGTTTCTCCTGGGCCCTGGGACATTCTCCAAATTCACACAACAAGGCCAGCTGTGAGGGGACCCACTTGCCCCCTACACCACCTCTCTCAGGGCTCACTTCTTCCCAGAGTTTCCTACAGGAAGGCCTCTCGCTCCCATCCATGCAGGACCTCTGTCTGGCAATGAACTTCTCAGTGCTAAAAATGCCAGGCGCATTGAGGTTTGAGTGGAGAGCACCAAATAGATGCAACTCAGGTCTCTGCCTCTGGAGGCTTCCCTAGCCTCCTAGGGAAAAAGCAGCCTTCAAACAAAGCTTTTTCCAAGCCCAGTCCCTTTGCATGTGCCTTTCCCTCTGCCTGGAATGCCCTTTGTCTGGTTAAATCCTAGTTATCTTTCAAAGATCAGCTTATATATCTTGCCCTCTCTCTGTTGGCTCCCTATTCTTGTCTCTCCTTTAGGAGAATTTATCTCATTTTCTGATTTTGCATTTACTTGATCTTTATACTTAAAGATCTACATGCCCTCTAGTTTTTCAACTCCATGGAAGTCACTGTACCAGTTTCACTCACTGCTTTTTCTCCAGTGCCCAGCACAGGACCTGACACATGGCAGGTGCTCAGCAGACATGAGACGTGTCAGTAAAATGAATACTTTATGAGGACAAGCACCCAAGGCAGAGGAATTGAGTCTTCTGAGACTCAGTTTCCACTTCCGCAAAATCAAGATAATTCCTCCCACACAGGGAAGTGGTGAAGATCCAAACAGGCAATGCATATTGACGGTGGTTTGGAAAAAAATGCTCTTTAAATGTAAAGGCTCGAAAGAGCTGGAACCTAGAGGTTGGGCAAGACTCAAAGAAAAAACAACAAGAGAGAAGGGCATAGCCATTTGTCACATCACCCTATCTGCTGGACATTTTACATGTCTTTGTTCACTGACTCCTGCGAGATGGTAGCTATGACCCGGAGCAGGAAACTGAGGCTCAGAGAGGAGAAACCACTTGCCCACAGTGTCACAGTGAGTCCAGTGGGCTCTTAACAAACAGTTATGGGTTGGACCAATGAAGAGGGCCAACCAGAGCCACTTAGGCCTGAATAGCGATGGCGGTTCTGCTATTCACTGGCTGATTTCCCTGGGCAAGCCACTTCTCTTCCCTGAGCCTCCGTTTCCCCATCTGCAAAGTGGGAATAATGATTATGCCTGTCAGCCGGGGTGGTAGGGGGATTCAGGAGAGTCACGGGTCACGTGCTTAGCAGGCAGGATGCAGTCCACAAGCAGCTGTTGGCATTGTTACTCTTCTAGCAAGGGAACAGCATGAGCAAAGGGGCAAGTCTGGAGCATAATGAGAGGCCAGTGGAAAGAGGGTCAGTCAGAGAGGACCTCTCAAAGGAAAGGCAGCTGGAGCCAGATAGGAAGATGTCTGCACTTGCTTGGCTGTTAAGTCAGGAAGTGGGAGGTGGCGAGGGCCCCCCGATCTCCTACCCCCTCTCTCCACCCTCTGCCCTCAGACTCCTCACTTCCTTGCAGGTTTCCTGGGCCTCCGCCAGAATCCTGTGCACCTCAGTCACCTGCCAACCGTCTCCATCCCAGGGCTCAGCCAGCCCAACGTAGGTGGGCCCTCTCGCTCAGGACCTGCCTACCATATTGCCAAGAGGGATCTTTCCTTACTGGGAAAGCCCTTTACTAATTAGAAAACTATTATCTGATGGTAGTACATAACAATCCATAACGGTGAAAGGTGAGAACTATTTTAGGTACAAGCAAGCACATGACATGTAGGTAGGTATGTGTGTATACACCACCTTTTTAACACAAACTGCCCCTTCCCATGCACGGGAGGGGTCTAACGCAGAGCTCCTTATTCCCCTTCACAAGCCAGGTAGCTGTGAGGCCTAGGTCAAGGGTGGCAGGCTGGAAAGAAGACCTGAGGTCGTCCCTGAATCCTTCTCTGAAGCGCCCACTGACTTTCCATCGATTCAGCCCAGAGATGTCTGAGTCCTTCCGCCCCTTCACCCATCCCCCCAGCCCTGCCCCCAGCCCTGCTCCATCTTCAGCCATCTCTCTGTCTCTTTCTCCTCCAGCCTAATCATCGCACAGGTTCTTGACATGCTCACTCCACAGATCTCTCTTGAACCCCATCCATATATCAGACACCGAGCTAGGGACAAGTGACACTCCTGCCCTCCAGAACTGACAATGGAGATGGAACCTGGGATCCTGAATCCATGCCCTACCCTACTCCCTAAAGCCTGACCCTGGTCTGGCCACACCCCTGCCCAGCCTGATAGGAAGTCTCGGCACCAAGGCTTTTTCCGCATCACCTTCCCAAGCCGCCAGGAGAAGGTGAGAGGACAGGCTTGCAGCCTTGAGAACTCACTATAGGGGCACCTGGATAGAGGGGTGACCATGCTCCCCAGCAGGAGGATTCTGGCCCCACTCTCTCAGAGCCTGAGAGTACTCTGGCCCATCAAGGCACAGGTTTTCCATAGGAGGGGCCATAAATGCCACCTAAGCAGCTCATTTTTCAGATGAAGACTGTGGGTCAGGGTAGGCAAGTGACTTGAACAAAGCCACACAGCACACCTGTGGGCAGACAGAAGCAGCCCAACTTTATCTCTGCAGGTGTAGCTGAGTTCTAACTCCTCCAGACACTGATGCCCCCAAGAGAAGAGAGAAGGGGGGCCTGAGACCTTTCCCTGGGACCTGGGCCTCTGTTTATTCTCACAGTGCGGGAGTTGGAGGATAAACTGTGAGAGACTCAGAATGAGACAGCGTTGTGGAGGCGGCCAGGATAGGAGGGGTCGAAGGGGAAAGCAGGCAGCAGGGCAGAGAAAGAGGGGTGCAGGACAGAATAACTGGGGGCCATCGGGGAGTGCAGAGAAGGGTATGGGGTCTTAAATCACTTTAGAGAAGGCAGCAACAAAGGAGAGAATCACACAGAGAGAGATAGAAAAATGCAAGAATAAAAGAGACAGATAGGGAGGGGGCAGAAAGAGAGACAAAGAGAAAGAGAAAGAAGAGTAAGAGAGGGAGAAAGAGCAAGCTGGGTGGGGCCACCAGGGTCTCTGTAAATCGCTTCCCAATACCCTCTCCTCTGGCCCTCGCACCAGCAGTCCTGTGCAGTGTGTGGCGTTGTCCTCAGGCCTGAAGGAGCTGTTTCCGACTGGGCCGAAATGGATGCATAACTGGGAGAGGTGTCCAGCCCCAGTCTGTCTCCCCGCATGCTGCCCAGCTACCTCCGCAAGACAGGGGCCCAAGTTCAATGTGGAAGGGGTAGGGCAAGCCCTGGAGGACTGCGACCAACCCCAGGGACATGGGCCAGAGGGTCAAGCCTGTCTTCTCCCACCTGTTCTTGTCCTCAGCCGACTGTTTCTGTGGGCACTTCTGCTCTTCTGACTTCGGCCCATGCCTCCCTCAACCTGTGGCCATCATCTCTCTGCCTGCCCACCCCGGCACCCTCCTGTCCATCCCCGTGCCCCTAGACCATTCCTCCAGAACCCACCTTTCTGTTCTCCTGCAAGTTTGGGGCTAGGAGGGTACCCTGCGCCTGGCTGGGGAGGGGGCTAAGTGGGTTTTGGAGACGGTAAGGGACTGCAGCTGACATGGATGAGGAGGAAGAGGAGGGGTCTTGGTGATGGACGAAGCTGATTCTGTGGTGGGGGTGGCTAGGAGGGGGTGGAGGAGGGCTGGGGGAGGGGTGGTGAGGAAGCGGGTTGAGGGGGAGCAGGACCAGGCTCACATTTGGCATTCAGGGCAGCTGACAATAAAAATGCTTTATTGCCAAGAAACTGGATCGATCGGGGCTGGAGGGGGCCGACAGGGGGACGCGGAGGGCTCAGCGCAGAGGCCGGCGGCCGGGCCTCCGCAGCGACCAGGGCCCAGCCGCCCTCCCCCCTGCGCCCCCCTCCCCGCCTCCTGCCCTTTCTCTCTCCTGCAGCCACCGCTTAGTTCTTATTATATTTTTTCTTATATATTTTTCCCCCAGCTTCTCTTGCTCCTGTTATTTTTTTTTCTTTTAATTTTTTTTTTTAAACTCGCTGCACTCCCAGTGCCGCAGGCCGGTGGGGGTGGGGTGGGGGCGTCTGCCCAGGCCAGCACCTACCCACAGGGCTTCCAGAGCTGCTGGCTCTGAACTGAGCCCCACTTTGCCTCCACATCCCCCAGTACAATCAGGCTTCCCCCAGGCCTGCCCCCCTGGGTACCTATCTCCCCTGCTGCTCAAGAAACACTCATGAAACAACCCCCCTCTGATTGGCTCTGGCCCTGGACAGGCCTTCCTCCCCTCCCCCCTACCTGGCCCCCTGCTCACTCCCAGAGCCATTTGGCTGATGGTCAGAACTGTCCGTCAAGGGGGCTCTGAGCCCCTGGGGACCTAGATGGGAGGAGGGAAGGGGAGAGGTCGGGGGTCAAGCCACGTCCCCTCAGCTGGTTCTTTCCCCTCCCCCTTCCTAACAAAGGAAACAGCAGCCCCAACGCTGGGGGGTGGGCAGCGTGGTACTCAGGGAAGCAGGGAGGAGAGGGGCTATGGGGATGGCCATGGGCAGGAGGTGGGGGTGGGCCTGCCTGCCCCTCCTCTGTCCTCCCCCTCGGGTCAAGGCTAAGGTGATTCCTCAACCTCTTGAAGGCTGGGCTGGGAGGGGAGGAGGATCCACACAGACAAAGAACTGGAGCCCAAGGGAGTTGGGGGCTGGGGGGGCGCACCTGGGACCCCAGCAGGCCCTGTTGAGGGAGGGGCTGCAGGCACCCCTCTGGCCTGGCCTCACCCTCCAGATCGCCCTGCCTCCCATCTGCACAAATCCCTATGGATCCCAGGACCACACAGAACCTTTGAGCTTGGGCAGGGTCACATGGGGATAGGAGGGAAACTGAGGCCCAGAGAAGAGAGACAGAGCCAGAGTTAGGGTCCAGGATAAAAACACAAACCCCAGGGTTCTTGATGTGGTCCAGGAGCCTCTCCCTTCAGCCACCTTCCTCCCCAGGGAGACATCCCTCCCTTCTCTGTTCAGGTTAGGGGAGGCTCAGATAGGGGGCGGGTGGTAGAATGTTCTTCAGGGAGGGAAGAGGAAGCCGAGCTTTCTGTCTCAGACCATTGGGGGTCAGGGGATGAGGAGAAAGAAATTCTGAGTGTGATCTGCTTCTAGCACTGGCCTGGCACAGCTTCAAGGTAGAACGTCAAGTTGGAAAGGGAGGAAGCCGATGTGGACAAGACCCTCCTAAGTACCCAGCTAGTGACGGCTAGGGAAGAGGGCGTTCAGAGAGGTTCTCTCACTTGCCCATGGTCACACAGCAAAGGAGGATTTTGACTTTTGTCTGCCCCAACCAAATATAATACTGCCTCAAGGCCTTGTACCTGCCCGTCTGGACGGGAGCGCAGAGGGAGCTGAGGCAGTGGAGAGCTGTGGGCACCCCCACCGTGCCCATGAGAGATGAAGAACTGCCAGAGACAGTAAGAAATGGGCAACCCTGTGCTCGAATTCTGCGAAGGCGGCTCTTAGGAAGAGGGCCGCAGCTCAAAGAAAGGGGGGAGGACACAGCGGGCCTCTTTTGGGGGGGTGGGCCAGCTGGTACATGCCCCCACAGTCTACCAAGGAGGCCCCAGAAGAGCCAAGGACTATAGGGGTCCCACTGCCCTCCCCCAAACCTCCCCTCCCCTCTCTCCCTCTTTCTCGGCTGGCTATCGACCGGGGCTGTGACATGGTGGATCAATACGGCAGGGATATAAAGCCGGCTGGCTGGCTGCCTGCCTCTGCCTCGCTCTCTCCCCGCTTGCCTTGCTTCCCTTTCCCGGAGCCGCTGCACCCCCAGGTACCCCTTACCCATGCCTCTGAGGGGCCAGCCCCGCCATCACCACCCCCTACAGTGGGAGAGCTTAGGGAGGCTGAGAGCTTGGACAGACAGGAAGAGGTGAGTATGGGAGTGGGCAGGGAATACATGGAGGTGGGGGTCATACTGGCAGGGAAGGGGACTGGGAGAAATAGAGGAACAGTCCCCCAGGAGACAGCAGGGATTCCCCTCAGTTGGGAGCACTCCGGGAGATAGGGCCCTTTGAAGGTGTGAGGGAGATGGACCACTGGGAGGTGGGCAGGAGGCACCTGGGCAGCTGGGGAGAAACTGTCCTGGGCCAGTGGGGTAAAGGAAGGCCCGACAGGGGTGCTGGAGCAAGCCAGGGTGAGTGGGTGCCAGGAGCAGCAGAGCAGCCCCCGGCAGCCTGGTGCCCACCCACAGAGCCCCTGGCGGCCCCATCCTTGGCCTCGCTCCAGGGCCTGGCCTGCACGTGTGGGGGTGGGATGAGGCTCAGACAGGAGGTTCCAGGGGAGGGCTGTGCTATGCGTAGGGTATGCAGGCGTCCCCTGTGTGCCTGGGTGGCCGTGTGCCTTTGAGTCCTTACGCTTTGCTGTGGGACTCCAGGACTCTGTGTCCCCAAGTGTCTCAGCTACTGAGTCATGTCCTGTGACCACCAGCCTGTGGGTGTGTCCCAGGGGACTTGGTGGCTCTGTGCGTACTTCTGTGAGTGGACCCCCCCCCATTCTGGTTGTCCCCCAAAATCTGACTGTGTGTATGAAGATGTATCTGTGCCCTGGGGAAGTATGGAGTATTCTCGGGAGCATCTCAGCGAGCCCCTGTCCCCAGGTAATGTGGTGACTGCGCGTTCCTGTGTTCCAGGAAATCTGTGTTGGCGTGTGTGAGCCCCCGCCCGCGTGTGTCTGAGCTTGGCTCATTCTGTGAGTGTTTGGGGACCATGGGGTGAATCCCCATGTGTCTGTGCCCGTGTCAGTGGGCGGCTGTAGGTGTGGCTGGCTCTGTGTAATCAGAGGCCCTTTTGCTTTACGAGTGTTAGGGATCTGTGCTTCATGTGTGTGGACGTGACTCCCCATGTCCATTGGTGGCTCTGGGTGTGTCCTCGTGTGTATCATGGTGACTCGGTGTACAGGACAGTGTTGGGGGCTAGTCTCTGAGTGGGGAAGGGTTTGGGGCAACGGAGGCCACCAGTGTGGTGCCGGCTAGCCCGTTTTATCGCCACAGCGCCTCCAAACCCTCATGCGAGGGGCCGCCTGCCTCTTCCACCCGCTGCCAGGAAACAGACCCCTACCAGGATGGTCCCAGGGCCCTCCCTCTCTCCCCTTAGATAGCTGGACCTCTGCTCCTCAGCACCCCCTGCTTTGGTGGACGCCACCTCAACTCCACTAAGCGACCTCCGTCCCTCCCAACCCCCCAGCGCCACCCGCTCCCCCCACCTCCCCCACCACAAGTCCAGTCCAACCCAGACAAAAGCAATTACTCCTGAGGTAGGATGTGAGTGTGGGTGTTAGAAACAGAAAAAAAAAGGGGGAAGGGAGGGGGAGCGAGAGAGACACACAGAGGCGGGATGGACGGCCAGAGACCGGGAGAGACAAGGAATGAGGAAGAGACCCGCAGAGAGTGTGAGAGACAGATGGGAGAGACAGAAGATGAAAGAGACCCGAAGAGACAGACACAGACGCAGGAGGCAAAGGCAGAGAAAAAAAGCAGAAGAAGGGCAAATGGGAGGACCAGATGGAGAGACACAGAAGCAGAGACCAGAGAGACAGAAGAAAGAGATACAGGGAGAGCGGGAACACAACAGAGCTGAAAATCCAGTGATGGAGCCACGCAGAGAAGACGCAGATAAAGAGAGAGTGGGGGCCAGAGACAGGGAGAGCTGGAAAACGGGGCTGGGGGCAGGGGGAGAGAGGCGTGGACGGGGGAGTGGGGGAGTAGGAGCGATGCACAGAGAGGGACAGAAAGACTGAGTGAGAAGGAGATGGGGTCTAGAGACAGAGCTGAAAGACAGAGACAGGGAGAGGAGAAAGGGGAAGCATGAGAGCTGGTGAGAGGGACCTTGAGAGACACGCAGCTAAAGGCAGAGGGAAGTTGATGCAGAAGAGTCTAAGGCAGCAAAGCTGGAAAGGGGCTGAAGGGAGACCAAGTCCAGGTGACCTTTCCTCTCTCTCCCTCTCGTGCACATGCAACACACACACACACACACACACACACACACACACGGCTCTTTCCCACCACCCCCAGACCAGAAGTCAGGGCTACCCAAGCCCTCCCCATGGTCCTCTGGGCCCCTGTGAGCCGAGGCAGGGAGGGGACCAGACAGACAGACAGGGATGGTCTTGGGCAGCACCAGGGAGGGACAGAGCAGTCTGGGCTCGTGGTCACGAGGACAGGTGGGGGAGTACATCCCTCCTGCCACACTCCCTGACCCGCTCCCCACACACACGCACACGTGCACACATACCACAGGCCTCGGCCAAGTTCCTTATACTCCGCCCGGCACAGCACAGCGGCCTGGGGAGGGGTGGGCCCCCAGGCCCCGGGCGGGGCGTGGGCATGTCCTTCCAGCCCCATCAGTCCCACCTTCCTCTATCCTGCTCTTTCCTGTTGCCCCGCCCACCCCAACCCAAGCCTGGTGGCTTTCACTGCTGACAGCTGTCTGCCATGCTGGCACACTCACATGTGCTCCCTGCTTCTTCCCTGAGTCTCCTGCTCTGCCCTCCCGGCTGACTTTTTGCTGTCCTCGTGTCTCTTTGTCTGCTCAGCTCAGTTGCTCCTTCTCTCCGGCTTTGCTCTGTCATGGGGTGCTCTCTGCGTCTCCCCGAGTTCTTTACTCCCACCCGACTCCTCTCCAGTGTATTTCTGCTCTCCTTTCTCAGATGACCCCCTTGGCCCTCCCGGCAAACTGCCCTGTGAGGAGGGCAGATGGCCATGCACGGGCCTCAGAAGCCATCCTGGAGTGGCGGGGATAGGGACGGTGGGGGGGCACCTCCTTTCTAGCTTTTCCCTCAAGCTCCGTTTTCCTCCTCTCTTCCTCGCCCTCCACCTGTACCAGGCGCACATCTCAGGTCAGTTCTCTCTGGAGGCAGAGAGCTAGATGTGGACCCATCTACAGCCTACACACAAGACTGGAAACAGATCCAGGCTCAGAGGAGGCAATTCCGTGGAAGGGAGAGGCCAAGACACAGATGCAGATCAAGCCAAGGAAAAGAGAAGAGGACAGGGTGAAGCCCCAGGGGAGGAAGGAAGCCGGAGGCAGCGACCAGCAGACGCCAGCAGGGCCATGTGAGCCTGACGGCTTGCCGATGCTGGGGTGGGGACATCGTGCGTTGGGTCAGCAGGGTCGGACTCTGTGGCCTGCCCTCTGCTACCAGTGCCCTCTCTGTGGAGTCAGGGCCAAGTGCCTGCCCTCAGCCCCTGAGGCTTCCCGCTTGCCAGGACAGTGGGCCCTTTGGCCTTTATTTACTCTGGAACTATCAGGGATCCCAGGGATCCATAGATCCCCAAAGCTGCCAAGAGATTCGAGCCATTGTTCTTTCCTCCACATCTGTCACGCCCCACCCTGTCTGGGCTGACAGACACTCCCAGTCCCAGGGACAGCAAAGGCAGCCAAAGGGGTCCTTTGCCACCTCCCAGCACCTCACGACTGCAACAGTCCCTGCTTCCCTACTACAGACCCCGTGCAGCGTGCCACAGCCTGCAGCCCGGCCAACACGCCCACAGCAGCACAGCCCTGCCCGGAGCTCCACGTAGCTTTGCCCTGTGGACCATGACATGGGGTCCACCCCACAGCCACCGCACACCCACCTGCATCCAAGGGGTCACTGAATCTCCCACAGGCCACCCCGCCCCCCAAGCCACATCCGCGACAGCACACACACTATTTGTGTAGCCAAAGCCCAGGCCCTAGGCACAGTCCTAAGGGTGGCTAGGAGCCTGGGGGGTCTGCAAACCCTAACTCTACCTATTGGCTTCTTGGTTCCTGTCTGCAGAACACCCGTGCTGCCTGGCAAGCCAGGCCTGGAGCATCCCACTGGCACACCCACGCTCTCTGCCGAGGGAGGCCGTGACCACCTTGCAAGTCAATGTCCCTCTTCCTTACATAGCCCTGGATTCTCTCCAAGTCACCTCACCAGCCCAGCAATGAAGCCTGTCACCCATAGCAAAGCTCCTGCTTCTGAGACATTCCAGAGCTCCCTCGGGGTGTGTGGGCACCCTGGGCACGCCCTGGTGCTCGTGTCTGAGTCACCTGTGACCCCAGGGTCTGGTCCACACTAAAGGCCACTGAATCTTTTTATGGAAGTATGGAAGGACAGAAGGGAGGGTGAGACAAGGACGGGGCATGGCCCTGCTCCTGCCTAGCACTAGGATGCCCAGTGGACAGTAGCTGGCCATGGGGACTCTAAGGCCAGGCCAGCATCCATGGTCCCCAATAGTAACCCACTCACTTGGACCATGAATGGCTTCTATTCCTCGGCTTCTCCTAACCCTTCTGGAGCCCCGCCTCACTACTTCCTCCTCGCAAAGACTGCTGAAGCCCCCCACGTGGGTCTATCAAACCCAGCACCTTGCAGACCCACTGGTTCAGGGTAGTGGCATCTGTGCCTGTCTTCCCACCAGATGGGGGGCCCTCACAGGCCACGCAGGTTGTCTCTCCTCTGCGTTACCTGACTGAGGCAGGAAATGCTGGCTGAAGGAATAAATGGGTAGATATGGGTTTGTGTGTCTATGTGCTCACTTATTCACTTAATAAACACCTACCAAGTATTTACACTGTGCCAGAGGCTGGGTGTACACGTGTTAGACGAATAGAGAAGTCCCCCTACCAGAAAGTTTATGAGGAGACACTCCACTGGAGAGACACTCCACAGACAACATATAATCAGATACGTTAACAGTGCTCAGAAAGGAAGAACAAGGTTGGGGGGCAATCCAGCCAGGGAGGTGGGCTCGGGGAGCCTTAAATGGAGACCTGAGGGAGGCAGAGGAGTGAACCCAACCAAGACTGCGAGGAGGGCCTGGCTAGGGTGGGAGGAGAGCTGGAGGCAGGGCCAGGGGAAGCGAAGAAGAGTGAGGGTGTGGGTGCCAGAGGCCAACCCAGTGCCTCTGGGACTGGGACTCTTGCCCGTCCTGGGGCTCCAGGCTCCAGCTCCCACCGGGACTCTGAGGGGGCCACCTCCACTCACATTTGGGGAATCACTCACCTTCCAAGAGTAGTTATCAAGGAAAGACAGTGGGCATGGGGCAATGTTTGTTGCAGTTGTCTGTAACAAAATTACAGATCTAAAAGAGGGTGGCATCCTTCAAACATGCCTGCCCGCGAGGATGGGCTTGAACCACTCAGATATTTTGGCAAAGCCTTCAAGGCCAGTTTTCAGACTCCATCAGCCAAACATCTCTCTGTTGTAAATCTGGCTCTAGTTTCTATCAAAAAAAGCAACAAGTTGCCCAGTTTTAGCCAACCCTTCATTGCTAAACTTAACAGAGGTAGTGCCAAGTAAGACTTCAAGTGTTCTCCCAAATCAAACTCACTCCCAGAGCACAAAGACTGGCTTCCCTTGGGAGACTGCAGAACCTGGGGTGGGTTTTGGTGAGGTGGAAGAACGAGAGCTTGGAGTTCAGGCAGACCCCAGTCCAAACTCTGCCTCTGCCACTTACTCGGTTCAGTAACTTTGGGCCAGTTGTCACCCCTCTCTGTGCCTCAGTTTCCTTCCTTGTAACAGGTGACTAACATCCACTGTACAGGGATGCAGTGAGTCTTAGATGCAAAATGCCCAGAGCAGACTCTGGCACATGTGTGTCCCCTAACAACTATCAGCTTCCTCATTAGAATGTAATGGCTCTCTGGCACATTACCAAATCTGTCACGCTTATGTCTGTGAAAGTTTGGATACTTAAAGAACATCTGTTTGAACACAAAGAACTAAAATCATAGACCTGGTTGCAACCTCGACCAACTCTGAAAGAAAATTCCTTTTAAGCATCTCTCTTACTTTGGCCCAACTTTCAGGCATTCCTCCAAGCCAGTCTCTAGCCCCTCAAAAGAATTCTGTAACCTGAAGCTCCTTGACCCTCTTTTCAACGTCAAGAGTATCAGAGGGCGCGAGTGTTCCAGGAAAGCTACAATTCTGGTTCCCTGGAGAAAGGACACAGCCTGTACCCCTTCATTCCTTACCAGTTACGAGGAGGTCCGTGGATGAGTTTCAGGGGGTCTGTGAACATCCTGACATTAGAGCACAGTTGGGTAGATATAAGGTTGTGTTTTCCTAGGAGAAAGTCTACACTACATGTTGTAAAACTAGAAATATACGGGCCAAAGGCTGCCTGAGATGTGCAGCTGGGACCACATGGGGATTTCGGAAATTTTGCATTAGTTGCAAATATTGAAAAAAATTGGGAGATTTCACATAAAAGTCTGGATTTCTGGCTTCTTTGGAAAAATCAGAAAATCTGGCAAGGGGGGGACTTTGTCGCCTTGCATCTCTGCAGGGGGACAGTCAGTGGAGCTGAAAAGAAGCCCCTCCCCATGCATTTTCCAGGCCCCTGTGCTTCCCACTGTACCAGGTTGCAAACCCTGGACTATGATTTCATCTACTTCCCTGAGTGAGTCTGTGACCCCTGGTGCAGGCAGGACGCCCACGTAGGAGGCCGATGAGGGCAACCATAGGCCTCTCTGGCATTCTGAGGCCTGTAGGTTAAGCTGCTCTGGTTGGAATGGCAGCACAGGAGTCCCACCCCAGAGGTCCTGTCCCCACCTAGATGCTCTCTGCCAGGGTCTCACCAAGCTGAGTGAAGCAAACACCAGAGCAGATGCACAGAGCCCCTGCTTCCTAAGGGGCTGATTGGCTCGAGAACTCCTGCCTCTGTTTGGGGGTCTCGGTGGGCTCCCAGGAGGAGCCTCACCAACTCTCACTCGTTCAGGGGAGCTTGCAGCTGTATCTTGAGCTCCTGCTTCCTGAGCTACAGGCCCTCACAGAGTGACTTCTCTCATCCCCACATCTTGGGCGGGCACTATTATTACCCTTCTTTTGCAGAGTGGGAAACTGAGGACCGCACAGCTGGCACGAGGCACAGCTGGCGCCATCCAGCTCCGGAGCTGGAATCAGAACGGCCTCCCTGGCCCTCTGTCCTCAGGGCAGGACTTAGCTACCTTCGGTTATTACTCCTTTTTATAGACAAGGAAATGAGGCTCTGATGGTCCCCAGTCACTCAGTTAGGAAAGGACAGGAAAGAGATTCAGATACAGGTGGGCCTGATCCCAAGCTGTGACATGAGCAACCAGGTTGCCTGCTCTCTCTCTTACTGAGCTCTACTCAGCAGTAAACCCCACAGTCACCAACACTCAGAACCTCCGGTTTGGCCAGTAAGCTGCAGGGTGCACAGAAGATAAAAACACTGATCAGTCAGTCAACCTCATCGAGGCTGGAGGCAGAAAGGAAGAGCAGTATCCCCTGGGGTGGGGTAGGGAAGAGGGCGGGAAAGCGGGGGTCCTAAGAGGGAACAGACCCTGAGCACAGCAACCAGCAAAGCTCTGGGGCCGTGGCCCTTACCTCTGGAGCAGACACAGCGAAGCTAATACATTCAGGCCGCCAACCCAGACCAGTCGAGAACCTGGAGAGAGAGGAGAAGGTGGTTAGCATCCTGGGGAACTCGTGAAGCATCTCTACCCAGGCAGGATGAGGCACTCCTCAAGTGGAGGGACCCTGCTTCTGTCACCATCAGGGTCACCAGTTGGTGAATGTGGAGGCAGGTCCCACTAGCCACTTGCTGCCTTCAGTGGTCATTTCTGGGCTCTGAGCCTCAGTGTTCCCATCTCATAAATGGGCATCCTGCTGCCTGCCCTTGTGAAACATTTGTTTTTCCCATCAGACTGGAAGTTTCTTAAAGGGCAAGGACTGTGTGTTCTAGTTTTAGTCTTTGGCAGAGGGCCCAGCAAAGGCGGGATGCTCAGTAAGAATCTGATGAATAATTGAGTGGATGGATGGATGGATGGATAAAGGAATTAATTCATTAACAAACTATATATCTCAAAGGAATTCTAGGAGGACTAAATGAGAAAGAAATCTAAAGGGTTACTCATTATTAGGTGCCAATGTGCTCTGGGGAGATGAAAATAAATGTCACGCTGATATTTCTGCCTTGTTTGTCTGTTCGTTCATTTATTCATTTGGTTAATCAGCAAATACTGAGGCTTATCTGCGCTGGGCTCTGGACCAAGTGTGGAGGGTTCGGAGATGGATTAAACAAGGTCTCTGCGTTGTCTACCAGGCTCGCAGGCAAGCTAGGGAGACCTAATAGAGCCGATGCCAACACGTGGTAGTAGGCAGAGGATGCCGCGTGAATCCCAGGGGAGGTCAGGGAAGACCTAGGGGAGGACAAAACCCCTGAGCCACGCTTTGCAGACAAACCAACTTCAGTCAGGCAGAGAGGCAAGTGGGAGGAAAAGAATGTCCAGCTTTGCCTGCCCAGGCTCAGCGAGAGAAGTGGGAAGAATAAGGCTGCAGAGGGAGCCCAGCTGCACCTGGCGGGGCCTGGTCCAAGCAGCTGGGGGGAGGAGACAATCCAGTTTGTTTTTAGAAAGGTCCCACTGCATGTGTAGTAGATGGAGAGGAAAGAGGGGTAGACGGGACATGAGGCAAGCCATCCCCACAAAGTGTCTGCTGAGCTTCTGCACAGCCCTGCAGGAAGGCAATGATGGCTGAGATCATCCCCACTTTGCAGACGTGGCAGGTGAGGCTGATGAGGGCAGGGCTGCTTAGAGAGCTCAGGCCCCAGCGCCACCCCTGAAAAACCTGGTTTCCGCCCATCTGGGAACGCAGTCTTCTTGGTAAAGCTGCGTGAATCCGCACAAAGACCATTCTGGCCCCTGCCGGCTGTGGGGATTCAGAGAAGGGGCGGGGACTATAAGTTAGGGACAGACTTCCCAAGAGGAGACAGGACTGCAGGGAACCTTCCATTAGGCGGGACTGATAGTGGACAGTGGGCAACACCGGAAGCTGTGGCTCAGAGAGGGAGAACCCTGTGAGCAAGGTCACAACATCAGGGAGCTGACATGTGTGTGTCCCTGTGGGTGCCACCCTCGGTAGGTGAAGTGAGAAGGGGACGGACAGGTCGGACATGAACCTTGAAGTCTGGCAGACCACTTGTCTACCTCATGGCAAACTGAGAAGCACAGATGAGGCCCAAGACCAGGCAACAACACAAGGAATTAGCAGAGGCAGGACCGGAGTTCAGAAGGAGAAAAGAGAAGGAAAAAAAGATGAGTCTGAGACAGTGGGAAGACAGACAGATGGACAGTCAGACAGATAGGAAAGAGAAGAGATGGGGAGACACAGATGCACAGAGAGGGGAATGGAGGGAGCCACAGTCAGAGAGTCTAGAGAAAAGCCCAAATGGGAAAGAATAAGGAGGATAACAGGAACGAGGGGTCCACCCAGCTCCACCCACGGCCCTCTCTCTCTACCTGGGCCTCTGTCTTCAGGGGCGGAAGGGGACCAAGACCCTGGTTCCTGGGGGGAGGGAGGAGCTGGGGTTCTCCCCCTCAGGGGCTGCTCCCCCCTCACCCCACCCCGGAGCTAATCAGCGGCTGTCATCTCCACGGTGAGGTCTTGGTTAAGGAGATTTAGGGCCGGGATCAATAGGAAATTTAAAAATCGATGCAGCGCGCAGGGCAAAATCGATGGCGTTTAATCGCCTTGCCGATTCCCAGTCAAAACAATTAGCCGCGCCGAGTGTTGAACACGGTGGCGACACGGCATTAACCGTCAATATTGGTGTAAGTGATGGTGGGGCGGTGGGGGAATCCCCAGGCCTCTGAGGGGCCAGGAGTCAGGCAGAGCTGTAGGACCAGGGTCTCCCCCCAGGCAGCGCCCACACTGGGGCTCCCCCTCAGCAGGGTTCCCCACTGGTCTTTGCCCCTGCCCCCTAGGCAGCACCCCCATCTGCCTCTAGTTCTTCTCCTCATCCCATGTCCCCCAGCCTGTGCCATATGCCCTCTGACAGATCCCTCTCCCAAGTAGGTAACTTCTCCCTTGGGAGAGATAGCCCTGTGGGAGCTGGGCACCATTTCCCCAGCAGTACCTGCAGACAGGAGGAGGTGGGTGTGGGAGCTATTTAGAAGATGCCTTCTCCCCATTACACAGATGGGGACTCTAAGGGATAGACAGGGCAAGCAGCCAGCCCACTGTGACCCAACACGGGAAGAAGAGGAGCCAGGACTTGAACCCTGGTTTCTCTCATTCCAAAGTCTATGTTCCCTGCAGCTGCACCACATAGAAGGGGGGCAGTCACCGGATCTACTTACTGGAGAAGGAAAGAAAGCTCAGTTTGGTCCTGGCCCCTAGCTCTCCCCACTGTACCACAGTTTGTGTGTCCTGGGGTCTGTCCGCCGTCCGCTTGCCAGACTCTGGGCTCCCAGAGGGTAGGCTGAGGTCTGGGACAAGCCTGAGGACGACAGTGCCCCTTGGCCCCACAGACATAAACTGCCCACGTACACCTCCACTGAGGGACAAACACACTGAACGATGGGCCCCCACGAACACACCGGTTCTGATAAGCTCAGCACAGCAGCCCTCAGTGGGAGCGATCGATGACACTGTCCGAGCTCCGGGCGTGGGTAGCTGCTCTGCGGGTGTGATCTCGCAGGATCCTCACAACGTTTGGTGAGCATCATCCAAGATACAGATGAGGAAATGGAGGCTCGGAGAAGTGAAGTCACTTGCCCAAGGTCACACAGCCAAGAGGGGCAGCTCCATCTGACAGGACTGTGAGGGGCATGGGATGCAGAACAAAGAAGATCTAATGACTACGAGCAAGAGAGCGGGATGCAAGGAGGGGGTGCAGAAACCTGACACCTAGATGGAGGACCAGGAGGGGCCCCCACAGAGCTGGGGGCCAGGGCCAGGGTGAACAAGGCAAGGGCAGAACTGGAGATGGCACGCTGAGCTCCTGAGCTGCCAGGACCAGGACGGGAGATGGTGGGTGAGGCCAGGGTTGACTCTCACCTTCTCTGGACTCGCTGAAGGGCTCTTGGTTGTGGGGTGCCATGTGGGGAGGGCAGAGGCTTCGGCAGCCACCTGCTCCCTGACGCAGAAGAGCAGGGCGGAGATTGCGCGGGGGAGGAGGCCCATGAGATGAGCCAGGGATTGATCTGACAAGGTCCTAATCAAATGGTCAATATCGCTGACCTGACCACTTAACCTATTGATAAGCTGGCAAGGATGGAGCAGGCGGCGAGCAGGCTCAGGGAGGGAGGCAGCAAGAGGGCTGGGGGAGCCTGATGGGGCAGCGCCTGCCATATACCAGGCCCACAGCACGCCTGGGTCTCGGGGCATGGGAGAGGGTGGTGTCCGCCTCCACACCCGCCTCCCCTCTGACAAATCAGGTGTCTTCTGCCTGGAGGCTTCTACCCAAGCCCCTCCCTCCACTCAGGGCCCCTCGGCCCCACCCTGAGTGAGGCTGGGAACCATCCCAGCACCCAAGCCACCCCCAGATGCCCTTGGATCATGCCTTAGCTTTTCGCACATGTGAGAGACTTCTCCTATGAGCCTCAGTGTCCTCATCTGTTAACTGGGGATAATTATAGCAGGGGATGCCAGAAAACAACCTAGGTATCCTACAACTGGGGTCTGGTACAATCAATGATGGTATGGCAGCCACACAGAGGAGGATCGCAGGGGTGCAGAAAATACAACTGAAATAAATTCATTGACAAGGGAGAGATGGTTCTTAATCCCTTATTAAGAAGGAGAAAAGGCAGGTTATAAACCGGCATGTAGCATATGATCCCATTTTTATGAAACACACATACGCACATTTTCTTTCCCCCAAAGAAAAAACAAAATTTAAAGCAGAAGTCAGAATTCTGAGTTTGGCCCCAGGCATCTGAATTTTAATACATTCTTTGGGTAAACTTGTAGGCATACTCCCATTTGAGAAAAAGCTATCTAGAAGGACAGATATCAAAAAGTTAATTTTTTAAAAATTTAACTGAATTACCGTGGTGGCTTTTTTTCTCATCTCTTTAAATATCTGCATTTTTTATTTTTTCTAAAATGAACATGTGTCACATCAGTTAACATTTGTTTGTAACTGCAAAAAGTCAGGCAAATGAACCCTGCATCAGCAGGAGCATGGCTAGGCACTCAGTGGGGCACGGTGAGCTCCCTTCCCTTCTCTGTCCCCCTTCTCTTTCCCAGCCAGACTTGTCTTATGTCCCTCTGTGTCCAAGCGCAGCAGAGGCCAGTGCCCTGGGAACAGGAATTAATCCAAAGTCTGCTGAATAAAGAAATGCTTACTCCTCCGGTTTATCCTCTGTTAGACAGGGCAGGGTAGGACCAAGCCAAATTCTGTGCCATGTCCCCTCTTCAGGGAACTGGCTGAGACCTTACAGATGGGAGAAACAGCTGGAGGGGAAGCTGAGGCCCAGAGGGAGGAAAAACATTTACTTAAAGTCACATAGCTGATTGTGACAGAGCCCAGACCCAGGCTGGGGCTCCTGGCTCCTGGGTCGAGCCGTCCCACTGCCAGGAAGGGAGAAACTTCACAAGCAAGTAGGCGTGCAGGCCAGCGGACTAGAGACAGAGCACGCGCTTCCGTGGGGCAGAAGAGCATGGTGGCCGAAAGCAGGGCTGCTGCCGCCTCACTGTGACCCTGGGCAAGTCACTTCACCTCTCAGCCTCAGTTTGCTCAAACACAGAATGGAGATAATAAAACCTGCCTCACAGCGCTGGTGTAAGGGGTCAACAGGACCACGCTTATAACCGACTTAGCAGAGGACCTGATGCGGAAAGGGCCAAGTGAGTGGTGGAAATGGTATAGGGATTGTCAGCCACAAATACTGTAAGTGAGTAGAACAGGAGCGGGGCGGGAGGGAACACAGTGGGCTGGGAAGGGAGAAGGTACGAGCTGATAATGTTTTCTGGTGAGCAAATGCCATGAAGAGATCTGGCTAAATATCTTCCTTCCTTCCTTCCTTCCTTCCTTCCTTCCTTTCCTTCCTTCCTTCCTTCCTTCCTTCCTTCCTTCCTTCCTTTCCTTCCTTCCTTCCTTCCTTCCTTCCTTCCTTCTTTTCCTCCTTCCTTCCTCCCTCCCTCCCTCCCTTCCCTCCCCTCCCCTCCCCTCCCTCCTTCCTTCCTTCCTTCCTTCCTTCCTTCCTTCATTTTTTCCTCCCTCCCTTCCTTCCTTCCTTCCTTCTTTTCCTCCCTCCCTTCCTCCCTCCCTCCCTCCCTTCCCTCCCCTCCCCTCCCTCCCCTCCCCTCCCTCCCTTCCTTCCTTCCTTCCTTCCTCCCTTCCTTCCTTCCTTCCTTCCTTCCTTCAGTATTTCCTGCAGCCAATTCTAGGCCAGACCCTGCGCAGGTCCTACAATTCAGAATCGAAGAATGGAGGCTCCCCCTAGGTTATGAAGGGAAATTTGGGATGGCTTGGCTGGGGCTCTCACCTGAGTGCTGCTGCCTCAGGGGCCTCTGCACCATCCCTTGGGACTTCTGCTGACAGGGGCTGATACAGGAGCACAAGCCCCAACCCGATGAGTGTGATAAGGTAGGTTTGCGCGTGTGTGAACACACACTGCAAGAATAAGCTCTGTGCCGACAGGCTATGTTCCCTTTGTGACACACCCCTGTGCCCTGGGCAATCCACTCTGGGGACATACCACCATCAGGTTTTCTCCTTCCATTTCTTTTTAATGGAAAAAAAAAGTTCAAAGCACCCAGCCCAATGCCTCACACCTGCCATGTACCAGATAAATAGCGTTATTATTAGCATCATCATCACACACCTGATCACTCTTCATCCCCACAAAAGCCTGATTTTGCCAAGGAGGAAACTTGAGGCTTAAATGGAGTGATGTGATTTCCCCATGGCCACACAGTGAGATGCTCCAAGCAGGTGTGTGTGACAAAACAGCCTGGAGGTCTCCCCTTCCCTGGGGGTGGGGGGGGAGAAGGGGGAAGGGCAACAGGGGAGCAAGGTGAACAGGTGTGATGATTGCAGATAAGGATGAGTTGCCTGAGGGAGGGAAGTATTGCAAGGGAGACAGAAGGTAGCGCACAGGCCCCGAATGATGGGCTCGGAGTCTGGCTGCTCCGAGGCTCAGGCAGAAGGTGGTTGGACTTACCAGTATCCCTACAGCACTGGTAGGTGCAGCCCCCCAAGGTGAGCCACCTCCACTCCTGTCTGGCACAGCAGATGTCCAGTGCCACCATTATATTGGGCAACCAGGATGAAAGGGGACCCAGTGGCTCCTGTTCACCTAACAAAGATCCACTGGGCACTTACTGGGTGCTGAGCACCATTCCAGGCACGAAGAAGACAAAGTAAAGTCCCTGTCCTTGTGGCATTGACCTGCTAGTGGAGGAAGAGATGCAACAGACAAGGATACATACTTAAGAGCCAAGAAGAAAAATAGACCAGGTGAAGGAGTAGCTTACGAGATGCTGTTATGTCAGTCTGAACATCAGGAAAGGTCCATCAGGGCAGGTAGGTTTCGAGTGGTAGCCCAGATGAAGTATGTGGATAAGAGCTTTCCCGGCAAAGGAAACAGCAGATGAAAAGGCCCTGAGGCAGGAACAAGGCTGATGTGTTTGAGGGAAAGCAAGGCCAGAGTGGCCTCGGCTTCCAGAGGCAGGAGGAAAGGAGTCGAAGGTGAACAGGCAGGTGGGCACGAGCTCACGCTTGGCTTCTTAGCCAAGCGTGGTAAGGGAATGACAGGTTTTCTTGCTGTGGCAGATGAGGGTTGGTCTCATCTTCAAAACTCAGGCTCCATGCTCACTCCTTCCCCACACACCCTGTGGGGCCTTCTGAACCATTCATTCTCTAAGAATAAGCTCAATAAACCCTTGCAATCCCCGACAGGGCTTTGTCAAGGCCGGCCTCCCCAGGCTGAGAAGGCTCTGGCTCATCCATGTGCCCTGGCACCCAGCTCAGGCCTGGCCGCCAGGGGCCTCAGAAAACAGAATGTCAGTGGTCTCTAAGGGGGACTGTAATCCTTGACCTCTCACTCCCAATGAATCCCTGTGTGAAAGCAAGCTATAGCCTATTTGACTGCCCAGTGGCCAAGAGGTGGGTAGAGCTGGAAGCAAGGGTTAGCGGTCTGCCCTCTCCCTGGCCAGGCCTTGTCCAAGGTTCCCAGAGTGACTGGGCAGGGCGGCAGGCCCCTCCCTTCAGATCTTCACATCCTCATCCTGTACCCCCTCCATGCCAGACTCTGAGGGGTCTCTGATTAGTGCCCAGCTCACATCCAGCCGAGTCCCTCCTCAAGACCTTTCCCTGCCTCACAGCCCTTCCCAGTGATGTCAAGCCTCATCTCTCATCCCTCCCTGCACACACCATACTTGCTCACACCTCTGTGCCTGTGCACAGGAAGCACCTCCGTTTGCAAAGCCCTCTGCCTCTCCTTTTTTCTCTGGACCCTGCCCACCCTTCTCATGTCACCTCCTCAGTGCGGACCCTGAATGCTATGAACCTCTGTTGAAGCCCAGAAATCTGAGCCCCAGAGTTTTCTAGAGGGACATTGAGGCACAGTGGGGTAGGAGCAGGGACATCTGTCTCCTGAATTCTTTGTGCCTGTGTGGCCTCAGTGAGTTTTGGGAGGGATGTGTATGCACATTTAGAATCTGTGTTGTGTCTACCTCTCAGCTTAAATGTCCCTTCCTCAGAGGTGTTACACTTGACCCACCGATCTAAACCAGTTTCTCCCATGATCCCCGCCCATAGTCCCCTGTTCCTTTCCTTCCCAGATGTTATCATCACTGAGAACTAACCACACACTAAGGTCAGATCAGTGCCAATCCTGTTGGCTTGGATCTCTTGGAGAGCAAGAGATCTGTCTGTAAATCACCGTATCCCAGCTCATAAGGTAGGGCCTGGCTCATATGCAGCTCAGTCCCCGTGTGATGAGTGAATTCACTCCGTGAATGTTTCAAACCTGAGCATCTACCCATTTTCATTTCACTGTGTGCTATAACTCAGGATGTGTCCCTTCCAGTCACCATGTATGGCTTCCCCGCGGGACTTCTGAATGGGCACGTGGGCTGGGTGCCACCGTGTTTTAGTACTTGTGTCTGTATATTTTCTGTTGAAACAAAAATCTCCACGTGAGGAGCACCCTGGTGTTGTGGTGCTTGCCTTGCCCTGTGAGTCTCCGTACCTGCATGCATGTGTGGACGTCTGGACTTTCAATACCTTTGTGTGAATCTGCTTATCCTTGTTTCTAAAGCTGGTGTGTCCATTTCAGCATCTCTGGAGGCATGTGCACAAACGTCTGCGTGGACCTGGAACCTTTAGTCTAATGCGTTTTCTCAGAGATGCTCTGACCAAGGGTGTGCGTATCTGGGTCTCAGGACCCAGGCTATACCTGTCTGTCATGTGTCTGTTTCAGAACCACTGCCTGTGTCTGCATGTGTATTTATCTCAAAATTTGCTTGTGCATCTGTTCAAGACTTATGTAGCCTCTGTAGTTTGCAGAGAGAAAGACAGAGGTAAAGAGATTGTGCATGTGCATGTGTGTATGTGTGTGTATGTGGTGGGGGGGACACATGGACATGTGTATACCTGTGTATCTCTCTTCCCCTGGCTGCTGCTGCCTTCCCAGTGTGAATGCGTTCCTATTCTCTGTCTCTATCTCACACACCCACCATGCTCATATGTGCCATGCGGGTGGGGAGGGGGCCGGGGTGTCAGCAAGCTCCTGTGTCACAAGGTTAATTTCTCCGCAGCCAGGCAGACTGGGCCCTGAGGGGAGTGGTGGGGGAGGGGCTGGTCCCCACAGCCCCTCTGATAAATATGTATTTGGGGCTGCTGTGCTCAAAGGTCATGGGGGGAGAAGGAGGAGGAGGGGTGGTCTGTACCGCCGTGCTGCTGGGTTCCAGCCAGGCCCAGCACGGGTTGCGTGACCCCCTCTAGAAGGATGATAAGATGCAGGAAGATGGCCCCCTCGTCTGATCTGGCCCACCCCACACACAGCCATGTTCAGAGAGGGATGCTATTGTAGACAAACAGATATTCAAACTCTGGAACAGGCAAGCACAGGAGCCCACGCCCGCCGAAACCCAGACAGAGGCTCAAAGGGATGCACAAAGATGGCCTCGTGGAGAGCTGGGAGTCCACAGCCAGACCCATTTCCTCTCCCTTACCCCAACCTTCACCCCAATACCAGAAAAAAAATGCAAGCGCACAAGAGTGCTTAGCATCTCACAATAAGAAAGGTCCCTACACATGCGATATACACACGCACATTTGGACACAAAGGTGCACAGGGTCCAACAAGAAAGGTCCTGAGCACTTTGTGGGTGGGCAAGTATACACACGCACACACACACACACACACACACACACAAAGGCACACATAGATGCACACCAAGAGTCCTGAAGACACAAAGTTCTATAGAGGTAGGTGCCCACTGACAATTGCAGACAAACACACATACACACACACACTCACACATACAAAGACCCCAAGACACACACAGGATGCACGGAGCAGCCGGGCTGGGAAACCCACCACCCTGCAACACGGCCGCTCCGGCCTTTTCCCTATTGAGGTGAGAATGGCCGCCTGATCTCTGGTCCATGGCCCCCAACCAGCTCCAGCCAAACGCGCCATCATTTGTCCCGCCCCGAGTCACATCAATTGTCGAGCCTCCTTTCCTCGCTGACCGGCCATCTCGGCCATCGGCAGCCTCGGCCATTAGCCAGCTCCCGCCTCTGGCCTGCATTTGTTGAATCTCCCTTACCTGGCAGAACTGTCCAGACCAATGGAGCCCTTTCAGGGTCTGCCCGACCCTCTCCTCAAGGGAGTCTGATGTCCCCTGTTGTGTGACCTGCGGCCCATGCCTCAGGGCAACCCCCCCTCAGCACACTACTCAGGCTGTCATTTTTCAATGACCGCTGGCCACGGTGGTTCTGGTGGATCATGAGGCTGTATATTTGAGTGTGAGTGTGTGTGTGTGTGTGTGTTGTGTGTGTGTGTGTCTGCTTGTAGGCACGTGTGTATGGCTGGTGGGGTGGCTACAGCTGTGCTTTAAGTCAAAGGGAGTGTGTGTGTGTAAGGGGTTAGGATGTCAGCAGCTGTGCTTAAAGTCAGAGTGTCTGAGTGTGTGCTTGTGCATATGGGGGGAGTTAGGGTATCAGGGGCCATGCTTCGTGTGCGTGTGCATGCATGTGCACTTGTGTGTATGCTCTAATACAGGGAGTGACAGGTCTGGGCTCGGCGTGCAGCGTGAGGGCTGTTTCTGTCTTGGGCACGGGGCCCGCGTGGTACAGGCGTCTGCTTCTCAAGCAGTTGTGAGCAAGTGGAGTGTGTCTCTCCCCGACTCCGTTGCCTGTGTTTGTGAAAGTGACAGATGCTGCCTCCCTGGCCTCTCTGCGGCGGATTAAGTCCGTGAATGCCACATGAGTCCGCACCCCGATGGGGGAGGGTCCCCAGCCTGCGCTTACGCTCACGTGTGTGGGCCACAGCCCTGAGGGTATCGGATCCTGGGGCTAAGTGCTAAAGTACCCCCCTTGTTGGTTTCTAAGAGGGAGATTGTGTCCGAACAGACACCAGGGTAAAGGGCTCCGTTTGTGAATGCACGTGCGCACTCATGTTCACACACTAGTCTGTGTTGTCCAAGGCACATTGTCATGAGATGCACATGTGTGCGAGTGATCACGTGCAAGATAGCTCCCTGGGGTCCTCCTGGATCAAGTTCAAAGTTCTCAGAGCCTCCACAGATAAACCCTACATACTGTGCCCACCTCTGCTCCCAGGGCCACGCCCCCAGTCTAGGCTGCTTCCTACCCCCTGCCTGCTCACCCTTTCTCAATGCCTGAGCATCCTCAAAGACCCGCTTCCCAGTTTAAACCCATGCCTCCCTCCATCTCCAGATTTCCAGTGACCCTGAAGCTCCCTTTGTGCTTTGGGCACCCAGATTCTTGTCTACGGCTGGTATAGGATCCACTCCCAAGTCCGTAGCTGGTGCCCAACAATCGTTTTCAGGTAAGGGGTGTTAATGCTGCCATTGTTTGATTACCTCAGGGAACTCACTGTACTTTAAGCGCTAGGTGACTCACACCACTCAATAAATACCTCTTGAATGTGGGGACCTAGGAGGTGGGGCCGCCACCTCCAGCCTCCCTCTGAGTATGTCAGAGCCGGGAAAGCTGCCTCCCTGAGGATCTCATGAAGGTGGGGCTGTGAGTGAGTGAGGGAAGGTGCACCTGCCTCTCAGGGCCACCACCTGTATCTGAGAAGGTGGATGCACAGCACCGGGCTCCCTGGCAGGGGCCATGGAGCACATGAGCACATCCGCAACCCTGTCTTTGAAGAGACCCAGGCCCAAACCATCACCAGTGGTGTGAGCGCTCAACCTTGCTCATTTGCTGGCTTTCCCTCCAGGATACAAAGCGAGACCCGGGTCCTCAAAGCCCTCGCTGAGCTATGTAAGGCATCCGTCCACCTGACAGGTCCTGGGAAACGATCTGTGGATGGACATCTCAGGGCACAGGGAGCAAGGGGGAAAGGGACAGAGCCAGAGAAAGAAAATGGTGCTGGGACAGCTAAGGGGAGAGGGACAGACCTGAGGACTGATCGAGTTCGGTACCAGGACCTCCATCCTAGCATGGCTTGGTGGTTTACGTACTGACAGACTCATGTGGACCTCAAGCCCTTCTCTGCGAGAGAGGCACCATCAGGGTTACCGTAAGAGCCGGGTGGCTGTAAGAGAGGCGGCATCTTCAGTATTATTATTATTATTAGATCAGGAGGGGTTGCGCCCAAGAGAAAAAGGACGAGTGATATTTAGAAGAAAGAACAGACCCCAGTCTGAGGAGACCCCACACCCACTCTCTCATCCAACAATTCTCCACACCCAGGTTTCTTAACCATTTCATTCCTGAAAAACAATCCTGGAAATTAACCAGCACATGCCAGACAGGGAAACGCTCCCTTGCCCCCATCAAAGTCCTCTGGTATAGCCATCTGTCCCCCTTTACAAGGTCATCTCACATAGTAGGATTATGCATCAGGGCTCTGACTAGCTCTGTGCAATGGGGTGCTGAGGTTGGGGCCCCTGGCTTGGCTGTCTCATTGGTGGGGAAGAGGGTTCTGGCCTACAGAGCCTGCATGTGAGAAGCGAGTGGGTATGAACCAGAACAAAGATGGCCTGGGGTGGCCACTGATGGACCCATTGGGAAAAATTCTGGCCAGCATTCTGTTTAGGATGTATAGACTAATCTCCCCCACTCCATGCACACACAGACACGAACACTGTGGCCGAGTTCTTTCCCTACCACAGCCCCTGCCACAGACACCCTCCATTTTCCCTGAAAAGATGGACAGAAGGAAGTGAGGCAGCCAAGGCCCCTGAGGATGGCACTGCAACGAGCCAGAGGGCTGGCCAGCAGCCTAGGGAGATGGGGACCTGGACCTCTACAACGGGCACGAACGGGCCTCTGTCCAGCATTACCCAGAAATCAGGAAGTAGACACAAAATTGTGTTACCGGTCACTGGAGAGCCTGTCTGCGGCCCTGCCATGGGACGCTGTGCCACCACAGAAGAACCAGGGACGGTTTCCCAGGGCGGGCTGACTTCAGGGAGGGGAACCCTCTTCTCATTTTGTTCCCTTGAACCCAGTTTCAAGGCTGCTGTGCAAGCAAGCTGTCAAGCCCACCCGTACACCCGCAGCCCTCTCCACATCTCTCATCACCGCACCCAGAACCTGCTTCACAAAGGCACCCCTCCACCCCGACCCGGGGCACAAGAGACAGCTAACAAGAACAATAATGACAAAACAATAATAATAGCTCTATGCAGAAACGGTACTTTCACACGTGACTTTATTTAACGTGCACCCTTGTGTGCACACACCACGTTCAGACCCAGAGCATGCATGAAGAGCCTCTTCTCCAACCATGCCACACGGCCAGATTCACACACCCACCACCGATGCCAAACGTGGCACACAGACCTGCACACACGTGGACGGCTGCCACATACAGAGCCAGAGCAAGCCTCCGAAGTGTACGCACAGCGACGGGTCCGTGAACATCAAGACAAGGGAAGTATCAGTATAAACACACACGCCGACTCCCTCCTGCATATGTATTGCCCACAAATGGGGACCCCAGTACCTGGCCCCCCAATGAACCCACATGTCATGTTCCACACCTTTGGCTCCACACTCTGCCAAGGCTCCCAAGCGCTGCACATAGTCAGTCTGTCCTGAGCACCTCTCGCAACGCACACAGGCCTTGTGCACAAGCACACTGCCGCCGTGGTCAGACTGTGCACACCAGCCCCCCACTGCGCACTGACGCTATACTCTCCCCTGTTCCCGGAGGGAGGGGGGCAAATTCACTTGACAGTATGGCAAGAGACTAAAAGCTACCGAGTCAAGTGGCTCATTGGGTCTTTCTCTAAATCCAGGACCCACTCCCAACTCCGCAGGCCCCATGATGGAGGGAGAAAGCGGGGAGTGGTCGGCAGGCCAGAGGCTTTCTCTTAGGATCTTTTACCTAGGGCTCAAAAGCTCCGAGGACCCGCTAAGCTGGACCTGGCCCCAATTTCCCCGCCTTTGGCTTCCCACTAGCCATCCATGTCATTTTCTCCGGTGTCCACACCCTTCTCTCTCAGTGGGGCTGAGACCATAGCCATGAGCCCTCACTTAAGGTCTTCCCCTCCCCCTCCCATAGCCCCACTGAGCATTCAGCAAGACTTCTCTAGGAGGCCAGAGGAAAGAGGGGGTGGCGCTAGAACCCCTAGGGCAGACCCAGACCCCCAGCAAGGAAAAGAGTGTAGATACACATGGGGGTGTGGAATACGGGTTAAGCTTGTGGGAACTTAGGGGATTCTTGTCTTTGCACCGAGCCCCTCTCCCTGGCATGCTGTTTAAGCCCAATGCTACAAAAGTAATGAATAAATGGAACTGAAGGAGGGGGTAGAAAGGAAGGGGCGAGAGAGGAAATGAGTGGCAAAGAGGGAGAATGAAAAAGGAAAAAAGGGAAACGGGGGAAAAAAAGAGAGAAACAGGGAGGAGTGGAGAGAAGGAAGAAAAGAAAGGAAAATTGGTGGGGGAGCAGGGGAGAAGGCTTTGAGAGCAGGAAGACAGAGAAACTGGAAAACAGGGAGGAAGAGAAACCGGCAAAGGGGGGTGGAGAAAAAGGGCCGAGTAAAGACAGGAGAGGAAGAAAAGAGAAGGGAGCAAAGAGGCAGGAGGAGGCAGCTGAGGGGTTCCCCAAGTTACAGACTTTGCCCAGAGAGCTGAGGGGCGCACCCTGGCTCCCCAACATCACTCCCGGACCCTGGAGCTCCACTGTCCACCTCTCCTGCTGGAGACGCCACCCGCCTCTCCGTGCCCCATCCCAGCGGCTCCCTCTTCCCGTCCTCCACCCTCCGGTAGTCCAAGGCACCCCTTTTCTTTCTTTGACCCCTCATTCCCTCCCCCTCAGCCTTTTCTCCTTCCCTGTGCCCTCTTACCTCTCCCCCCCATGCACCCTGCTTGCTTCGGAGCTTCAGGCAGCATCACCAACCACTACCCTCACCATCATCGTACTAAACCGGCCCCCGCACCCCCAGGAAAGAGGGGAAAAAGAAGGCGGCACCGCCACCAACCTTGACCCCCTCTCGCCTCATTTTCTCCACAGTGGCCCCTTCCCCAAATGCAGGGTCCAAAATGGGGACTCAGCCCAGCCCCGGGAGCCTCTCCAAAGCGCCGAAGCCGGCGGTAGCGGATGCCACCTCGCCTCTCTCTTCTCTGCGCTCGCTTTTTGTACGTGGTGGCCCCGGCCGCAATACGTTTTATTTTCGTCTTTTTATTGGTATTATTTTTTTTCCTTGCTCTTTTTCTTTCTTTTTTGGCCTGGGGACGACAGCGGAAAAACGCCCACCGCCTGGTCTCCTTCGCCAGCTCCCGGCTGTCGGCTCTTTCTCTAGCCTGCGCTCCTGTCTGCTCGCTCCTTTCTCTTCTGTCTCCGCTCGCTCGCTCCTGCGTCCTTTCAGCTCCGTCCTCAGTCTCTTCGCCCTACTGCCTCAGCTCCGCGCCTCTCCTTTCCCCATCCTTTTTGCCCCTTCTCCCCTTTTTCTGTCCCTCCTCTCCTCCTCTCCGTCCCCATTTCTTCCCAGTCTTCCCCCCCCCCAACACACACACACGCATATCTCTCCTTTGGTTCCCTCTCTGCCACTGACAGCAAGCCGACCACCCCCCTCGCCCCCAAATAATAAAAATACCCAGCCAGGGGGCAAAGCCCCGACGCCGGGCGCCAGGAGGAAGGCGAGGGGGCCGGGGCCGCGGTGGCGGCGGGCAGCCCGAGAGCGGAGAGCGGTGCGGAGCGAGCGGCGCCCGCCCGGCTCCCGCCCGGAGAGCTCTCTGCAATAGGCCGAGCCGGCTGCATTAAGCTTCTTGCAATCAATAAAGCGCGGGTCAGATTATGCAAAGCGCAGATATTAATATGCAAAGTTTTAAAGATTTTTAAATGGAAGGGCGAGCGTAGCGCGGGCGGGCGGGCAGGGGCTGCGAGGGGAGAGGGAGGAAGGGAGGGTGGGCGGGCGGGCGCGCAGGCGAGCTGGGGAGAGGAGGAGGCTGCCCGCCGCCCGCCCGCCCGGCTGCGCCGCGCCGCCTTGCCTTACCGCTGCTCCCATCGGTAGGCGCCGCTGTCTTCGCCATGCGCGTCAGCTGCACGGCTCCGAGGGGATGGCCGAGGAGGAGCCGCCGCCGCCAACGCTACCCCCGCTCCCGCTCCCGCTCCCGCGCCCGCTCGCTGCCTGCTGCTGGCGCTGCTCTGGCCGCTGCTCCTCGCCTGAGCTGCCGGCGCGAGCCCAGGCGCGCGCCATCCCCGGCTCCCACCTTGTCCCCATGGCAACCCGGGCCCAAGGATGCTCAGAGAGAGAGCGCGAGCGAGAGAGCGAGGGGGAGAGAGGGAGAGGGAGAGGGCGGGGAGCGCAGGGGACACGGAGGCAGAGAGAGGCCCGAGACCCACAGAGACACAGAGATACACAGAGACAGAGAGACACGGAGATACTCAGAGATATGTTGAAACAGAGAGAGGCAGTGACAGAGAAGGGAGAAAAGGAGAGTAGAGGAGGACACAGAGACGAGAAGCCCAGAGACCCACAGAGATATGCAGAGACACAAAAAGGCACAGAGAGACACAGAAAGAGACAGAGGGGAATGGGAAGGGGACTCAAAGGCAGGGAGACACCCCGAGGCCCAGAGACTCTCAGAGACACCCAGAGACAGAGACAGAAAGAAAAGGGAGAGGGGAGAAGGCAGAGAGCACAGAGGACACCGAAGCAGGGAAAGAGACAAAGAGATGCCCAGAGGCAGAGACACACAGAGATACACAGAGATACACAGAAACATATACACACAGGGACAGAGAGAGATGGGTGGGAAGCAGATGGGGACTCAGTAGCAGTGAGAGGCCCTAAGACCCAGAGACTCAGAGAAACACCAGAAGCAGAGACAAGGAGGAATGGAAGGTGTTGGGAGTACAGGGGACATGGGGCAGGAAGAGACTAAGAGACAGAGAGATGCCAGAGGCACACAGAAACATATAGATACTCACACAGCAAGGTTGGAGGGTGAGGGAGAGAGGTGGGGAGCAGCAAATGGGGACATAAAAGCAGAGAGAGACACCCAGAGACAAAGAGATAAGGAGAAGAGGTCCATGGAGAGAGAGGGATGAAAAGCCAGAAAGACAGCCACAGAGAAGACACACAGACGGGAGATACAGATAGTCATATATATACATATATATATATATATGTATATATATATGTATGTATGTATATATATATGTATATATATATACACATATATACACATATACACACACATATATATGTATATATGAGAGGTAGTATATATGTATATATATGTATATGTATATATATGACAGAGAGAAAGACAGGGAGACAGAGAGATGGAGGGACAAGAGAAATAGGTATGCAAGCATCAGAGATAGAAGAAAAAGCCACACTTGGAGAGAGGGGTAGAGGCAAGACGGAGTTGGAGAGACAGAGAAAGACAGGAACAGAGAGATAGATGCAGAGATAAGAGAGACATGCTGAATCAGAGAGATATGAAGAAACAGCCATGAGAGAGAGAAGGAAAGACACTGACAGAGACCCAAAGATACAGAGACTGAGAAAAGGACACAGAGAGAGAGACAGAAACATGATTAGTGAGATGCAGATGGAAACAGTGAAAGAGACATAGGGATTCTGAGAGAGAACCTAAGAAACAGAAAGAAAGAAATATGCAAAGAGAGACACAGGCAAGAAAGAAAAAAAGACAAAAAGAAATCCAGAGACAGTGAGAGACAGAAAGCAAAGAGGGAGATTTAGAGACCCAAAGTGATGCAGAGAAACACAGAGATACAGAGAGAGACATAAACAGACTGCAAGAGACAAGGAAGGAAAAACCTAAGGAGACAGAGAGATACTGTGAGGAGACAGAAAAACATGGGAAGAAGCTTTCTGGTAGACAGAGATCCACAGGAGACACAAGACAGAGACAGCAAGAGATAAACGGAGAGTTGAAAGTAGAAAATAAGACTTGGGAAAAGGGATGGGGCAGGACAAAGAGACAGAGCCTAGGGCAGGCAGAAAGGGGCAGGCAAGGGTGAGGGCAGAGACCAGGAGAGTGACAAGTGGGGCTAAGGGAGCACCAAGAGGAAGAGGGCAGGTTCTGGAACAAGAACAGCGGGGAAGAGGGAGAAGGGAAACAGGAGGCAGCATCTGGTCCCTGAGCACCTCCCCTGTGGCAAGCACAGTAAGGCTGAGGAGGAAGAGGACGGCAAGGGGGACTGAAGGGGAAAGGACCCTGGGCCAGAGGAAGGTCTGCGCTGGGTCTGGGGTGGGGGGGTGGTACGTGGCTTCCTCCTCCTGCCGGCAGGGGCATGGAGGTGCAGGGAGGAGGATGGGGCTGTGAGTGGTACCCACACCGGGAGGGGGACTCCGGGGAGGGAGGGAGGAGGAGAAGGAGGCCGCGGGTATACGCTGCGCGGTCTTGGCTCAGCAGCTGCAGCCCCCGACGCTTTGTTACCCACACTGCTGCCCCATGCGGACTGAAAGGGCACACGGGACCCTCAAGACGTGTGCGTGAGAGAAACGTTAGAATCACCAACTGCCCACGTGTACAAAGAAGGCTCCCGGACCTACACTGCAAGTGCATAACAGAAATAAATACTGGAAACACCTATCCCGCGGGCGTACAAAGTAAGTACATGGGACCTGTGCAGTGGGCATAACAGACTCAGAACTACCCACTACCTGCTGTATGCAACAGCCTCTTGGGACCCACACTGTGCGCTCAGCACAAACGAATGCAAGAAGCAGCTACCCTATCCTGTGTGCACACAAAATAAGTACAGCGCATGCATAACACAGAACCAGTTAGTACCCCTGTACAGAGCAGGCCCCCAGGCCCTACCCTGCGTGGGCACAACACAGATAAATAAGGAACCGCCTGCACCACCAAACTGAGCACACAGCACCAACGGGGCATGGACGTGAGGGCCCCGGAGCCACACACCAAGCAGCTTCCCGGAACTCATGCTGTGCGCACAACACAAATGAATGCAGCGATGGCCATGCCTATAAAGCAGGCTCACGGACCTGTGACCTCCCTCGTGGGAGAAGGTCCTGGAGACTCACAGAGTGCACATAACACAAGTAAATATTTTGCATACAAAAGCACATGGGTCCCAGTAGTAAGGAGGGAACTAAAAAAAGTGCCTATGATGACAACACAGGATCCGCACACCCCGGAAGGAGCAGGAAGCAGCAGGGGGCCCTGCTATGAGTATTCCTGACAGGCTCCTGCGTGCCCCCTTGTGTACGTGCAACAGAGGAGCTACAGACATCTGGATGCCACTAGAAGGCCAGCTCCCAGCAAGGGTGGGGGCCAGGATGTGCCCTCATTTGCCTCACCCCCCGCACCTAAAACACAGCACATTGTGAGGGCCCAACCTTCTAAGGAATGGCCAAATACACAATAATTATGTGTCGGACGAGTATGCACTAAGCACAGGAGTGCTGATGTTAAGGCTCCAGAAACGTTGATCCGATACATGAAGTCCATGTCAGACACCTGCCAGACAGTCAGTATGTTAAGCAGTGGTTTGCTGCCTACGTATGATAGGTATCTCTTAATACCCACATTAAGCAGAACCTGACATTCCTTGCACACTTACCAAAGGCAAATCCAGTAGGTGACTCAAGCAAGCCTAGTCTAGGGTGAGGGCTGTCCTAAGTGCTCTGGAGAGATCCACCCGCCTCGGTCATAACCCCATGAGGGCATATGCAGCCTGCATGCACACGCCAGCCACACGCAGGGACATATGCCCACAGCCGGCACAGCACAGGGAAGACGCATGTGCTCTCCCTGCTCCTGAGAGGCCCCGTTCCAGAAGTACTGACATCCTCTGACAAGTGCATGCACTTGCAGGTCTGGGTGAGGGCCATCTCTGGGTATATGTGCGCACTCTTGTACCTCTACCTGAGAGAGTGAACTTCTGACTGAATTTGTGTGTGAGTGCTTAGCTCTCACACGCTCCTCGTCCCGCCCGTTCACATTTCAGAAACGTGTGTAAAATAACAGCACCTGGTGAATATTAAGTGCAGTATACTGGAAGCAGGAATACTCTGAATCATGTGTGTAGGCACTGGAACGTACCTCCAGACAGATGTACACACTCACTAATGCCGCATATCTATTCCTGCATCTGTGGCTACCTATCTGTGTGTGTGTACATCCTTGTGTCTGGGTCACAAGTCTTGGGTCTCCCTTACAACCTCCAAGGATAAAGGGGGTAGGATAAGAGAAACAGAGGCACACAGAGGTAGAAGGAAGGAAACCAGAAGGAGGAGGGAAGTGGTGCAGGAAGAAGGGGAAAAAGAGAACTAGAACCTAACAGGACCTCAGGAAGGAAGGGAGGAGGCCCTGGGGACAGAAGTAAATGGGGAGAGCCTGCGTGAGAGAGGAGGAGCGTGAGGGCAGGAGAATGGGCGAATGCACTGGAGGGGAAGGAAGCGAGGCCGGGAGAGGGAAATACGAGGTGAATGGGGACTAACTGGAGAATGGTGAGGACACAGGATGAGGGTGTTAGGAAGAGAGAAGGGGACTGGGTAGAGGAGAAGGAAGATGGGAGATGGAGGGAGGGAGGCAAGGGAAAGAAATAAGAGCAGCAGATTTTTCTGGTCTGTATGAAATTTAGAGGTTCCCCCAAGGGCGCCCCATGGGAAGGTGTTTGAGGTGGAGGGCAGGGGGACGAGGGGAATGACAGGAAGCAGAAGAGAGAAGGGAGGAAAATTGTAGTGTAGCTCCCCAGGTTGGGGCCCTAAAAGGGACTCTGAGAGACAGGCCCCTGAGGCACAGAGAAGGAGGGGCACAGAGCAGGCCCTGGAGTAGAGACTTCTGAAGTGAGGAGGGTCCTGGAGGAGGCGGAAGAAGGAGCCAAGAGACTGATGAACTCTGGGAGGTGAGGGCTCAATCAAGGGTACAAAGACTTCCAAAGGCCAGAAGGAAGCTGAGATGGGCAGGGTTAGGGAACCAAAATCCGAATGGAGGGAAGAAGCTCAGAAAGGGCAGAGGGGCAAGGGGCTGCTGACTGAAAATGGCCGGGCAAATGGAGGAGCAGCTGGAGGCAACAGGAAGGCCACGGGCATCCTGTAGATGGGCCCTGCTTTATGCACATCCCAGGGCAGAAGCACTTCTGGGTTGGCTCTCCAGAGCATTCCAACCAGTTCCGTTTAAGAAACGTCCCCGAGGGCTCCTATGTGCTGGGACTATGCTGCGAGCTGAAGACACAGGTGATCGAGGCACGACTCTGCCCTCACAAAGAGCCTGGTCTGGGGGAGAACAGACAATAAATACACAGTCACTGACACACACGGCGACACAGACGAAAGCCCACAATACAGTGAAAGAGGCTGGGTACAGAAGATAACATACTGTAGGATTCCATTTATAAGACATTCTAGGCAAAGCAAATCTTTAGTGACAGAAAAGCAGATCAGTGGTTGGGAGCGGGAGGGGACTGTGGCGAAGGGCCAAGGAGGGAATTTTGGGGGGAATGGAAGTGTTTTGCATCATGTTTGTGGTGGTGGTTACATGACTCTGTGTGTGTGTGTGTGAGAGAGACAGAGAAACTTAAAATTGCTTTCGTACTCTTAAAATTGGTGAATGTTATTTTATTTAAATCATACGGCAATAAAGCTCACCAAAAATAAATAAATAAGCAATTACAAGTCAGAACATTAAGACTTGAAATCGGGAAAAAGCAGGGCTCTGTAGGAGCCAAAAGGAGAAAGAGCGGGCAGTGAAGGAGGGTTTCCGGGGTGAGGTGATGCCTGATAAAAGACCTGGGGGATGAGGCGGGGGTGAGGCATTTCCATGGAGGACTTTCACATGGAAGCAGTTGAGAACTGAGAAAAGTTCAGTATGTACTGTGCACTGAACGCACGCAAGACTATCAAGAAATGAGCGTAGAGACAATCAAGGTCCAAAATGAAAACCCCATGACTATCGGGAATGCCATGTTGAATAAGCCCCACCTGCATACCTAAGGCCCATGAAAGGGAAACTGCAAGACAGGACTGGGAATTGCTAATCTGCCCCTGTCCCCACCACGGAAAGGGCTTCCTTTCCCTGCCCTTCCAGAATTTCTTCCCTGCTCCCTTCATGTGGCCACATCCCTCCCCCTAGGAAACAGCCCCTGCAATAGGCAGCACCTAAGTCCCTGCACACAGCCCACTTCTACAGGCCCTGCTCGCTGGTCTTAGAGAATCTCTCCCACCTGGATTCTGTGCGGCCACTGCCCCCTGGTGGCTGGAGTGATGAATTACCGAGGACGAAAGGACAGTCCCAAGGCCAGGCCTAGTGTGTCCCTCCAGAGCTCAGTCCAAGCCACTCCCATTGCTGTCCCCACTCCCAGAAGATCTCCTCCTTGCTAAATCCAATGTCCTATCTGACTTTCCTTCTCTGCAGCACATGGCCACAACCATCTTTTAAAAATCCTCTACGTGGAGCGCCTGATTCATTTATTTCTTAATAAACCAACTGGATCTCAAAAGGAGAGGAGAGAGGGGAGGGGAGGGGAGGGAGGAGAGGAGAGGAGGGGAGGAGAGGAGAGGAGAGGGGAGGGGAGGAGAGGAGGAGAAGAAAATCCTCTTGGCATCTAATAAAGCTCACTTCCTTGGTTCTCCCCCTTGGTCTCTGCAGCTCTCCCTGGGTGAATCATTCCCCTCCACACAACTGCCTTCTCCAATGCTGGTAAGCCCAAACCAAATTAAGTCTCCGACTTATCCCTTTCTCCTAAGCTTCAGACCCAGATATCTAGCTACCTCCTGGACTCCCAAAGACCCCCTCAAAACCAACACGTCCAACCTGAACAAGCACCTTTCCCACCATGCCCCCCAGACCTGGGTTCCCTCTCCCCATAGTGGCAATTCCATCTGACCAGGTGTTCGAGTCAGAAAAACACCGCCCAGTCTTGACAGCCTCTTCCTCACATTCACATCCAAGTCTGGCTCAAAATCCCATCCAGTTCATTTACCTCCTTAATATTAAGATGAGCCATATGAAAATTGCCAATCATCAACTGGCTTTTTCTTATAAAACAGTAATTTCATAGAATTCAACCTAATATTTCTCAAATATATCTTCTCGTCTCTCCCCTGCTGGTGGTGTCCTAGTTCAGGCTTCATACCTCCTGTTCGCCTGTTACACCTGCTTCCTACTGGGCTCCTGGTCCCTTTCTAATCCATCCTCCACACTGGCCACTGGGGTGATTTTTCTTCAATATGGCTCTGATCAAGTCACCCCCACTTCAAACTCTGTCAGGGCTCCCCGTTAACAACAGGATGAAAGCCAAAACTCCTTAGGCAATTTTTCAGGCGCTTTGCGATATCTGGCACCCCTCCTCAAAAGTAACTCAAAAGTTACTGCCCCTTTGTACCCTGTACTCCAACCACACCAGATCAATATCACTTCCTTGAATCTCCCTCCTCTTATCTCCTGGCCTTGGCACATGCTGTTCCCTATAACTGGAATGTCCTTCCCACTCTTTTTCCCCTGGCTAACTTCAATTCGACCTTAAGGACCACCTCACATATCCTAGGCCATCATAAATCTCTAGTTTATACATGGTGTATTCAATGCACACAGCTGAAGTGCCTGTATAAGAACGACCTCCATGGGAGGTTGTTGGGGATGCAAAGGGGAAGAGGGTACAATTGCTGCCCTCAAGAGCTCATGGTCCAGTAAGAGAGACAAACACATCAATAAATCAAAACAACACAGTGTGCTGGGACACAAAACCAGCCTGGGGAAATTTTCTTGAGTTTTAAAGGGGGTATAGTTCTCCCAAAGTTGGAGGGGCATAAAACTCAGAGAGGAAAGCAAAAACAAAAGCATGCACGTGAGGAAGAGCAAATCGTGTGCAGAAAGGCAGTGGGTTTGCTAAAGTATAAGCTGTGAGAGAAAGACACTGCTGGAGAGGCTGAATAGGGCCCAGTCATTAAGCATCTTTTGATGTCAGAGGCCATGGTGAGGGTTGCATCAAGGGCAGCTTTGCATTTTCAAGAAGATGCATTTGAGGAGGCAAGAATAGAGGCAAGAAAAATCAGGAAGGCGTTGCAATAGCTTAAACAAGAGGTGCTAAAGGCTGGTATGATGACGTAGATATCAGAAGCACAGAGGAGGTGACAGGTTTGAAAAACTTTGAGGTGATGTGAGCCAGCTAGCTTTAGGTTTGGATATGAGGGAGAAGGAGATGATGGCCATACATCTCGCCTGGATGCCTGGGTAGATAGATGGAGATGCCATCCATTGAGCTGGGAGATAAGAGAAGGAAGCATGGAACTTATTCAATGAAGTTCTTCTGAAACCTCTTGAGGTGTCCAGGGGACACGCCCTGGGTCCAGCAGTCTGTGTTGGTTCTGCAGTCAATATTAGTATACATTTGTATGCAGTATTGTGGAGACAGATCTGGGCTGAAGATTTTGGCATCATCAGCATACAGGTGATAGAATCAGGAGAGTGGATGACATCCTTCGGGAAGGACATGTAGAATGAGGAGAGCTATGGGCCAAGGAAGGGGCCCAGGGGAGGAGCCAAATTTCAAAAGTTGGCAGAGGAAGAGGACTCCCTATAAGACCAGAGAAGGCGCTGACAGACAGGAAGGAGACCCACAAGTGCTATGTCACGGAGCTGTGGTAGGCAGCCTCAAAAATGCCTCCAGTGACTCTGCCTCCTGGTACCCATGCCCAGGTATGATCCCCTCCCTGTGCGTGTGGGTTGGACCTAGTAAAGAGAATATGGCAGAAGTGACGGGATGTCGTACCTGAGATTAGGTTATAAAAAGACGTGTGCGCATGTCTCTTTTTCCTCTTCTCTCCTGTGTCTGCCCATCTGTCTGTCTCTCGCGCGTGCCCTCTCTCTCCCTCTCTCTCAAATTACCCATCCCGAGAAAACCTATGCCGTGCTATCCCCACACACATATAACCAGGGCCTTCAGAAGAGACCATACCCCTCAGCTGATGGATTCCTGACCTACAGAAACTATAAGATATTAAATGTTTGTTGTTTTTGAAATGCTAAGTTTTGGGTTAATTCGTTATGCAGAAGCCAAGGGAGGAAAGATTTTTTAAGAGAGAGATACTGGTCAATGGAGTTAAAAACTGCAGACAAAGACTAAAAAATGTCCTTGGATTTGACAAAAGGTCATTAGCAAGCTCTGTTCCAATGGTTTCAGTGAGTTGAGTCTCCAATGGGAGATGAAGGCAGGGGCTTTGGTGAGCAGGAGTGCTCTGTGGACATCCGTGTGTCTGCCTGCCCAGCATCCATTTCCCCATCGTCTATGACAGCTCCCTGGTTTTTCTCTGAGAACCACCCATGGCCTACCAGATATGATTCCTTGAGACTGTCCATCAGGGTGCCCAGCTGTCCACAGGCCAAGCGGAAGCCACATGACTCAAGCTGCACCAATCGGAAGCTCTCCCTGGAATTTAAATCATGAGCTCATGTGACAGGTGGCTGGAACCTGGTTAGAGCTGATTCATGTGGCAGTCAAGACCCTGAGGAAACTGCCATTCCTTCCTGCTGTCTCCATCCCTGCCACTGCCCTGGTTCCAGTCCTTTCTGAAGCCCGGTTCTTCTATCTCTCCTTCCATTGTGCAAGCCATCCTCATTTCCTTCTAATAGATTCCTTGCTTGCTTAAGTTAGCAAGAGTCAGTCTCTGTTGCTTGCAGCCAAAGAACCCTAACTCATACTTGTTCTTTCAAGAATTTTGGATGGAACGAGGAGAACAAAGGACAGGCACAGAGAAGTGTTTTGTTAGTTTTTAAGGTGGTAGAAATTTGGATATTTTATAGGCTAAGGAGAAGAGAAAAGGAAATGATGGTCAAAACAGAGACAGAAAGAATAATAAAGTCTGGGAGTCGTGATGGGATGGATAGGCGACACATGGGTGGGGAGGCTGGACTAGAACAGAGCCTGGAAAAGTGAAGCAAATCTGGATACCTGTAGGTTTGAATTGGAAGCTGAAGAAAATCATAACTGCTTAGCCTTAACTTTATTTGTTGAGACTGAAAGGGTAGGGTTGGGGAATACTTGTAGGAGAATGGTGACTGAGAGAGGAGGCTGACCAAGAAGTTGTAGTAAGCACCACTTTGCCACAATTCTTCCTTGAGCCGATGTCAACCTCCTGGGGATAGATATGCTGACAGAGAGGCAGAAGGTCAGGGGTGGAAGGGAATCAAGAGTTTGCTGGTCATTTTCCATTTGCCCTTCTAGGTCCACCCCCTTTCCTTCTCTACCCAGACTCCCTCGCCCTCTGACTTAAGTGGGTCCTCCATGGGAAGTACCAGCAGGACATTAGAGGGTGGGAGAAGAAAGCACTGTTGAAGATATTTCTTCTCCTACTCCCAGCTCGGTATCAGCACCATGTTTCTGGCAACAGGTGTAACCTCCACAACTCCAGTGCCACTCAGGTATGTTCCATGACCCTCTACGGGCTCCGGTATCACCGTCATTTCCTTTCCTTACCCCTGAGACCTAAGGGTGGTCACAGCTTCCTGAGTATGAATCCCACTGCCTTCACCTCCCATGTTGGCTCCCTCAACCCTGCCCACACCTATACAAATAGTGCCTTCATTAAATTATCTTCAAAATCCCAGCTGTGATACCCTCTGTTTCCTGCTGAGAGCCTGGCTATTAGAGAGCTAGTGAGAGAGATTAGATGGTCCAGTGTGAGGCTCTGGTTGGGCAGGGAAGGGAGAAAAGCCAGGAAGGGTCAGCTGACTGGCAGAAAACAAAGGGATCAAGGGAGTGGAGCTCTCCCTGAATTGACACTAACCGGTGCAATGGCGAGAGCCTGCCAGGTCTGGAAGGTAGGCGCTGGAATCAGAGTGTAGGATACTGGATTTTGAACATGGAAATCGTGGTGGATTGTAATTCAAACTACGGCTTTTAAATTTGAGACCCAGAGAGTCCCGCGTTAGAATCTTGCCTCTGCCACTTTATTAAATGTTTCACCCAGGGAAGTGACTTCACCTGAGTATGAATCTCCCCTTTAAAATGAGGATACTAATACCCACCTTGCAGGTTCTGTGAGGGGTAAACACATGTAACCCATTTGGTGCAGTGCCTTGCATTTGGTATACGTGTTCACTATGTGTGCTGCATTTCCAGGTAATGACTAAGTGCAAGGTGTGATGATGGGAGTGAATGGCTAGAGTAGAAGTAAGGTCAGCAGAAATGAGGTGGGAAGAGTCTGAGAGGCCAGATCATTGTAAGGACAGATCATCACGGGAAGGTTAAGTATCCCAGAGGGGTGGAAGGGGCTGCAGTCTGTGAGGAGGTGCTAGAGTCTTTAGGAATGAGAAGTGACCAAGGAGTCAACAAATATCAGTGAGGAAGGGGGACAGAGGGTGGTAGAACCTGAGGATACAAGGCTCAAGGAAGCTAGGGCTCTGTGAAGCCAGATTAGAGTCAGGGTCTGCCTCAGCTGAGTTCCCACGGCCCTTTGTATGTCCTTTTGAGATGCGCCCCAGGGATCATATCCCCCACTACAGTAGCGCTTGTCAAGGGAGGGTTGGGTCTGGACCATCCTGTAGTGGCTGAACAGAAGTTTACCTTGGTAAGTGATTGTTGAATGACTTGGGGGTTAAGGAAGAAGAACAATACTGGGTGACATTTAGAAAAGTGGCAGAGCCAGGATTCTAACACAGGAATCTCTGGGTCTCAAATTGAAAAGCTCTGGTTTGAACCACAATCCAGTACTGTTTTCTGTGTTTGAAATCCAGTATCCTACGCTCTGCCCCCAGCACCTGCCTTCCAGGCCTAGCAGGCCCTCACTGCCATTACACCCGCAGTGTCAGCCCAGAGAGAGCTCCACTCCCTTGATTCCTCTGTTTCTGCCAGTCAGCCAGACCCCTCTCGGTTTCTCTCTTTTCCCTGCCCAACCAGAGCCTCATATTGGATCATTTTATTTACCATTTGTTTTGTTGCACTTATAGCTCTGCATTCTCTTTACTTTTAATAACCTGTTTAAAAAATAAAAATAAAAAACTCTTATTTAATTTAAAAAATGTTTTCCACACTTTTATACATGCTATTCCACCTATCTAGAATACCTTTGCCCATTCTATCCACCCAAAGATCTCCCACTCCTCTTTCAAAAATGAGCAGAAATTATCAGGAAGAAGAAAAATAAACCACGATGCTATACTACCACATATCTGTCCAATCAGCAATACTAGGTATTGACAAAGATGTCGGAGAATAAGTTGGTACAAGCACTTTAGAAAAACAGTTTATCAGTGTAGTAGACTGAAAAATGTCCCCAAAATGTATTCATGGCTTAATCCCTGGAATCTTTGAATATTATCATATGTGGCAAAAAACAAAAACAAAACAAAACAAAACAAACAAACAAAAAAACCTTTGCAGATGTGATTAAAGAATTTTAAGATGAGGAGATTATCCTGGATTATTTGGATGGGCCCCAAATGCAATCGCATGTGTCCTTTAAGAGGGAGGAAAAGAAATTTGCCACAGGCAGAAGAGAAAATGTGACCACAGAAGCTGAGATTGGAATGATGCAGCCACAAACCTAGGGAAGCTGGCAGCCACCAGAAGTCGGAAGAAGCAAGAAACAAATTCTTCCCTAGAGCCTCCAAAATGAGCATGGGCCTGCCAACACTTTGATTTTGGCCCAGTAAAACTGACTTTAGACTTCTGGCCTCCAGGACTACAAGAAAATACACTTCTGTAGTGTTAAACTACCAAGTTTGTGGTAATTTGTCACAGCATTCCTAGGAAACTAACATGGGCAGTATCGACCAAACTGCAACACACACATACCCATGTCCAGCAATTCCACTTCTAGGTATATCCCAACAGAAATGCAAGCCTTTGTTTACCAAGAAACATGCACAAGAACATTCATGGCAGCATTATTTATAACAGTCCCAAACTAGAAACCCAAATGTCCATCAACAATGCAATGAATGCATGGACGACTTGTGGCATGTTCATAAAAATGAGTGAACTACAAATAAACACATGGAAGAAACTCACACAACGCTGAGCAAAAGAAACCAGACACAACACAAAGCATACTATATGATTCCATTTATGTCAAGAGCAAAAAGAAATAAAATCAATATCACTGAGTGACATAAAACTAGAAAGTTAAAGAAAAGCAAGGACTTATTACTGTCAAAGACAGACTGGTATTCCTGCCTAGGGAAAAAAGGGGATAGCTACCAGAAAGGAGCTCACGACAGAAAGGTGAGGCGAGGACTTCTGGGGTGCTGGTACTGTATTCTGTAATGTGGGAAGCACAGGTTTTTTATGATAACTTATTAACTGTACATTTATGTTTTATGCACTTTTCCGAATGTTATATTTCACAATTAAAATGTATCTCAGTGGTAATGGTGGTGATGGCATCGATTTTTAACAGAAGGAACTGGGAGCTTCCCAGTCCTTGAAGTCTCCCTAGATCCCTCCACCCAGTGTCCTCGGGGCTCCTCCAACTTCTGCTGCTTGTTCAGTCACTGACCACCCTGGGCTGTGACCCACGGCGTTCCAGTCTGGCTCGCCCACCCAAACTGGAGCCAGCACCCAGGCTAGAGTCCTCTCTGGGTCCCCAGCAGAGGCCAACCCGGGACCCTGCCCTTGGGAGGCCTCAGGGAACCTGGGCTGCCTCACACTTCCACCTCGTGTTGTAATCGTCCGGCTCGTATCTCTCTGCCAGTATGTGGCAGCAGATGACTGCTGACCAAATGAGAGAGTGGCTGACTCTGCATTGCCACTTACCTTTGACTCTGTCCATTGGTCTCTCTACATCCCATTCAGGGATGTTCTCTGAGGTTCTTACGAGGGTTGTTCTCTGTCTGGAATGCCCCGTCAGTTTGTTAAACTCCTACTCATCCTTCGAGAGCCACCTGCAGACTCCTCTCTGCGAAACCAGAGCCCGCCTTCCTCTGAGATCCCACACGCCCTTATTTCCCTTGGCCGCAGCCTGTCCAGGCCTCGCCCCACAGAATCCCTCCCAATTCAGAAGCTCTTTGATCTTCCTGCGATGTCCTCTAGGCCTGAGTCGGACCCACTCCTGGGCCTCAGGGGCCTGTTGCTCACCCCCGGCGTCAGGTGCGGGGTTTCACAAGCCCAGGCAGGCTCCACGGCCCGCGCGCCCAGCGAGGCTCTGGAGGCGCGACACCTTGCCTCACGGTTCCCGCCACCGCGGACTGCCGGCACGCACTGCGCCTGCGCGCGCTCCTGGGGCCTCGAGGCCAGGATGCCTTACATCCGGCACACAGGTGCCAGCGTGAGACAGACACAGAATCCCAAGCTGAAAAGGGTGGAGCCGCAGAAACCCAAAGAAAGGGGTGAGGTGAGGCAGGGGCGGAGCCTAAGGAATGGGGCGGGGCTGAGGCTGGCGATGCGGTTTGTAGCGTGGAACCCAAGCGCGCAGTACCTGGCCGAATCTTGCCCGGTAAGGGCGCTCGCTGGTGAGGCCCATTGTTAATCAAGTGTGAAGAGATAGGGAATCATGGTCTTGGACGGATCCTGGAATTTAGCCCCGCGGAGGCCAGGACAAGCAGCAGCTCCCACCCTTAAGCACAGTTAAGACCCAAGTAGCAAGCCCCAAATCTCAGGTCATTAAAACAAAGCCTGCTCCCCTGCAAGCCTACTCAAGGAAAGAAATGGTGCAGAAGCAACCATTTCCCTCCCCAATCTCTCTTGGTCCACTAGAAGAGAGCCGCTCTCCACCTCAGTGCTGCTTGTCACTTTCCCTCTGTGAGCTCATTTCCTGTCAAAAGGGGGTAAAATCCCTACTTTGCAGGGGGCTAAGTATTAAATAGATCTTAAGTAGGTGCCCAGTAGACCTTAGCTCCCTCTCAGAGGGTACAGGAACAGCCTATGGTTACACAGAAACTAGCTGGGCCAAGCCTCGACTCCTGGACAGGACTCAACTCCTAGACTTGCCACTTTATCCCTGTACATCAACACAGGTAAAGGTGCAGGGCAGGTTCCCAGGTGTGGACAGGTGTACCTACCCCTTACTTCAGGAAAGGCCTGCAGTTGGAAATCCCTGTCCACCCAACCCCCAGCTCCCCAGCCATGGTTCCCCTCCCCCTCAGGAAGGAAAACCCCGGGTATTGTGTAAGAAACTTGAGTTCCTTAGCCCATAAACAAGGGGTGGGGAAAGAACAGGAGGCCACAACCTCCCACAGCCACAGGGCAGCAGGAAGAAAAACAGAGATCCAGATTTGAGAAAGTAACTGTCCAGAAGGCACGAGGGGTGGGGAGCCACATGGAGATGGGTTCTAAGCGAAGCCCAGCTGCTGATCTGTAGTATCCAAACCTCTGGGCTCTTGTCAGCCTTACAGACAGCTGACCCACCTCACTGAACTAGTTAAAAATATGGGCACTCCCAAGGAGCAAAGCATGTGTGAACGGGCTGGGAGTGTTTATGACTCCAAGGCAGTACTTCCTCTTGACAGATGAAGAAACTGAGACCCGGAGAGGAGCAGCTGGCAGATGACTTAGCATCCCACTCACCCTCCAGCCTGACACTAGGCCCAGGCTCTCATCAGCTCCTTCCTCTGGCCCATTAAGAAAGAATCCTAGAGAGACTTGATGCCCATCTGTGCCCCTTCTAGAGCAGTTTTATTGGTGCCATTTGTAAAAGGCATTTCTCATCAGCCCCCAAGCCTTTGCCTTCCCTTCCTGAGAAGGCAGTTGGCTTCTGGTCCTGGCCCCATGGGCATCGGCACACTTGGTCTGATGCTGCTGCGACACACGTGACACTCTGCGTGCAGGTCCTTGTGCAAGTCCATGTCCAGCTCTGGGGAGCAGGAGAGGGTAAAGGGCCAGGTCTGTGTGTGGAAGCTGGGCAGAGCCCTGGCTGGCTGTAGAGATGTGTGGGCAAGGTGGTCAGGCCCCATGTGTGCCCTGGCTCCAGTGCCCAGTGTGGCTGAAGCCCAGGTTTTGGGGCAGTAAAATCAGAGATCCTGAGAAAGCAGCCCTTAGGCCAAAGACGTGTGTGGAACAAGCCAGGGCAAGAGCCCAGGGGAGATTTCCTTGGGCGCAGTGTGTACACACAGCCCAGGGTCAGGATGTAATGTGCAGGGGGCCTTTGGTGAGTGTGTGGCTATGTCTCCTTCCTTTTGAGACCTGCATGCCTGAGCCCCTGGCCTCCCGAAGCCAAAGAAACACACCTGGGGGTGGGGATGGGGGAGCTTGGGAAGGAAACTCAACTGGAAGTGGTTTGAGCCTCAGAGCCCACATCCTGTTGGAGGAGCTGCCAAGGCACCAGGCTGTCAGGGGCCTGGCCATATGTCAGTCTGTGGCAGTCCTCAGAGCTGCTGGAGTGACAGTTCCCCTAGGGGTAGAGATGGTCTTCATACTCCAGGGTAGAAGGTAGACTGGAGACTAGGAAGTGGGGTCAGTCCTGCCAGATCCGAGATCAGGAGGCCTCAGTCGGGCGCTGTCCCCCCTCCTCCTCCATCAGCAGCAGGCGGCGCCGGCCAGCCTCGTAGTCAGCCTCATCCACGCTGACCAGCAGGCGGACAGCCTCCCGGCCCACGGCCTCACGCAGGGCCTCAGTCAGGAACACGCCCCGCAGGGCCTGCAGCAGGGCGCCACTCAGGTAGTCACCCCAGAAGGCGTCCAGATAGGAGAGCTCTGAAAACTTGATGTCACACACCACGGAGCCCAGGTCCCGGGAGCGCAGCACTGCGGTGGCCTGCCCGAACACATCCAGCTGCCGTGCCAGCGCCTGGGGCCGCCGGGATGCCACGCCCTGCTCCAAGGCGGGCCCGTGTTCGCAGTACTCTGCTCGCACCCTGAGCCGGATGTCTACAGGAAAGGAGAAACCGGTCAGCGAGGGGCCAACACCCAACACACTGCAGAGGGGACCAGGGCAACCGCCACCCTGCCTCCCTCCCTCAAGCCTCCTCCGCAGGCCCCTCCCACTGCCTACTGGGTCGTGCTGCACCTGCCCTACATCCTTCCTCCTCTGGTAAACACACCCAAGTGCGGGTGACACTGTCACACGGCTTCCCTCCTGTGGTCTGGCCTCTGTTACCTCCTGACCTGGCACCCTCCTCCTCGTCCCCTCAGTGCTCTCTTCCAGCCTCACCACCTCCTTGCTGCTCCCTCTGCTGCCTGGCCCTACCTCTCCGTCACCTGGTCCCCAGTCTCCACAGGACCTGCGCCCTCACTTCCTTCACGTCTCTGTTCCAATGCCACCTTCCCAATGAGACCTACCCCCACCATCCTGGCCCCAGGATCCCCAGCGGCCAATACCTGCTCCATGTCTCCCAGGGCACTCATCACCTTCTCACCTACTCCATGCTTTCCTTTCACGCCATGCTTATCACCTGCCTCCCCACAATGTGAACTCCCTGAACGATGAGATCTTTGTCTGTTTTTTATCACTTCTATAGCCCCATGGCACACAGTAGGTGCTCAATATATATATCTATGAAAGAAGCAATGCATAAATGAACAGATTTGCCTTTAGGCAACTAGCCTCACTCTTCTCCTGCCCTTACATAGTGAGATTCATATGGGGCCAACCATATCCCCCGCCCCCTACCCACGAAGCAAACACTAGGCCCAGGAGACTCGAGGCTGGAGCTGGGCTGGCTCTCCCAGATCCAGGTGCTCTCTTTCCACAGAGGTTGCTAAGGTAACGGCTGTAAGCCCCAAGCTGCTGGGAGCCACTTTGCCACTAGGAGGGGAGAGAATGAAGCCTACGACAGGACCAACAACAGAGAGAGAAAGACACCTGAGTTCATCACGTGAGCCTGGAGCACCTGGAGTTTCTGCTTAAGCCAGTCTGAGTTGAGTTTCTGTCACTTACAACCCTGTCTTCATCTGCCCAAATTAAATAGCAGCTCTGCACAGGGGACAGGACATGGGACTTCTAAGGTTATCCTTGTAAATGTGACCTCGGGTGTATCACCTCCCTTTGGGATTACTGAATTCACACCTGTGAAACGAGGCTACTAAGAGAACCTCCTTTCCACAAACGGCACAGGCTGTCCTGAGGATCAGCTATAAATTGGAAATAACAGCAGTCCACACCACAGAGCACTGCCAGGCACCACCCCAAATGACAGGCTCTTATGAACTCAATGAATCTACAAACAACCCTGTGAGGCAGGCCCTATTATTATCCCAATGTACAGAGGAAATGTAGGCAAAGAGAAGTGCAACGACTTGCCTAAGGTCACATGGCCAGGCAGTGGCAGCATTCAACAAAGGTCACTGAACCACCCATGCATCAGAGAGCAGTTTTGGTCAATGGAGCCAGTTCCAATACAGGAGCTTCAGGCTATGTGTGACCTGGGACAAGTCACAACCTCTTTGAGCCCAGGTTTCTGCCTAAACCAGGGACAATCTCTGCTGTGAAGGTCTGTTAAGAGTATTAAAAAGAGCGAAAAATAGAAAAGAACTAGCTGGCATACAATGGGTGCTCCAAGAATGGCAGCCACCAGCAGCTCCCATGTGCCAAATGCTTTATGTCTGCAGATTCAGCAGGCTCAGTCCTGTGGGGGCAGGGGCCACACTCAACCCATTTAACAGACAAGGAAACTGAAGCTCTGGAAAGGAAAGTGTCATACCCTAGACTCCCTTCACCTTTCACAGACCATGTCAGCAGACCACAAAGAAGAAGGCAGGTTCCTGCTCCCCAGATGCTTTCTCAGCACCACCCCAAGTCCTTACTCTCTTGTCTCAAAGGGAACTTCACCCTCTCTGCTCAAGGCCCAGGGACACCTGCCTGGCCCACAGGACCTCACACAGCACTCAGGCTCAGCTCCTTCAATCCTGAGGACCAGATAAGACCTCTGGGCTCATATCCTTGACTCCTGTGAGTATCTGACCATGACCTCAATTGGCGTGGGCCGGGAAGCAGGGGCTGGGAGCTGCAGCACCTGTCCAAGGCCACACGGAGCTGCTCAGTGGCAGAAGCACAGAGCCAGGTGGTAGAGTCCAACAGACCTTGAGGCGAGTCCCAGCTCTGCCACTCTCTAGCTGTGGGGCCTTGGGCATGAGACCTCACCTCTCTGAGCCTCAGTTTCCCCATCTGAAAAACACAAACAAGAGGTCCCTGCTACACGGTGGGGTAATGAGGATTAAATGAGTCAACTTGTGAAAGGCTTCACCCAGGGCCGATAACACGGAAAGCACTCTGAAATAGGAACTGTGGTTTCGACACCCACCTCTAATCCCACAGCCCCTGCCCAGGGCTTGCCCTCTCTGGCCTGGGCCCCTGGGCCAACCCCCTTCCTCATCTCCTTCTTCAATCCTGGCTACCTCTTCTCCTGCCCTGCCCTCCAGTCACAAAGGAAGTGCCCACTCACAGAATGACCCGCACACCTCCTCTGCCAAGACCCCCACCCTCCACCCACCATGTCCTGCTCAGGCGAATCCCTCCCACTCACTTTTCTCCTCAGCACAGATCACTATTAGGCCTGTGACATAAACTGTCTGCCTACCCACCTAGAACCCATCCCACAGCACGGGGTGGGGGAGACAGACCAGGGAGGAGTCATGTGTCTCGTTCCTTCATTCAATAGCTATTGAATGAGTGCCAGGAACATGGGAAGTGACACGAGCAACTTACCACAAGTGGGAATGGAAGACATATAAGCCCCAGTTAGGGAGCTCTTCCCGTGGGCCTGGTACTACCGAAATCCTATCCTTATTTTAGGCCCCAAATCCTTGAATCCTTGTAGCACCTTAATTATCCCCATTTACAGAAGAGGAAATCCTTCAAAGACCACAGTTTAACCTCAGTCTGGAACAGAAGAGGACGGCGCACGGGGAGGAGACAAGGAGGCTCCACCAGGGCAAAGGAGACGCTAAGTTATCTGAACCCGCAGCTCCACCCCTGGCCCTGAATCACAACCCCACGCACAATCTCTCCTTGGTGACACCTCTATGGTACTTACTGCAAGCTGGCACACACTTCACACCTATTGACCCTTTTGATCCCTGCAACTCTGGGAGGCAGTGCTATTACCACCTTTTTGCAGATGGAAAAACGGAGGCACAGGGGATGAGTCACCTGCCCAAGGCCACTAAAGCAGGAAGTGGCAGAGGTGGAATTCCAACCAAGGTGCCTGGCTCTCAGAGCCCGAGCTCTTAACTACCCTTAACCTGTTTGCTGCCTCTTACAACCACGCACAGAAATCTGTAATTAAAAGACATCCTGACAGCAAGGAAAGAAAATTATAGAGCGAGGAGTAATTTAGATTGAAACGATGAGAGAGGACCTCTCCAGGAAATGACATTGGAAGTGAAATGTGAAGGAGGACAAGTAGGTCCAGACCGGAAAATAGTGGAGACGACAAGAGCAGCATTCCCAGGAGAGGATATCGCCTTAAAGTCCAGAGGCAGAGCATAACCTTAGAGCCTTCCTAAGCCAGGGGCAACTATGGCTGAATCCCAATGGAGGAGAAGGGCACAAGGAGACAACTGGAGGGGCGGGGCTGACCATGACCCAGCAGGCTGGCGCAGGGAGTCTGGGACCTCCCGAAGTACACATCTCCGCACGTCAGTGGTCTCTGGCGTGAGACACTCACCCCAGCGCCTGCTCTCATGGGCCCACTGTGAGAATTATATGGCCCGAAGCGGGTAAAGACCTGCGGCCAGCTATAGCCACACCACCCTGAACACGCTCAGAAGCTAAGCAGGGTCGGGCTTGGTTAGTACTTGGATGAGAGACCACCTAGAAAGACCAGGTGCTGTAGATGTCAAAAATAAATAAATAAAATAAAAAGAGCTGAGGCCAGGGACTGGCACATGAGTTCTCCAAGTGCAGTAGAGAGGTCGGAAACCGGGCCAGGGCAGCTGTCAGAAAAGGCCAACGGCGGCTGGCCCAGGGTAGAAGCAGTAGACATGGAGAGAAGTGGATGGCCTGGTGAGTGATAGTGACGAGTGAGGCAGGAAGAGCACCCAGCACCCATGTGACCCGAGCTGTGGCCTGACCCAGTTGTTTCCTGTAGCCAGGAATACCAAGCATCTGTCAACAGTTCCTCTCCACTTGGGCAGCTGTAGGGAAGTGCTCCCTGCCCCCAGGGCAGAGGGTAGGGCTATGTCTTCCTAGAGAGGCGAGTGTTCCTGCTTCCTGCACTCAGGTGGGCCCCAACACACTCCTGTCCCGCAAACCCATACATCATCAGTCTCTCTTCTGGGGCAGAATGGGACACAGAGGAAAACAGGAGGGACTTTCCAGTGGAGGACCAGGGAAGGTATGAGAGACTGGCCCCAGGACAGGTGAGCAGGTAAGCAGCTTCTCACTCGGGTCTTCCCTCTGGGAGTTCTTAGCAGGAAGACTGGGGACAAAGAGGACCTATGCTCCACAGGCACATGGTGTGCTCCAAAGGAAGGACCCCTGGCCCTTGGCCCTCGGCTGCCACACCAGCACCGCCCTCCTCTGGACAAGAGTAGGCACCCCACCCCCAGTCTCTTCCCCAAGATACAGCCAGAGTCAGGGCGTTGGAGGTCTCCAACCTCTACTGAACTAATAATGGATCAAGGCAACGAGAAACTGCCACCTACGTCAGAGAAAAATAAGAACACAATACCACTTTAGGGAAGTGAGCTTGAAAAAAACAAAACATCAAACTAGAATCTGATCAAGCCTCTCCAGTCCCAACTACCAATTTTCAGGAAGTACAGACATCAGGGAATAGTTGAACCAACTCTACCTCAAGATGCAAGTGGCAAAATCCAGTCTTTGGGAAAGGCTATGAGACAACCACTTTCAACAAATACAATGCAAGGGGGTGGGGAAGAGAAAACAGACAGCTGGAGAATCCAACAGATTAGCAGAGTCTGAGAAGAACTAATACTTATGACACAACTGGGAATCTGAGTGTTCATCAGATGTTGATAAGAAATTGTTTGTTAAAGAATTTTTATCTTTTAGATGTACATAGTGAAAAAACCTACAGATGAAATGACCGGACACCTGGAACGGACTCCCAAACAGATATGGCTGATGAAACAAGACCAGCCACAAAGTGACAATGGCTAAAGCTGGGAGCCTGGGCTCATCATCTCAGTCTGTCTGTTTTTCTACCTTATCCATAGAAAGCGCTGGGGAAAAAGAAAGCTCAACCTGTCATTCAAATCCTCCCTTTGCTGTCCATCATTTTAAAAAAGGCAAAGTCTTGGCCCATGGTTCACAGGCTCTGCAGGATGGGCCCCTGGTCACCTCTCCTGCCCTCACCTCCTAGCGGCCTCCTCGCTCCTCTGATCCAGCCTTGCCAGCTTCTCTGCCATCTCTCCCCAACCACTGGCACACTCCCACTCCAGCCCGGGTCATCTTGTCTTCTCTATCTCAAACATTCTTCCTCAGCCATTCACATGCTCTCCCAAAGGGCCTTCCTAGACCACCCTACTTAGAAAACACATCTAAAACTGCGTTTTCCATCACTCTCTACCCCCTTGTCCTGCTTTGTTTTTCCTCTCAGCTGACATCTGATATCTCTGCCTCTTGGCTTTCTCCTCCCACCAGAATTCAAGCTCCAAGACAGTAAGGGTCTCATCCCTGCCGTGCCAAGTGCATAGTAAGCGCTCTATAAATATATAAGGAATTACTCAATGAACAAACTAGAGTTTCAGCCCAGCTCCACCCTTGCACTCTGCACAATGGGAGTCATCACCCCTACACCTCAACGCCATCTTGAGAATTCAGGGTCAGGTGGAGCTAGCACACCCAGCTAACTCAGAGGTCCTGTGTCTAAGCCCAGGATCCTACCCCAACTCCCATGCTTCCTTTCTTCACACTCTTGGGCCTTCAGTTTAACTCTGGTTCTACCCCTCACTTGAGGTTCTATCTACCCTTCATTGTCACAGGTAAGGAGGGGCCAGAATGGCAAGGTCCTTCTTCATTCAGGTCTAAAGGGGCCTCTTTCCACCCCTGGGATTGGGCCCTAAACAAAGCCAGTTCTATTTTCAGATGGGAAAACGAGGGCCCTACTGGGGAGCCTCACTCCAGCCCCACCCCACCAGCTCGTGAGTCAGCAGTCAGACCTGCTTGCCCATCCCCCCATCAAGAACCAGCCACACCCCATGAAGGACCTCCTCCCCTCAAGGAAAAGACCTGATGCCTCTCCGGCAAAACTCCTCCCCAGCCTCAGCCTGGCAGGCTCCCTCTGGAGGCAGTGACTCAGGGGTGTTCAGCCAGCCTGGTGGCTCTGGTAATTGCCCTGACTAGGGGAAAGAGTCAGGACCAGGCAGCCACCCCTCAGGCCAGGGCTGTCTGAGGACACAAGCTGACTCTATTGGTCTTTTCCTCCTGACCCGCCCAGCACAGGTATCAGCAGACTCATCTGTGAAGAAGATAGGTGCCTAGGATCTGCAGGGCGAGGCCTGGCAAGGGGAAGCCACAGGCATTGGTGCTCTGCAGGCTGGAGGAGGCTCTGCAGATGGTGGGAGGAAGCACGCTGGGCAGAGGTCTTGGTCTTCTGGGGAATGCAGAGCTGCTGCAACCTCAGACGTTCCTACCCTGACCTAGGCATCTCACCACAGGATCCCGTGTCCACAGGCTCCCCTGACTAGAGATGGGGTACCAGAAAGATGGGCAGGGCAGAGTGTGTGAGAGACGGCATGCCCACCCAGGCCTGTGCCCTCACCTCAGGACCAGGTGGAATTTCTCAAGGACAAGGTCTGATCATGAGTCCCCCAACCCACCCAAGCCCACCTGTCTGCAAGTCCAGTCAGCCCGACGTCTGTATTTCCTTAGTCCATACACTTCTTGCCCTCTCCAATGTGACCACCCAGGCCAAACTTCTCCTCACTGAACTGTGCAACCTTGTCATCCACTTCCCTGCTCCTCACATGCACCCAACAGAGCGTGTGGCACATGCCCAGAGCAGAGCTGTTTCAAATACTTTACGAATTTTAACTCATTTATTAACTGGTTTTCCAGATGAGGTCAGATTTTTTTTTTTTTTAGGTGAGGCAACCCTTGGTTGACCTCCCAGATTGCAAGGACCTTGTCAACTTATAATCTTTATTTTTTTATTTATTTTTGCCTACAGCACCTAGTCTTCTTAGGTGGTCTCCCATCCAAGTATTAACCAGGCCCGACCCTGCTTATTAGCTTCAGAGATCAGACAGGATCGGGCTTGTTCAGGGTGGCATGGCCATAGACCAGAGTTCCTTTAAAAACAAGTATAAGATCACCTCAACCCTGCTCAAAATCCTTGATAGCACTTAATTCGTGGAATAAAATCCAAACTCCCACCTGAGGCCAGCCTGGCTCCTCTGCCCAATGCACCCTCTCTTCGTGGTGCTTTCTGTTGAAAGTGAGTTTCAGCTTCACTGGTCTCTCTACTATAAAGACAATCATCTCCACAAGGGCATGGACCTCACTGCTATTCCAACCCCAAGCATATGGCACAGTCACGGAGAAAACTGGTATGCAGCCAGGGGCCAGGCAGGCACTGTTTTGAGTGAGTTACGGGTATTAACTTATTTTTTCTCTCAACAACTCTGCTTGGAAGGTAACATTCTCAGCCGCATTTTATAGGTGTGGTAACTGAGGCACAGAGGGATTCAGTCACCTGCCCAGATCAAACGAACTATTTAGGTGCCGAGGCCAGGAGGTAAATCGGACAGCCTGTCCCCAGGTTCTGTTTTCACCCCTGCATTATTCCACCGCTGCATTAGAAATGATTGTTAAATATACACACCCCTGCAAATGCTGTCTGAATAAACAAATGAAATTAGGGCCAAGAGGTTGTCAGGCAAGGCTTCCTGAAAAAAGTGGTATATGACGTGGTCCTTCAACTACCAGCAGGAATTAAACAAGTAAGATGGCAACAGAAAGGACAAAGATTCCAATGTGTTAAACAGAGGAACAGGAGCCACTGCCCACCTACTAGGTGTTGACAGGTATGCCACGCCCTAGACAAGTGCCCATTCCTCCTGTCCTGGCTCTGAGGCCTGCCACGGGCACTGTATGTGCATTCCCCAAGGCCCACAGACACCTACCACAGGTCACTTTGCCTTCCGAGGCAGGTCTAGCCGGCTCCTGCTGCTGCTGGGGGGCAGCTGGGCCCCCTCTCCGACGCCGCCTGGCACCTCCACTGGGCCGGCCCCGACTCCGCCGCTGCCGCTTGGTTGGGGGAGAGCCTGAGGAGAGAAAGATGGGGTGGCTGAGGACCAGGATGATAGGTAGAGCACCATGGCCAGTGCCTGAGGAAGACCTTGAGGCTGGTCTCCGTGCCATGAGACCCTGGATGAGTGCCTGTTTCCTGGGTCCTGTCCATAAGATGAGGAGTAAGTATAACCTGGCACCATCCAGAAGGGCCAATGAACACGACCCCCCACCCAGCAATCCCAGTCCCAGGTGTGTGACCTTAGAGAAACCCCTGCACACTCCCACCGGGAGACCAGCAGGCAATAGCCAATAGGACATTGCTTACAGTTATTAACTGTACACTTAAAAATAATGTAAATGTCTGGCAAAAAGAATACACAGTAACTTCCAGGAGAGATCACTTAGTAAGGTAAAGCAAGGTTCAAAAGGAGTATCTATAGTTTGCTACACTTTACATTTAAGGAAGAAGAGAACACACACACATATATATGTATATTGCTAATTTTGCAAAAATGAAACACTGTACAGATAAATTAAAAATAAAATTGATTACCTAATTATAGTGAAAACAAGCCATACTTCTAAGTACATCTTTTACATACTTTAGTTTTAACATGTTCAAAAAAAAATTTTTAAGACAAAAGAAACCATAACATTAAACACAAAGAGACAAATGAACCTAACTGTATATAATATAACTAGTAACACAAAAAGGAGAGAAAAAAAAATATTTCAAATTACTTGGAAGATCATTCTGACTGGAAGCTCTCAGTGGGATGCACTCAGAGGACAAAAAGAACCACACAGGACAGGAAGCAGTGATACTGATATTGTAATTTTGAAGCTATGTTTTATTGTTGTAGAACAAAGCACACAAATCCTTATCTCAATGTTATTAAGAACCAAGGTGTTCAGTGTAAGAGAAAAAATTTCTTGTATGTTAATTTTGAATTAAAAATACTAATCTGAAATTTTTTTTAATTAAAATATATTGGGATGACACTGGTTAGAAAGATTACACAGGTTTCAAGTACACAATTCTGTAATATGGCCTCTATACACTGCATCGTGTGTTCGCCACCAATGTGAACTTTTTAAGCAGTTTCTAATTCTGTTTACTGAAAAAGCCAAGGAGCAATGCACACACACTCGGCACCCAGACCTTGGTCTCCAAATACTGCTGCCTCTAAAAGAAACCAAGCTTCTGAAAATAGCCGATTCCAAGGCTGGGGAAGGGAACATACAAGTGAGCCTAGGACATCTTCCTGCCACAAAGCAGGAAGCACCCAATGAATGATGGAGACATGTCAAAAAGACAGGAGCTAGCCAATCTGAACATCAGGAAGAATGACTAATTGATTATAACACAATAAATAAATAAGAATGCATGAGTCCCATAGTGATGCTCCCCACAAAACAGAGGGGGAGGGGAAAAAAAGGAAACAACTCTTGAAAGAATGCCAGCTAACAGATGTAGATAAAGAATTAGAAAATCATCATTTTTCAAACACCAGTGTAATAACTGGTACAGACAAAGATCATCAATGGATGTCACTGGGGAACAGGATGTGTCAATGTACTATCTCATAGTTAACTAACCATAAAAAGAAAAAAATGTCCCTTTATAAAGAATGAATACGGCAGATACCACCTTAACCAAGTGATCAGCCCTGCCCACCCGCAACAGAAAAAGCAGAGCTTCTGCCTGACATGCTCCAGCATGAAGCACACAGCATCAACCAAGGTATGCTCCTGCCAAAAACGTGGAACCTGAATGGAACCAACCCTCAGACCCGATTCCCCCGCCACGAGAAGTATAGGGGACAGGGGGGCAGGTTAAATGACATGATCAGGAAATTACTGCACACTTCTGGAAACAATCAGGATACTCTACAAAACGACTGGCCTCGTAAAATTGTCATGTGGGAAAAAAGGTATGGGGTCGGGGAGGGGTTTCAGTTCTACAGTATAAGGTTAAAGAGATGACATAACAACTGAATTCATAACAACTATGAGTGGATCCTGAAAATGGAGACAATCTTAAGGAGATATGAAAATGGACCATTAGGATATCAGAGAATTAATATTTACTTTCCTAGGTATGATAATAGTCTTGAAATGAGAGAGAAGAATCTCTTTACTCAGGAAAGTCCTGCTGATTTAAGGGTAAAGTGTCCTGATGCCTGTAATTTACTTTCAAAAAGTTCAACCACGACAACAACAAAAAGAAGAATTATGTATACACTCATGTAAAGCAAAATTGGCGAATGTTAAAATTACTGAATCTAGGTGGAAGATTTGAGCATGTCCACTATACTAATCTTTCAACTTCTCTGTATGTCTGAAATTATATTTGAATGATTAAAAAAAAACTAGAGGAAGAGAGACTGGATAAATTAAGTGGCATAGCAATTAAAAGATACCAATTAGAGTTACTCAACATGAATAAAGCTCAGAAACACATCCAGCAAAGACAGCCAGGTAAAGAATGATGAACCCATGATTTAATGTCATTTAGATGAAATATAAAACTATTTTATATTTTCCATATGTTGCTTCTGGACTCAGGCTTTTGTAGCAATAGTAAAGAAATATACAAGCAAAAATGAGAGAATGACGCCTTGGGCCCTTCCTTGAGGGGCCAAGATAGGGGAGGTTCATCAGGGTTCAGAAGAGAGAGATATGACCATCACATCCACCCAGCTGGGCTCACCTGTCTCCCACTGGCCTTGCTGAGCATCTGAAGAGCTGCTTGACCGCCGACGGCGCCGGCAGCTGCTCTCTGTCCTCTTCGAAGAGCTAGAGGTGTCATAGTTGTAGCGTTCTGGAGACACTGGAAGGGGAAAAGAATAGAAGGAAGTAATCACAGTCTCCTCCCAGGTCCAGTCTCCAATTCCCAGCCCCTGAGATGAACACCTGCCCCAGGGTACCTGACTTCTCCAAAGGTCAGGGCCCAGACACCTATCCCTCTCCAACACCTCCTGCCCAGTGACTTCACGATGTCTCCTGACACAGAGAACTCATCACCTCCTGGGGCCTCCCAACCCATGTCTACAACAGTTCCAACTGTCAGAGTTATTCTGTAAACTGAGTCATGGTCAGGACCTGGCAATGTTGCCCCCCATCAAGTGCCTCCAGCTCTCCCTGAGGCCCCAAGGAGTAAGCAGGTCTCTCCGTGGCTCTCCAAATCCTCTCTTCCAGAGTCTGACCTCCAGACATTTTTTCCAAAAGTGCTACCAGTTCTTCCCTAGTACTACCCTTCTCTTGGTTATCCAAGTCCTATGGGCTTACCTGGGCAGGAGAGCCTCACAATCCCCCTTCCCAAACTAGCCACTGCACCTTTAATAATCCAGCCAAAAGCTCAACAGCTCAAGGCCTACACATACGTGGGGCTCCTGTGCCTTAAACCCTCCCAGCTCCTGGCCTTCTCAGGACTGTTCTTCCCTCACAAGGATTAAATGCATCAACTTTGGACACAAGCCAGAGGGTCTGAAACCTAGCTCCCACTTTCTTGCTGTGTTATCTGCAAACCCCTGTGATGTGGCTTCTCACCTACCTCTCTGCCTTTGCTTTGGTTCCCTCTGCCCCTGCTACACTGGCTTCTGATGATGCCAGACTCGTTCCTGCCTCAGGGTTTGAGAGCTTGCCTTTCCCTCTCCCTGGAATTTTCTCCTCTGAGATTTATGTACAGTGGTAGCAGTGCAGCCTCAATTCAAAAGTCACCTTCTCAGAATGGTCTTGACTGGTTACTCAATCTAAGGGCCCATCCCTTCACTTAGAGGAACTCCCTATGCTTTATATCCCAATTCTTTGTTTTAGTTTTTCTATGATCATATGTAAAAAATAAATTGTTTATCTGTTTTAATGTTTGATTCCTCCACTAAATGTAAGCCTCCCTCATGGAACAAACACCCTGTTAGTCCCATCACCTTTTATCTCCTATACTCAGCACACAGGATTCAGTTCTTAAATGTGCACAAGCTGCTTTACTCCTCTGAACCTGACGTTTTCCCTGTACAGTAGGACGGTAACAGGACTTCCTCATGGGATTACTGGGAGAGTATAAGGTGACAGCTCATATGAAAGGCTCAAGCTGCACCTGACATGAAATAAGCCCTCCATAAACAGTGGCCACAAACATCATTATTGATGTGGCCAAATTTTATGAGCTCATCCTTCCCAAAGCCATGCCTCCTCCCTCTCGTGTTTCTCATCGATACGCTGTCTGACATGGAGCTACCCATATTAGAGCACCATGGGGGCCCTCTCCCCACCGGAAGTCTATCACGCTCCTATTCAACCATACCTGGCCGGCGCCGCTTGCGCGCCAGGTGCGGCAGCAAGTCGTGCCGGGCCAACACGCGCAGGAGTTGCCCCAGGAGCCGCAGGTTGCTCTCGTCGCACTGCCCGCGGCGCTCCAGCTCCAGCAGCAGGTCCAGGCCGCTACGGGCGCGGGACAGGCCGCCGGCTGCGCCGGGAGCCTCATCCAGCAGGAAGGCCAGCAGCTCCAGTTCACACTCCGTCAACTGCCCGCCCACCACCTCGAACATACGATGAAGCGACAGCATCCCGTAGTAGTCCAGGCACTCATCTCCTCCCAGCTCGGGGCAGGGGTCGACCCGGACAGCGCCATACCCGGGGGAGGGGGCGGAACAAGCTCGAACCAGGGCCTAGAACCCACTCAGCGGGGAAGGGGCAGTGGTCAGCGACGTGGGGGCCCGGACGCCACCCCCGCCAGGGCGTCCCGCCGTCGCGCAGGGCAGGGCCATCCTTACACCCCAACCATCTCAGCCTCCCCCTTCTCCGAAATGGAATGGTATCGCCCGAGATCCCCTAGTAACAAGTCGAGACGCCAGACCCCACTGGACCTCCGACCAGTCAGGCCGCAGAGCCCGAACGCCCCTCCCCAGGTGGTATGTTCCGAACCAGCTTCCGGAACCGACCAAGTGATTAAGTCCGAAGAAGCCCGGGGGTCCATCCCGGGGTACTAACTGCCCTTCGACTCTGGGTAGTATTGTAAGGACGTGCCCTTCGGCTATGTCCAGTGGTACTGTCCGATCAGCGCCACGGCTCCACCCAACTGGTAACGTCTGAAAGTGACCTTCTGCCCCCTACAAGTGGGACCGACCAAAGCAGCCCTTCTCTCCACACAGGTGGTGCTGTCCGAACCCAACCCCCTCCCCCTATAAGGGTGGTACCGCCCTCTCCCCAGCGCCCAGGTGGTTCCGTCTACCCACCACCAGTCGCCCTTAGGCCTCTCTGGATCCTCACCGGAATTCGGCGTCTGATGACTCCCGGGCGACGGCCGCAGCCACTTGTTTTGGATCTTTCTGGCACCTTCTCTATTATTACGCCTGCGTCACCTCGCCCCTCCTCCTTCCCAACTCGCGCAGGTGCGACCGGCACGCCCCTTAGGCGCAAGCGCAGAGTAAGGCTTTCCAAACCCCACCCCTCCGAGCCGCCCCAACTGTAGGGTCTGGGCCGGCCTGTGCTGCGCCTGCGCAGAGAGAGAAAGAGAGAGCGTAGTTCCGCGTCTGGGTTGAAACTGGGCTGTACACCGTGACAGGGCTGCTTCTACCCGTCCTTGATTAAACTTGCCAGGTCTTGTTGCCTAAGTCACGACTTTTGGAACTATTCTTTCATGGACGACAGCCCCCTCCTAATCACGGCCTAGACATTACATTACCACTGCCAGCAATTGCCCATGCAAAGGACCACAATCACGGCCTCCTTGGCTCAGAGCTCAGACCCCTATGATCGGGACTTGGACGCTCTTCCATTAAACTGCCCTTACTCCTAATAGCAACCAAGAACTTCTAACTGTGCCATCTCATGATCCCGACTGGAATCCCTTCTCATTCAACAGGAACCTCCCCACCCCCACCTATAAGTTCCTTGCCCCGATCAAAACAAGGACTCCTCCATCCCCTTCTAGATTGCAGTAGGCCCCTCCAGTACCTCCTGATGGTGTCCATCACGACCTCTTCCCTGTACTCCCGCCAGAACCCCTTCCATTCTCTGCCCTCCAAGGCCATGGAACCTCCCAATACGCCCTCTCTAACCACTTACATTTCTGTCAAGAGCAAGTCTCTTAGCACAAGAGTTGGCGTCCAGGCTCCATATATAAGCGTCCTCCCACAGTGGAACCCTGACCCCCACTTGGGCGACTTAAGGTCTGGGTCTGCATGTGCCTTGCGACAGGTCCCTTTATGGACCAGTTACCACCCCAGGAATTATCTCCCTTGGGAAGACGGGAAACCTAGGTCCTGTCTGGCACTGGCTCAGCACCAGTTCTGCTAGGGCTGCAGCAGTGAACTCGGAAGAGTCCATTCCTCTCTCAGATGACAGTTGTAACCTATTAAAGACCAGTCCTAGGTCGGACACTCAGTGAGTGCGAATAAGTATCATTAAAACAACCGAAGAGGGGGAGGAAGGGAAAACAAACTAGGAAGGACTACGTCCATGTTAAATGGGTTATAGTGCGCACCCACGGTGTATCAGGCCCTGTGCTGAGTATTTTTATGTGTTTGATTTCATTCAATCCTATCGACAGCCTTGGACATGCTTCAAGCCCATTTTACACTGTGGTAAAAATGAGGCCCACAGAAGGGAAGTACTCCAAGTGTGTCTGGTTCCAAACCTGTACTCTTGGAGATATTCAGTCTCTTTAGCTATGAAATGACATCTCTGTCAAGATCTCCCGCCGCGCAGTCCACTCCGCGGGCCCTCGCTTTCCAACCGTGCCCCTTAACTTTTAGAGTCGGCCGAGGAGCGGTGGGGGAGAACTGCGCAAGCGCGCCGCGGAGCTCCGAGCCCAGCCCACAGCGCACAGTTGCGTGCGTGGAGAAACTCGCGGAGCCCCGCCTGAGCTTCAACACGCAGGCTCAAGGGCGCGTGCCCTACGCTACTGGCTCTGATTGGTCACCACAAGTAAGGACACCGCCCAATGGGAGGCGTGGATAGTAAGGGGTTCCCGCACGCCAGAAGCAGAGGGTCTGTGTTAAGAGCGGCGGGGGCTGCAGGAGGCGAGAGAGACGGGTGAGGGCGCCGCGGGGCGGGCTGGGGAGGAGAGCGCTGGGAGTAGGGAGAGGGTGGAGGGACAACGAAGGGGACGCCAAGGGTTGAAGAGCTTTGGGGCCTGCTCTAGGGCGGGAGCAGCGCGGAGTGGTAGGAGAGGGAGCAGTGATTGAGCTCCCGCAGTGTGTAGGACCCCATGCTTGAGCTCACCGGGCCTCCAGCCCTCGCTGGGAGCTGTTAGGTTGGGGAGTTGATAACGTCTGGTCAGAGAAAACGGATATGTAGCTGTGTAGCGGGAAAGTTGAACTTCCAGGCCCCTGGTGGGTTCTTTTCTGGAAGGACTTATCGATCGACTGTATAGAAAGCCCCCATTTCGTCCCCCAGTAGTTCACAGTCCAAGATTGGGAAGAGAGGAATGTAGTCGAGAAAAGTCCAAATGTTAGCTCTCTCGGGCCACCTTCTAAGAGGATATGACTGGGTGCCTGCCTTGTGTAAGCCTTAAACCAGACACTGGCCTTCCTCCCAGCAGAGTTCTCTGTTTGGAGTCTGACTGTAAAAAAGGAAAACTTGAACTCTCAGGCCTCTGGTTGACTACTTCCAGGAAGATCCTTTATTGAATGACTGTCACGTACAGGGTCCTAGCAACTCAAAAATTAGTGAGAGAGTTAAGGAAAGTTTAGTTCCTGGGCTTTTAGTGAATCATTTACTCAAGGAGCATTTATTGAGCATCAGCTGAAAGCAGAGCCCTGTGCTGTGCTGTTATTGTGGGAATTCATAGTCAAATAGGAGAGTTGGTTTGGCAGAAGTGGAATGTGCACAGAGACAATTAAACTCCCAGGGCCTCACTTCCTGGAGGAAGCATTATTCATTAACTATCTACTCAGTGCTTACTGTGTGTTAAGCATTGTTCTTGACATTGGAACTGTATCAGGGATGAACAGACTAAAATCCCTGCCCTCTGGGAGCTTAATTTGAGCGACTTTTGTGTGCTGCGTTGTAAACTGAACTCCACCTGCCTCCTGGAACTAACAGATGAGTTGAAGGAAAAAAAAAAAAAGATGGAGAAAGTAGGAAAATAAGCTTCCAGGCCTGCAGGGGAGGGGGGGGCAGTCATTTGCTGAAGGGACTCTGAGCCTTTGCTGTGTGAAGGGGCTGGGATTGGGTTGAACCTACACATCTAGAAGGGGAAATGAGGCACATAGAGAAACATTCAAAAGTTAAAATCCCTGTCCCTGGTCAGTGGTTTTGCTGGTGACAGCAGTCCCTACAACGAATCAGACCTGTCCAGCCTACAAGCTCAGTGAGGAACAAAGAGACCAGAGACTTCATCCCAAGCTCATGATAATTGCTATGATAGAGGTGGCACAGGATGCTATAGGAACCCCAAGAAGGAGGGAGTGGCCACTAGCCTGAGGATGTAGATGTGTTGTCAGGAAAGGCTTCACAAAGGAAATGCTGAGGAGTTTGCTAGATAAGGAGAGACCTTTCTTAGCAGAAGGAATAGCAGCATCAAAGACCTTAGATCCAAAAACATTTCTGGATAACTACAAGTGATACCATCTAACCTTTATCAAGTACTAGGAACTTTGTGGTCAGTACTACTTTTAGTCCCATTTCACAAGTGAGAAAACAGTCTCAGAGAGAGGAAGTAGTGGAGCTCAGATTCAAGCCAAGGGCAGCCGGGTTCCAGGGCCTGGGCTCTTAGTCACTTTGCTGTGTCTCTGTGTCTCCATGTAGAATAAGGAAAGGTGCTGCACAGAGAGGGCACTGAACAGGCTGGAAACGGTATGACTGGTCCTCTGGGTAAAGAGTGCAACATCAGAGGCCACACTGAGGAGGGCTGTCTCTCTCCTGTAGATGCTTGGCCACTGTGGGGCACGTGTCAGCTTCAGAGAGTCACAGGCTCATTGAAGACTGAGGTATAAACACTGGATCCTGACTTGCTTACTGATAGAGGCTGGTGAGTGATACGATGGGCAAGGGAACTCCTGAGACGTCCTTCCTCCCCTTGGATTCCTGGTGTCTCACCAGCTCCTTTCTTTCTCCAGGCAGTGTCTTCCCCGGTATGGCAGAGGTGGTGGCTGAGGTGACTGAGATGGCCGAGATGCCGACACAGATGTCACCGGGAGCCGTGGAGATGTCAATACCGATGTTTGGGGAGATGACAGAAATGTCAACAGAGTTGGCTGAATTGAAACCTGGGGAGGCCCTTGCCTCATCCCTCTTCTTCCAGCACCACCAGTTCATGTGCTCTGAGTGTGGCAGCCTCTATAACACACTGGAGGAAGTCATCTCACACCAGGAGCAGCATGTGCCCACAGGCACAGAGGAGGAGGCGCTGACTACCCCAGATGCTGGCCTGGAGCCAGAACTAGTGCCAGGTACTGAGGATGGGCCTTTCCAGTGTGGTGAGTGCAGCCAGCTAATCCTCTCCCGCTGTGAGCTCCTGGCCCACCAGGACACCCACCTCCGGGAGTCTGCAAGCCAGATCCAGTACCAGTGTGGGGACTGCCAGGAGCTATTCCCCTCGCCTGAGCTGTGGGTGGCTCATAGAAAAGCCCATCACCTTCCCAGTGCAGCAGCCGAACCACCAGTGCCGCCTCCTCTGCCTCCCCCAACACCACCACCTCCACCCCCTGTTCCACCCGAAGTCAGGATGGAGCCATACGAGTGTCCTGAGTGTTGTACCCTCTGTGCCACCCCTGAGGAGTTCTTGGAGCACCAAGGCACCCACTTTGACTCCCTAGAGAAAGAGGAGTGCAATGGACTAGAAGAGGAGGAAGATGAGGAGGATGAAGATATTGAAGAGACAGAGGACGAAGAGTCAGCAGCGCCAGTGGCAGAGGTTGGTGGCAGTACTGTGGGAGGTGACAGGTCCACGGCCGGCTGGGCCCAGGGCTGTGGGGATTGTCCTCAACACTGGACTTCAGCAGGGGCACGCCGGCGACACCGGCGGACATCCCGTGCCTCAGCGTCAACGTCCCACCCCTTCCGCTGTAGCCAGTGCCAGCGCAGCTTTAGCTCAGCAAACCGGCTGCTGGCTCATGGGCGGGCCCACGTTGGTGGCACACACGAGTGTCCAACCTGCTTCAAGGTCTTCAAGAAAGCAACTTCACTGGAACAGCACCTGCGGCTGCACCGTGGGGAAGCCCGCTACCTCTGCATGGACTGTGGTCGTGGCTTCAGCACAGAACTCACGCTGGTGGCCCACCGGCGGGCCCACACCGCCAACCCATTACATCGCTGCCGCTGCGGCAAGACATTCAGCAACATGACCAAGTTCCTCTACCACCGGCGCACTCATGCAGGCAAGAGCGGGGCGCCCCCCACTACAGCAGCAGCCTCCCCAGCTCCAGCCGAACCCCCGCCCCGCCCCACCCCCAGTCCTCCTGCCCAGCTGCCTTGCCCACAGTGCTCCAAGTCCTTTGCCTCAGCCTCCCGCTTCTCCCGGCACCGGCGCACAGTTCACGGGCCCCCTGAGCGGCGACACTGCTGCGGGGTTTGTGGCAAGGGCTTCAAGAAGCTGGTCCATGTCCACAACCACCTGCGGACACACACAGGCGAGAGGCCCTTCCAGTGCCACTCCTGTGGCAAGACCTTTGCTTCTCTGGCCAACCTCAGCCGCCACCAGCTGACCCACACAGGCGTGCGTCCCTACCAGTGCCTGGACTGTGGCAAGCGCTTCACACAGAGCTCTAACCTGCAGCAGCACCGGAGGCTGCACTTGCGGCCGGTGGCCTTTGCCCGTGCACCCCGTCTCCCCATTACCGGTCTCTACAACAAGAGCCCCTACTACTGTGGGACCTGTGGCCGCTGGTTCCGAGCCATGGCAGGCCTGCGACTGCATCAGCGGGTGCATGCCCGAGCTCGGACAATGACACTGCAGCCCAGATCACCGCCCTCCGACCCACCCCCGCCTTCCGAGCCTCAGCAGACTATTATGTGCACCGAGCTCGGGGAGACCATCGCCATCATCGAGACGTCCCAGCCACTGGCACTTGAAGACACGCTGCAGCTGTGCCAGGCGGCACTGGGGGCCAGTGAAGCAAGTGGGCTGTTGCAGTTGGACACAGCCTTTGTGTGACATAGCTAAGCGTAACAATAAGTTTGGTGGCAACAGCAAGTGTGGGTACCTGGCAAGCCACTCTGGCCCCCACTGGGTATCAGGATCCACCTTGGCATCTTACCCACTGACTCCTCAGAACAGCTCTGCCAGGTTTCTCTCGTCACCTTTTTCTGCCTGAGGGGAGACTAAAGGTCTGAGACTTGAGAACTCAGTTCATTCTATTGCATTGCAAAGCAGAGTTTGCCAGGCTCTTTGCTCTGCATCACCCTCCTAACCAGCGACACCAGGTAACCTTTCCTGAGCCCTGGCTGTGTGCCAGGTCTGTGCTGGGCACGGTTCCATACCTCTTCAGGTTCTCTGTTTGTCCCCCCAGCCCTAGTGTTCCCTGGACTCTGGGCACCCAGGACTCGGCTCTGCCTAGTGGAGGAAGACACTTCTCTGGGCTTCCTTAACCTCATTTTTGACCATGTGGAAGGAAACCTATAGGTGCCCAGGTGCGCAGCTGCAGACTGACTGGGTGATGCTGGAGACGCAGGAGTGTGTCAGACACGGGCTCTGCCCAGGAGGCCCACAGTGTGTAGGAACACGCACAAGTACAGATGGCCTTGCTCTCTGAGTGTGTCTCATTGATTCTTTGAGCTGGGTGTCCTAAGGCCTCCTTCCTGCATGCTGGGCAGTGCTGGGAGTGAGAGATGAGTAGTGCCTCTGCCCTGTCTGTGGGGGACAGACAGATCTCAGCCCCAGGTTCCTCAAGGCTGCGATGGTACAGCAGGTCCCAGAGCAGGGAACAAAGCTCTATGGTGGCAGATCAGGAGTCAGACTTCCTAGAGAAGGTAGGAATCTGCTAGCGGAAGAGAACATTCCAGGCAGACAGACTGTGGGGAGGGGGCGGGTAGTGAGTTCTTGGTACACTTGGAGACGCTCCATTTATTCACAACTAATAATAGCGAATGTTTGACTGCCTAGCTGTGGCATTCACCACAGTTACCACTATACACGTATTGTGATCCCAACAGGCCTGTAAGGTGATCCCAGGATTATCCCTGTTGTACAGATGAGAAAATGGGCAGAGACTTGCCCAAGGTCTCAGCTAGGCAGAGATGTCGACGAGACTTTCACCCAGGCTGTCCCCTTCGGCCCATGTCTGTACCCAGTGCTCTTGAGCGATTGCAACCTGAAACTCATGGAGAGGCTGGGGTCTCAGAGGAGTCATAACTGGAGGAAAGGTGAGCCATTGTCACAAGCAGTTAGGGTTTGAGGGGGCCCTCAAAAGATCAAAGATCTTGGGAACAGGAAGGGACCCCCAACCTTTTCAGAGGTTTGTTGGGGTGACAATTCTTCCATGTCTAAATGGAGGAGGATTTACGGCAGGTCTGTGGGGCAGGCCCCTCCCAGGCCTCTACAAATCCAGGTGCTCCAGCAGGTGAGGCAGAACAAGTCAGCTGTAAGTTGTCTGAGAGGGAGGCCTAGACCTAGGAAGGCCTTGGAAGCCTGGCTAAAAAGTTGGGGCAGTGTGGGGAGGGGAGGGTCATAACTGGGGTTGGGGCTCCTTGGGGTCAGGATGGGGCAAGGGGAAGGCTAAAGATGGTCCAGGAGGGAGAGGACAGGGCTAGAGCTGGGCAGAGGCTGTGGGGCCGAGAGGAGGGTGAGGACACCCTTGGTGACCTCATGGCCAACCAGATGTGAACAGGAGGAAGGGGTCCCCAGGAGCCCCAGCTCTGCCCTCACCCAGACCAGCCCTCCTCCCCTGCTCTGGTCCACTTGCTGTACATATTCATCTTATAAACAAAGTGCCACCTGCATGGTGTTGAGCAGGGAACCAGGGTTTCCTTGGGGCAGTACACGGATGCGTCTGGGGCTGGCTGGAGCAGACAGAAGCCCACATGCCACAGGAACAGCTCTAAACTCCCTATGGAACATGTTTGAAACTTTTCCCTCTTTCTTCACCCATGGAGCACATCAGTTGCTCCTCCCCAGGCCCCTTTCTACTTCTGAGACCTCTGCCCTCACTGCTGGCACCATGTGGAAAGGATACCATTTCCCTTGCCCTACCCTCTGGCCCCCAGCATGTTTTCTAAGGGTAAAAGCCAGGCTCTGCACCAACCTTCTCAGGGGTGTGACTTCCCAGCACCCCTAGGAGGCAGGCATGGTAGGCACCCCATTAAGACAGAAATGAAAGCTTATAGATCTGCTAGGGTTCAGGGTCAGTGCCTTGCTCGCATGCATGCCTGTTAAGGGTCTATTCTGAGCTGGTTGTGTGTCCTCCAGACCCTGACACAGCAGGCAGCATGGGCTGAGACAGCTCTTTGTTCAGGTCTTGACTCTGCCACTTATGCTGTGGCCATGGACCCAATCCCCAGTTCTCTCACAGGTCACTTGGAGGTGACAGTGCCTCCTTAGGTAGAAGCACATGGTTCATGCTGGGTCCAGGGAATAGGCTCCTCCCAGGCCTCTCCAGCAGGTAAGCCAACCAGTTCATCCCTGCACAGGAAGGCTGGGTGGGTACCTGAGCCAGGACCCAGACTCAAGCCTCTCATGGCCCAGCTGCATTCACTCTATCCTGTCCCCCTGCCTGAGATGCATCCCACTCCTTTCCCAGGACAGCCCACCAGGCACCACCCTCATCTCTGTGGAAACAGGCAGCCAGAAAGGAGCAGGTTTTCATGCCAATAATTTATTGAACGGAGGTCTGTACACAGGCAAACCTTACTGTGGAAACTAAGACATCAGGAGCCCCCCACCCCGGCCCTCTAGGGTGAGGAGAGGAGGGAGAAGACCTTAGGGCAGAGGGAAGGAGGGAGACACAGCTGTAGAAGAGAGACACAGCTGTAGGAGGGGGAGGGGCCAGGTTGGACGGTGCGAATCGACGTTTTCTTTAAGAAAAAAATTATAACAATCTATTTACACCCGGGGGCCAGGAAAGGGAAAAGGAGGAGACTGGCTGGTCTGGTTCTATTTACAAGGGACACAGGAGGGGAGGAGGGTTGGAGAAGGTGGAGGCCTGGGGATAGGGGAGGGGGCCAAGGGGGTAGGAGGTCCTCAAGCCCCCAACCCCGCCCATCCTTCTCTTCCCTCCCCATGACCAGTTAAAATCCTCTTAAAAAGCCCACCATAGGGGTGAGGCTGGTGAGGGAGGGACAGGAGGTGGGGACAGGGACTCATTTACCTCTGCCCTCTTGTCTAGGGCCCAGCCAGAGCAGGAGCTTGATGGGCTATGGCCCCCCTTCCCAGCCCCACTTGGGGCTCCCAGATGGAAGGGTAGTTGGCGGGGCCCTCAGGAGGAGTTAGTGAGGGGAGCTGTGGCATCAGCTGGCTGCCATTCCGAGCTGCTCTGAGTCTCACTTAAAGCTGAGGGGAAGGAAAGAGCAGACAGTTAGTCTTTGCCTTTCAGAACCCTAGCCCAAACCCCCAAGAACAGGAAGTCAGTGTGAGATGGTTCATTAGAATTTGAAAACTGTCACTCTGGGTCCAGGCTTGCAAACTCACATGCCAAAGGGCCAGGTTGGTCACTGAGTGACTCACCAAAAAGCCAGGCCCCACATCAAAGGGCAGCTGCAGCTCAGCCTGAGTAGGCCCACTGCTGCCCTATTGGATTTTCTTCCCAAGAGAAACAGGAAATCCAGATTGTACATGAAATGCCCCAATTTTTAAATGTAGGCAACAACTTCAACTGTTTGTATAGGCCAAACGTGTCTTTGGTTTTCCACTTAGCATTTCAACAGAAATATAAAGGCAATAATGCCCAACACAGGTAGCCATTCGCATGTTGTAAAATACGCTTTCTATACCATCAAACTGTCAGCTATTTTCAAGTGCCTGCAGGAAACTCAGCGGCTGTTAAGAATAGGCCCGCTGCCCAGGCTCAGAAATGCTGCTTTACCCCAACTTACCTTGTGAGGATGGGGTGAGGGTGGCAGTGCTCGCCGGGGACCTCAAGTGAGGAGGGATGAGAATGGCATTGAGAGATGGTTGGATGGAGAGTTCTAGAGACAGGAATGGACATGTCCAGTCAGAAGGCAGGGCTTCTGGAGATCCAGTTGGGATTTGAAAGGGGCACTGAATGGGGGACCCAGCTCTTGGCAAGGCCAAGCATTTGAGGACACATGTACTTTAAATGAAAAAAATGGAAAGAGCCTAGCACAGGAGACCACAGGGCGTGGGTGCAGGTTCAGGTCTCCCTGAATCGGGGCGGGGGGCCACTCCTGAGCCCCAGGCCTCCCCTGTCGCCCACCCTCAGCTCCCCACTCCCATCTTCAACACTAGCTCTTCTCCATGATCTCTCGCTGCCCCTTCACCTCCCCAGATCCCAGGCTGTGCCCTCACCGCCAGGACTGAAATTGAAGAGGGGGGGAAGCGGGCGGTTGTTGGGGAGCTGGGTTCCGTGACATCGCAGTTCATCAAAGAAGCTGTGGGCACAGGCTTCCAGCGGGGAGAGCCTTGAGGACGGCGTGTACTCCAACAGGCTAGAGCAGAGCGCGATGGCCTCAGGCGGCGTTCGAGATTTAAAAACCTTGGGGGGAGGCGGGACACAGGTCATGAGGGTGAGATTCCCCAGGCACCGGCATACTGCCAGTGCTGGCAGCAAACATGACTGCCTGCCTCCCACAAACCCACTTTCCAAATAAGGAAACTGAGGCACAACCCCTAAGAGGAGCTCAGTTTGTATCGCCTGAACAGCCTGGACTATATGGCACCTACTATGAGCCTATTTCCCCACCAGAAAAATGAGACTCCTGAGCCCACTGTGGGTCCTCAACTTTTAGAGTACAGGAAATTCCACAAACAGATTTGATGAAAGTTACTGGCCAGCTCCCAAACCATAACTCCATAGCCAGGTCCCCAGACCAGTTGGCCTCCAATGAGGATCTTGGCCATGCTGCCTGAGCTCCTTGCCCTGCCCCACCTTTGTCCACGGGTGAGCTTTAATCTGGGGGAACTTGAACTCTGTGTAGTTGGGGTTCATCTCTCGGATCTGTTCCCGGGTTGGTGTTCCCAGCACCTGTAGGGAAAGGGAGGAGTCGTCTAAGCCAAGGGCCCTATCCCTTAGTCCTGTACCTGCTCACCAGGCCCTGCCCTCACCTTGATGATCTCCACCAGCTGGTCTACTCCACTGTCCCCAGGGAAGATGGGCTGGCCCAGGAGAAGCTCGGCCAATACGCAGCCAGCTGACCACACATCTGAAGGAAATGGGAGAGAGTCATGGCTACCACACCCATCCCCTCACAAACACTTCTGTCCCTCATGGTTATCCTGCAAGGGACCAGGAGCCCCATCTTCTCAGCTAAGAGAGGAAATGCCTTGTTCAAGGTCATACACAGCTAGAAACACCGGAGCCTGACTTTGAACCTCTAGATCTGCCTGACTGCACCTCAGTCTCCAATCTAAGTGTGTTTCCAGCCCTCACAGCCCCCCTCCACTCAACAACCCCAATGGGCCCTTTCCCTGCCTCTAGCCCTGGAGGACAACCCAGTAGGCCTAGAACAAGCAACTGTGCTCTCTAGGCCTCAGAAAGGTAGAGCCTGAAGTCCTGGGCTGCCGTGCTCACTCCCTAGCTTCTATCCTGCCCACGGAAATTGCTGCAGCCTTGTACTCTCCCCTTCCCTTGTCTGTACCTTGACCCCCATAGCACAAGTTCACTCATAAGGACCACCTCACTCAGCTGATGAATGTTTTCTTCTAAACCCTTCACGCCCTCTGGATGCCTGGAAGGTAGCATTGTCATTCCCACCAACAGGGAGGGACATAGGCCCTGTGAGCAGGTCACACCCTGATGGTGGCAAAGCCTCACTTCAGATTCCCCTAAGGTCGCCATCAGCCCTTCCCCCTGAATGAGATGAGAGGGCTGACTGGGAGGTTCCAGAGCCAGTATGGACTCTGGAGTCGGGTCAGCTTTCAAAGCCCAACTCTGCCCAGTCCCAGCGGTGCAACTGTAGGCAGGTGGCCCGCGACTGCTCATCTGTAAAGGAGTGTACGACAACACTGCCCTCCTAAGTTTGTGAGGACTGCATAAAAGGACAGACATTAAGCTGCTTTTATCACCGAGCCTGGCAGAAGCACACAGAACTTAAAAACTGCCACGACGGTTGTCTCCACCCCACCCTCCTGTAAGTCTGACCGATGGACGAAGTGTAATCAGTGGCTCCAAAGATCAGCTCCGGGGCCCGGTAGTAGCGAGAACAGATGTAGGAGACGTTGGGCTCCCCCCGGACCAGCTGCTTTGCACTGTAGGAAGAGGGGACAGGAGTAAACACAGGCAAGGGTCAGGACTCCTCCTCACCCCTTTGGCCACCCAGCATATCCCAGGTCAGGCCCACCTGCCAAAATCGCAGAGCTTCAGGACAGCGGTGTCAGGGTCCACCAGCAGGTTCTGGGGTTTGATGTCACGGTGACACACGCCCTGGGAGTGGATGTAGGCCAAGCTCCGGAAGAGCTGGTACATATACACCTGGGACAGGCAGGGGACATCAGAATTCCAACCCCGCTCTCCCTAGAACACACCACTGCTCCACCTTCGTGGCCAGAAGAGCCCTCCAGGCCCTCTCTCACTGACCTGAAAACTCTTCCACTGCCCCTTGGTTCTCAAGCTGCACATCAGAATCGCTCAGAGGCCACACAAAAGCAGACTGCCAGGCCCGCTCCCAGTCTGAGATTCAGTAAGTTCAGTAAGGGCCTTTTGCAACGAGCCCCCAGTGCTGGTGCTGGTCCACACTCTGACAACTACCACTTCAACCCCACACCTCAGCAGAAGCCTGATGAATAAGAGACATCAGGAAGGCCTTGCTTTAAAGCAAGCTAGAGAGCCAGGCACTCGGCTACCCCCTCACTGAGGCCACCGGCTAGAGGAAGGGCTCAGCCTCCTTCATCTATCAGTCAGACCGCCCATGAGCAGACTCTCTCCAGCTAGGTTTTCCTGCCACTCTCCCTCCCAGTGACTAGAACATAAGTGCCAAGGACCTTTTGTTTCATCGCTGCCACATCCCCTAGGGTCTAGACCACTGCCTGGCAAGTAATAACTGCTTGGGCTTGCTTCCCGGGCCCCCTCCTCCTCTATTCCTACTGCCCTTGGCCAGAGATGCCACTTCCTCGCCCTGCACCTGGTCTCCTTCTAGAAGCCTTTCTTAATTCTTCTGGCCACAAAGCAGACAGGACTGGGGGCCTTCTGTTTCCAAAATTCCCCACACTCCTTCTAATATGGCAGGTGCTAATAGTCTTAAAATTCTCTGTGACGATATCCATCTACCCTGCTGAATGGAGAGGCTTCAGGTGCAAGGCCTGGGTTTCAGTCAGCTGGGCCTCTGGAACTGTTCATTGCTGTGCCTGACACACAGGTAGCCATAGGACAGTCACCACACCAGAGAACGCCCCTCCTAGGAGGTGAGATCCTATAGCACCAACTACTGGCCCCTCTGTATTCTTGGTCACTGCCCAATTCTGAGCCAATTCCTCCAACACTACTGGTGCCACTGGGCTCCTAGTATGGACCTGAGCAAGTACCTTACAGCCTTCCCAGCCCCAGTCAGCCTGCATCCCTGATTCAGTCTGACTTCAGGATGGACTGCCCTGCATTTAGCAAGCTTCATTTCTGGGGATACAGGAACAAGGACAGGGAACATGAGGCCTCAGACCAACATAAACTTGGAGAATGAGGAAAGCCACAGAAGGCAGGAGGGTCTGAAGGCCCAGGCTTTGTGGGACTAGGCCCTAGCAGGCCTGCCTGCTAGCCCACCTTGACATAGATGATAGGGATGGTCAGCTTGGCCTTGGTGAAATGGCGGGCCACCCGGTACACCGTCTCGGGCACATATTCCAGCACCAGATTTAGGTAAAGCTCATCTTTCTGCAGAGAGCAAAGGAGAGGTGTGAGGCATTGCGAGGAAAGGGTGAGGAAGGGGGAGGGAAGGTTTGTGGGGAATGGGGGAAAGACTGGCACTCAGGAGAAAGGCAGGAAAATTGGTGGAGTGAAGGTGGAGGACTTCCTCCCACCCCAAAGGTCTCACCTTCTCCCCACTGGAGTAGAAAAAGTATCTCAGCCTCACGATGTTGCAGTGGTCCAGCTTCCGCATAATCTGCAGCTCTCGGTTCTTAGGGACAAAGGGAGAGAGCCTCAGAAAACCATCCTCTCTCTGCCTCCCCTCCCTAGTACCTCTCACCACAGCCCTACTCCCCTATTCCTCCCAAAAGAGCCAGGCAGCTACTCCCTGTGTCCCAAGACCCCCCTGGAGTAGCCTGATTCCTCACCCCAACCTATCCCCCTCACACAAAAGCTGGAGGCCTATGTGCTAAACCCACACCACAGATGTGCTTTCTTTAGCCCATTTTAAAATGTTTGATTTATTGCTGATGCTTGAAAAACAAATAACTTGATGTACAAATCCAGTGTCCTGGCTTCTCTTGAAAATTCAGGTGATGTGGCCACAGGAGGCCAGCCCCCCAGCATGGCACAAGCGACAACAGATAAGTAGTGGCCATCCAGTTCACCCCTGCACTCCTCCCTACTGCTTCCCATGGAGGCATCTGGGCCCCTGAACCTTGGCTTGGATCCTGAATCCCAGAGTTCAGGCTTCTAATTCTCATCTTCCCAAAAGGGATTCAGCCTCAGCCTCTTCCCAGAAGGCCCATTGGTCTCAGCATTCTCCCCTATACTGTTTCTCTCTGGGGCCTCAGAACTCCCCACCCTCAGATGTCTCTCATTTCTGGAACTCAACACTAATCAAATTCTGACTGCCACCCTGGACCTCCTCCTGCCCAAGAGTCCTCATTGTCCAGACCCAGGGCATGACCTGGCTCCCCAACCTAGGCTTAGCTCTTCTATGTCCAGACTAGCCTAGGCTCAAAAATGCCATCCTTCAAACACCAATTATCCCTTGACTTCCACTCTCCTGGGCCTCCACTAGCTCATAGGGAATGAGGAAAGGACACCCTTCCTCAGGGGGACAGAGCCCCACATCATCAAGGCCTGTGGTTTGGTGAGCTCTGGGCAAGCTGGATTCCACCTACACTTACCAGGGGCAGAAGAAGACCTTTGCTAAGACACTTATCAGTCCCAACAGCTTCCTTTCTCCTCTGAGAAGAAGTATAACTGAGGGCTTGGGAATCAGATTCAAGTCTTGACCTCTGGCAATTCTGACATATGAGTCTCTGTTTCCAATTTCTGCTTACTTAAAATGGGAACAACGATACTACCTACCTTCAGAGAGCCTTTAAGTAAATTAAACAAGAAACTGCCTGCAAAGCATTTGCAAAGAGCAAAAGCCCAATAAACATGGGCTCTGGGCTCTCCTGGAATCCACATTCCCATCTTCCACACAACTCTCTTTTATATCCCTTCTCCTCTGGCCCATGCTCAGATCCCCTGTGGAACCCTAAAGCCCGCACTCTTGTTGGGGCTCTCTCACCAGTCATGCCCAGTCAAACCTCCATGTCCCCTCCGCACCGCCCCTCCCTCGCCCTGCCCCCAAGCTACCTTGAACCTCTTGTCCTGGAGAACCTTCTTGATGGCTACCAGTTCCCTGGTTTCTGCCAGCCGAGCCTGGTACACGACCCCAAATGAGCCATTGCCAATCACTTTGATGTCTGTATAAGCCACCTCCTGGGAGCGCTCCGGGCCTTGGCCTAGAGTGGCTACCACTGTGGTCACCTTGCCACTGTCACCTGGGGAACAAAGGGGACACAAACCCACTGACCCTTCCCCTTTTGCCACCACCCCATCCTGGGGCTATGGCAGGGAGGGGACTCTCTACAGGAAGCTCTCTGGGGCCTCTTCATTCCTTTTTCCTTTCTCCTCCTCTCATATAGGAAGATCCTGACATCTAAACCTCTTGTTTGACCCCTAATCTCCACTTCTAATAAGCAGCAAACCACTGGGTCCTCTTGGTCTGAGGAGACACCAACACTCCTAGGTGTTGACTCCATCTACTCTGAGCTTACTGCCCTCTGGCCCTTCCTGACTGGGGAAAGCCCAACCTAACCTCTTCCACTTAAGAGCAGTAACTAGGTGCTTCTTTAGGAAAGCACTAACCTTCCTCACAGCTCAGGGGAGTGACTCTACATCTTCCTGGTGGAGCTGGTGACTTTGCCACTGGTTTTTGGTGACACGAATGAATGACTCCTCTTGGCATGAGTACTAGTGCCCTCTCACTTTTTGGGAATAGTTATCCCTTGCACAGAAACTTTGGGGTTAGAGAAGGCATTGACCTGAACTCACTTGTGTGGTCCAGAGCCCCAGATCCCTTCCAGGATGTGGATGGTCCTTAACCGACATGCACTGAATTGTGAAGCTGACCCAGCCTTGGTCCTTCAAAGGAAAACTATAATTCCTAGTTCCAGTGTCTGAATGGCAGCAAACTTTGGTGGCACTTTGGGGATAAGGACCATTTTTCTTCAGGGAACTGATGAAAGGTTCCCCCAAAGAAAAGGGTCACTAAGAATCAAATCCATTTTGAGGGGTCAGTTAACACCTTCTTTTGGAGGTGATCCTGCATAGCCATTTTTCCCAAACCAATGACACCACACCTCGGAATGAAAGCCATATAACCTTGATCCATACACTATGGGGAACTGCGACCCTTCCATTTTTGTGAAAGACCCACCAAGCCATGTTTTTATGAGAACAGTGACTATGACTTGGTCTGAAAAGTACGCTAACTCCCAATCTGCCCTTATTTCAAAGAAACAGCAATCATTAACTTCCACTTTTGGAAACTGTTTTAAAAGGGAAGATGACCTGAGTACCAGGTTTGGAAAGCCCTGGTCCTGTTCTTTGGGGACACAGAAATCCCCTTCCTATAAAGGGGAGCAAATTCAGAGCCCCCTTTTTGAGTAGTGGCGGTGTTGATTTTATACTTGTTCTCTTTGGACACAATAACCCTTGAGCCCCATTTGAAAGCGATGATGACCCCTGATCCTACTCTCTGATGGATGGCAACGTCAGATTTCTGTTTTTAAGCCTCAAGGACACAAGACCTTGGTGCTGGAAGAACAAGAACCTGTGACCCCTGTTTCTTTGAGAATTACTATATCTAATCCTGAATTCCAAGTGATGGTAACCCCCAAATCTTTCTCTGAGAAAGGGAGAGATCAGATCCCAGTTTTGGGAGGCACAGCAACCTCGAGCTCCTATCTGGGCAAATAGAAGAAACTGATCAACGATTGAGGGGCTTCGGGAACCCTGATCTCCACCCACCACGAGCTCCCTAGTACTCACGGCCCAGCTTCACTCCGGGCGGCGGGAAGCTGGTGCCCGCGCTGGGGCCGCCGCTGCCTCCTCCGCCACTGCCACTGGGGCCACCACCGGAGCTCGAGGCCCCCACTCCCCCACCCATGGCTCCGACTGACGCCTTCCCGCCGGCGCTGCCGCCAGGGCCAGAGGCCGAGCCCCCGGGTCCGCCGCCACCGCCGCCGCCTCCGCCGCCTGGCTCCGCGAACGAGCTGGTCCGCGCCCGGCCCGAGCCCCCAGGGCCGCCCCCGAAGGCGCGCCGCCGCTCATGGCGCCGAGCGCAGGCCCAGGTCGCGGGGCTCGGGCTGCCCCCGCCGCCGCCTCTGCCGCTGCCTCCCCCGGCCTCTGGCCTTTTCCAGGCCGCGCCGCTCGGGCTCGGGCTCCGGCTCCGGCCCAGCGCCCGCCGCGGGGCACACCGGGAGATGCAGTCCGCCGGCCCTCAGCGCCGCCGTCACCGCCCTCGGCCTGGGGAGAGCCGCGTTGGCACGCCGGGAAATGGAGTCCACAAAGGCCTCAGAATAGACAGCGAGGACGAGTCGCTCTGCGCGTCGAGAAAAAGTTCTGTGAAATAAGTCGGTCAACTGTGCTCACGACGGACCCTGAAGTACTTTGGGGAGACAAGTCAGAGTCGCACACCCACTCCACTGTGGCAACAGTGAGCCCCACAGCTTGCCTCAGAAATGTAGTCGTAGCCGCTCCGTGAGTGACCTGAGGCACGCCGGGAAACGGAGTCCAGTTGTTCAGAGTCTATTGGCTGCGTGTGCCGACTGGCGCCAGGTGTACTCTGGGAAATTGAGTCGGCGCAGGATGACCCGCAGTTCTCTGACCGTGAGGCAAGCCGGGAAATGGAGTCGTCGCCACGCCCTCACCGCATTGCAGGTGTAAAGTGACTCCCAAAGCACTCCGGGAAATGGAGTCCCATGTGATACCTAATCCCCAAATGGTTACTGCAGTTCCGGAGATAGGCTGGGAAATAGAATAGATATAACTCTCCTCCTCCCTCGTACACTAGGCCGCAGTCCCGGCCGGGAAATGTAGTCAACACCAAGGCTTCAGAGCAGTTGCTACAGCGAGCCCTTGCGTCTTCTGGGAGATGGAGTTCAAGGCAGCCTCCCCATTGACTGAGGGGAAGGGAATATACCATGAGCCCCAAGCATGCGGGACACTTTGTGAGTCAAGACTGCCTACGCTTGCCGGGAAGCGGAGTCCAACGAGGTACCTGCGGGAACGCGCGAGCGTGAAGTATTTCAACGCCTTCTTTACCGCCCCCCAGTTCTCAAGAAAGCGCCAAAGTCGACTAGGGGGTGTTGGAAAATTCCAAGTTTCAAGTTTCCACAAATCGGGAAGGAAAACTCCCCTGCAAACGATTTGGGAAACAAAGTTCCCGGCGGTTTGTCAGAACATACAGTCTTCGAATACAATCTAGTTTTTACTAGCATTGTGATTAGCAGGAGGCTGAGCGGAGCGTTAAAAAAGAAAATACAATGCCTTGAACCCCCATTCAGCTTTTTGCGTCCTCCTGCTTCCTAAATTACAAGATCCTGGACGGCCCTCAAACAAGAAAGCCATCTGTTAAGAGTAGCCTGGGTTTGTGCACGCATTAAGTCGCCCTATTTATCTATTAATACCCGGAAGGACAGTAGCATCCAAAGGGAGCTGTGAAGAGTGTGTCCCGTAAATTCTCGGAACTAGAATGAATTACCCTCAGCCCCTCCTGCCTCGTGGAATGATGGGAAAGAGAGTCTCCAGACTTCATTTTAATCCGAACCTGTGTTCGTATTAACTGTCCTGCCTTCTCTGAAGCCTGAAGAAAGTCTCGTCCACTTGGTCTGTTCCTGACTGCAATTCCCAATGGACACAGTCCCCCGGGGCGGGCCAGACGGTAGCGTTAAAGCGTTTTCAGACTACATTAACCAGAGGCAAAGCGCCGATGCACTTCCGCTCCCTTCTCAAGGAATGTGACTGCATCACGCACAGCCCGAAGCGGACGTTTCTGGGAGTTGTAGTTTCTCAGCCAAACAGTGTCTGCTGCCCTCTGACGGCAGGTCCGAGTGAAAAATCAAAAATCTTGAGTCAAGCCCCGAAGCCTGGGAAATCAATCCTACACTGAAACAAGAAGGCCCTGAAGGGCAGCGGGGCAGGATAGTGGCGGTTACTTAACCGCCAAAAGCTGTGGAACATGCGCAGTGGTCTGCACGTAGGCAACGGCCACCACAGGGATTGGGATCCGTGGGAGCCTGAGGGCGACTGTAGGAGGAACTCTTACCGGGATGTTTGTAGGGATTCAGAACGTGTCAAGGGGTGCCAGGGTGGGTGGTCAGTGTCTTTGAGGGGCCTACGGGTGCCTGGAGGTACTCAGAGGTACCGTAGAGAGGCGAAGGGGACCTGACTGGGGACCAGTGGAGAAGTCAGAGGGGCCTTGGGGTTTTTCAAAAAGGTCTATGGGAGAAAGAAACTACTGGTGACGGGATCTCTGAGGAACCTGAAGGGGTGAGAGATGGTTGAGTAGCATCAGGAACTTTGGGGGTCTGTGGGAGTGTTCTAGGTACAAAGAGGAACTCTGATAGGATGAATTAATTGAAGCATAGTGAGATTTATAAAGAGCTTTTTACTTTGAATCAGAGATCCTGGAGAATGTGGAAGGGAGCAAAGGTGTGGTCTTGAGGGTGAACAGATTTAGATACCTCATTTTAAAGATTAGAGGAGTCCTGTTGTTTTCAAGACCAGATGCCACCTGTGACACCTCACTCGGCCAGAATTGGGGGCAATAAGTCTGCCCTGGCCTAGTCTGATTTGGAAAGCAATTCCGGAGCTGAGCACCTTTGAATCCACGTTAGACCTCGTTAGAAATGTTTTGAGCACACTGGAATCAGGAGCTGAGTACTTGTCAGGGTTCCCCCTCCCCACCCAGCCCCCGTGATGACATCCCCTTTTCTCCATCACACTACCACCAACTCAGCTGCAACTATGTTGCCAGGAGACGTGCCTCTTCCCAACTTCCAGAAATAGGCCAGTGGCCCCCACCCCAGGGAGTGCCTTACATCACCCAGGAGAGGGAGCAGTTGCCCACAGGCTGCCACCGGAGCTTCAGTTTCCTGCCAATACCCCAGCCCTGGATCCCGTCTTCACTGCCAACCTACATCATCTGGGACCACCCACCCTCGGCTGGCATGAAGTGAGGATGAAGTGAGTGGGTAGGAGTTGCCAGTTCCTTCCCCCTCAGAGCTGCACAGGGTGGGGTTTCACAGTGAAGCTAGTCCAACAAGCCCGAGCTCTCAATTCCCACTCTCTCTCTTAGCAGTTGTGTGGCCTTGGGGAAAATCTTTCCTCCTTCTGGGCCTCAGGCGCCTCACCTGCACCGAAGGGGTTGGGCTGTCTGAAAGGGGCATGTTCTTCCATCCCATTTGAGCTCTCCAACCTGGGCTTCTAACTTGATATGCTCACCTTTCAGATTCTATAATCTTGAGACCATGGTCTAGATCCAACCATCCTGGCTTTAGTCGGAAAACCCAGGAGTTGAAAGTTTCAGATAGAGACTTCATTTAAAGTCTTGGCTGGGCTTAGGGCTTTGGGCAGATCATTAAGAGTCACTTGAACCTTCCTTGCTGAGTGCTGGAGATAACAGCACTACAGCCCTTAACTAGGTACTTGGTGCACAGTAGGTCAGTCAATAGCAACTCTGATTAAGCCAGCTCCGTCTCAACTTGCTGGTGGAGGGTGTTCCCATGGTTCCACAGGAAAATCACTAAGGTCCCTTGCAAGGTTTACATTTCATGGGACTACAGGCCTGTCCCCAAAGGACTCCCAGACTCAGAAGTGCCCCTTGGAGAGTGAAGTGTGGAGAAACTAGAGGTAGTACAAAAGGAGTTCCAGGCCTTTGCCAGAGGCTGGGGACATGGATAGGAATCCGGAGCCAGAAAGGCATTTCAGGCAACAGGTGAAGAGTCTAAATGCTTCTAAACACAAGCAGTCCCCCTGGGATAGGAGAGCAATCAGATGATAACCAGAGTATGCCTGACACTTTAATCATCAGGCCCTGGAGGTCATATGCTCCCCACCCCCCAGGTCAGATCATTTCCCAGGCCTGGAATTTGACCCATTCAGATGGGATTAGGCCCTCTGGCCATATATCCACTAGGGAGCCACGCCAGGCCCCTGTGTCACCCCTGCCCTTTGGTGACACAGATCACTCCATCCAAAGGTCCAAGTTTTATTGTTTTGAATACATTCTCCAGCAGCCCCCAACTTCCCTCCCCCATTCCATCCCCAATACAGAATAAGGCTTGACCACAGACCCCTACCCCAGGGGCCCCAGCTAGGAGGCAGAGAGGGCTTCCAGTTTGGTTTCAGGGTACCCCCTTCCCACCCCACTACCTGCCTGCCTATGGGCTGGTCTTAGGAGCAGCTGAGGGGTGAAGGGGTTGGACAGGTGCTGGGGTGGGGGAGTGGGAGAGGGATAGCAGGCACTTGTAGCATTGTGGCCTATGGGCGGCACCCCTCACCCTCCTCTGCCCCCAACCCCACCCCGAAATGAAATTTTTGGTTCATCATAAAATGTCCCTCCCTCCCCTGTTGCAACCCTGTGGGGTGAGAAACCCAGGCACTCATGGCCCCTGGAGGGGCAGGGAAGGCTGGACTGGGGCTGAGGATGACTGGAGGACAGGGAGAGGTACAGAGGCAGAGAACAGGGAGGAAGACAAGGCTTTACTTCCTAAGCGATTGTAATAAAAAAGTTCCTGGGCATTGAGGCCAGAGCCTCAGTTCAAATATAAATTCCCCGGAATGGAGGTGGCCCCCAGCACTCCCCCCTCCCACCCTCCCCACCACCACCTTGCCCGGAGCTTAGAAACCCACAGAGACAGGGGACAGCCCCCAGTCCTGGGCACCCACCCACCCTCACCATTTAAAAAAAAAAAAAATTAAGTTTTATACAAAACGTGGGTAGGGGGAAAGGAAGGAGGTGGGGAAGAGACTTGGGCTGCCCTCACCTCCAGGGCACAGGGGACTTAAGGCAGCAAAAGAAGCATGGGGGGTGGGGGAACACGGTCCCCTGCCCACATCCCTCAGGAATCGCGATGCTCCAGAGAGAGCTGGGCTGTGGCGTGCTGGAGGTCAGAGCTCACCCGCCTTGGAGTGAGGGGCCCCCCAGCCTCCCCGGGCCCCCCCACGCACCTTCTTGTCCTCGCCCTCATCCTCGAGGCCCCCAGTGGGGCCCCCACCCCCCTCCAGGCGACAGTCTTCACTCCAGCGTCGTTTAAAGCGAAGCTTGAGGGGCATGCACTGGGCGGCCCCAGGCGCCTCGCCAGGCTCAGGTTTGGGGGGTGCAGGGGGTGCACGAGGCGTCTTAAACACCTCCCCATCTTCCTCATCCTCATCGCTGATGTCAGTCACCTCCACCTCCTCCGACTCTCCTTCTGAGATAGGCTCCACCTTGATCTGTGGCGGCGGCGGTGGGGGGGCCAGTGCCCCTGCCCCCAGCCAGCCCACCTGTGCTGCTGCCCCCACAGCCAACGCCAATGCCACTGCTCTTGTCAGTGCCTGCTGGAGCCTTCTCCCCAGCTGCCCGTTGCCGGCGTCCCAGTGGGGGCGGCTGGAGCTTAAACTTGAATGGGGAAGAAGAGGAAGAAGAGGAGGACGAGGCCGAGGAGGGGACCGGCGGGGTCTCAGGTGCCATGGGCGGCAGCGGGCACTTGTCAGGGCGCTGGGGCTGGGGCACCACCAGCCCAGGGTAGTGCAGGAAGGCGCGGGGGCTGAGGTGGTAGTTGTAGACGCTTTGGGTATGGGCCTGAAGGTACCGTTTCATGTCCTCAGGGCTGAAGGAGAAGTGGGAGCCTCCCCCAGCCACTAGGGCCCCCACCTCCACTGGGGTACATAGGGCTCAGCGTGGCGAGGGCGTGTAGGCCAGGTGGGTGGGCGTCATGGGCAGAGCTGGTGAGAGCTGAGGGGTAGCAAGGAACCAGGCCCGGCCAGAGGCGACACAGGGAAGGGGCTCAGGGGCTCAGGGCCACCCCGGGGCCGGGGGTAGACACGGAAGACGCCAGGGTCGTGAGGCAGGCGAGCCAGCGGGGGCCCTCGGAAGGCACCCAGCTCCGGAGGGCCGGTGGTCGGGCCCGAAGGTCCTCTCCCAGTGGCTCCTCCAGCTCTGAAGTGCCATCGCTACAGTCACTGACCGAGCCTCGGCCCAGGCGCCGGGCCACCACAGCCGAGAAGAGGGAGGATGAGGACGAAGAGCAGGCTGGAGGTGAGCGGGGGTCCTCAGTGGGGGACAGCACTTCGGAGGGTGTTGAAGGAGGGAAACGGAAGTGGCTGCCGCCCGACGGCACTGGAGGGGCGCTCTGGGGCACCGCACCCCCTGGCAAGAGAGGGAGATGTGGTGTCAAAGCCCCTGGCCCAGCCTGGACATGGAGACACACCCTCTCCTCCGAGGCCATGCCTGCCAGCCCTGGTACTCACCAGCCAACCCCACATCGATGAAAGGGTAATTAACCAGCACCAGTTTGTTGAAGTTGAACTTGTAGGTGAACCGTTTCCCCTTGGTCTTGTGCAGAATGCGTTTGTTGTAATAATAGCTGTGGGTGCAGGTAGAGACGTCATCAGATGGTCAGTCACACAGGACCCAAGTCCGAACCCCATACCATGACATTCGTTAGATGCTGCTCATAAAAGAAGACCAAGAGCAGTCAAGTGTGCAAAGGGTGGGGACCAGCTTTCCCCTAGTCTGGAGCCAGACTAGAGGCCACACCCATGGCTGCATTCTCTCCTCAGGACACCTCTGTGTAACAAATGGGCTTGGAGAAGGGTTAGGACTTGCCCAAGGTCACACAGCGACAATTTAGAAAACCCAGGAGTCAAACACAAAGCCTATTCCCATGGGTCAGTGGCTCCCCAGCTGGTGAGGAGCTGTCCACATCTGCCCAGGGGCTCTGCCCTCCTCACCGCAGCGCCCGGCTCAGCTTGTCGTAGTTCATCTGGGCTTGCACTTGCGGACGCCCCAAAGCCGGGCCACCTCATCAGGGTCCTTGATGACAAACTCCCCATAGTCTCCCTGCCAGGCGATGACACCCTGGTACTCCTCCTTCCGCAGCAGCTCCAGGATGAAGTGCCACAGCTGGATCTGCCTCGAGCCAGGGGACGACTCCGGCTTGTAGGCCCAATCCGGGAAGGCAAACCCTGGGGACAGAGGAAGGGGAGTGGCCCCGGGTCAGGGTGCCTAGTCCGGGGCTCTGGGCCCCCTCCCAGGGTCCACCTCCTGCCCCAACTTCAACATGGGGAAATCCATCTCCCCTAAACAAAGTCAGGACCTGGGTTAGAGGGAGACAGTGTGTATCTGTCTGTGTGTGAGGGGGCTAGATGGGAGCTGGGGGGAGGGGAAGCTGGAGCCTGCTCCAGCGACACCGGGAGAAACAGGAAACCGTCGGCGGCGGGTCCCGGGGCCAGTGCCAGGGGGCCAGGCACCAAGCCAGGCCGGCGGGCAGGGCTGCCAGTGGGGGAGGGGCAGGAAGGGGCACACGTGGCCAGAGAGTTGGGGCAAGGCCCCCCCAGGCCCACCCCTACTCTCATTCAGGGTCAGTCATACCACCCCCTAACCCCCACCAGCTCCTCTGCTTCCCTCCTAAGAACATATACTGTCTCCCTCCCAAGGCCTACCAGAGCCCGTGCTCCCACCCCAAGACCCGAGAGGATTTTTTTTTTCTTAAAAGGACCAGGAGGGGTGGGGTGGCTGGTTGTGGATGAGGTCAGCGCTTGCACACACAGAGGCTTCTGTCTTCCCTGGAGAGTGAAACCCAGACTGTCTGAGAGAGCCCCCCCCCCCCGCAAGCCCAGACCCTCTGTGCTGCACTGCCCTCCCCAGACCTGGGCACAGGGGCCCAACCTGTGAGGGCCCCAGCCCAGGCCCTGAGACTGAACAAGCACCACTGGTGCCCGTTCCCCCTTCTGCCTTCGCATCTTAGGCTTCTTCGCTGCCCACCTGCCTACCCGCCCCCAACATTAACCTTGGGTAGAGGTTGGTGGTGGCTGGCTGGTCCCTGGAGGGGTGGGCAGCCTAGGGGGAGGAGATGGGGGGGGCTGCGGTTGTTGTCATTTCCCAAACCCCCGGGTAATCAGGGACCATCAATAATTCAGCACTAGGCAGCCGGTAATGGAGGGGGTGGGAGGAGGGAAGTGGAGGAAGGGAAAAGGAGAGGGGAGGCAGAGCAGGGGCTCTGGTGCCACTAAAGGGAGAAAGCCAAGGTGGACAGCTACAAATGGGCGGGGTCCCAAGTCCCAGTCAGGCTGCCTGGGCTGGCCACCCTGCCCTGGCCTGGCTCAAGCCCCAGCTCTAGCAGGTACCAACCAACCCCTGGGGCAAAGCCGGGCCTCCCCCAAAGGCTCCACCCTAGTCTGGAATCCAACAGGGGATCCTTCCTTTTGGGGACACAGGATCAGCAGTTCCTGCTCCCACAGGGACCACACCCTCTAAAACCAGAGCCAACTCTCTCCCCCAGAGACCCAGCTCCCCGATTCCTGGGCCTTGGGTAGACAGGGATGGTCAGCATTCCCCCAGCAGTCCCCACCGAGTCCCTGCCCCATTCAGAAATCCTGGTCTCAAACTAGCCAACCCCTCAGGGCTCCAGAGATATGACCTCCAACCTGCACCAGCAGCCCCTGCTCCATTCAGAAGTGAACAGCCCCTGACAATGCCGTCCATGGACCCAGCATCCACAGCCCCATCCTTCTCTTGGGAACCCAGGTGTTCGCCCCTTTGTCCTCACCCTGCCAGAGAACCCAAGCCCCAGAGGCCCTTGGGAGCCCAAGTGACCAAACTACCAGCTCCATGAACCCTCTGACCCTACCCAAAAAGCACCTGGCCCTGTCAGGGCACCAAGCTCCATGCTCTCCCACCTAAACCCCAAACTGGCTCCCAGATCCAGGAGGGGAGGGCCAAAGCCCCTGAGACATCAGTCTGGGGTTGGAAAGTATACTGACTTCCTCCACCCTCCCCCAAAATTAAAGCCACCCTTCCCAGCCCACCCGCCCCAGCCTCCTTGTCCCGGTAACCAAGCAACGTGTGTGCAGCGACAGTCCTGGGAGCGGGGGAGCAGGAGGCTAAAAATAAACTTTGCAGAAGAGAAGGAGTGAGAGAGACTACATGCAACACAAAGGGAACTGGGAAGGGAGGTAGGGGACTCTGGAAAGGCCTCAACTGCATGTCAGAGGCTGTCCCAAGCCCCCTTGTGAAGCTCCCTGCCTGGGTAAACTCCTTCTGGGGCCAGGACCCTGGTTCCAGCTCCTGGCAGGGACCCACCCCACTGCCAGGCCCTTATGCCGGCTTTCCTCATCGGACATGGCATACATGAGGGCCTGTTCCAGGCTTTGGGGGGAGAAGGAAGAAGGGGCGGGTGACGTCAGGGTATCTCAATGGGGCTCTGTTCCCCAGGCCTTGAAACCAGGAGCCAGGCACAGGCACGGGCAAGGGGAGCATGTGTGAGTATGTGCTGTGTCTGGGTCCACGTGCTTAAATCAAGGAACCACCGGCCTGCACCAAGAAAGCTTGGGGGTGGCAGGACCTCTGGAGCATGGGGGGACAGTGAGGCAGGGAAAAAACAACTGACACTGAGAAGGGTTCAGGACACTGCAAAACAGGGTGGAGAAGTGGCAGCAGGCAGACAGGAAGGGCTGGGACTGCGAGGTCCCAGAAGGCACACCTGGGTCCCAGAGGTAGGGTAGAGATTCTTCCTGACAGACTGTGGAGACATGGGAGACCAGACCCCCTGGACGCCCCCAAGTTTACCTGACTGCCCAAACTTTTTAAAAGAGACTATGGGGGTCGGAAGGGAGGGTGGCGGTAGAGGAAGAGCACGCCGGCCTCCTGGGGGGCCCCACCACTTCCCCCACTCCAGGCAGCCCTCGGTGGCGCCAGAGCTGGGAAGAAAACAGGAAGTGGGAAACAGCGGCGGCAGAGGACAGAAGGGCCGGGATGGAGAATAGGATGGAGGGGCGCACAGCAACCGGCCAGGAGGCAGGCAGACCGACGCACTGACCGAACGATCGGAGGCCATCTCAGGCCCCCGCCCCTTCCCTCAGCCGGAGAACCCACATGCGACTCGGCCCCAAGACAGGGTTGGGGGAGCAGCCCAGCCGGTCCCACCAGGCGAAGGCCCATATCAGGGAGAGAAGATGAGGCGGGGTTGTCTGAGCGCCTGGGCCCCCTCCTCTGGCAAGGGGAGGCTCCTGCTGCCCCCAAGGCCCAGCGGCCCTGGAACCCGTGGGAGCCGGAGAGTATGTGGGTCGCACGTGACTGACCCTAAAGCACTCTGCACCCATGCCCCAGCCCCTCTCCTCGGGCCCGATCCCTAGGCGCAGGAGCCCGGCTTCGAGCCCTTTAAGAGCCGCCCCCACCCGCCGAGCGTGGGGGGGGCGGGGTGGGTGGGCCGGTCGGGGCACACACCCGCACACAGGAGCCCGAGCTGCGGCCGCCGCCGGGGAAAGGAAACAAGTTTGAACAGCGGCGCCCGGCCCCCTTCCCCCTCCCCCGTCCCCGCCCCGGGCCGGATTCCGACGGGGTAGACGGGCAGGGGGCGGCTGGGACCCCCCCCCCAGCGCGCCCAGGCGCAAAGTCCAGCCCGCCCGAGCCCCGGGGCGACGGAGGAGGGGAGGGGGGAAAGTCCGAGTGGGAGGGGGGCTAATCCCGCTGCCCCCAGCCCGCCGACCGAGCGGAGGAGGGGAACCTTGGCCCCTTAAGGAGGAGCAAGTTGGCGGAGAAGAGGGGGACGGAGGGAAAAGACGGCGGGTTGAAAGAGAAGAGCAGTGTGAGGAAGGGGAGCGGGGGGAACCTCTGCGTCCCCCCACCTTCCTCACCCTCCTCAACACCCAGCCCCCGGCGCCGCGAGAGGAGGGTACCTAGGTCTCCCCGGAGCCACCTTAAAGCCGCGCGTTCTAAGGTCGGAAACAAAAAGTTCCTTTTTCGAACGTTCAGGCTGCGCTTTGGAACTTTGCGACTCCGCGCGGGCGGGGAGCGGAGAGCCGGCGGAGACGGGCGGGGGAGGGGCGGCGCTGCCCGGACCCCGAGTCCCGGGCTCCCCACTCACGCCCTCCTCCTAGAGGCCATCCCGTATCCCTCTCTAAGCCGGTGCAGAGCACGCGCCGCGGTGAAGGTCACGGGCCGGACCTCGCAGCACAGAACCGGGGATAGCGGGCCCCGTGGATAGGCCCCCCCCTCCAAGCCCCACACGTCCCGGCCCCCAGAGTGCAACGTGACAGAACGGCGATGAAGGACTCCGCCACCTCCGTGATCCCAGGAGTGGGGAAGAGCCCAGCTCTCGGGGTCCTGGCAGGGAGAGGACCAGGACTCGCAGCACCCACACCACTCAGCCCGCAGCCAGAAATTGGGGGTCCCATGCAGTACCCCCCATTCGCGCTGTGAGAAGCAACAGGTCTCGAGTACTTGGGGGTCCCCCTAAACTGGGGATGACTCGGCTCCTCCGGAACCCTTCAGCCCCCCCAAAGTTTCTACGCCTTGTTTCCCGGGGCAACAAGTCTCCCCCACACGTGCTGCCCCCGCCCCCACCTGTGTCCGCCGGGGTCTTCATGCTGGGGGGCCCGGGGCGAGGCGCCCCGACTCCGGGCCGCAGCTCCTGGCGCCCGCGCTGCCCCGTCCCGTCCCGCGCCCGTCGGGCCGCCCTCGCCGCTTCACCCGGCCTCGCCTCTCAGAGCCTCTCCCCTCCCCGCCGCCGCCTCCCGGGTTAATATCGCACTCCGGGGCCGGGACGCCCCCCCCCGGCCGGCGACGTCACCGCCGCGTCGCCATGGAGACACTGCGCCCGCCCCCTCCCCGCGCACTCACACACTCACACGCTCACACACGCACACACACTCGCCGGCGCGCAGCCACTGAGGGCTGGCCGGCTCTAGGCTTAAAGGGGCCGCGCGACGGGGGAGGAAGGATGGAGGAGGCGGGGGTGGGAAGGGGTCCCGGGGGTCATGACCCTTCTCGGAGGCTCCAAGTCTGCAGATAACTGAAGTCCTCGGCACTCGCGACCTGCCGCCCCTCCTCCTCTCCTGCCCACTGCGGGATCCAGAGTTTCTTTTAGGATCCTGTAAGAAGGGAGGGGGTACTGTCTGAGAGGGGTCAGAAACTTTTGTCGGGAGGAGGCATGGACCTTTTGGGAGAAGGCAGAATCTTCTCTGCAGGGGAGCCAGGGTCAGGACCTTGGAGGATGACCAAGACCACGTTTCCCAGCCTGGCCTTACCCTGCCCCCCCCCAACTCTGAGCCTGAATGGGGGCAGCTGTCCAGGGGTGGGGTGGAATGGGTGGGAAGCTTTTCCCAGCATCGGAAATAGGGAGGCGGCTGTGCCCTCTGCTCCTCCGGGGTTGGGGTCTTAGCCTTAACAGAGAGCCCCAGTCCCAGCTGGGGAGGAAGTGACCAAAGAATGCATTCGGGAGCCCCCCCTCCATCCCCAGGCTGCAGCTGTCCTCGGGACAGGGCTGGGCAGGAGGTACCCCCCACCTCCAGCACCAGGACAGGGGGTTCCGGGGGTGGGGCCAGGATGCGTGGGGGCTACCAAAGTCATAACAAATGTGGTCCCAAGGGGCACTGGGGGTCGCCAGGAGAGAGGAAAGCAGGGCTTAAGGATGAAGGCCAGGCGTAGGGCGGTGTTAAGTCTCTGTTCTCCGCAGCCAGGAGGGATGGATGGAGCCTGAGGCTTCGGGAAACAGGAAATCAGGGCTGATCAGATGGCCAGCCTTAGCAGGCAGTGTGTACAGGGCAAATAGAAGCAATACTCACAGACCTCTCCTGCTGGCAGACTCAGAAAAGACTCTGAGGTACCAGAGGATGGAAATATAGGTGAGGGGTAATGCTCAGAGAAGCTGAAACCCAGAAGATGGGCATGGAGAGACAGACAGGCCATGGCAAGGGAAGGCCTGCAGGGTCAGCTTCTGGGTTTTTAGGGCTTGAAGTCCAGTCTCCATTGCTGGGTTCCTAGCTGCATTAGAGCAGTCCCTCACCCGTGCCTTGAGAAGTCTCAGGCCTCTTCCTGGGGAGACCAAGGGCTCCAGGGAAGCATCACCCCTCTGGGGAATTAATTATGTAACCTTGCCTACGGACAGTGCAGCTCCCCCACAGATACCGTAACCCTCTGGGAGCAGTGTGGTCCAGCAATAATCATCATCATCATTGTTATTATAACAGCTCACAATGTGCCAGGCACTAGGCCAAGCACTGTCCCAGGCATCTTCTCATTTAATCCTCACAAATGCCCAAAGAGGGGAATTACGATTGCTATCCCCATTTACAGATTAAGACAGTGAGGTTCAAAGGGGAAGTCAATGTACCAAAGCCCTAGTCAATAAATGTTGTAGCAGGGATTCGAATCCTGATCTATTCAATTTGAAACCACCACCCTTAACCACTATGCTTTACTGCCACCTTTCCTGCCCCCTCCCTGCCTAATAAAGACACTGGAAAATTTCTAGTAGGTCTATAACAGCCTCAGTGACCCCTGCACCCCCACTGGCAAGTCAGAGACCTGGATTACAACCCTAACTCTGCTACTTTCTGTCTGTGACAGAGACCAAGTAAGTATACATCTTGGAGCCTCAGCTTCCTCATCTGGGAATATTAACAGAGCCTACATGATGGGGTTGCTGTGAGAAATCGGGGATGCGAAGTGAATAATACTAGTAGTATTAGTAAACTATATACCCCATGCATAATGTAAGCACACCTCACCCTACAGACACCAACTATAGACAGTAAACACAGCCCTGACCGTGTGAAATTGCCTGTTTAATGGCAAAATCCCACCCTGACCCAGTTGGATAACTCAGTCCCACTGCTTCTATGAAACATAATTATAGATGGTGGGCAAGCATCATGGGAGAGTCTGAACCACCCACCGAGGATAAGAATCCCTGGTAAAAAATGTCCCCGGGCATGTGACTTCTTCTAGTGGTTTGTAAAATCCACAGATATGGAAACCCCTCAGAGGTCCCTGTGACTTCATCATAGAAGTGTGGATCTTCTTGGATAGTTCAGTCATCCCATGAACACTAAGAGTCACCCCCAGGGAAGGTACCCCCCACCTTTACTGTGTGAAGCACTTAATATTGTGAATTTATGATAGAAACTATTCATCGCCAGTGTTCATTCCTTGAACATACCATCCAACCAGAGCTGTCAGTTCCAATGAACAAGGAGACCTCTCCCTCTAGTTTGCTATGGAAGCCTCCAGGAATCCCCCGGAGGACAAGCCTATGATGAACAGTGTAAAAGCTCCATGGAGAAAACAACTCTGTCCGGACATTGAGGACACCCCCACTCCTCCTGTGGACCTAGGAGTTCTTGTTCCAGTTTACTGTCCTGACACAGATAACATTTATCCTCTTGCTATCAAGCTAAGGCATGAATAGAAGCTGTCGCACACAGAAGTTAAACCCTACACAGACTTTACTCATAAACGGGAAACTGGAGATAATAAAAATTATCCCACCATCCCTGTGAGCAATGATGAAGTATTGCTACTCTATGAACATTGTAATTCCCTTAGAAACAGTATCACACACCACGTAGAAAATGTAGCCACCTAAACCTGTATGATCACCTCAAGTAGAAAATGTAACCTCGTGATGGTCTCACCCTTCCTCATCTCCCTGGCTTGAAATACTAAAGCCCCAGGGTTCAGTCCCAGATCCTCTTCTGTCCTCCATCTACATTCAAGCTCTTGACAATCTCCAGCAGTTTCCTGGGTTCCATCTGTATGCCAATTACATCTAAATGTCAATCTCCAGCCCAAGACTCTCTCCTGAACTCGTTGGAGTGCCTTACCAGCATCTCCATTGAGATTTCTCAAGTTTTCTCAAATCCAGATGGTCTTCCTGAGCTCCCCCAAACTGTCCGCACCTCCCCTCAGTATTTCCCATCTCAGGAAATTGCAATTCCATTTTGCTGGTTGCTCAGGTTGGAGTCCTCCTTGGAGTCCTCCCTGACCCCTTTTATCTGACATCCAACCTGAAGAGAGGTCCCATGGACTCTGCCTTCATCTATTTCAGAATCAGCTACTGTTCATGGTCACCACCATACCCCTGGTCTGGGGTCTCCTCACTGGTTCCACTGCTGCCACTGGGCCCTACAGTCTGTGTTGCACTCACAGCCAGAGGGGTTCTAGGAGACCAGATGCTGATCCAAACCCTACAGCAGCCTTTATGCCTACTGGGAGTGAGAAGTCAACTCCTTACAGTGGCCGGCAAGGCCCTTCCTCCTTGAATTCACCTCTCACCTTTCCCTTCATTTCCTCTCCAGAGCCTCTTGGCTATTTCTTAAACATGCCAGGCATATTCCTGCCCCAGGGATTTCATCCATACTGTTCCATCTGCCTAAAGGCTTTTCCTGCAGAAGTCTGCATAGCTCTGTCCCTCATCCCCTTCAGGTTTTTACTCAAAAACCACCTTCCCAATAAGAACCTGCTTGACCGTCCTAGATCCCAAGTCCCTTTCATGTAATATTTTTCTCCATAGCCCTTATCCTCAGCTGACGAGTATTTCCGCAATGCATTTGCTTGACATCTGACTCCCTTCTCTACAGTGTCAGCTCTAAGAGGGTAGGGATTTTTTTTGCCCGTTTTGTCACTTGCGGTATCCCCTAAGCCTGCCATGCTGCCTGCCAATCTGTAACAAGGGAATAAGCTCATCTTTGGACAGTGAATCCCATATACCCAATGTGATACCGATAAATGTAGCCTGGACACACAGAGACACCTCATGGACAGTCGATGCCAGCACAACCCCCTAAAAAGCCTGAACCCTGATGTGAATCCCATAAACAGGAAAACCCCATAAAGGGTGTGCTTGTCCTACGGAATGTCAGCTTCACAATGACAGGGGTTTGGTCTCTTTTCTTCACTGCTTTACGACCACAGTCTGCCATTGAACAGGCTGGTGATATGTATTTGGCAACATGAACTGAGTCCACACACAGTATCACCCTACAATCAGCAGAACCCATACAGATGGTACAATGTCCATAACTGATATAGACCACCACATGTACTGTGAGTCTCATGTCAGCAGTATAAACCCATATAGACAGTGCAATGCTCAAAAACAGTGTAAACCCCAATACAGGCGGTGTGACTCTTGAAAGCCTCATACAGACAGGGTGCCCCTCACAAATGATATGAGCCCCATATAAACAGTGCAACCGTCATAAACCGTGTGAACCCCACATAATAAGGCCACCCACATGAATGGTGTGAATCCCATATAGGCAGTGTGGCCCTCACAGTGTGAGATCCAGACAAGTGGGGAGACAGCAATAAACAGTGTGTGCCCCTATATGAAACGCATATTCCCTCATTAGTGTGCTCTACCACACAGATAGCATAACTTCTTTAAAACTGTGAATTCCTCTGTCAACAGGGTCAACTCTCATAACCTGGGTAAGCCCTGCCACCAAGCCATATAAACAGGGTCACTTACATCAAGAGTGTGACTCTTCATGTGCATAAGGAGCTCCATAGTAAATGTGGCCTCATGCATATTGTGCTCCTTGCCTGAGGGGATCACTCAGTGAGGCCTGTGGACTCACCCATGGGGGCAATAAACCCCAATGTCACCATGTCCGTTTTATTAAGTCGTGGATAATGTAGCCCTTTCCCAAAGACAGGGAGAAACCTCATGTTCCATTTAAACCTTCTGGGCCCTTGTAACCTTCATAAAGTTATATTAGTCCCCTCGAAAAGTCTTAATTCTCTCATAAAAAGTTACCTAATCCTCCTTCAACACACACACATGTATTAGGACAGTATGACTCCCTGAAGGGTGATGTAACCTGTTATGGACAATGAGGCCCTGAAAATGGTGAATTCCTGAATGGTAGTGATTTGCCAGGGCCCATAAAAACCACCACTCCGATTTACTGAGCACTTACTGTATGCGAGGCTCTGGATTCAACATCCTATGTTGTCCTTACCTCCCTTTAGGGGGTTGATAGTCTAATGATGCCCCTTTTGCAGATGCGGAGAGTGAGGCTGAGAGCAGTTACAGGCCCAAGGTTACACAGCTAAAAATCGCTACAGCTTGAACATCAATCACTAGGGCATAATGCTTCCTGATGGATTCATACATGCCCCAGATATACTGAACCCTGGAATCCTTCCCAAAAGCACCACCATCACCACAGCTACAATAGCACAAACTAGGACAAGGTTATAAGATTGTGACAGCATAAACTCTTCAGGTAGAGATAAACCCCTTCTGAATAACAATAATCACAACAGCTAACATTTTTGAGGCTTTATCCTGCTGGAGACGCTGTTTTAAATGCTTTGCATATGTTAATTCATTACATCTTCATAACAACCCTATGTCAGTTTTTTTTTTTTTAATATCCCCTTACAGATGCAGATATCCAGGTGCATAGAGATTAAGTGACTTGCCCAAGTTCACACAGCTGGGAAGAAACCCAGCTGGGTTTGACCCCTGCAGCATGGCTAAGCCCGTATTACCCAGCTTCCTGCAATGTTGCCACCACCCCCATACACCCCCACATGACAGTGTAATTTCAATGAACTATGTAACTAAATTAACTACATTTGACGTAATTCTCTCAGGGACAAGGTACAGCTCCCTGTGTATACCTTTCCTGGATAACAGGGGAAATAGGCCTTGGATAGTGTGAACTCCCATGGACGGGTCTCCTTCATGCATTGTGTAACTCACATAAGTAGTAGGGATCCTTCTGTCGACATTATAAACACACTGTGGCCATAGACAATCTGAATGGACAGCTGAGAACTTTCTCATTACAGCAGAGGGCTCCCTGGGCAGAGTGAGTTCCTTTGTGGAGAGTACAGACCTGCCCACTGGAAATCTAACTCTCCCTCACACCTGATGCGAACTGACTGGAGAACTCGAAACACCACCCTAGTCAAAGGAACTCTCCCCAACACAATGTGAGCTCCCACAGGCAATGTGAACCCAGTCCAGTACGTGCCTCCCTATAGACAAAGTTAACACAGACAGTGCATTTCACCAGGCATGGGGAACTTTCTGTGGCTCCTGTGAATAATCCCTTTTGCGACAGCATGGACCACTCTCTACCAGTCTACCTAAGTGGGCAGTGAGAGGACTCAGATGAGTTTATTTATTTATTTATTTTTTACGCCTGCAACACCTAGGTGATCTCCCATCCAAGTAAGAACCAGGCCTTACCCTTCTTAGCTTCCAAGATCGGATGATACCCGCAACGCTCAGGTTGGCATGACCGTAGACCCAGATGAGTTTAAACTTACCTCAAACTCAACACTACCCAGTGTGCACAGCACGCTCTCATGGGTAATGGAAATGCTACAGACAGTATGAATCTGCAAGAGGCTGGGTATACTCTCCTCACACCTGGTGTGAATCTCACGTGGATAATGCGGGAACCCCACACAGGCAGCAGAAACCTACCCAGGGCCAGTGTTGACTGCACCCAATTATCCTCCATCCAAGGCAAATCCAATGTGGAGAGCCTGGATGCACTACAGAAAGGTTCACACCTGGTGTAAACCATGCATCTGGGGAGCCGGAAACTACTGCTGACAGGGCAAACCTCTCTCCTTCCCACTCCCAGTATGAACCCCACCTTAAAAAATTCTTGCTCCGGCCAGGTATGAACACCGACAAAGCGCAGCTCTCCACTGAATTCAGTGTGAAGACCCAGGAAGCGCTGCATTCCCCCATCTCATGCCACCCCTCCTTGACTAAGACGGCTGTCAGAAAACTGCGCAGCCCTAAATGTCAAAATCTTGGAGGAGGGGACTCGTCCGTAGGGCCCCCAAACCCGAGGCCGCGTGTGTTGACTACACTCAAGCGCGCACCACCCCACACACGAACGTTCTCTCCCCTCCCGGTGGCAACAAGGCTTTCCGCGGGGCCGCGCCAGACTTTCTGAGGCTGTTAATTGGTCGTAGTCCCGGCCACCCCACAGCCAATAAAGCGGGGGAAAGGTGACATCACTCTTTCTCCTCCCCTCCCCCCAAACTTCCCTACTCTCGGCTACCGGCAGCAACAACCACGTGGGGGAGGGGCAAGAGAGTAGAACCCGGTGAGGTCATTGCACCGCCCTGGCCGCTGCTGATTGGCCGCGGGTCTCGCGGGTGGCGGTTGGCTGCTCCTCGCACCTCCCCCTCGTGCCGCTATCGCCGCTGCTGAAAGGAGCCACCCGCGACGCCAGAGCCGGGAATCCGGGTGAGTCGGGGCCCTGGGTCTAAGATGCTCCTGGTGTCCAGCGAGGCTCACGAGAAACTGCCTTTTCCGACTTTTTCTCTTCGCCCGTGTTCTTTGGTGCTCCAGGAACTCTGTCACTTGGGAGTTGTAGTCTGCCTCATACTGTAGGCTATGGGCCGGAGACGTAAGAAGACTACCATTCCCAGAAGGCCTTGCGACTAGCCGGTCAACAAATGCTCAGGCCACGCCTTCTTAGCCTGTTCATTGGCGAGCTCATCCATTAGCCCCTCCTTTTTTTCTTGCATTGGCTACTGTCCTCCACAGAGGCCGGGTTCCGGCCTGGAGTGCAAAGCGGCTGGATACTGTATTCGTCATTCGGTGCTAAGATAGTCTGCAATTGGATAGCGCAGGTGCCCATCACTTGTGGGGCAGGACCCTAGGCAGATCTGGCGGTCGTAGGCTCAGGTTGGTGTCGGTCCCAGAGGGAGGGCGGTCTTGGACTTTGGTTCCACCCCCTAGCGCTGCCGGGTGGGCGCGATTGGTCATGGTGAACGTCGCTCATTGTCGGGAGGCGGAGCTGACCAGGCTGCGAATATCTATTGGTCTAGGACGGCGCCGGTCAGCGGGGTTGTGGCCGCTGATTGGCTGGTTGCTCCAGCTGTTGCAGGTCCATTCACCATTTTGTGTGTTGGAGTAAAAAAAAAGGGAGAATCGAGAGGGAGAGCCGAAGGGGGGGCGGGGAGGGACCGGACCGGACCGAGCCGGGGCCACGGCCCCCCGCCCGAAACCCTGCCGAGCCCGAGGTGAGGGGCGGGGCCAGGGCTGACATGGATAGGGCGGATTAGGGGTTCTAGGGCCGAGAGGGGACAGGTGGCAGGGACGGGGAGGGGGTACAGGGGAAAAGGGTGGGTGGGATGGTGGAAAGCGGGGACAGAGTGGAGGAAGTGGTGAGGAGGAGGGGGAACAGAAAAGGAGTGACGGGGAGACGGTGGTGGGCAGAGAATGGGTGACAAGACTAGATCAGGGTGACAGAGAGAGGGGACAGTTGGAAGGGGTGACAAGGAGAGGTGATGGGGAGAGAAGGTGACAGGTCCAGAGATGGCTGACAGGAGAGTGACTGGGAGAAAGAGGTGACAGAGATAGATGAGGATGACAAGGAGGGGGTGACTGAGGAGGGGGCCTAGGGCCTGTGACGAGAGAGGTAGAGATAGAAGTGGTGACAGAATGGGAGATAGAGTGGTACAGAAACTGGTGCTAGTGGGGCTGATGGACTCAGAGGGCATGAGATTCCGAAGAGCCTGGGAGGTTCCTGAGCTTCAGGATTTCAGGAGTTACTGCTCAGATTCTGAGGGGCATGAGGACCCACAGGGCCTTGGGTGGGAGTTATCCAGAGAGGAGTGGACAGGAAGAGAGTAGGCCTCAGGGAAAAGAAAGAGGCTTGGCTTCTGGAGTGGAGAAGCTGGGCCAGGCAGCAGGGTTCAGGGGTGCCAGGCAGTGCTCCTGTAGGCCCTGGTGGGGTATGCAGAGGTTTGTGTTTGGGCAGGATTGGGGCTAGATTTCAGTTACCAGGATGGTGGCCCAGCGGGTCAGTGGGGAGAAGGCGGTGGCAGCTACCCAGCTTCTGGGCACTTGGGTTCCTGCCCCAGTGTGAGACTCCCCAGGCCCTCCAGGCTCTACCTATGAGGATCCCAGGATTGGCCCAGGGAAGGGGCAATGTGGGACTGCAGGGTCCACGGGAGCAGCAGGCCTCAAGTAGGAGAGCATGAAGTCAGGGGTCCTGTGGGAGCCTGCAGACTTGAGTCAGGGGTGTCTCTGATTGTGTTTGGCTTATGGTCCTGGGTTCCCCCCCGCCCCCGCCACCACCAGAGGACCCCTTTAGGCCTCTCAGGTTCTCTTAGTCACTTCAGAGTAAAGTTTTTCCCTTTTTTTTTCTCAGAGCAGCTTGAAAGGGGGCGGGCAGTAATGACTGACTGTTCAGGAAGTGGGTGAGGTTGGTCTGCTGGGTTTGTCCTGCTTTCTTTGACCTTCTACCAATTACCCCCACCTGGAGTCAGGGGGCATATTTGGGAGCCAGGGGTACCCAGCTGGCTTAGCCACCCTGCCAGAGCTAGCCCAGCCAGCCCAGCCTGGGCGGGAATGCATGCAGGCCAGAAGAGGTGGGGCTGGGTGCTGTGGGGGGAGGGGCAGGTTCCCATCCAGTGGGACAGTGCAACCCTGGGGTGTAGTTCCATGTTCCGCTATGTGATGACGTGTGTGTGCCCATGTGTGTGTTTGTGTGTGTGCGTGTGCTCATGCACGGCCCTGTGGCAGCACTGGGTATGAGCTCTTGCCCCAGATGTGCCCCTGCCTGCACCGGGATCTGGGGAGTTGGCTCTACCTGGCAGGCCTGGGGTGCAGAGCAGAGTGGGCAGCCATCCCTCGGGACTCTCAGCTGCCCACTCCTTTCCATGCTTGGCCATGCCAGGTTGCTCAGAGGGGTGGGGTGGGGTAGGTGGAGAGAGGCTCACATCACAGCCCAGTCACCTCCCTTTCTGTGACTGTGTCTGTGCATGTGTGTGTATGTGAGTGTGTGTGCTCTCTGGACAGCTACAGTGCAAGGAAGCCTGCCCTTTGGATCATGTGACAGGCAGCACACCGAGATGGATAGGAGCACACATTCTGGAGCCAGACTACCTGGGTTGAGACCTAGCTCTGCGTTTCCTAGCTAGACAAATTTGGACAAGTTGCTTGATCTTTCAGTGCCTCTATTTCCTCAAGCATGAAATGAGGCTGCTAGTAGTCCCCGCTTCTTAGGGCTATTGTGAGGATGAAATGAGTTAATAAAGGCAAATTTAGCCCAGGGGTAGCACAAAATGAGTGCTACATAGGTGTGAACCATTATTGCTTCTTGTGTCCCCTTGGGGCAGAGTCTGTACATAGTTCTGCTGTGTCCTCTGCAGAGGGAGCAGATACATGCGAGTGTCCCTGAGGAGCCAGAGTGAATAGCTCAGTGGATATGGGTGCCACTCTGTGTCTGGGTGCTGGCCAGGGGCCCATTATGCATTGGGGACAGCCAGGAAGGAGGCCTTGGGAATCATGGAGTTGAGGTAGGGGCCTTAGCAAGTGGGAAGTCTTCAGGCATGCTGGGTCTGGGGGATTCCTGAGTTGTTCTTGATGACCACTGTCTGTCTTTGTGTCCTGCAGGTGGACAAAAGATGAAGCCAATGAAGAAGGCATGTGCTGGCCTCCCAGGTTCTGGCAGCGGAGGCAAATCCCCGCCAGCTACCAGGGCCAAGGCCCTGAGGCGGCGAGGGGCTGGGGAGGGCGACAAACCAGAGGAGGAAGACGATGAGGTACAGCAGCAGCCAGGCCCAGAAGAGGCTGAGGAAGGTGAGGAGGAGGAGGCTGAGCGGGGACCCAGGGCTGAGGGGCTTCCCCCGGACCAGTGTCCGATGACCCAGCCCCATGCCCAGCTGAAGACTCCAAGGCAGAGGGGGAGGCAGGCCGCTGGGAGCCCTCACTCAGCCGAAAGACAGCCACGTTCAAGTCACGAGCACCTAAGAAGAAGTACGTTGAGGAGCATGGAACTGGCAGTAGTGGGGTCCCTGGGGCCCCTGAAGAGCGGGCGCGAACCCCTGAGGAAGCCAGTGCCTTGAGTGTTCCTCCACGGCCACCCACTTCCACCCGCTCCTCCTCTACCGACACAGCCAGCGAGCACTCGGCTGACCTGGAGGATGAGCCGGCTGAAGCTTGTGGGCCAGGCCCCTGGCCCCGGGTGGCACCAGTGGTGGCTATGACCTGCGGCAGCTGCGGTCCCAGCGGGTACTTGCTCGGCGTGGGGATGGCCTCTTCCTGCCGGCTGTGGTGCGCCAGGTGCGCCGAAGCCAGGACCTGGGCGTGCAGTTCCCTGGGGACCGGGCCCTGACTTTCTACGAGGGGACACCCGGCGGTGGTGTGGATGTGGTTTTGGATGCCACGCCGCCACCGGGTGCACTGGTGGTGGGCACCGCCGTCTGTACCTGCGTGGAGCCTGGTGTGGCTGCCTACCGTGAGGGTGTGGTAGTGGAGGTGGCCACCAAGCCAGCTGCCTATAAGGTCCGCCTCAGCCCTGGCCTCGGCTCCCAGCCCGGCCCGCCAGCCAACCTCCCACAGCCCCTGCAGCCACCACACCGTGAGCCAGAGGAGGCTGTGTGGGTGGCCCGCTCCAGCCTGCGCCTGCTGCGGCCCCCATGGGAACCTGAGGCCCTGCTGAGGAAGCCCCCCACGGGCCCCGAGGAGGAGCAGGTTGAGCCAGGGGCCACGCTGCCACCCTGTTCGGCTGCTCTGGACCCCAAGCAGCCTGAGGATGCTGAGGTCTCCAAGATCAGCTTTGGTGGCAACCTGGGTGCCGGGGAGGAGGGTGAGGAGAAGCATCGAGCAGCCCTGGGCACCCCAGCCCTGCTCCCACTGCCCCCACCCCAGCTTCTGTCACCACCGCCGAAGTCCCCAGCGTTCGCAGGCCCAGGCCGCCCTGGCGAGCAGCCCTCACCCTGCCAGGAGGGGAGCCAGGGTGGCAGCCGCAGCAGCAGCGTGGCCTCTCTGGAGAAGGGGGTCGCACCGGCCACCCGTGCCCGCACACCCCTGACAGCTGCCCAGCAGAAGTATAAGAAGGGCGATGTGGTCTGCACACCCAACGGAATCCGCAAGAAGTTCAACGGCAAACAATGGCGGCGGCTGTGTTCCCGAGATGGCTGCATGAAGGAGTCGCAGCGGCGGGGTTACTGCTCACGCCACCTATCCATGCGAACCAAGGAGATGGAGGGTCTGGCAGACAGTGGCCCGGGTGGGGCCGGGCGGCCGGCTGGCATGGCAGCTCGTGAGGGCAGCACTGAGTTCGACTGGGGTGATGAGACATCGAGGGACAGTGAAGCCAGCAGCGTGGCGGCCCGTGGAGACTCACGCCCACGCCTAGTGGCCCCCGCTGACCTGTCACGCTTTGAGTTTGACGAGTGCGAGGCGGCTGTGATGCTGGTGTCCTTGGGCAGCTCCCGCTCCGGTACGCCCTCCTTCTCCCCGGTCTCCACGCAGTCTCCCTTCTCGCCAGCACCGTCACCCTCACCCTCGCCACTCTTCGGCTTCCGTCCCGCCAACTTCAGTCCCATCAATGCCTCACCAGTCATCCAACGCACTGCTGTTCGCAGTCGCCACCTGAGCGCCAGCACCCCTAAGGCAGGTGTGCTGACGCCACCAGACCTGGGCCCTCACCCGCCACCGCCTGCCTCCCGAGAGCGCCATTCCTCTGGCATCCTACCCACCTTCCAGACCAACCTGACCTTCACCGTGCCCATCAGCCCTGGGCGGCGGAAGACAGAGCTGCTGCCTCACCCAGGGGCATTAGGGGCCCCTGGTGCAGGAGGTGGAGGAGCCGCCGCAGACTTCCCCAAGAGTGACAGCCTAGACTCTGGTGTGGACTCGGTGTCCCACACACCTACACCCTCCACACCTGCCGGCTTCCGGGCGGTGTCACCTGCTGTGCCCTTCTCCCGCTCCCGCCAGCCCTCACCGTTGCTGCTGTTGCCCCCACTGCTGGCCTGACTTCGGATCCTGGGCCTTCCGTGCGCAGGGTGCCTGCTGTGCAGCGGGACTCGCCTGTTATTGTCCGTAATCCTGATGTGCCACTGCCTTCCAAATTCCCGGGGGAGGTAGGCACTGCTGGAGAGGCTCGGGCCTCGGGACCTGGACGGGGCTGCCGAGAGACCCCGGTACCCCCTGGGATGTCCAGTGGGAAGCCAGGTCTGCCTCCGCCTCTGCCAGCCCCTGTCCCCATCACCGTGTCTCCAGCCGCACCGACCGCTGTGGCCCAGCCGATGCCCACCTTTGGTCTGGCTTCCTCACCCTTCCAGCCAGTGGCCTTCCACCCCTCACCTGCTGCCCTGTTGCCTGTCCTGGTGCCCAGCAGCTACACCAGCCATCCTGCCCCCAAGAAGGAAGTCATCATGGGCCGGCCTGGGACAGGTAAGAGGTACTGGTGGATGGGCTGGGCGAGGGCTCATTTTGAGCAGGGCCTCTTGGGAACTGGTTCTCAAGAGAGGTGGTCTCCCCAACTCAGGAGGGATACAAGGGAAGGCTGACTTTCTCTCGGTGCAGATGTTCCAGTGGGAATTCCCATGTCAGGCAGGGGATCGGACTTGGGAGTCTCAGGGCAGTGTTTCTGGAGGCCTCCTGTTGGGAATGCACTTTGAGGGGTCCATCAGTCATGGAACCACTCCTGAGCAGAGCTGTTAGGGTAACAGGATAATCATGATGACAGCTCCCATGTCTGGAGGACTGGCAGGGGCGTCTCCATGATAAGAACTACACGTGGATTATCTCGCAGAACCCTAACACCCACCCCATGATGCAGCACTCAACAACATACAGGCCCTGCTCTAAGACATTTTCAAACGTTAGCTCCTTTACTCTTCACAACCACCGTAATAGGTGGGTGCTATGATTATGCGCCTTTAGAGGAAACTGAAGTCAGATTAGTAACATGCTCTCTTTTGGTCATGTGCTTAGTAAATCCTGGAGCCAGTCTTCAAACCCTGGGAGGCTGGTTTGTGACCACTAGGCCGTAGTGCTGGGTACAGATGGAAAGGTCCTCCTGCCAGGAGGTGGCAGGACCAGGACTTGAGCCCTTTTCTTCACCGTGGCACCCAGTTAATAGCATGGCTGTTTAGTGCCCAGGAGAACTGGGGGTGTGCTGGGTGCTGTGCCATGGTTTGAATCCAGGTACGAATCTAGTCTGGCTGCTGTTGGTACAGGGTGTGTAGGCCAAGGGTTGAAGGATGAGTTGGAACCAGCAACCATGGACAGAAGAGCCTCCTAGGAGGCCAGTGGGAAGGTGGGCTCCACAGCTGAGGAATGCCGGTGTGGCTGGTGGGCTGAGGCCAGGTGTGGGGAGAGTGGCTTTCTGAGATGGTGCTGGAGAACCAGGAGCCCAAGACAGGCTAGGCTTTGTTAGAGCAACTGGGGAGGGTGACAGACCTGTCGCCAGCTCCTACCCTACCATCTTTTTCTTATTTACTTATTTATTAATCCACTGTTGACTGAGGGCCTCGTATGCTGTTTGGTGCTGAGGACACAGCCCTGCCCTCACAGGGCTCGTGGTCCCTGGAGTAGACAGACCTGTCCCCAGACGGTAACTGTTCAGAGTGGTCATGGCTGGGATGGAGGAAGCCCAGGAGGTTGTGGGAAGTCAGAGGGCTTCTTGGAGAAGGGGCTGAAACCCTTTAAAATGAGACCTGAAGGGCATACCCGGCAAGGCCAGCAGGAAAACCTACCATCAGAGGGAGAGTTTGTGTAAAGGCCTCCAAGTGAAAGCAGGTATTCAAACGAATTCGAATCTACAGAGACAAGGGCTATAGGCCCACAGTGAGTGTTGAGTTTGTGACTGTATTGGTGAGCAAGGGTCATATCATAGAAGGCCCTTATATGACCTGCGACCTTAATTCTGAGGGCACTAGGGAGCTGTGGAAGGTTTTGAGCCAATCTGACCAGGGCTATACTGGAGGCCGGGAGACTGGGGAAGAAGGAGCCGCTGTGGTTTGGGCTGGGGCAGAGGCCAATGTAGGAAGGAGCCTAAGCCCTGCCCTCAGAGCTTCAGCCCAGAGCCAGGGCACAGGGACACAGGGGCTGTGCTTGCCCCCCATGCTTGTATACTGAGGTCACAAGGTGTGTTTTTTGCCCCACACCAAACAGTTTTTACATTTGTACTGTAGTTAATGTGAGCAAAATTCCACAGAAGTGAACACAGCAGGGATTTCTGTCCTGAGGCAGATGAAGAAACTGAAGCAGAAGGCCTCTAACCACTCCCCTCGTCCCCCACATGCCTACAGCCCCAGACCTTGCCCTCATAGAATCTTCTCACGTGACCCTCACTGCTGCCACGTGGGGAGGGATGGCACTGATGGAGGTGACTGAGGCAGGCCCAGCAGGAGTTCCTGCTGCCATTTTCTAGATGAGGAAGAATGAGTCTCTGACAGAACGAGAATCCTGATTGAGATTGCCTAGCCAGGAGGGGCAGGACTGGGCCTTGAACCAGGTCTCCCGATCTCCAGATCACAGGACTCTCACTACCAGAAGTTACAGTAATAATAATTTATTGAGCACCACCCGTACATGTGCCTGGCTCACTGCTCAGTAAGTGCTGTTTACTCACTGAATCCTCACAACATCCCAGGACGTCAGCACGCTTATTATTTCCAGTAGACAGAGGAGGAAACTGCAGCCCAAAAGTTCAGTGACTTACCGAAGATCAGCTAGGATAAGGAAGAGGCAGGATTTGAACCAGGTGGTGTGGCTCCAGAACCCAGGCTCTTAAGCACACTCAATAATAATGATGAAAAAAATTAGAGTAACTAGAGTAACTAGAGTTAGAGTAACTCTTTATTGAGCATTTACCATGTGCTCAGCCTCAGGCGTGGGACCATCTCATCAAATCCACTTGATGCTGTGAAGTAGGAATTACCAGCCCCATCATCGGGGGAAATCTGAGGTTCAGTGAAAGGAGGCCCCTTGCTGGAGGCTGCCTGGTCGTCAGAACTTGTCCAGTGCTTGTCCTGGCGGTTCTGAGCCGCGCCTCCCTGACAACACCCATGCTGAGGTATCCAGGTTGCCCTCAGGTTCTCAGCCAGCAGGCCCTTTTGTTCTTCTCCCAGAGGCCTCCCTAAACCCTTGGGAGGTAGGCACCCTGGGGCTTTCTCCCTCTGAGGCCCAGATAGGGCAGACGGTGCCCCGTGGCATAGTGAAGGCGTAGTCCTGGCTGCTTCTGCCTGCCCATGCCAGGGCCTGACCCTCGTTCAAGGCAGCAGGTGTGAGGGGGCGGCCTGGGGCAGCCTGCCTGCTCTTGCCCCCCGCCAGGCATTTGCTTCCGCTGGGGGACGTGCTGGGGCAGGCGGATGGCATTCTACACATTCTGCGTGTGGTGGGGCCAGCCAGCTGCCATTGCCACCTCCCTCTGACTCTTCCCGCCTGCTCCCCAGGAGAGGAAGCCACCCCAGGGCCTGCAGCCTCAGCCCAGGAGGCTAGATATCTCAGCCCTATTCCTGGCACAGCCTCCTTTCCAGGTCCCAGTGCCCGCCTTGCTTTCCTGTATTGACAGGTAGTGCTCCTTCTCCTGGGCCTGTCTGCCCTTCTGCCTCTCTTTGAGCCACTGTGCATGTATCTGTCTCTCCCTTGGGTTCTTATGTCTGTCTCTGTCTAGCTTTCCATCTCTGGGCCTGTCCGAGTCTCTCTCTGGACTTCTGTCCATTTGACTTGTTCTCTGAATCTGGCTCACTATACATTTCTTGCTTTGTTTCTCCCTAGACAACAGTCCTTGTTTGAGCTTTCATTCCACTCTCTATTTCGGCTCCCTGTCTTGGGATCCAGTGTCTCTAGGCCAGCCATGGCCTTTCCCCTGGCACCCCTTTTCACTCTTTAGACAGACTTCCTGCTCCGCACTAGCCCTCCACCCCCACTCTGTTCATGTCAGGTGTACTGTTCCTTGAAGTCAGTGGTCAGTGCTAAGCACCAGGTCAGTGCTAAGCACCTTCTCGGGAAGTATTGGGAGGTTGTTCAGGCCTGGGAGCCCCCGTTTGCTCCGTGACAAATTAACTGCCTACTACTATCCCTGAAGCCTGCTGAGAGGTGTCAGGAGCCATCTGCAGACCAATCTATATCCAAACACCTGTTCCCAAGACAGGCAGGAAGGCGGGGGCTGTGTAGGCCAAGCCGGGAGATCCGGCTGTGGGGGAGCAGTAGGAAAGCAGCTCCTGTGCCCACTCACCTGCTAGAGGGCACGACCCTGATAACCCTACATTCTACCCCAGCGCCTTTCAGGAGACACATTTGGTGCCAGCTCCATTTAACTGAGCCCTACATGTGGTCTACCCCAATAAGCACAGGCAGTGCTCACTAACTATACTTGGGCAGGTGGCGAACATGAGGCCCAAAGAGGGCCAAGGGTCTCCTGATCCCCAAATCCAGATTCTGCCCACTAGAATTTCTATTTTGTCTCAAACAGTGGACCCTATTTCTACCACCAGGGTCCTTCATCCCTCCACCAGGCCCAGGCTGAGAAGTCCTGGGATAAGCTGGTGGGGAAGGCAAATGTGGTTTCAGGCATAGGGATGACAGAGGGAGGAACAGAGTCTGGGGAAGCCAGAGGACAGAGACAACTCTGGCTCAATGAAGGGTGATGAGTGAGGTTCAGGAAAGCTTCTCATTGGAGGGGACATTTGAGCTGAAGCAGGAGGAATGAGTGGGTTTCAGGGTAGTGAAAGAAGGGGAGGGTGATCTAGGCTGAGGCAGCTTCGGGAGCAAGGGCCAGGAGGGTGAAAGTGCATGACCTGTGAGTGGCTAATTGAGGCTGAAGCCACACTAGAGCCTAGGCATGGCAGAGGGTGCTAAGGACAGGTCTAGCCTGGCCAGGGTTGAAGGCCAGCCCTTGAAGAGTCAAGGGTTTAGAGCAGGGGAGAGAAAATGTTGGATGTCGGTGTCAAAGATCCTGGGAGACTGTACTGGAGAGGAAGGAGGCCTAGGCTGGGAAGAAGAAAATGACTTGTGGGAGAGGCGTTTGTGAAGTAGCAGGAGTTAAGTCTGGGAGACTTGGTGGAAGAGCCCTCGGCATCAGGTGCTACCGAGGGGTCAGACTGCCTCCTGGCGGCGGGGGATGGTAGAACGCCTGGCGCGCGCATGCGCGGTGCGCGGGCAGGGCGGCCCGGAGCCCCCGGCGCCCAGGCTTTAATGGCTCCATTAGTGGCCGGGAGGGAGGCGCATTAGCGGCGGCGACGGCGTCTGGCTCCCATTACCACCGGCGGCAGCGGCTGCACCGCAGGCGGCTGGACCCTAGCCCGCCGCGCCGCCTCCTCCGCCCGCACCCCGTTCCCTGTTACTGCTCCCCACGGGGACCAGGGCCAGGGAATCCCGGTCTCCCAATTTCGGCCGAAAAGCTGATCGTGAAGCCAGGCAAACCTAAGTTCAACTTCCGACCGTGCCAGCCCCTGACTGCAAGATCCTACCCTTCTCTGAGCCTGCTTGCGAAGCAGTGGGGAAATGGTGCACACAGAAGACTTTGTAGATCTGGACGTGCACCCGATGAGGGCCGCGCCCAGCCCCCGCCGGCACCTAGGGGCGCAGGTTCCCGCGCCCTAGAGGGTAGGCCCCCAGCATGGGGCCTCGGCCCTTCCTATTGGCCGCCGTCACGCCCGTCGACGTCGATTGGCCGAGACCTGCTCCCCTGCCCTGTGCCATTAACCCCTGCGCCGCCAGGCCCTCGGGCTGGTTAGGGGAGCCCCCCCACCCCCCAGACAGCCCGGGTGCCAGCTGGCCCGCGCTCCGCCGCGGCCCGCGTGGGTGTCAGCCCGGCCGGGCGCCCGCCCGCCCTCCCAGCACAAAGCGGCTTTGTGGGGCCCGCCGGGGGCTGGCTGGGGGCCAGGCGGCGAGTGGAAAATCTCGTGAGCTCGGGGAGGGAAGGAGAACGCAGGGCGGCGCCCACTCCTCTGCCAGGGCCATGGCGCCTCCCTCAGCCCTCGCCGACCAGCCCTCCCAGCCCCCGTCCCTTCGTATCCCCAAACCCACATCCCGCCCCCGCCCCTCTCCAGTCTTATCCCGCCCATCTCGAAATCCCTGAGGACCCTCCCCCACACCTCTTTCTTGTCGCTTTCCCTCCTGGTCCCCCTGCCTACCCTAGCCCCACTCACTGACTCACCCCGGCGCTATTTTTAGGCCCCCATCCCTCCTGATCCGCACCAGCCCAATCCTGGGCTCGTTCCCCAGGCAACCCTGGCCGTCGCCGACGCCGCCCAGAGTGGGTGGGTGGGTGGGTGTGTATGTAGGGAGCGGGCGAGGGGATCTGGGGACACCCGGGTGGTGAGCTGAGGTGGGGTCCAGGGCAGGGTTGGGGTGCTTTGGGCGGCGAGGGCGGGGTCCCGCTCAGGCTCAATGAACGGGCCGTGAATTCAGAGCGTGTCTGCCTGTCTCAGTCTGTCAGCAGGTCTGGCTGTACGCCCCAGACCTCCGGGCAGGCCTCGGCCTGTGCTGCCTTGGGTGGCAGTCGGTGTCTCTGTCTGGGCTCCCTGTCCCCAGGCTGTGGTGGGGTAGTGCTGTGAGTACTGTTTAGGGCCAGGCATTTTGTGGAGTTGGTTATAGAGTGGTACCGAGGTGGCTACACCATAGTTCTGCTCAATACCTGCCTTGAGTGAAGGATGGCTTTGCACCTCCTCTCAGATGGGGCAGGGGCCCTGGTTTGGGGAACCTCCTCAGCATTTTTCAACTAGGGAGGCCCCAGTTAGGGTTGGGGATGACTGGAGAGATGGAGCTGTGCATGTAGGACCTGTTCCCTCTTCTCCACTCCTAATCACCCCTAACCAGGGTTCCTCCACTCTAAACAATGGAAGCTAAGTATAGGGCTGGCCCAGTGCCCAGGGCAGGGGGGCCCCTTCCCGCCCGGATTCCGGCCCCTCCCTGCCAGGCTGGGCCCCCACTTGGCTGCACCCTACCCTGTAAGGGGCCTCTTCCCATCCCTCCTATGTGGGTACTGTGTCTTCTACCAGATGTGCAACCCTTCCAGATGTGTGGGGCCCACTTTCCGTTGTGCCAGGCCTAGCTCTTTTTCTCACTCAAGATGTGGGTGAGCAGGGGGCAGGGTTCCTCTGAGCTTCGTCCCTGGGCTACATTGCAGTGGGGAAGGGGTTAACTTGCCAGTAAGTGACTCACCGGTGGGAAGAGGAGGGGGCAGTGGTGGGGAGATAGCGGCCACATTGATTTCAGCCTTGATTTCTGCCTCACATTGCAATCCCTGGGGCAGTGAGGTAATGGAGGGTCTGAGTCTGGGGCTGCTTACAGAGGAGGGGGCAGTCACTTAATAGTCCCTCTGGTGGCCCCTCCAGGCTCACAGCCAAGTGTCTGGCCCTGCAGTCTCTGGAGGTCAAAAGGCTACAGACCTCTCCCCTTCCCCTCTGGGCCCAGGTTACCTGGTTTTTGCCCCCTCTTCATATCTTCAGCTCTGGCAGTAGATAGGGCAGGCTGGGGAAAGGGTTTGTCTGCTCCTTTCGCTGACCTTCCTGAGTAGGAGCCCAGTCTTGGTCCTTCCTAGCCCGTACAACCTTTATTTGCCCAGGTGTGACCCCAGGCCTCTGACTCTATTGGGTGTGGCCCCAGGGACCCCTTTGAGTGATTCAAGTGCTCTGTATCTCTGTCTGGTGGGCCCTAGACCTCTGTGTGTCATTTGATCTTTCTGTAGGTCACCAGTCTCCCTCTATCATTGTCTAACCATATTCCTGGAACTCTTTGGGAGTCTCTGCCTGTGTCCATCCTGAGGTTAAATTTTCAGTACCGGGAAGAGCACTTGAGTTGGAGCACTGGGCTGTTATGTTCTGGCTGTATGATCTTGCACAATTCATTCAGTTTCTTTGAGCCTCATTCTCTCATCTGAACAATGGGCATCATAAAGTGTACCTTCCTAGTGGCTGTGAGGATTCATTTATTGAACAAGATAATATATATGAGCTTCTAGCACATAGCAGCCTCAATGTTAGTTTCCTTTCTTCTTCGTGGCCCTTTCCTGGAAGGGGTGGCTCCAAGCCTAGGGTGGTGGGGCCAGCCCACAGTGGTGTTCTGTGTCCCCTTGCCTTAACATTGTGATGTAGAGGGTCCTGGGTGGCTACTGAGTGTCAGGCAGGGTAGCTGAATGGCTATGACACTCTATACTTGATGGACCAGCGTACTGAGATAGTTAGTGCTTACCAAGGTAAGTTTATATATGGGGTCACCATGATGGTGTCTGTGAGAATTAGCCTGTGTTGGGGATGGGAGTGCCAGGAAGGCCATGTGAGAAATCGAAGAGCATGTTGTGGTTGTGTGGGAGGGATGTGGGGTGTGTGATGGGCTGCAATGAGGTGTACAAGATCATTCTGCCTGTTTGATGTGTGTTTGTAGGATGATTCATGAGGGTCAGTGAATGTGTGATGAGGATATGCATTGGGGAAACATGTATGAAATGGTTCGCGGGAAGAGGATGGGTGAGAACCAGTGTGTATGATGGTGGGTGGGGAGTGATGGATCGTGTGGGAGGTAGTAAATATATGAGCAGGTGTTCAAGGTTTGTGGCTTAGTGTGACAGTGTAAGACCAAGGGTACATGTGACAGTGGGGTTTGTATGAAATAATGGGTGTGGCAGGAAAGTCTGTGAGGGGTGTGTGTGTGTGTGTGTGTGTGTGCGCGCGTGTGCGCGCACGCTGCTGGTATGGGAGTTGGTGAGGATTCAGGGGTGGCTCCCCCAACCCTACGCGCAGTTCGTCTGCCCTGCTGGGCCGTGCGCATCCAGGTGGGCAGAACTGCGTAACTGTGTTCCTCGCGCGGACTGGACACACAAACAGCTCCACACACAACACCGTGCCTCCGCAGCGCGGCGCCCCAACCGCCCCCCTGGCTCGGTGCCTTTACTGCAGTGCGCTCGCCTTGCCTCCCTCCTCCCGCGGTCCCGCCCCCGGCCGGCTTAGGGCCAACCGGAGCCCGCCCCGCCCTGCCCTCATTTGCATATGACTGACGTTCCCCCGGGGCGGCCAATGGGGGCGGGCGCGGCGGGGCCTGACCCGCGCGCGGCGGCGGTAGCCAATGGGCTCGCGCGAGGGGGCCGGGCTTGCGCGGAAGGCCGCGGGGGAAGCGGGGAAAGGGCGGGGGGAGGCGCGGCGGGGGGAGGGGAGCGCGTAGTAGTGGCGGGGCGGGGAGGCGGCAGTGGTTCGGCGCGGGGCTCGCTCGGAGCGCACGGACGCATGCACGCTGGTCCGTCTGTCCGCTCGGGGCCGGCGGTCGACCCAGCGCTGAGAGCCGCGGGCCTCGGGCTCAGAAAGGCGGGGCGGCGGTGCCGGCAGCTGGGGCGCGCGGGGCCAGAGCCGTTACCCGCCGGAGCTGCGAGGGAGGGAGGGAGAGAGCGAGCGAGCCAGGGAGCGGAGAAGGGAGGGGGCCGCCCCGCGCACGCGCCCCGCCCCGACTGCCCCGCCTGCCAGGCCTGGCGCGGGAGGAGGGAGAGGGAGGAGGCGGTGCCGATGGCCCCTGTGCCTCGCGCCCCGTGACGGCCCCCGCGCGCGCCGGGGGCGGGGCGGGGCCGGCGCGCTCTGACCTCCCCCGCCCCCTGGGCGGCGGGAGGCAGGCGGCGCTGTGCGCAGGCGCTCCCGGCAGAGACCCCCGCGGGGAGGCCGAGGGGACGGTAGGGGGGGCATGCGGCGACGGCCTCCAGCTCCCCCCGGGCCCAAGCGGCAGCGGCCGAGGAGCCGGCGGCGGGCGGAGCGGCAGCGGCCGCTGAGGAGGTTCGAGCCCCGGCCGGGCACCTCCGCGCCAGACCATGTACTCAGCCCACAGGCCCCTGGTGCCCGCGTCCGGCGTGGCCTCCCGTGGCCTCGGCATGTTCGGTCAGTAGTGCCTGGGCCGTGGGACTGCAGGGGTCAAGGTGTCAGGGAGCTAAGTGCGGAGTAACGGTGATGGGGGTATAGTAGGAGATGGGTAGAGGCAGAGTAAATGGGTGACGGGAAAGTTAAGAGTGCCATAGTGCCTAGTGACAGCAGGTCAAGTGGTTAGTGATAGCAGGTGGAGTGTAGTGAGTGATGGGAGTGGGGAGTAGTTGGGCGGCCTGGTGTTTAGGTGAGGGGGTGACACAGGTCTCTTGTTATTGGAAGTGAGGAGTGTAGAGTAATTGGCTTGCGGCATGGATTAGAATCTGAGCGGCCTGAGACCTACTTGCCCTAGGTGTGGACTACACAGAGGGAAGGGTTGCCGTTGAGTAGTGGGAAGTGAGTGATGCACTGTTTGCTTAGAACAGTATTGGGCTGAGGTGTTTTGTGGAGAGAGAGGGAGAGGAGAGACCCAAGACCCTGGAGGGTGGTGCACTGGGGAGGATTTCAGTAGGGGCAGGACCAAAGGACTGTTCTCCCATTGTCTGCTCGGCCCTTTCTTCCCCACCCAGCAGATGATGATGAGGCTCTGGTGAGAATGATCTTTGTGAAGAGAGGGGCAGGTCCATGTCCCTGGGATTGTTACGGAATTGGAGAATCCACAGGCTTTTGTGTCCCCCGGGGCCCTAGGGGTAGGGGACAGTGTTGTCATAATGTCTTGAGTCCCTCTCCAGTGCTGGCCTTCTTATTCCTTTCCAGTGCCTTGATGACTACTTTTTTTTTTTTTTTTTTTTTTTGGTCAGGTTTTTTGCAGAATCAGGAGGTCTTTAGGTTAGTGCCTCACAGAGGGCTTCCCTGGTCCAGGCTTCTGAGGGCATGAGGGGTGACACAAGGTCAGAGTGGTCTGGATCAGGGGAGGCCTGGAATGATGGAGACCAGGGCTAGGGCGTTTCCCTCCTCCCTTCATCGTTTTCCCCTAGCAGGGGCCTCCACTGGTTCCACTTCCCCTAGAAGCCGCAGTTAAAGGGAAGCCCACTCCTAGCCTTGGCCCGCCCCAAGGCTCCAGCCAGTCACCTGGCTCCTGGGCTGAAGGTGGGATCTCTGGGACCTATCCTGGTGAGGGAAGTGTCTTCCTGTGCATATCCTCAAGGAAACACCTGGCACTTTTGCCTTCACTGGAGCAAGACTTGTAGCATTTATTTTATCTGCCCCATTGTTGTGCCTTTTTTCCAAGTTTACTGTATCCTTTCTTCTTTCTGGGTTTGAAGGCTGGACCATGCCCTAAAGTTATACACAGGGCTTTAGAGGAGGGAAGCTAGGAGGCCTCTTCACGGGCAGTAGATTCTCTTTGTGGATAGGGGAAAAAATGCTGAAGATTCTGTGCTCAGCCGGGGAAGGGCAGGTCTGGCTCTCTGGAGCCTGCAATAGTAGTGGAAGGGAGGCAGGGAAAAAGACCCGAGCCCTGTGAGTAATGGAGGGCGGAGAGGAGGGGAGACTGGGCTGTAAGCCTCAGGAAAGAGAAGGGGAGTGTGAGGCTGAGGAGAGGGGCTATGTCAGATGGCAACATGGGTGCTGGGAACATGACATGGCTGGGGGAGGGTCCCCAGGCTTGCTCAGGTCTTGGGGCCTTGGGAGTGTGGGATGGCAGTTGAGCATGGCCTGGTTTGTGACAGGAGCCAGTCGTTCCTCTGGCCTGGTCCCTGGTGGCAGGGATGGTGGAGGTGGGGGAGGGAGTGGGGTGTGAGGACTCTTTCCTTTCCACGCTTCTGTTTTTCATAAACCTAGAAACCTTTCAGGGAGGAGCTTTTCCTGAGTGATATTGCATGCTCACGAGGCTCAGGGTTAGGGGAAGGAGGTGTAAAGGAGGGGTGAAGCCATCTCATCCAGGGTGAAAAACAGCTTGGGTTGGGGGTCAAGGCCAAACTCTTCTGCTGCACGGCTCAGCTGGCTCCTTCCCACAGTGTGGACGAATGTGGAACCTCGCTCTGTGGCCGTGTTCCCCTGGCACTCTTTAGTCCCCTTCTTGGCCCCCAGCCAGCCCGACCCCTCCGTGCAGCCAAGTGAGGCCCAGCAACCTGCCAGCCACCCAGTGGCCTCCAACCAGAGTAAAGGTGAGGGGTGGGGGGCTGCGGGAAGACATGGGGATGGGGTCGAGGTGGCCCAGGAGTCCTCTGATCTGCCTCTCTGACCCCAGAACCTGCTGAGTCGGCAGCTATTGCTCACGAGCAGCCACCAGGCGGGACAGGGAATGCTGACCCTGGGCGGCCCCCTGGAGCCACATGCCCTGAGAGCCCAGTGCCTGGACCCCCACAATTTGGGAGTGTTGGAACCTGGAAAGGGCCCCCCTCCACCACTGAGGAAGAGGCCCCTGGCCCTCCAGGAGAGCCCCGGCTGGACAGCGAGACAGAGAGTGACCATGACGATGCGTGAGTATCCTGAGGTTTGGAACTAGGGGGCGGGATGGCCAGAGACATGGCCTTTAATGTTCCTGTCGCTCCCACCACAGCTTCCTCTCTATCATGTCTCCTGAGATCCAGTTACCTCTGCCACCTGGGAAACGCCGAACCCAGTCCCTCAGTGCCCTGCCCAAGGAACGAGACTCATCTTCGGAGAAAGATGGACGGAGCCCCAACAAGGTTCCTTATTCCCACCTGTCCCCAGCTTACCCTGTGTCCTCTCAAGTTTGTCTCCCCAATCCTAACCATCTGCCTCGGGCCTGTGTCTGCAATAGCGGGAGAAGGACCATATTCGGCGGCCTATGAATGCCTTCATGATCTTCAGCAAGCGGCATCGGGCCCTGGTCCACCAGCGTCACCCCAACCAGGACAATCGGACTGTCAGCAAGATCCTGGGCGAGTGGTGGTATGCCCTGGGGCCCAAGGAGAAGCAGAAGTACCACGACTTGGCCTTCCAGGTAACCCTTCCTCCTTTGTCTCCTCCCTCGCATCCTCCAGTGGGTGGGTGAGTGAAGGGGCTCCCTGCCCTCTGTGCCAGGTAAAAGAGGCCCACTTTAAGGCCCACCCAGACTGGAAGTGGTGCAACAAGGACCGGAAGAAGTCCAGCTCAGAAGCCAAGCCCACAAGCCTGGGGCTGGCAGGAGGGCACAAGGAGACCGCGGGATGCGGAGCATGTCAGAAAGACAGGCATGCCGCTGCCCCTGGAGGTTAGCTACTTGGCTCTCCTGCCCTCTCCCTCCCTGAGAGTTGCTGGCTACCCCCTTGCTTGCTCACCCCTGCTCCAGAAGCTTCTCTCTGCCTTGTCACTTTTATTTGAGGACCTTTACAAAGGAACCAGCATTTGTCTCGTGCGAAGGATCCAGGGAGGTCTAGACAGATAATCAAACATCAATCTCACTACCATCTGCCACTTACCAAGCTTTTACTACATACCAGGCACCAAGGAGAGTATAATCTCTAGGACTGAAAGCCATACCTCATTTTCCAGATGAGTAAACTGAGGTGTCGAGAGGCAAAACCACTTGGTTGAAGTCACAGAAAACTAGAAGCTTACAGATCCAGTAGTTAAAGTCTAGTTTGGCTGGCTCCTGAGACCGCAGTTGGAGGCCCCTTGGTTGGGTGCCACTGACTGAGGATGTCAGGTGTGCCTGGCACCATGCCGAGACGCTTTTGTGGAGCGATCCTGTGGGTCTGGGCCCACGACTCTGAGGGTGGGGATGCAGTGTAGGAACTGAGGCTCAGACAGGTCAGTGCTGATTAGCTGGTCAACACCACATAATCCTGTCTCCAGGCTTTCTTACTCTCAGTTAGGCCTCCTCTTGGGGAGCAGTGGGCTTGCCCCTTCCTACCCCATAGGGGAGAAACCAATGGGAAGGACATGTGGGGCTGGTGGGGGACCCAGGAATTACATCATACTTTTTCCTAGTACTTAGGAGTATCCGCAGGTGGCTCGGCCAGTCCAGGTGCTGATGAGAGGTTTCCTGACTGCAGCACTCCCCCTCTACTCTACAGTGTCCTCGGAGCTCCTGTCTGTTACAGCCCAGACACTTTTGAGTTCGGACCCCAAGGCTCCAGGGAGCAGCTCCTGTGGGGCAGAACGTCTGCACACAGTTGGGGGACCTGGCTCAGCTCGCCCCCGAGCCTTTTCCCACAGTGGGGTCCACAGCCTGGATGGCGGAGACGTAGACAGCCAGGCACTACATGAACTCACTCAGGTCTGGGGTGCAGGCCATGGGGGCGGAAGAGAGGGGCAGGTAGAACATCCCAAGGTGACAGCCCCAGCTGAACTCTACCCACATCTGCCCTGCAGATGGTGTCTGGTCCTGCATCATACTCTGGCCCAAAGCCTTCCACCCAGTTCGGGACTCCAGGCCCCTTCACAGCCCCCGGGGAGGGAGGTGCCCTGGCAGCCAGTGGGCGGCCTCCACTGCTGCCCACCCGAGCCTCACGTTCTCAGCGTGCAGCCAGTGAGGACATGACAAGTGACGAGGAACGCATGGTCATCTGTGAGGAGGAAGGGGATGATGATGTCATTGGTGAGCAATTACAGGGCCCAGAATCCTGTCCAGGGGCCAGGAGGCTGAGGTTTGGAAGGTGGGCAGAAATTGGATCCAGGCCCTTGGGCACCTGTTTTTTTTTTTTCCACATTTGTTTATGGTTTGGCACGTTCAGTTCAGGCCTTATTTAGTAAACCCAACCCCACGTTCGGGAAGCCCCAGTCAGACAGGAAATCGGGATACAGGCATGGCCAGGCCATTGGGCACAGTGTTAGGTTCTGTTGCCTGCGTGCTCGGGCAGGAGGGCACCCTGGGCTGAGGGACAGCCTTCTAGATGAAGCTTCCTGCTAGCTTGGGGCAGAGCTCAGGCCAGAGCCCAGGCTTCGGACTGTCTGTTCACCTACGCTGTTCCCCTCTGTCCCTCAGCCGATGATGGCTTTGCCACCACTGACATTGACCTCAAGTGCAAGGAGCGGGTGACCGACAGTGAGAGCGGAGATAGCTCTGGGGAGGACCCAGAGGGCAGCAAGGTGAGAGCTTTGGATTTGGCGCTGTCCAGTCCCTCTCAGTTCTGGAGGGGAGGGATGCCTGCCCCTGCGTGTGCTGCTGTGGCAGGAGAGCAAGACCCAGAGGCAGCAAACTGCTTGCCCCATGGGAAGTTGTGTCACAGCCTGGATGAATCGAGGCCTCTGGCTGGCCTAGCTGCCTGATGGGACACAGGGACAAGAGGGCTGTGGGTATCCAGGCTCACTGACATGGTTGTGTCTCTTTCCACCCAGAGCTTTGGCCGGAAGGTATTCTCGCCTGTGATCCGTTCCTCCTTTACCCACTGCCGTCCGTCGCTGGACCCTGAGCCCCCAGGACCCCCAGATCCACCTCCAGGCTTCAGCAAAGGCTTTGGGCCCACGCCATCCTCCTCCTCATCATCGCCTGCTGCCTCCTCAGCCTCAGCGGCCACCTCCTTCTCATTGGGTTCAGGAACCTTCAAGGCCCAGGAGTCAGGTCAAAGCAGCACAGCAGCTCCACTACGGCCCCACCCCCAGGGGCAGGGGGCCCAGTGACACCTTCCAAGACCACCCGCTTCCTCCCGACGGATCCTGCCACTTTCCGGCGCAAGAGACCTGAAAGCGTGGGGGCCTGGAGCCGCCAGGCCCTCAGTTATTGCGGCACCTCCCGGTGGGGGAGGCAGTGTCCTGCAGACACTGGTCCTGTCACCAAACAAGGAGGAACGGGAGGCCAGCGGAGCCCGCCTGCCCTCAGCTCCAGCCCCATCGCTGGCCTATGGGGCCCCAGCAGCCCCCCTGTCCCGCCCAGCTGCTACCCTGGTCACCAGTGTGGTGCGGCCTGTCAGCAGCACTCCTGTGCCCATCGCCTCCAAGCCCTTCCCTACCTCTGGCCGGGTGGAAGCGTCTCCAAATGATACAGCAGGTGCCAGGACTGAGGCGGTCACAGGGTCCCGGGCACCTGGGGGCTCCCCACTGGGTGTCAGCTTAGTGTATTCAGACAAGAAGTCGGCAGCAGCCACCTCACCAGCCCCACATCTGGTGGCTGGACCCCTACTAGGCACTGTGGGGAAGGCGCCTGCCACTGTCACCAACCTGCTGGTGGGCACCCCGGGCTATGGGGCCCCAGCGCCCCCTGCTGTCCAGTTCATTGCCCAGGGGCCCCCTGGCAATGGGGCCACTGCGGGCTCAGGAGCAGGTGCTGGGAGTGGTCCCAATGGGCCAGTGCCCCTGGGTATTCTACAGCCAGGTGCCCTGGGCAAGGCTGGGGGAATCACCCAAGTGCAGTATATCCTGCCCACGCTGCCCCAGCAGCTTCAAGTGGCGCCTGCCCCAGCACCAGCCCCTGGGACCAAGGCGGCAGCTCCTGGCCCTGCACCCACCACCAGCATCCGTTTCACCCTCCCACCGGGTACCTCCACCAACGGCAAAGTCCTGGCTGCCACTGCACCCACTCCTGGCATCCCCATCCTGCAGTCCGTACCCTCTGCCCCGCCCCCCAAAGGTGAGGCCCAGGCTGGGCAGCGCAAGGAGAAGGGCCACAGGTCTGTTTGGTTCTCTTGTAATCTTTCCTTCTCTTGCCTCTTGCCTTTTGCAGTCCAGTCGGTTTCTCCTGTGCAGGCCCCGCCCTCAGGTGGTTCAGCCCAGCTGCTACCTGGGAAGGTACTAGTGCCCTTGGCCACTCCTAGCATGTCAGTTCGGGGTGGTGGGGCTGGCCAGCCGCTACCTTTGGTGAGCCCGCCTTTCTCAGTACCTGTGCAAAACGGCGCCCAGCCACCCAGCAAGGTAAGGGCATGCTGGCTGTAGCCCTGCTTGTTTTTCGTTCCTCTTGTGGGTGTTGGTGTCCACATCCTGTTGTTTCCGTCTGTCTATCCTTTGGTCTCTCGTCTCCCTTTTTGTCTGTCGTGGAGCAGTTTCGCCATATTTTCCCTCAAGGTGTGTGCATCTCAAGTATGGCCTTAGAGTCTGCACGTTGTTTTTCCTTTGGGCCCCTGTTCTCTTGTGGTCTTCTTTTCATTTGTTCTGATCCCAAGTTCTTTGGTTTTCATCTTTGCTGAGACGTACCTTCCTAGGCCTTGGTTCTCCCCTGCCCCGCTCTGAGTCTCCCACTCACTGCAGCTGTGGGTACTCTTGCCCACAGATCATCCAGCTGACTCCGGTGCCAGTGAGCACGCCCAGTGGTCTGGTGCCGCCCCTCAGCCCAGCCACACTCTCTGGACCCACATCACAGCCTCAGAAGGTCCTACTGCCCTCTTCTACCAGGTAATGGCACTCGAGCCTTCACCTGGAGACTAGCCTGGGAGAGGGGGTAGTTGGGGCCAGCTCACCTCACTCTTCCCGTTTTCCTCTCCCTGTGGCAGAATCACCTATGTGCAGTCAGCAGGTGGGCACGCGCTGCCCCTGGGTACGAGCTCTGCATCCAGCCAGGCTGGAACAGTCACCTCGTATGGGCCGACGAGCTCGGTAGCCTTAGGCTTCACCTCGCTGGGGCCCAGTGGCCCTGCCTTCGTGCAGCCCTTGCTCTCAGGTGAGGGGCGGCCTGGCAGGCAGTGCTGGGGACCCAGGGTTGGGCCAATGCAACCCAGTTCCTAAGTCAGGCCCCTGCCTCTGTTTCCTTCTCCATAGGCCAGGCCCCACTGCTCACTCCTGGCCAGGTGGGCGTGTCACCTGTGCCCAGCCCCCAGCTGCCTCCCACCTGCGCAGCCTCTGGAGCTCCTGTCATCACGGCGTTTTACCCTGGCAGCCCTGCACCCACCTCCTCAGCACCCCTGGCCCAGCCATCCCAGGCACCCCCAGGCCTGGTCTACACTGTGGCCACCAGCACCACCCCCCTGCCACTGCAATCCTGCCCAAAGGCCCACCAGCCCCTGCTACTGCCACTGCCACCCCAGCCCCTACCAACCCTTTCCCCAGTGCCACAGGTGGGTATTGGGCCAGCCCAGGGCGGGATGAGTTGGGGGACCCAGGGGATGGACTCGCATCAGGCCTGGCTCAGCAAATGCTCTTCTCCCACCAGCAGGCTCCATGACCTACAGCTTAGTGGCCCCCAAGGCTCAGCGGCCCACCCCCAAGGCTCCCCAGAAAGTGAAAGCAGCCATCGCCAGCATTCCTGTGGGCTCCTTTGAGGCAGGCGCCCCCGGGCGGCCTGGCTCTGCACCCCGGCAGCCTTTGGAGCCTGGCTCAACCCGTGAGCCTGCTGCCCCTGAGTCCGAGCTTGAGGGACAGTCTACCACACCAGCCCCTCCGCCTCCCCAGAGACCTGGCCTCCCACTGCCCGGAGCAGCTCCCCACCACCCCACCTGCTGAGGAGAGGACCAGCACTAAGGCCCTGAGACCGTGGTGAGTGCTTGGCAGGCCTGGGGGCTGTCAGGTTCGGCCCCTTGGGCCACTGCCGCCTTGTCCTTTTCCTTGCACGCCTGTCTGAGCTGCGTCTTTCCTGCTTGACTGTGTGACTGGGCTTTCTCCAAGGCTGTGTGTCTCGGGCAGTCAGCATCCATTTCTTTGTGTTGCTGGGTTTTGCCCCTGTGAATCTGAACCCAGTGTTCGTCATCTTCCTGCCATCTCCACCCCAGGCCAGCAAATTCTCCAGCTCATCTTCAGATTGGCGTGTCCCTGGGCTGGGACTGGAGAGCCGCGGGGAGCCTCCTACCCCTCCCAGCCCAGCCCCAGCTCCGGCCCCAGCCCCTGGTAGCAGCAGCAGCAGTAGTGAGGGCGGTGGTGGCAGGGCAGCCGGGGATACCCCTGAGCGCAAGGAAGCAGCTGGTACTGGCAAGAAGGTGAAAGTACGGCCCCCGCCCCTGAAGAAGACTTTTGACTCGGTGGACAAGTGAGCATGGGCTGGGGGCTGTGGTGGAGCATGTGAGGGTGGTGAGATATGGGGGGTGGCTGTGGGCCAGACGGGGGAGGTGACCTACTCACTCTCCAGCAGGGTCCTGTCCGAGGTGGACTTCGAAGAGCGCTTTGCTGAGCTGCCTGAGTTTCGGCCTGAGGAGGTGCTGCCCTCGCCCACTTTGCAGTCTCTGGCCACCTCGCCCCGGGCCATCCTGGGTTCCTACCGCAAGAAGAGGAAGAACTCTACTGGTATAGGAACTTGGGACCCCGGGGTAGGCAGGGGACAGACTGGGGCTGCCTTCTCTGAGCCTGCGTATGTTTGCCCAGACCTGGACTCGGCCCCTGAGGACCCCACTTCGCCCAAGCGCAAGATGAGGAGGCGCTCCAGCTGCAGCTCAGAGCCGAACACCCCGAAGAGTGCTAAGTGTGAAGGGGACATTTTCACCTTCGACCGCACAGGTGCTGGCACGTTGGCAGATGGAGCTGTGGGGGATCCAGGGCCTGCAGAAGGGGTGGGGCCTTGGGAACAGGGTTAGAAATGGGAGAAGCGCTGAGAGGAAGGACAGCAGGTCAAGGATGGATTCCAGAGTCAAGTAGACACCTAAACTGCCACATGACCTTGGGAGGGTCCCCTCTCAGAACCCTGCTGTGAAATAGAATTTAGTGAAGTCTGAGTGGACTTTCAGATGGTGTGGGGTGACCAGGCTTCTGTAGTAGCCTTGACCTTACTCCCTGCGCTGTTGCAGGTACAGAAGCTGAGGATGTGCTCGGGGAGCTGGAATACGAGAAGGTGCCATACTCGTCGCTGCGGCGCACCCTGGACCAGCGCCGGGCCCTGGTCATGCAGCTCTTCCAGGACCATGGCTTTTTCCCATCAGGTGAGCATGTCATCTTGTCTTGGCGGGCACTTGGAGGGCCCTGTCTGCTCATCTCACCCTCCCCTCCACACCCTCCACCATCTTTCTGTCCCCAGCCCAGGCCACAGCAGCCTTCCAGGCCCGCTACGCAGACATCTTCCCCTCCAAGGTCTGTCTGCAGTTGAAGATCCGTGAGGTGCGCCAGAAGATTATGCAGGCAGCCACTCCCACGGAGCAGCCCCCTGGAGCCGAGGCCCCCCTCCCCGGACCACCCCCCTGGCGCTGCTGCTCCTGTCCCCACTCCCAGCCCTGCTGGGGCCCTGACCCCACCTCACCTGGCTCGGACTCTGGCACAGCCCCAGCTGCCCCGCCATTGCCTCCGCCCCCAGAGCCGGGGCCTGGACAGCTTGGCTGGGAGGAGCCCTCCCAGCCTTCTCCCCCACCCGCTGGTCCCTCCACAGCTGCCACAGGCAGGTGAGGGGCCCCTGAGATCCCAGGACCCACAGTACCCCCTCAGGACATGGACATATGTAGGTGGCAGGAATGGGGGGCAGGATGGTTACCTCCTCCCCAATAAAGCCATTTCGTCCTTTCTAGTTTGGGGCGGAATGAGGCCTGCTCCTCTGGTCTATCCCCGTTCCCCCACAGCTCCCTCCCTGTGATGGGGGGCAGCTGAGGGGAAGCAGGGGCACAGTCTCCCTCCACTGAGCCCCTGTACATAACCTGAAGTGTGTTACCTTCAGACCTGTTCACTTGTACTTTATGCAAAATGGCTCGTGTGAGGGCTGCGAGCGGAGAGTAGTGAGGGCTTTGGGCCACAGGGAGGTGCCTGTGGAGTAGGGGGAGTTCATGCACCCCTTTTTTCCCCAGAGGGGCTGGACTCAGGTTAGTTTGGGGGTGGGGGCTCCTGCACTTTGCCACAGGCATGGGGAGGGTTCTCTCCCCACCCCTCTGCCCTCCCAACTCGGGTTGTACTTTCTAAGAAGGTGATTCCCCTAGCCTTGTCCCCATCCCCAGAACAAAACATGTTGATCATGTGCAATATTTCTTACTGTGCCGAGAAGCCGGAATGACCGAGATTAAAGCTGTTTAACACACCTGTGTGGCTGCCCACTGTGAAAGGAGAAGTATTGTCTGTACCAGTCCTGTCCCCAGATGGCCATGGAGCTATATACACTTTTTCTCCAGTGAGGGTGGGAGCAATGCCAGGACCACCCCCTGCCAATGTCAGAGGGACCGCTGGTCCATGGTCCGTGGCTCACTGTGGGCCAGGCAGCCCCTCTTCAGGCTGGGTGCTCAGGGAGTCCTAACAACCTACTCTGCTCTTTCTCAGCCATCTAACAATACATGGACTAGGGGAAGCCCTAGATGGGTTGCTGCAACAGTTCACCTTGGAAGTTCAGGTGGGCCTGAGAGGTCTGAGCCCAGAGTGGTACTGAGCCAGTCCCAAGTACTGGCTGTCTTCACAGTGACCCCTGCTGCCCTCATGTGGCCTGAGCTAGTGCTGCAGCCAGGCCAGGAGCTTCTGGGTTATACCCCTCTCAGCCTAGGACAGTGCTCTGGGAGATAAGTGCTCATAGCCTGTGTGGAGGGATGATTGCTTGGGTGGGAAGGTCAGGAAGCTTCCACAGGAAGGGGCATCAAAGCTAGAACTAAAGCATCAGAAGTTCCAGCCAGAACAGCTTGTGCAAGGACTGGAGGACTGCTTTGGGTGGGCTTTGACTATTGGACCACTTCCCAAAACTCTTGCTTCGCTCTAATCCTAAAGGATAGTGTTGGCAAACTGGTTTCACCTAGTGATACTAATTGGTAGTGCCTCCGTGGAGCACTGCCGTGAGAGCTGAAATCCACCTTATTGCAAGAACCAGAGCGCGTTGATAGATCAGTGATGCCTCCCTTGGGCAGAAACAACACCCTGCAGAGCTGCAGGTCACAGAGACCAGGGCTGAGGTTGAGGAACCCACCCAGGTGGGCATGACCATAAAGCAGGAAACAGGATGGAATACTGAAGAAAGAATTTAATGTTGCAGGAAGGAGGATGCCTAGGGTGAGGGTTCTGGCAGGGGGACACTCTGACCCTGGTCTTGGGCCAGCAGGCGCAGAAGCAGGGAGTGTAGGGCCCGGCAGACAGGTGTGTAGCCCAGGCGGCTCAGGTGCAAGTAATCATACATGTCATGGTGGCTTATGGTGCCATCTGAGTGCACAAAGCCAGGGTCAGCATCCAGGAAGTGGGCCCGTGGATGGCCAGCCAACGCTGCCCGTACCAGCTCGTTCACTCCGTCGGTTTTTCTCACGAAGTGGGTTAGGGTGCTGGCCTCTCGGAAGCAGACCCTGAGGAGGGCATCAGAAGTTGTGAGATATCCTACCAACATCTGGGTTCTACCAGCATCTCTGTGCCAAACTTATCCAACCCCCACCATGAAGTCTGGGATGGGAAACTGGGGATTGGAAGGGTAGTTCCTGATGTTCTGAGACCCTCATTCAGTAACAGCCTTCCAGGTGCCACACTTTTTAAAAGCTTTGCTCATAAAAATGCTGATGGAATGGCAAGGGGTCAATCTCTCAGAGAAGGAAATGTCCCAGTTAGAAATTATAGAGCCTAGATTCACCCTGGGAATGTCTGACAACTTTTGACTGTTTTGAGTTTTAAGACCCCCAGAATCTCCTGTACTTCCTTAAGTAAAAGGGTCGAATTAATTCCTGAACGTGTCCTCATCCATGGCTGCTCTGATGGTCGTTAGGAAACTTCAATGTGAAATTTTGCTTGAAAGCCACTGCTCTGTGCCAAGCTGCCCAGAACTGTGCCAGCTGTGGCTACACCTGAAGGGGTCCTAGTCTACTGCCATTCTTCCTTCCCCACCCTTCCACTCTTCTCACCAGCACCACGACCCGGGCCTGGGGCTGCCTCTGGTTCACCAGTTGCACAATGGCCTTGATGCCGCCAGCCACCTGCTCTGCTGTGTGCCCGTGGTTGTTGGTACCCACCCAGACCACCACAATCTGTGGATGGTGGAAAGAGAGGTAAGAAGCAGTGGTGAGGGGGGCAGGCTAAGGGGGCTTTTAGCTGCCCACCCAAGCCCTGCTCACCTTGGGCCGGATGTGTTCCAGCTCCCCATTCTCCAGGCGCCATAGCACGTGCTGTGTGCCATCACTGCCAATGCCAAAGTTAAGTGCATGCAGAGGAGAGAAGAGCTCCCGCCAGATCTGTAGTCAAGAGGTGGTGTGGGAACAGGGGCATTGTCGACATGGACCACCACCCTAGGTCCAAATGTTAATACCAAATGTCGTTATGGAAGAGCTTCACTTCATGGAAGCAGTCTGGTTAAATCTCACCTTAAGCAAACTCTGGTATGGTCAAACCTCACTTTGTGCAAACCTATTATAATCTCCCATTCGCAGAACCCCGTAGAAGACTCACTTTATGGAAACCCATTGTGCTTGAGCCATGCATTGAATCAATTAGTGGAAAGATACTATAACAGAGCCTGCTTTGTGAAGAGCTATTACAGTCGGCCTTCACTTCGGCCTTCGTGGCAAGAACTATAGCTTTGTGGAAATCCATTAAGCAAACAAGAGTCTCAGCTTAGGCAGTCTTGCAGGAAAGCCTCATTTTAGGTCTCTCTATACACAACTCCAGCCTGACAAAGACTCCTCAAGAGAATGCTGTACCTGACACTGAGATTCTGGGTGCTGGGCGCTACTCAGGCTGTTTCGAGTACCCCATATTCCGCCTGGCCTGAGGTGTGTCAGCGAAGGCACAGGCCTGGGTGGGGCCAGAGGAAGGGGACGGGCCTCACCTCGCACTGATGCATTAGCTGGACCAAGGAATCCCCGATGAAGACGACTTCGGGTTCCTTATCTTTGCTGTCGGCCACGAACCGATGGTGCTTAGGGGACGAACAAGGGGGTGTCAATGGCACCAGCACTTCTGGGCCCAACCCCTTCCTCCCTTCTTTAGACAGCACCCACCCAACTGCCCTCAGTTTCCTAGTCAGGTAGAACCCCGCGAACCAGCTGAACTCCTGAGCCCCTCCTCTCCACCTCCGACTCCTGAGTGTCGCGGGCGGGGTCGCTCACCAGGGACATCCAGCGCCCGTCGCCCTGCACGTCCTGCACGGGCGTGGGCTTACTGGCTGGGTTCTCTCCGCTCATCTTGGCGCCGCAGCTCCTGCAGGATGAGCGAGGGAGGTCAGCCCGGGAGTTCCCGGAGGTGAACCACGCCCACCCCTACCCCTCCAAGCAACAATGGACAGTCCGGACGCCCGCACTCCAGCTGTGAACGATGGCCGATCCCGGGCGCCGCCTCCTCTCCAGGGGCGGAAACCTTCACTTAGGAGGGGAGGAGGTGGATCAGGAACCCTTGCTTCCCCCACGGCGGCCGCGCAGTGAGCTCGTCCCGCGTTACTTGACCCGGCGCTTCCCACTCTCCAGCCTCGGCGGCGGCAGCTAGCTCACCCCCGGCACCTGGAGATGGGGGAGGCGAGACCATCCAGCACCCGTGGGGGGAGGAGGGAGAAACCATCCCACTGGCGTCACAGGGAGGAGCAAACTACCTAAAAGACCAGGAATGGGCGGGGAAAATCTAGCGCCCTGCCTCGGGGAAAAGAAACCCTTTACCCTTTGCTTTAAGGCTGTGCGGAGGACCACCCACTCGTGTGTGTGTGTGTGTGTGTGTGTGTGTGTGTGTGTGTGTGTGTGTGTGTGTGTGTGTGTGTGTGTGTGTGTGTGTGTGTGTGTGTGTGTGTGTGTCCCATTCACGTGGTGGGGGAGGGGAGTGAGTGGATGAGTCTATTCTTGGATTTCTTGAAGGGGTGGCTCGTACGCACCTGGCTAGGAGGGGACGCTCCCATTTTCTACGGATGTGGGGGGGGAAAAGGAAGATGAGAAAATGTGAAAAGAGAGGCTCAGTTGTAAAGAGACACTTCTAAGGCAGCGCCAGGAATTTACTGAGCCTTTCTGCTCGTGGGCCTCCCCTGCTCAAAAACACCAGTTTTGTGGCATAAATTCTAAACTACATGTCTTTGCATTTCAGACATCACAGGCCATGCAAGGAAGGTAGAAAAGGATGTAGAAAGAGGACGGAAATTAGAGACGCTGCAAGGCCTAGGTCCGGCCTGGCAAACCTCCCGCAGCGGCTCATCTTGCAGATCTGTGGCCTCTGCTCCCCTCCCTAAACCCACTGCCGACCAGCAGCTCCAGCTGGGTGTGTCTGGGCTCTGAAACCTACATCCACAGCAAAGGCTACCTAAGGTTGACCCCACCCCACCCCCAAAATTAATAGACCTCATGTCTTCCCAGATCTACCTATCCTCCAGAACCAGGTATGGAGGGGGGGTCCCACACCCCTTAAACTTGACCATATTCCCAGATGAGACCTTACAATCTATTCCTTCTAGGTAGGTTAATACTGAGATAGAGAGATGACTCTTATTTATTGTTTGTTTTGCCTCAGTCCACTTGCCTGGAACAGGGCCTGAGTCATAGTACCAAGCACCATGGCTGCTCACAAGTACTTCCTAAGTGAATAAATTAATGGGCCAGATCCTGGCCTTGTCCCAGTGTGTTGGAGGAGACAGATCCAGACACAGAGCTAAGGGAAGGATCAAGGTAGTGACTAAGGGAAGAACTGGGGAGCCTCTGGGGAGGAGTCAGAACAACTCTGACAGCAAGGGGTGTCCTAGAAAGAGCAATATCTGAGTTAGGCTTTGAAAGATCATGAAAGTTAGGCAAGCAATATTACACAGGTAATATAGCTTACTTGGGCATGGGAAATACCCTGACAGCCTACTTTTAAAGACTGAGGGGACAAGCGTAGATAAATTGGAGAAGAGAGGCAGTTGCTGAAGCAAAGTTTAGTGAGAAGGAAAGCTTCAAAGCATTTATCAAACGCTGTTTTAAGTTAGATGTTGGCTCATTTCATACTTCCAGCAACCAGCTGGAGGTACTATTACGAACCGCATTTTGCAGATTAGGATACTGAGGCTCTGAGCAGTTACACAATTGTCTGCAGTTACACAATTCTCCACAGTCACACAGCTCAAATGTGCCAGACTGGGCGTTTGAACCTAGGTGGTCTAGTTCCGGAGACTAGCTCTGAATGACACTATACTGATTTTCTAGGGATGAAGTCTATGACCACTGAGGATTGGCTGGGGTCTACCATGGCCCTTTCTCCCCTTTGCATCTCGCCTCCTCTCGCACTCTAGACAGAAAGTCCGCCTATAGATGTCTAAGCCAATCAGCATTTAGGAAGGGGGCGTGCTAGTGGACCTCACAGCCAATTGGTGACTGGGAAGTGCCTAAAGACAAACGAGATTCCTAAAGCGAGGCCGGGAGGGGCGTGGCCATAACCGGCACTGGGGCCCCTGGCACGTGCCCCTGAGCCTCGAGCCTCTAAGGCGCAGGGAGGCCAAAGGGCGTGCGAGGGGCACGCGCATGCGCAGGAGGCCCGGCATGAGGTGGGCCGGAAGAGCGCCAAGCAGAGTGAACTGGGGGCACTGCCAAAAGAAGCCATTGAGCCCCACAGCCACGTGGCGTGGGCAGGGGGCGGGGTTCGTTGAGGCAAGAGGAGGTGAGGTGCTCTTTCCCCACCCTTCCTTCATCAGCCATACTCCCCTTATCTACCTCAGCCGCTTCGCCCTTGCCTCTTCTCTAATCCAACTACCCCAACCCGCGTGACCAGGCCCCAGTCCGTGATAGCTCTTCTGTCACTCTTTCTGTATCCTCCAGGCTTTCTCTAACTTTTCTGCTCTCTCTCTCGTGCCTTTTTTTCTCGACCATCATTGTCCACTTTTTCCTTAGTACCTTCTCCACCCTAGGATTTCTCTTATGTCTAAAATCCCTTTTTGGTTTACCAGATCCCTGAGGTTTCATGATTCCTTCCCTATCCTTCATCTTTTAGCTATTTCCTCACTTCCCTGTTCCCTGGAACTCTTCCTGTAGTCCCTGAAAAATTTTCCACTCAGCATGACTCCCCTGATCTTACTTTACTCCTATGACTTCTTGTCTGACCAAGCCTTTAACAATCCCTCTCCTCACACTCCCTTTTTCTCATCTTGTCACTCTAAATAGTACTCCCACCTCACTTAAGTTTTTGACTTACCTGCGTGCTGATGACCAACCACCCTAACTTTATCTTCCAGGACACAATGGACCCCCGGGGGCCAGCCCCCCAGCCTTTCCAGAGGTCTGAGAAACCTGGTCGGGTCCGCCGTCGTAAGACTAGACGGGAGCGTAATGAGGCCCTGGTGGGCAGCCGCAGGCCATTGGCCCATCAGGACCAGGACCCTCCTGTGGCCAGTCAGAATCCACTTTTGGCTGTCCGGGAATCTCTAGCCCCTAATGCCCCCAAATTCATGGTCATAGCCCAGGGCCGGCTGAGCCGGAAGTACCGGGGTCTCTTCAACCACGAGGTTAAGTCTTTGGATGTGGGACGGCTGCTTAGCAGTGGATCCCTAGATCCAAGCACCCCCATACTCTCCACCAAGTGTTCCCCAAGTCCAGGGAGGGCCCGAGAACCAACTCCACCACTGAAGGACAAGGAGAACCAGGTGCCTGGAGGCTCGGGCCCAGGCCCACCTAGTACCCCCAAGCTCCCTGACTTGGGGCAGCTGCTGGGGGAGCTGCAGTGCCAACTGATTCTGCCACAGGCCTTCCCCAGGAGGAACCTAGTCCAAGAGGCCAGGGATGCCATCATGGGTAACTTACAGGCCTGCCATGGCTGTGTGCCGGACCTTACTCTGGTGCTCCAGCCACCCTTGTCAGGTGAGCCCACCTCCTGCCCCCGTGCTCCCTTTTCCTCTGTCTGTTTTAGCTCAACTGTCCCCATGCTTCTTTTCTCTGTGCCAGGAACCAAACCTGGGGGCCCTGAGAAACGAAGGATGACACCCTCCTGGATCAACATTCCTGAGCAGGCCCCAGGAGAGGGGAGGCAGAGGAGGCGACAGGAGACAGAGGAATTCACCTTTGCCATGCCTCATACCTCCAGCACTCCCACTACACACAGGGAGGGCCTGGCACCACCAAAAGGTCCCTGGCCACCCTTATTACCCTCGTTACCTTCACCATCTGGAGCAGCCTGGGGCCCCCCGACAGCCTTTGACCTGTTGAAAAGCATCTGGCTAGTAGCCACACCACCCCTCCCCGCCCCTGGGGGTTGGCACACAACAGCCCCTGCCTCAGCTGCCATCACCCTTGTTTCCCCAAACCTCTGCCCTGGACTGGAGCCCTAAACCCCCCACCCCTCAGCCCAGCCTCTCCTGGGTGGTAGCCCAGAGCAGCCCAGAGGCCTGGTCCTTTCCACCCATGAGACTGTACTGAGGGGGCTAATGCTAGGCTTGGGGCAGGAATCCTGCATTCTCAGTCACCTCAATAAAGTACCTTCTTCATGGTCATCTCGATTTTCAGTGAGCGTCTGACTCAGGAGAGCACCTTCCTTGAGCTCTGAGTTCTGTGTCCCAAACGGAGGGGAAGTCATTTGTCACCTTCCTAGGGTGTAAAGGGCCAGCAGGCTAGAAAAACCTGGGGCTCCACCCAACCCAACCCATCCACCCACTGAGGCCAACTTTGTGCCAGACTGTGAGCTCTGGTGGTGTTAGAGTCCCCGAGTGAGTGAGGTGAGCTCTGTCCCCAGGATATTCCCAGTCCCAGTCCAGTGGTAGATACAGACAGTCCCAGCTTCAGTGGTTGCATCTGGGAGAGAGAGGTGTGAGGGATAGAGGAGTCAGAGGAGCGAGTGATGACTTTGCCTCAGGGCTGAGAGAGGTCTTAATAAAGGAGCTGACACGGACTCTTGTATTTCTCAAGACTGGTAGAAATTTGCTAGTTGAGGAGGAAAAGAACATTTCCGCCAAGGTGAAAAGCATGTGGAAGGCCTGGAGAAGGGTGAATAGGGGATGTGGGACCATTTTCATTCTGCCATATCTATACACCATGCTGAGACTTAGAGTCACATCTTGGCCCTGCCCTTGAGGGGCTCTGGGTCTGCTGAACACAGGAACAATGTGCGTGCAGTATCGACGCAGGAATGGCAGACGAGGCCTGAATCTGGCCCACAGGCTTTTTCCTTTGGATCATGATCTGTTTTAAATTTTTGAATCAATTTTCTACATTTGCAAATCAGACAGTTTGCTTTAAAAAAAAAAAAGGAATTGCATTTCTGGCTTCTGAAAAAAAAAGAAAAAAGGAAAATGATCTGGCACCCCATCTCCTGGGAGTAACTGGCTCAAGCCATGTAGCAGAGGCCCCTTTTTTGTGGGACTCACACTCTTCCTTGAGTTTCACACACTTAAGTTTCCTACTTGGCTTAGAAAATTTTTAAAATAGTATTTTGAGGAGCAGCAAATTTTCTGCAGTGGAGTGGGAGGGATGAAGTAAGAAATGTGTTGAAATCTGGTCAGGATAATCAAACTGAGGGGCTCAGATGCTACGGTAAAGCTTTTCCAGGGTTTCTCATTGCCACTGGGAAACTAAGGTTGGTACCAGCTTGGAGGGGACTGAACTGGGACATCACAGGGCTGTGACTTGGCTTAGATCTTATGAGGATAAAGAAAGGGGCAACATTGCAATCTCACTACAGGCTCACTACAGAGTCTGCTAATGGGCTTCTTACAACCTCTGTCTCACAGCAACCCAGTTGCACAACCTGGTAAGCAGTGACAGGACAGGGTCAGGCAGGTATAGAGGTTGAGGGCTCTGCCACCTCTGTGTCATTTGACCCAGAACGAGAGGTTGCCCTCTCTGTGGGCACTTAACAGTGCAAGGGGTCTGGAACGCTGGCACCTCGAGTGGACCCAGCAGGGCATGGCTGACATGAGGGCGGAGATGAGCAATCAAAGAACAGTTTGTGTACTAAATTGGAGGATGTCAGGACAGAGTAGGGGGCTGGAGATGGCAGTCTGGAGGAGGCAAGGCTTGGGGAAAGGTGAGTTTAGTTTAGGACTCGGGGAGCCTGTGGTATCACGGAGACTCCTAGAAGGGAGGACGGGAGCAGGGGCTGGGTGGAGAAGATGAGAAAGGGCAGCCCTTCCCGCGGGGAGTGGAAACCGGCCCGAATGGACCGTCCTGGAGGAGGGGCAGGGAGTGCGGCGCCCAGCGGCCCCTTTAATCGGGGGCGCGCGCCGGCCGGTCCGCGCGCTCTCGCCGCCGTCGCTGGGCCGGAGTGGGAGCTGGAGCGGAGCCGGGGCCCGGGCCGGAGCGGCCAGAATGGAGCCCCCGCGCGCGCCCGCTCTGCGCCGCCTGCTGCCACCGCTGCTGCTCCTGCTGCTGCCACTGCCCCCGTGCCCGGGCCAAGTACGTGCGGGGCAACCTCAGCTCTAAGGAGGTGAGCGCGTCGGGCCCTCCTCTGCCACTCACCGGGACCCCGGGGGACGCGAGGGAGGGATGGAGGAAGGGACCGCCCCGCCCCCTGCCGCCCCTTGAGGGCAGACCCTGGGAGCCACAGGGGTGGGGCCGGGGGGGGGCGGTGGAGGACTGAGTCAGGGTCGAGGCCGAGGGGGGCCATGGGGCCGAGATGAGAGTCGGAGGTTGTAGGAGGGACCTTGAGGTCAGAGCTTGGCGGCGAGGGGGGCCGTGCTGGGATAGTCGGAGTTTGGGGTGGGGTTGGGGGACGCGAGGTGGTGCTGAAGGGACAGCACTTTTCACTCCGCGGAGAGCCTCGAGTTCACGCTCCTGCTCAGGACCGGGAGAGGGCCGTTTGAAATGTTCCCCAGCACGTGTGGTCTCTGGGACCACTGTGGGGGCGGTGTGTGAATAACTGCGGGGAATGGTGTCCCGGACAGAAAGTGGTCGGGATGGGGATCTGACCCTCTATGGTCTTTCTCAGGGTGCCTGGGAAATAGGAAAAGTGAGGGGAGGGGAGGAAAGTTGGGGGGCATTTGAGGTAGGAATCCTGGACCCAAGGCGAAGGTATCACAGAATTTTGGAGGTGACTTGTTCCCCTTATGCTTCTTGGGAAACCAGGTACTGAGGGTAGGAAGAAAACTTGGGGGTCTGTGGAGTCAAGGAGATTTCTCAAAGGACTCAGAAGAGAGTCTGACTGGGCCCCTTTTCCAGGACTGGGTGTTCCTGACGAGATTTTGCTTTCTCTCGGATTATGGACGCCTGGACTTTCGTTTCCGATACCCTGAGGTGAGCCTTCTCCAACCATTCCCACACTGAGGCTGGATGCTTCCTTGGCCTCCGAAGGCAAAGGGCTACTCCATCTCCCCACACTCCTCCAAACACCGAAATCTCTGGGTCTGCAGGCCAAGTGCTGTCAGAACATACTCCTCTATTTCGATGACCCATCCCAGTGGCCAGCCGTGTACAAAGCAGGGGACAAGGTGAGGGCTATGAGGAGGGTGTACCGGAAGGGGAGAAGGTCGAGGCTGGCCAGGAAGTGACCGTGTCCCTGTCTTCCCCAGGACTGCCTGGCCAAGGAGTCAGTGATCAGGCCTGAGAACAACCAGGTCATCAACCTCACCACCCAGTATGCTTGGTCAGGCTGTCAGGTATGGGCCCAGCCCCAGGGACTGGGCAGGTGCTGAAGGTCAAGGGCCCGGAGGTGGCACAGACAGGCTTCAGCCTTCTTGCTCCTCCCCAGGTGGTGTCAGAGGAGGGAACCCGCTACCTGAGCTGCTCCAGTGGCCGCAGCTTCCGCTCTGTGCGTGAAAGGTGGTGGTACATCGCACTCAGCAAGTGTGGGGTAAGCAGCTGGGCTGGCCACCTGGACCTTGCCCTCCTGCCGATCCTTGCCCTCCTTGCCCTTCTGCCTATCTCCTACCTGCCGAGGGCTCCCCTTAGGCCTCTACACTCCCCACAGGGAGATGGGCTGCAGCTGGAATATGAGATGGTTCTCACCAACGGCAAGTCCTTCTGGACTAGGCATTTCTCGGCTGATGAGTTTGGTGAGCATATGGGGACCCAGCAGCCAAGATCTTTGACAGAGCACAGAACTGGGTGCCCGCTGAGGGACACCCAGGCCAAATGAACCATTTCCTCCTTCTACCACATCGGCAGGGATCCTGGAGACAGATGTGACTTTCCTCCTCATCTTCATCCTCATCTTCTTCCTTTCCTGTTACTTTGGATGTGAGTCCAGCACATGGTGTGGGGAGGTTAGGAGGTATGGGGGAGGGTAAGGGGGAGATGAGCTATTTTCCCTTCCTGTCTGTGAACAGCCTTCCCCTACTCCTCTCCTAGATTTGCTGAAAGGTCGTCAGTTGCTCCACACGACTTATAAAATGTTCATGGCTGCAGCAGGAGTGGAGGGTGAGGTTTTAGAGTACCTCAGCTTTTGAGTTTTGTGAAAGGAGGTGCTGGGGGCCCAGACAAAAGGGTCTGAGGGGGGAGGCGCTGGGGGTCCTGGACTCCTGGGTCTGAGGGGTGGGGAGCTGGGAGTCCCGGACTCCTGGTCTGAGGTTGGAGGGGGCTGGAGGCCTGGACTCCTAGGTCCTGGGAGAGGAAAGCCTGAGGGCTTGGACTCCTGGGTCTCCTAGGAGGTCAGTGGGAGTGAATAGTCTAGAATCTTGATGGGGACAGAGGAGGGTTCTGGTCACCTGGATCACAGCACTAGGGATCAGTCATGCCCAAAGCTGGTTTCTGTCCTTTCCTCTCTCTGCCCATCTTTCCCTCAGTCCTGAGCCTCCTGTTTTTCTGCATCTACTGGGGCCAGTATGCCACTGATGGCATTGGCAACGAGAGTCTGAAGATCTTGGGTGAGAATGACGGGCGCCAGGGTGGGCTCTCGGGCTCCTCTGCGACTGCGTCTGAGCTGCCCTCCTCTCTTCTCCCAGCCAAGCTGCTCTTCTCCTCCAGCTTCCTCATCTTCCTGCTGATGCTCATCCTTCTGGGGAAGGGATTCACGGTGACACGGTGCCCAGGCTGGGTTGGGAGGGAGTGCTGGGGATGGGGTGTGGCTGGCCTAGAGATGGGGTCAGGGGGGCGGGTGTGGGGGTGCTCTCCCTCCTCCCTGACAGCCCCACTCCTGCCATCTTCCCTCATGGCCTGCTGCCAGGGGCCGCATCAGCCACTCAGGCTCTGTGAAGCTGTCTGTGTACATGACCCTGTACACCCTCACCCATGTGGTGCTGCTCATCTATGAGGCCAAGGTGAGTCCTGCCTGCCACTGCCCAGGCCTGCCCCCAAGAGCTTTCAGTGGTCTCCCCCACCTGTTTGCTAGCCCTTCCCACACGGAGCTCTTCCTGGCTCGCTCTCTCCCACTCTGATTTCCCGCCTTCCCATCTGTTTCTCTAAGTGCATTCCTCCCCTCTTCCCGGTCTCTGAGTAGCTTCTTCCTCCTCCCTCTGTCTCTCACTGTCTGTCACATTTATGCTCAATGTCGTGACCAAGATTTCAGGAGTCACACACCTGGATTCCACTCTGGCTCCCCCACCTCCCAGCTGGCTCACCTCGGGTGACGGTCCCTCTCTCTGGGCCTGTTTCCTCCTCTGTAAAATTAGGAGGGTCTTACCTTCCAGGGGCTCCTCTAAGGCTTTACCTCTTGGCTTTGGATTCAGCCAAAAAAGCTTCTCTCTTAGCTTCAGTTTCCCACTCTGTGAATTGGGGTGATCATGAGACCTACTTCATGGGAGTTGTTGCAAATGGAAAGCTTCCCATGGTGGCATTTACCTTGTTGGCCCCTGATAGCAGATGTATTCTCTTCCTCTTTGTCACCCTCTCTGTACCTTTATATGCTTCTGTCTCCATCCCTTGCTCTCCCGCTACTTCTGTCCTGACCAAGTACTCTGCCCCTGGTGCCCAGGGTGGGGTCTTGGCCCTCTGTGGAGGGTAGCAATCCAGGGCTATGACAAACATGCTCTCCCTTGGGTCCAGTTCTTTGACCCGGGCCAGGTACTGTACACGTATGAGTCACCAGCGGGCTACGGGCTCATCGGGCTGCAGGTGGCGGCTTACGTGTGGTTCTGCTATGCTGTGCTCGTCTCCTTGCGTCACTTCCCAGAGAAGCAGCCCTTTTACGTGCCTTCTTTGCTGCCTACACCCTCTGGTGAGATGTGCTGGGCCCCCAACCTGTCCCTGACTCCTGGGGCTCCCTAGAAGTGGCTGTCCCCAACTCAGACCCTCCTCAGTGAGACAGATGGGTTTTCAAGTCAGGCAGCTGTCACCAGAGTCTGCCACTACTGAGTGACCAGGAAAAAATTACTTTCCTAAAGTAAGAAAAAAAAGGCCTTAGGTTGCTTAGCCATAAAGAAAGTTTGTCAAGTATCTCTTGCAAGTAATTATTTTGAGTATGTACAGGGCAACATATTAGGTCTTCATGTCTGGCACATAGTAAATGTTTAGTAAAAGCTAGTTGTAGTTTTTATTGTTCAACATAATATAGCAGTAAAGTAGGCAAATTCCAAGCCAGACTGCCTGGGTTCAGATCGCATTTCTAAAGCTTGTAAACCGTGTGACCTCACACAAATCAATTAACTTCTCTGCCTCCGTTTCTTCACCTGTTTAACGGGGATGGAAATTGCACCCGCCTCCTAGAGTCACTGTGAGCACCCTTCTGGGTTATACGTGTGGAATGCTTAGAAACAGGTCTGGCATGTAGTAAGTCCTTAGTTATTATCATATGTTAATCAATTCATCAAACATCTATTGATTTCTTATAAGGTACCAAGATGTGGGGTGGGACAGGGCTGAGTTCAATTCTACCTAGCCCTTGCTGCAGAATTTCCCATGCCAGTTGGATTCCTGCCTCCTTTTAACCCCTGGCTTCTGAAGGTCACACTGGCTTCTCTCCATTTGGGACCTATCTGGGGCCTGTGTGTATGCATGACAAGGGAGTTGGGGACCAGGAGGTGAAGTGGAGGGCTGGGGCAGCGTCTCTACCAACCCAATTCATTCCTTTCAGGTTCTTTGCAGTTCCTGTCATGGCCCTGATTGCCAACTTTGGGATTCCCAAGTGGGCGCGAGAGAAGATTGTCAATGGCATCCAGCTGGGGATCCATTTGTATGCCCATGGCGTGTTCCTGGTGAGGATGGGCATCCGGTGGAGTGGGAAACCTATGGGCAGACGATGCATGAGGCTCCCTACCCAATCTGCCTGAACCTTCTGTCCTGGGCTCTTGATCTATTTCCTTCACTTCATCCCTCCAGTCATTCACCAGACACTTATTGAGAGCCTGCTGGGTTCCCGCAGCTACTCTACTGTGTCCCCCAGACTCCACACTCTTGTATTCCTCCTTCCTGCCTTGTCCTGGACTCTTCTCCCAACCCACCCTCTTTCTTTGCCCCTCTCCCCATTCTCATTTCTGACCCTGTGTCCACAGACTTTCATGTTTCCCTTCTGGATCCCCAGTGCTTTCCCCAAACCCCTGATCTCTACTCCACCCTTCCCCCCTCACATTCTCCCATCTTTGCTGCTCCATCACAGGCCATTGTTCAGGAAGAAGCAGCTGGGGTGGGCCAGGCTTGGGCTCTAGAGGCCTAGATCTGAACGGCATCAGGAGGGAACCAGCAACGAACCTCATCTTTGCTCTGGTTTATATTCCTATCTGGCCTTCTGGGTGACAATTATATTCATTCATTCATCCATCCTTCCATCCATCCATCAACCATTCGGTGGGCACCTGTCGGACCAGCCTCTGTTTCATGCTAAGAATACCCATAAGCATTTATTCCTGCCCTCTTTCTAAATTGTCAGAGAAGTTCCAGGACAGAATGGTAACAGTCATTAGACCCGCTATATGGAGAGGAGAAGCTAAGGCCCAAAGAGGGGAGGTGACCTGCTAGAGCTCCATGGCCTTTGTTGGCAAGGCAGGGACTTTGACCCCAGTGCTTTTCCAGCAGACCACAAGGTCTGGCATGAGAGGGAACCAGACAGAGAAATAGGGATCACTGAGGGCCCCAGCTCCTGATGCCAGAGGTCCACCATGTGCTCTATATAGGAAAGGTGGTCACCCATCGAGGGAGGGGGCCAGGTCCCTCATCTACTACCCCAGAGCCTGACTTAGATACAGACTCATCTTCCCGGTACAGTCCATCTTGAGGCTCTTCAGAAAGGGGCAGAGAGACAGCGAGAGAACCCACCATGTGCCAGGCTCTGCATAGCAGTTTTTGTTTCCACTCTCTTTCCAAGTAGGCACTGCAATCCCTTTTCCCCATTGAGGCTCAGAGAGTTTAGTCGACACGCCCCAGATCCCACACTGTGGGGCTGTGAGGTGGGTGCAGGCTCAGAACGCCAAATGCTGTGCCCTTTCTGCTGTATTTCACCTTCAGCTGGTTTCCTTCCTAAAAATGCTCACATTAGCTCAGCACAGCTGCACTGCTGACATTCCACTGCTCATTGGTTTCAGCTTTTTGATCATTTATTCAGCACAACCTTAGAGAGACCGTGCTGGGCTTCCTGGGGCAGCACTAGTGTCACATCCAGTCTCTGCCTTTCTACCAGGCTAACTGGGGAGACACCTCTACATTCAATCGATATTTATTGAGAGTTTCTATGAGAGGAACAGAGCAGTCAAATTCCTGTCCTCATGGAGCTAACATTCTAGAGTCTATCAGTTGCTGTTCAATTGAACTTTCTGTGTTTATTAGAATATGCTGTGGTTTTTGCTGTCCAACAGCTACTATCCACATGTGGCCATGGAGCACTTAAATGTGGCTCGTGTGACTGAGAAACAAAAATTTTAGTTTAATTTTGATTACCTTAAATAGCCACATATGGCTAGTGGCTTCCATATTGGACAGTGCAGGACACCGATGCTTAAAAGCAGTGATAACTCAGTGATCAGGCCTTTGATGGAGGGAGCAGGAGCAGAGTGATAAGAGTTCTGACGAGGAAGGTCAGAGCTCAGAGCAGGGGCCTAACACCGTTTGGAGGGTCTCAGGGAAGCGTGGGGGATGTCAAGTGAAGGAGAATCTTTAGGACCTCATGTTTATGGATATCCTGAGGCCTGGACAGTGCTTCTCCAACCGGTACCCGGCCCCTTGTCCCAGATCATGACACGCCCGTCGGCGGCCAACAAGAACTTCCCGTATCACGTGCGCACATCGCAGATCGCCTCGGCCGGGGTCCCGGTGCCCGGAGGGAGCGAATCCGCGGATAAGGCCTTCCCGCAGCACGTCTATGGGAACGTGACGTTCATCAGCGACTCGGTGCCCAACTTCACGGAGCTCTTCTCCATCCCCCCGCCCGCCTCCTCCGTAAGCCCCGCGCCCCCGGCGCCCGAGGAGCTGCTGGAGTACCTGACCCCACTCCCGGCCCCACCGCCGCCCCCTGCGCCCAGGCGCCTGAGCCCGCCCCCTGCCTTTCGCACGCCCCGCGCCCCAACGCCGCGTCGCGACCGTCCCCCAGCGCCTGCGCCCACACTGCCAGACTGGGTCCTGGCGCTGTTGCGTACGCCACCTCGGACGCCACGCGCGGTGCCCCCGCCGCCCGCCTTCCGCGGCTCTCCCTCGCCTCCCCGGCCGCCGCCGGAGTTCGCCCCACGTGACCCGACACCGCCCCTTGAGTACCTGGCCCCGCTGCCCAGGCGCCCGCCACTCGCTCCTTTCCTGACTGACACCGGCGCCCACACCTCGGGAGGGGGTCCTCTGGGGGAAGGGGGGCTTTCGGGGCCGCATCTGCCCCCTGTTTGTCCCGGACGGCCTCTGACCCTGACCCCCCTCCCAGGCCGGGAAGCAGGTGGAGGAGACGGCGGTGGCGGCGGCGGTGGCGGTGGCCCCGAGGGGCCGCGTGGTGACCATGGCCGAGTTGGGCGCGGCCTCCCCGTCCCTTCCCGCTCGGTTCCCCAAGGCGGCCGACCCGAGCTGGGATGGCCCGACGCCACCTTACCAGCCGCTTGTGCCCCAGACAGCGGCGCCGCACACCGGCTTCACCGAATACTTCAGCATGCACACGGCCGGGGGCACCGCACCCCCAGTCTGAGCACCCCTGCCCGCCCCTGCCCCATGGGCCGCGCACCGGACCCCCGATGGGCTCCGGATCCCCGTACTATCCCGGCCCCAGGCCTGGGCCATCCCAGACCTTCCCCGTCCTGCCCACCCCGCGTGCCCAGATAGGGGTGCGCAGCGTCCCGCTTCCCCCCTCCCCTGACTCTTGTGCCAAACGGTCCCGCGGGAGCCGCTCTCCCCGTCCCCTCCCTCAGCCCCTGCCCAGAGCTGCGCCGGATTCTGGGCTTCCGCTGTTCCGTGACCTCCGGCCCCCTGGCCCCCTCCGAGACCTCTGACCCTGCCGGACCCCAGAACACTAGTGACGATCGCCAGGACCCTGCCCGTGGCGCTCCAGGACTCCGCGACCCCGAGCCACCGCTCCCGGGACGGATATTGTGAAGTTGGTCTCGACTCTGAAACCTTCCCTCGGATCTCTGTGACCTCGGACCCGTGCCCTGTCCAACCCCATCTCCATCCCGGTGACTCTCCCTCAGGTCCCCGGCAGAAAGACTTTTTTTCCTTCTTGCCAAAATAAAGAGGAGTCGTCAGTTTTTATCTATAAGATGGCTTCCTTTACATCTTGATGGTGCTCAGAGACAACGCTGAGCAAGAACCGTTCCGGGGCCTCAGTGTGTCCATCTGTGAAATAGCATTTTGGGAGAGGCCTGTAAAACCTGACCTTTATGTTGACGCAGAATCTCGGAGCACTAAAGATATGAATCAACTGGCCCTCTTACTGCACTGTTCCTTTATTTTTACCTTCTCTTCCCCAGTCAGAGGTAGAGGCGCCCTCCAGTGGTACATGCTTTTCTCAGCCACCTGCACCCCGAGTTTGGGCTAGGATTTAGCATTGCGCATGTGCATTTTTCTCTTCGCAGGCCCAGGAAGTCACTGCTGCGCATGCGTCTGAGGACAAATGGGCGGGGAAGTTTCCGGAAGTCTCCCTTTGTGGAGGGGTGGGGTTGAGTGCTTCGCAGTCCTCCCAGGGCCTCTCTGACCTGCGGTTCCGCGACTTCTCGCCTCCTCTTTGGTCTCCCTCCTACTGCGGCCGCTCGGCCCCGCCCCCTCGCCCACCAGAGGTCTTCCCCGGGCCTTTCTAGCCCGACCGTCCCCTCGTCTCTCTGATCTGGCCTATCCGGCTCCCGAGAGAGGCTCGGGTGGGTGAGCGAGGGACCGAGTCCATGGGTGCCAGGCCGGAGCCCTTGAGGACGGGCTCCGCCCCCGGTCCCCATTCGCACCCCGCCCCAGGCTGGAGTCTCTCCCGGACCATCCGGGCCTGGCCCGGCCTGGCCCGCATCCTCTATGGAGGCCCCCGCCCGGCTTTAGGGCCCTTTGCTCGCTGGGGACCTACACGTTTCTAAGATCCGTTTCAGCCTGCAGCGGTCCGTGTCTGTAATTGCTGGACACCATTTATGGGGTCAGTCAGCTTAAGGGGGCCTGTGTCTATAAGGGACTCCTGTGGTCCCAGGGGTCGGCCGCGTCCATAGCGACCCTATTTACAGGGCCTATCTTAGGTCTACAGGGCCCACCCTTCGACTTCTAGAGCCTGTCAACAGCGGCGCTTGCGACTTCTGGACCTCCCCAGTCTACAAGGCCATGTTCCGTTCATAGAGGTCGCATTTGCAGGGCCTCACGCCGGAGGAGGGTCAGCTCCGGGTCCGTGCAGTCTGTCAGGGTCAGTGCTGGAGGCGACAATGGCCCTGGGCCGGGCTCTGGCCGCTGCGCTGGCTCTATCTGTGGCCTTGCTGGGACCGCTGTCTCCTGGGGCCCGGGCGGGAGACTGCAAGGGGCAGCGGCAAGTGCTGCGGGAGGCGCCAGGTTTCGTGACAGATGGTGCGGGCAACTACAGCGTCAATGGCAATTGCGAGTGGCTCATCGAGGGTGAGTGGGGCCGCGTGGGTCACTCACCCATTCTTTCGCTAATTCATTATTTTGTGCACTCATTCATCCACTCACCACATTCCCAGAGCCTGGTTCTGGTCCAGGCCCTTTGCTCTAAAAAGCAGCCAACCTGGACCCTGCCCTGGAAGGCCTTGAAGTCTGGTTGGGGAGTTGCACCCAGATCTAGATGGACAGTTACAAGCCAGGAGCATCAGTGAGGGATATTCTGAGTAATTGTTGGAAACTGGGGCTCCTAGACCAATGATTCGGCTTTGAATTTGGGTTCCACTTCCTACTAACTTTGTGAATTCGGGCAGGTGGCTTCCTTTCTCTGAGGTTCAGCTTCCCCTCCCCTCAAATACCCACTTCATAGAGTCGTTGGAATGAAATGAGAATAGGTATTTAACATGTCTGGCAAATAGTAAATGCTCAATACATGGTTTAGGATGCTTATTGTTCTTAATTTTTAAAGTTCTTCAATAAAAGCATTTTTTTCAGTCATCCATGTGCCAGACAATATATTTGCCACTGGGACATAGCAGAGACAAAGGTAGTCTTAGCAATCCCCGGATGACTTGGGGCTTGTGATCCAGTGGGGGAGACAAAGACATTAATGACAGTGATGAGTCCAGAATGGGGAGACTGTGATGGAGGAACCCACAGGCCTAGGGGAGCCCAAAGAAGGTGCCTGATCTGGGGGAGAGCTCTTCTTGGAGGAGGAGGTGTTTGAGCTGAGGCATAAAGGACCAATAGGAGTCAGCTAGGAGAAGGAGGAAGAGCATTCCAGAATGAGGAAACAGTCTGTGCAGAGGTCCCAGCCCTATCCTCATGGGCTTCCAGTTCAGTAAGGGAAACAAGCCCACTCCCAGGGAGTGGGAAGCCCAGAGATGTCTGACTTAGCCTGGGTGACAACTGAGCCCAAGAGGCATGTTCAGGAAGGGGCAAAAGGGCACTACAGGCAAGAACAGCCTATGCAAAGGCCTGGACACAGGAGGTGCTTTTGAGGAACTAGAAATGCAGTGTGCTAGAATACAAGATGAATACAAGAAGACAAACTGTGAAGCAGAGGCTGGAGTACTAGGGGGAGGCAGGGGGTGGGACCTTGTGAATTTTAGCTCCGTCCTGATGACACTAGGGAGGTGGAAGAGAAGTCCAAAGACAGTGGGCCAGAGAAGTCCAGGAAGGCCTCCCTTGGCAGTGGATGTAGGAGATGTAGAAGCTGGCCTCCAAGGAAGGTGGGGGTTCCCCAAAAGAGGTCCTGGGCAAAGGCCTGAGGTGTGACAGGGCCTCGATCATGTAGGGCCTCCCTTTGCAGGCTGCGGAGCTTGGTCTTTATCTGGGGCAATGGGGAGCCATGCAAGCATTTCAAATGGGAAGGATATGATCCGATTTATATTTTATGTATTATTTATCTATGGCTGTTGCGTGGGTATGGATGAAGCATGTTTCTTGGGAATGTGTGTCTGTCCCCAGCTTGGGGGCCATTTCTGTCTGGGGGGTGTGAGAACAGAATGGAAGTTTTTTATATGTTGGTATAAAATCATCTTCCAACCCTGAAGAGCCCAGTGTGCTCAGGGCTGAGACAGAAGGAGGTACAGGGTTGGGCAGATGGGCCTTGGGGGGTCTGCTGGGGGTCACAGAGGAGGAGGCACTAGAATAGGGTTCTGAAGCATACATGAGTTACTGGGTGAGGAAAGGGAACAGCCTCAATAAAGACAAAAGAGGCTGGAGTGTCTCAGGAGCCATTTCTAGATTTGTCTGGTTTGACTGGACTATTGGCAGGGAGGTAAGGAGGGTGCCAGATGCCAGGGAAGGAGAGTTTTTTGTGTCACGCTGGGTGGCTTGACTTTTCTCTTGAGATTGAAGGGGAGCCACAGAAGGATTTTGAGCAGGAGTGGGACTTCGCTCTCAATCTGGGTGGAGGGAGGACTGGGCACCTGGCATGTAGTCTTGCAGGAGAGGGTGAGTTTTACTAGGGCAGGAATTAGACGGTGGAGAGGCACGGAGAGCACTAAGAGATTTTTGTGATGTTCATCAGTGAGACTTGAGGACGAACTAGCTGGATGTTAGGGGAGGGAGGAGTCAGGGGGATTTTCAGAACCCCCTTGGTCTCCCTTCCTTCACAATGCCTATCACCTATAAGAACCAACCTGCTTCCCAATCTATTAAGAAATAAGCCACTGACCACTGACTTACTTTTACATCATGTTCACACTTGTACCCAGTCCTCACAATATCCTCACGAATAAGAGGCATCTTTTTAAAAAGCAGGAGGTTTGGGGTTGGATCTCTGTTCAGGGTGGCCTGGGGTTGGGACCATTTTAGGTAGAAACAAGAGACCTTGAACTTAGGGAAAAACTTGGGGATGGCAGATGGTGAGCTGGCCTCTGGCAGGCACTTGACAAAGATGTACTTGTTGTGAGCTTTGCAGTATGGTTGAGGGTGGTAAGATTCTGGGAGGTCTGGTTGCCCAGTGTGGCTAAATGGTTCTTCTGCGTTCCCCAGACCGTGGCTCAGGATCTGTTGTGATGTTCTCCAGGGCTCTGGACAGAGTATGAGAGAGAGCTGCCAACTTCAGTATGCATTTTGTGCATTTCCTCTTTCCTTCATCCAGCATTTTCGGAGCCCTTGGCCAGCGCTAGGCCCTGTGCTGAGCAGTGTCAGGGAGGGACCCTCAAGATGAGTTAGGCCCAGGCCCTGCCCTGGTGAGCCTCCTAGGCTGCAGGTGAGACAGACGTGGCCCAGAGGAACGAAGATTTTAATGGAAAGATAACCCCTAACAGGGGCTTCTATCCCAGCCAGGGGCATCAGCGAAGGCTTCCTGTAGGAGATGGGGAAGTTTGCTGGTAGGAAGAGAGAATGTGCTGCAGACACTTGTGTAAAGGCCAGCTTCTGATAGAACTGCAAGCAGTGGGGTGATGTGAGACAAGGTGAGATTCCAGTGCCAGGTTAGGGAGCTGGATTTTCTTCTGGGACAGTGGGAGCCATGGAGGGCTTTTGAGCAGGGGAGGGCCAGGGCCAGATGTTGAGTTGGAAAGATCCCTCAAAGACCCATATCAGGGCAAGATAGGAGGCCAGGAAGGAGGCTGGACCAGTAGTCCTGGCAAGAGAAGACAAGGCCTGGGCTGGCATGTTAGAGTCACCATTTTGAATCTTCACACTGGCCTTGGTGGGTGGGGAGAATGATCTCTATTTTATATCAAGGAAACTGAGGCTTAGGGAGCCCATGGCACTGGCCCATGAACACTCAGCTAGCGAGTTGTGGATGAGCATCTCCAGCATACAGATGAGTCTACTGAGGGGCGTGGGGAAAGGGATGGCCCAGGGTCCTCCAGCAGGACAGGAGCAGAGCTGGAACCCAGGTCTTCCCTGAGCCTCTCATGTAAAAGGAACTCGGATCTGGCAGAGAGCAAGAATCGTGACAGTGCTAGGAGTAGTGGCACTTAAGAAGCGCTGGGCCCCATTAAGCACTTTATGTGCATTATTGCCTCTCACACAAGCACAGGTGGGCATCAGCTGGACTTGCAGATATCTGAACGCTTACCTGGGCCACACGTCCAGGAAGATTTCCTCTCAGGACTGGCAGCTGATCCGGGCTGTCAGCTGGAAGCTCAGCTGGGGCTGTCAGCTGGGATGCCTACATGTGGCCCCTTCATGTGGCTTTGGCTTTTCATAGGGTGACAACTGTGTTCTCAGAAGGAGCATTCTGCGAGGCCCGGGTAAAAGCTACAAGGCTTCCTCTGATCTAGTCTCAGAAGTGCCAGAACTAGTGCTACTTTGTAGCGGTCAGGCCAGTCTCTGAGGCTCTTCCCAGATACAAGGGCAGGGCATTGGCCCTCACCTCTTGATGGGAGGGGTGGCCAAGAAGTGTGGATCCACCACAGTATCGTTATGTGTCCCCTTTACAGATGAAGAAGCTGAGCCAGAGAGGTTAGGTGTCTTGCCCAAGGTCACACAGCTAGTAGCTAGTAAGTGACAGAGTCAAGATTCAAACCCAGACATAGTCTGTCTCCAGAGTCTACTCTGGAGCTACCACAATAAACGGAGAGATGAGACACTGGATGGGGCTGTGATGCTTGAAGAAATTGCCCTTTGTCCAGGGGTAAGAAATGAGCCCCTTCTGTGGAAGCTGTACTCGGCCTGGAATGGGACTCCGCAGAGGGCTTTTCCATCTGGGAGCCTGCCTCTCTGCTCAGGCCTGGGCCCCAACCCCCCGGCCTGGGTGTGGCTGAGGCTCAGGAGTAAATGGGAATAGCTTGGTCTGTGGCTTCCTCTCTGTGCAGGTCAGTTTTCCCATCTGAACAGGGCTGGGTGTTCAGCCTGATCTCAGGAGCCCTTTCCAGAGCTGATACTGCAGTTCCTCCTCTGAGCAGGTGGTCACAGCTCTGACCACCCTAGGCTATGAGACCAGGAGCCCGTCCAGGGCAGGGCCCAGGTCTGACTCACCTTTGGGTTCCTGCATCATGTGGAGCAGGGTGTGTGTTCTTGGGTGGGCCACGTGGGAGCATGGGGAGAGGCTCCACATCTGAGCCCAGCCCCTCTGTTCTCATTGCCCAGCACCGAGCCCCCAGCACCGGATCCTGCTGGACTTCCTTTTCCTGGACACGGAGTGTACGTACGACTACCTGTTTGTGTATGACGGCGACTCCCCGCGAGGGCCCCTGCTTGCCAGTCTGAGTGGGAGCACCCGGCCCCCACCCATCGAGGCTTCCTCGGGCAAGGTTGGTGGGGCCCGGCTGTGACTGGAGGATCTCCATGCAGTGTGATGGCCAGGGAGAAGACACACACAGGGAGGGACAGAGAGACAGCAGGAGGGACTTGGCGTCAGACAGAAGGGCACAGGGACAGAGAAAGGGGGAGAGAGATGAAGAAAGGAGGTGGCGACCCCCAGGTTGGGGGTAGGGCAGGAGTGGACTACCTCCCAGTGCGGTCCCTGGAACTCTGCCCGCCTGTGCCTACAGATGCTGCTGCACCTTTTCAGTGATGCCAACTACAACCTGCTGGGCTTCAATGCCTCATTCCGCTTCTCCCTGTGCCCGGGGGCTGCCGCAGCCATGGGCAGTGCCAGCCCCCAGGGGTGTGTGCCTGTGAGCCAGGCTGGGGGGGCCCTGACTGCGGTCTGCAGGAGTGCTCGGCTTACTGTGGCAGTCATGGCACCTGCGCCTCGGTAAGCCTTTCCCCAGCTGTGTCCTCCTGGGGCTCTGAAGTGTGACCAAACCTGCTGCTCTCATCTCTTGGATCTGACTCTGCCCCTGCCGGAAGCTCTCCCCACCATCCACCCTCTACTGTGTCACTGACTCCACGAGGGACCCTTTCACCCACAGTACTGTCTTTTCATTCCAGATTCCACCTCTCCTGTTACTCTAGTCCCACCCCCCCCCTTCACCTGGGGCCCCTCTGCCTAAGCCTACTCCTGTCCTCATCACAATCCACCTCTCACCTGTGAACTTGCCCTCCTTCCTCTTGCCAGGCCCAACTCCATCCTCCTGCCCAGCCATTCTGTCTGGCCTTGGACCCCAGCCATGACTTTGACTTTCGACCACTGACCTTGGCTCTAAGCCGTGCATATCCATTTTTGGGACTGGATCCTGTCTTGAGCCCTCCCTGCCTCGATCTCCCCAGGTCTGAGCTCTTCTAGCTTAGGCTGACATTGACCTTACCACTGTCTTGCTTTGCCAGTCTGTCCTCATTTTTCTCTCTGGGTCTTTCTCTTTTTCTCTTGGTCTGTCTTCTCTACCTCTCTGCCTCCTCTGGTTGTGTCTCTGTGTCCCTTTCTTCCTCTGTCTGTTGGCCTGTCTCCTTCCTGTCTCTGTCACCCTTTGCCTCTCTGTCTCTTTCTTTCTCTCTTACTCTGCCTTTGTGTCCCCTTCCCCCCAGCCCCTGGGACCATGCCGCTGTGAGCCTGGCTTCCTGGGACGTGCCTGTGACCTGCACCTGTGGGAGAACCAGGGGGCTGGCTGGTGGCACAACGTGAGTGCTGGGGATCCTGCCTTTTCTGCTCGTGTTGGGGCTGCCGGTGCCTTTCTGTCTCCGCCGGGGCTGCTGGCTGTTTTTGGAGGTGAGCACATGGGGTGTGCATCTGGGGATTGGCACCCTGGCAGCCTGTGCCCAGGGCTTGAGACTGTCCACCTTCCACAGGCCAGGACCTCAACAGTGCCCTGGGTGACCTCGTCCTATACAACTTCTCTGCCAACACCTGGCAGCGCTGGGACCTGAGTCCTGCCCCGGTATGGACCCCACCTCTGCCCCGCCTGGAGGCACCTGTCAGTCCCAGCCAGCACACCCCCACCCCAGCCACCCTACACCCAGTAGTCTTCCCGGCCCGCAGCTTGATATGGGCATACCTACTCTTTGTTTATGCTTTTTATCTCAAAGTTTCTTTTGTCTTCCTTTATCTCCCTTTCTGTACCTTATCTTTCTGTGTTTCCTGTCTTTCTCTGGTCTATCTGTTTTTGTCTTGGACTCTTGGTTTTTGTGTCTCCTTCTCTCTGGATTGTATCTCTATTTCTTTTTTTTCTCTGACATTTCTCCGTCTATTTCTGTGTCTCTGACTCCGCCCTCTCTTATTGTGTGTCTGTCTCTTCTGTTTTCATTGGCACATATCTGTCTTTCTGCGTCTGTCTCTCTTCTTTTCTGTCTTTGCATATCTCTGTCTCGGTCTTACCTTCTGTCTATCTTTTGGTGTCTCTATTTTTCTCTTCCTCTGCATCTCTGTGTTTATGTCTGGCTCTCTCTGTCATTCTGCGTGTCCCCATCTGTTTCCGTCTCTATCTCTGTCTCCTGGTCTCTTCCTCACAGGCTGCTCGTCACTCCCATGTGGCTGTGGCCTGGGCCGGCTCCCTGGTGTTGATGGGTGGTGAGCTGGCCGATGGCTCCCTCACCAGCGACGTGTGGGCCTTTAGCCCCCTGGGCGGGGCCACTGGGAGCTCCTGGCACCACCTGTTTCCAGCTCCTTGGGGCCGCCAGGTCTGGCAGGTCATGCAGCCGCACTAGTGGATGACGTCTGGCTCTATGTGTCTGGTGGCCGCACCCAGCACGACCTTTTCTCCTCTGGCCTCTTCCGTTTCTACCTTGACCGCACCGGTGGGGCCTATTGGGAGCAGGTGATTCCAGCAGGTGGGCGGCCCCCTGCTGCACCGGCCACTCCATGGTGTTCCACGCCCCATCTCGTGCCCTGCTGGTTCATGGTGGACACCGTCCCTCCACTGCCCGGTAAGTGACCCGCCTCACAGCCCCTGCCCTTGCAGGGCCAGGCTGGCCCACCACATGGGCCTTTAGTCTTTTGTGGTCTTTGCTCACTGATAGACTCCTGCAGTCATTCAGTCACTCCTTCCTTCATTGACTCATTCATTCACTCACTCATTCATTCACTCACTCATTCATTCACTCACTCATTCCCCATTCTCTTATTCCCTAAATTTTCATTCGGTTTCTTGGTCATTTCTCCACACACTCCCACTGTCCGTCCACTCCACCAGTGCCTGCTTGGTGTCCAGTCCTGGTTAGAATATGCAGGGAACCCAGACATGAGTCCAACCTGGGTCCTGGCCAGGGGAGCTTCCAGTTCTAAGGGGATTTAAGCCCAGTCACAGCAGGTCTCGACCCTGGATGATCACTCCACTCAATGCCCCTCTTGCCTGAGCCCCTCCTCTGCCCCCCGCCCCTGTAGGTTCTCTGTGCGAGTAAACTCCACTGAGCTCTTCCATGTGGAGCGGCGTGTGTGGACAACCCTGAAGGGCCGCGATGGGCTTCAGGGCCCACGGGAGCGAGCCTTCCACACGGCCAGCGTCCTCGGCAACTACATGGTGGTCTACGGTGAGGAGGCTCTCCGACCCCGCCTGCCCGCCAGGGGCTCCAGCCAACCCTGAGCTGAGGCATCCTCCGCCCCCAGGCCTGGCAGCTATGTCCCTTTTCTCCTTTCCCAGGGGGCAATGTGCACACCCATTACCAGGAGGAAAAATGCTACGAAGATGGTATCTTCTTCTACCACCTTGGCTGTCATCAGTGGGTGTCAGGGGCCGAGCTTGCCCCTCCAGGAACCCCTGAGGGTGAGTGGCCCCTCACTTTCCCTGAGGGGCTTCTGAGGGTCACACTTCTCTCCACTATGAATCTGGGCTCTGGCCCAGAGCCACCTTGGTTCTTGTTGGGGCGAGCCAGACATCCTGTTGGAGCCGGTTGAAGAGGCAGGCCTGCGCTGCAGATAGTCTAGGGCATGTTGCCATGGAGATGGGATGCAGTTGTAGCAGCGTTAGATTTAGGTTTCAGTCCAGGTTTTGCCAGTTTCCAGCTGCCCCAGGGAACTGTCCATAAAGAAGCGACTTTTTCAAGGTCACACAGTGGACAAGTAGCAGAACCAGGATGACTGGCCCCAAACAACTATCTGTACAAAAACCATCATTTAACATCCCTGTGCCTTGACTTCTCCATCTGTAAATGGGGATTGTAATAATGTTTAAGCCACTGGGCTGTTGTGAGAATAAATTGAGATGATACATGAAGAATGAAGACAGCCTAGTGAAGGGCTCAGCACGTCTTTCTAATAGGGGCGAGTCCTGGGTCTGGGCCAGGGCCAGGGCCAGATGGCTCACTTGGAAAGGGAGTGTGGAGAACCTTTCAGGCTCTTTAGATGAGAGACTGCTTTGAGAACTGAAAGAAAGCCACAGGCCCTCTCAGAAAGATGTTAGTAGGCACAAAGTGGGCAGATCATTTCAGGGGACTGTGGACTTCCCAGAGGTCTGTCTGTTCTTCCCACCCCAGTGAACAGAAGAATGAGGGCAGGAGACAAGCATAAGGAAGGGACATTAACACTTAAGCGGTGAACAGGAGGTAGGGTCCCCAAGCAACCCAATGTGACCATTGGGAATAAAACTCGGGCCTGGCATTCAAGACCTCCAATCCAGGGCTCCTTCACCTCATCCCTGTCCCTCTTTAAGGTGCCTTCACTGAGCAGAAGAGAGTGTGAGGTTTCTGCAGGCTTCTTCCTCTGTAGTTTGTGATTCCCTGAAGCAAGTCTCATGTGCTTACAGAACATACAAGTCATTAGTAGGGTGGGGAAGTCACCAGTCACTGACCTGTCTATCAGAACTCTTGGTTGTAAGTGACAGAAATTCAACCAGCTGAAGCAAAAAGAATTTCTTGGCTCACTTGAGTGAATACTTTTGGCTTCAGGTTGGGCTGGATTCAGGTGCTAACAGAATGGCATCAGCCGTTTCTCTCTCCAGTTCTCATCTGGGTTTATTTCAGTCTCTAGTAGGCTTGCCTTTTATAGATGGTCACCAGCAGCTCTGGGATTATATTTTACCCTTTTAAAATGCCCAGAGTGGAGAGAGAATCTTTTTTCCTAATAAATTACAGGAATTGAGGTACATCCCTGAACTAGTCACTGACTCTGATAGGTCTGGGCTATAGCCCCACTTCTGCCTGTGGACCGGAAAACCAGAGGCTGTCACCAGAAGGGGGAGGCAGGTACCAGGCAAACAAAAGCGGGTGAGAGCGGGACAGCCTGCCTCTAGCTCCCTCAGGGCGTGATGGTGGTTCCACTTACCTAGGAAGAAGCCTAGACTCAAAAACAAAGGTCGAGGCCCTTGCCTAAGGCCACACAGCTAGTCAGCAGGTGATCTGTGATTTGAACCTAAGTAAGAGTTAGACCTGGGATTTGAACCCATGTTTTTTTGACCCCAGAGATCATGCTCTGTTTCAAAGGTGACTTGGGTAGGGGCGAGGGAGCCCCGAGGGGAGAGAGGTGCAGGGCCAGGCAGGCGGGAAGGTTTCCGTGGACAGGTGACTGAAGCAGGAACCAAGGTCTGGGCTGAGGCTCTGGGGGAGTCGGGGTTGTCTTCTGGGCAGGGAGCCATGAAGGTGGGAGGGGGCTCGAGGGTCTTATGCCCATGGGGGCCTGTGTTCTTCTAGGCCGAGCAGCGCCTCCCAGTGGTCGGTACTCTCATGTGGCAGCTGTGCTTGGTGGCAGTGTCCTGTTGGTGGCCGGTGGGTACAGTGGCCGGCCCCGCGGAGACTTGATGGCCTACAAGGTTCCCCCCTTCGTGTTCCAGGCACCTGCCCCTGACGTGAGCACTGGGGTGGTGAGGACAGGGTGGCTGGGGAGGAGGTGGCATGGTTCCCACAGATGAGGGAGAAAGTTGGGGTCCCAGAGGGAAGGAGTGGGGGTTCCTAGGGCCATGAGAGGAGGAGGTCAGTCCCCAGGTTCAAGGGAGGAGGAATGGAGGTCCCTGGGGCTGAGGGTTGAGGGACAGTGGTCCCGGGGACTGGGAGAGATTTGGAGCGATGTCGTCAGATGCTGAGCAGTCGGGTTCCCTGGGATGATTGAAATTAACAGGGCCGTGGGAGCAGGCGCCTGTCTGAGGAGTCCCCTCCCCTGCATCTCTATCCAGTACCACTTGGACTACTGCTCCATGTACACGGACCACAGCGTCTGCTCCCGAGACCCCGAGTGCAGTTGGTGTCAGGGGGCCTGCCAAGCTGCCCCGCCTCCTGGGACCTCCTCTGGGGCCGTGAGTGACTGTCCTGGAGCTCAGCCCCCAGCAGAGACAACCCTCAGTGTCTCCCTCTGCTGAAACCAAGTGGAGAAGGACGTCCCCTCTACCCTGTACTCTCTACCCTGAGACTTGTTTTCACACCTAAGATCAGCATTCCTGATTGCTGACCTCTGAACTTTGACCCTGCCCTGATCCTTTTGCACTTATCTGTCCCCAGATTCCCAGCTCCTGTCTTCTTGATCTTTCTCACCCTAAAGCGGCTTTCAGTTCCCTTCCACCGCAAGACTCCTGAATCCACAGCCCTTCCAATATCCCTTAATCCTCGGTGGGCAGTGACCTCTGTTTCTTCCCTTCCATGCAGTGTCCAGCTGCCAGCTGCCTGGGCTTGGGCCGCCTCTTGGGTGACTGCCAGGCCTGCCTGGCCTTCAGCAGCCCTGCAACTCCTCCCCGGGGGCCTGGTGCCCTCGGCTGGTGCGTACACAACGAGAGCTGCCTCCCTCGGCCTGGTGAGTGACCAGCGTCAGGGTGGAAGGGGGCAACGCTGTACCCCACCCTGACCCCCACCCTCCTGTCCTCACAGAGCAGGCCCGCTGCCGAGGGGAGCAGATCTCAGGCACCGTGGGCTGGTGGGGGCCTGCACCTGTCTTCGTCACATCCCTGGAGGCCTGTGTCACCCAGAGCTTCCTTCCTGGCCTGCACCTGCTCACCTTCCAGCAGCCACCCAACGCCTCCCAGCCTGATAAGGTAGGGCCAGGGCTGGGGCCCAGAGTGGCATGTTGAGGGGCTGGTCCTAGGGTTTTTGTTTTGTTTTCCAAATGGATCTTTATCACTCTTATGTTTACCCTGTCTTTACATTCAAGGGTCTGATTCTCCTTACTGACTTAAAAATATGTTTTTTTAATTGTAAAATACACATAACAAAATTCACCCTCAGTGATATTGTGCGCATTCACAATGTTGTGTAACTATCACCACTATTGAGTTTCAGAACATTTTCATCACCTGCAAAGGAAACCCCGATCCACAAGGTACTCACTCTCCATCCCCTTCTCCTTGGCCCCTGACCTGTTTCTGTCTCTGGATTTGCCAGCTCTGGATATGTCATATAAAGGGAACCATATAAGTGGCCTTTTGGTACTTGCTTCTTTCACCTTGTGTAATATTTTCAAGGGTCATGAATGTTGTCATATGCGTCAGAACACCATCCCTCGTGAGGGCCGGGCATCTTCTGCTCTGTGGCCCTGTCGCGTCCGTTCACCAGCTGATGAACGTGTGGTCGTTTTCGCCTTCGCGCTGTCATGTATAGTACTGCTGTGAACATTCATGGACAGTTTTTTTGTTTAAACACCTATCGTCAACTCTTTTGGGTATATGTGTAGGAGGAGAATTGTTGGGTCAGATGATAAATCTATATTTAAGTTATTGAAATACTACCAAGCTGGTTTTTATAGTAACTCCATACTGATTTTTAAAATAGGTAATATAGTCCCATGGTTTAAAAATCACAATGATGTGAAAAGTTGTTGGGTGAAAAGTCGCTCCCATCTACCCTACTCCCTCCTTGGGACCACACTAACTCTCCCCAGAAGATCTATTTGGATTTCTTTTTTATCCTTCTGGAGTCTGCCTGTTCCAATACAAGTAAATGTGACTTTTAGTCATTTTTCTTTCTTGCACAAAAGCTGGTGTACTCGACACTGTACTACTGCTCCCTGTTTTCTTAACACGTCCTGGCAGCCTTCCTGTGAGAGAACTTAGGGAACACCCTCTTTTTAAATTATTTTTTACAGCTGTACAGTACTCCACTTATTTTCTGACACCGTAGTACTGTAATTTATTTAAACAGCCTCCCATGATGAGTGCTTTCATTTGCAATTACAAAAACACCTACTAGCAGTAAATCATGTCGTGTGCCCATTGCTTTGAATGTTGCATCTGGGCCTTTTTTTTTTTTTTTAACTTATGTACTGGATAATTACAGAGGATGTAGGGTGAGGTCCGGAAGTATCCTGAGCACAGGAGCTTCTGTCCCTGTGGAGTTGGGATGTGACACCCTCCTAGCACATGGATGTGTTTGCTAACCTGGAAGTTCTCCAAACCTGTAGTTAAGGGACTTCTTCTTTTTTTTTTTTTTTTTTGAACTGGACTCTTAAGGACTTATGTATTTTGGTGGGGTGCTGGGGGAAAGGATCTTGAAGTTTAATAGGAGATGGGGAAGAACAGCGGCTGCTGTCCGTTGTCTGAGTTGGGATTCCGACTTCTCCCAGAGTGATCCTGGGCAAGCCACCTCCCTGCCCTGGGTCAGTCTCCCATTCCCTAAAATAGGGAAGGAGGGGGGTGTTGTCCAGTCTTTGCTGGCCCTGAGGAGGCCTGAGGAGCATGGGGACTGCGGGCTGTGCAGAAGGGTGCTCATGTGTCCCCCTTCCTGGCTGGCACAGGTCTTGATTGTCCGCAGCACAACCATCACCCTGACACCTAGTCCAGAGACTGACGTGTCTCTTGTCTACCGTGGCTTCATCCACCCACTGCTGCCGGGGGGGCCCGGTGGGCCCAGTGGTCCCGGGGCCGATGACGTGGCTGTGTGGGCCCGGGCCCAGCGCCTCCACGTCCTGGCCAGGATGGCCCGTGGCCCCGACACAGAGAACATGGTGAGGGCACCTGGGACACTTGGGGCTGTTTATGGTCAACACAGGAGTTGGATGTGTGGTGCCGGGGGACCTGGGGAAAGTCCGAGGCAGGAGAGGTGTCCTTAGTGTGAGGAGGCCACTAGGGTTCTCAGCTGTGAACCAAATTTGGGGAGAATTTTGAAAAAGGCAGAGAAGGTCTGTGTTCCCGAGTCAGACTCCCTTGAGGATTTGGAGACACTTGGAGGCTCTTGGGGTCTAAGGAGCCCAGAGTTACTCCTTCTGTTCCTAGGCGGAGTGGCTGCTAGGGGGCTTTGATGTTTCAGGGGTTGGGGTGGAAAGACCTGAGGCCTTCTGTCTGTCCTCGCCCTGACCAGGAGGAGGTGGGGCGCTGGGCGGCTCAGCAGGAGAAGGAGACGAGGCGGCTGCAGCGCCCCGGGTCCGCCCGTCTCTTCCCGCTGCCTGGCCGTGGCCACAAGTATGCAGTTGAGATCCGGGGCCAGCTCAACGGCTCAGCAGGCCCTGGGCACAGCGAGCTCACCCTGCTGTGGGACCGGACTGGCGTTCCGGGTGGCAGCGTGAGTACCCGGGCCAGGGCCACGGACCCCGGCCACAAACCTCGGCCTCTGAACTCCAGCCTCACCTTGCACCCTCCCGATCTCACTCTCTGACCCCCAGACTTTGATGCGCTCTCATATTCCGATGCCTGCCCACATCTCTACCTCCTCTTGCCCTGACCTTGCTGTCCCTGACTTCTGCCCTCCATGCTTTGACTTCTGATCTCAAACCCTGATCCCCTTTTGTCTGCTGATGCCCTAAACCCTGGCTTTCTACATGCCTAAGTTCTCAGCCTTGTCTCTAAACACTTAAGTCTTTAGCCGCAGACTCTGACCCCTGGCCCTACTCTTGACCCTCAGCTCAGGTCATGGCCCCTGACCTGTGCCCCTCCCCCAGGAGATCTCCTTCTTCTTCCTGGAGCCCTACCGTTCAGAGGCCTGCACCTCCTACTCCTCCTGCCTGGGCTGCCTGGCCGACCAGGGCTGCGGCTGGTGCCTGACCAGCGCCACCTGCCACCTGCGCCAGAGTGGGGCCCACTGCGGGGACGACGGGGCTGGCGGGTCCCTGCTGGTGCTGGGCCTGCCCTGTGCCCGCTCTGTGAGGAGCATCGCGACTGCCACGCCTGCACGGTGCCCGCCGGGCCACAGAAGGCAGTCCTGAGATGGAGGCAGCCAAAGCAGGAGAATAGGAAAGGGAGAGGGGGGGGCTGACATGGGCAGCTGAGGGGGCCCCTGGGTGGCGGTGGAGGGACAGCTGGGGCCGTTGTCTTTGATTTACTGAGGAGCAGAGGAGGCTGGACAGTGGGTTCCTGCCAGTCAGGACTTTCCCTGTGATAGGGGCCAAAAATCCCAACTCAGTGCCTCTTCACCAGCGTGGCATTCGTTGGCTCAGGCTGTGGTCTTCAGGCCTGGGACCTCCAGCGGCTCAGACCACATGGTCAGGCATTCACTTCTCGCCATTCTGCACCCTTGTTTTCCCTGGAGGGTCATTCCTTGCAAGTAGCCAGGGAGTCACAGGGCTCCAGACTCTCACCTCTCCCCCCACCCAGTGGAAACAGCACCTTTCTGTCCCCACCCTGCTCTCGCCCCCAGGTCAACAGACATTCCAGAAGTGCATATCACTGGCTCTGGTTGGGTCTTGTTGCTAACTCTGGGATCTGTCATTGAGGCTGGGGGACAGGGGAGAGGGTGTGGCCTCTTGCCCCCACCATGGATCCCAAATACTGAATCAATTCCACCTTGTCCACATGGAGGGGTGCAGTGCCCCCAAAGGGGGTGGGTGCTTGGCAGGCAGAAGCCGTGGATGTTGGCTGAAGGGGAGAGCCTAAAGAGGTGGGTGGTTGGGGAGGGAGGTGAGCTTGGAGGGCTGATCTGTGGGGTGGGGCAGGCGTGGGAAGGCAGGGCGTTAAGAGCCCCAGAGAGAGGGCTAAGCTGGGCTTCTGCTCCTTTGACCCCCAGGACCCCTTCTGTGAGTGGCATCAGAGCACCAGCCGCAAAGGGGATGCGGCGTGCAGCCGGCGGGGCCGGGGCCGGGGTGCCCTGAAGAGCCCGGAGGAGTGTCCCCCACTCTGCAGCCAGTGAGCCCTGGTGGGCCAGGGAGGGGGTGTTTGGAGGTGTGCTTGGGCCAGCTGAGCCGTGACGGGCCCTCCTCCTTGCCCCTAGGCGCCTGACCTGTGATGACTGCCTGGCCAACTCGAGCCAGTGCGCCTGGTGCCAGTCCACCCACACCTGCTTCCTGTTTGCCGCTTACCTGGCCCGGTACCCCCATGGCGGCTGCCGAGGCTGGGACGACAGGTGTGACCCAGGTGCCTTGGTTCAGGGAGGGCGAGGTGGAGACCAGTGTAGGGGGCTGGGCTCTGATACGCCCCCCATGCCTGTCACTCTGCAGTGTGCACTCAGAGCCACGCTGCCGGAGCTGCGACCGCTTCCTCACCTGCCACGAGTGTTTGCAGAGCCACGAGTGTGGCTGGTGTGGCAATGAGGACAACCCCACGCTGGGACGGTGAGGCCTGGGTGGTGGGGCAGGTGGGCAGTGGGCAGGCGGGGCAGGGTGGGCGGCTCTCCATGGCCCTAATTCTAACGGCCCTGTTTCTCTGCCCCCTGCCTTTCCTTACCGTCTCTCTCTCTCTCTCCCCTCTTTCTCTCCATTTCTGCTTTCCCCCTCTTCACTCTTTGCCTGTCTCTGTGACTTTTCTCCTGTCTTTCCTTCTGTTTCTTTCTTCTTGTCTTTCTGTTTCTGTCTCTCCTAATCTTTTTCACTGTGTCCCTGACATTGTCTCTCTTTTGTCTTTTAAATAAATCCTTTTTTGTCTGACTTCTCTTGATTTCTATTTCTTTCATTTCTCCTTCCATCTCTCTCTCTCCATATTTGTTTTTCTTTCTCTCCCTCCAATTGGCCTTCTCTCTCCCTGTCACTGTTTCCTTGTTTCTTGTGTCTTTATCATCTCCCCAACCCCACTCCCTTCTTCAATCTCCCACCTGCCAGGTGCCTCCAGGGGGACTTCTCAGGGCCCCTGGGTGGGGGTAACTGCTCTCTGTGGGTGGGGGAGGGCCTGGGGCTGTCTGTGGCCCTCCCTGCCCGCTGGGCATATGCCCGCTGTCCAGACGTGGATGAGTGTCGCCTGGGCCTGGCACGGTGCCACCTGCGGGCAACCTGCTTGAACACACCCCTCAGCTATGAATGTCACTGCCAGCGGGGCTACCAGGGTGATGGCATCAACATACTGCAACCGCACGTGAGTGGGGCATGGGTTTCCATGGCGACGTTGCCCCGGGCTGGGGCACGTGGCAATGGAAGGAAGAAGGGATCGTGGTGCTGGGGTCCCTCCCGTGGAACCAGCATCCCCAGTGAGCATTGGGTATTTGCCTCGCAGACTAGGCCTTCATTAGAGTGACAGGGTCCCCAACATAACACTAGTTACTGTGGAGATGGGTAACCCACAGACTGCAGGCCATGTCTTCAGCATTGCCATGGAGATGGAGGGGGACCAAATTGAAAAGGGGTTTTCACAGAGAACAGATCACCAGTGCCGATGCGTGGTTACCATAGAGACAGGAGTTGCCACGTGTATGGGGTTTCCTTGGAGACAGGGCCACCCACGTAGTCCAGGATAGTGGAACAGGCAATAGCTTGTGATGGTGTTGCTATGGAGATGGTGGGGTGGGGTGGGATGATGGGTGCTGCCTGGGGACTCTGGGCCAGCACAGCCCTTCCCCCACCCCTGCCACTGCCCCTCAGGTGCCTGGAGGACTGTGGCCATGGTGTGTGCAGCGGCCCCCCTGACTTCACCTGCATGTGTGACCTGGGCTGGACGTCTGACCTGCCCCCACCCACGCCCGCCCCAGGACCCCCAGCTCCCCGTTGCTCCCGAGACTGTGGCTGCAACTTCCACAGCCACTGCCGCAGGCAGGGGCCTGGCTTCTGCGACGAGTGCCAGGGTGAGCTGCCCTCTCCCCAGACACCCGGGGCTCGCCTCAAGGGAGCCTCTTTGGGGGTTACGTTCCCTTTTCTCTGTGTGGGCTTCAGTGTTCCTCACCCAGCTCTGGGTTCCCCCACCCCATTGCCTGCTCCCGACCCCAGGCAGGCGTCAGTGCCACCCATCTTTTGTCGAGGCCTCGCTTCCCCTCTTGGGACTTGCTGTTGCCCCCGATCTGGGCCCTGGTTATCCTCCCTTGAAGCAGTCAAGTGGGGTCAGGAATCAGCTGAGCCAGTTGGTCAGGCCCCTTCTCACCCTTGCCCCTGACTCTGTGTCCTGCCTGCTGGGGCCTCCACAGACTGGACGTGGGGGGAGCACTGCGAACGGTGCCGGCCCGGCAGCTTCGGCAATGCCACGGGCTCGGGCGGCTGTCGGCCCTGCCAGTGCAATGGGCATGGGGACCCGCGCCGTGGCCACTGTGACAACCTCAGCGGGCTCTGCTTCTGCCAGGACCACACCGAGGGTGCCCACTGCCAGCTCTGCTCCCCCGGCTACTACGGGGATCCCCGGTGAGCCAGGGGCCAGCCAGGTGGGGTGGGGCTTTAGGGATGGGGGGACGGGGCAGGACTGGTCTGATGCTGACTCTCCTCCATCCCCCCAGGGCCAGTGGCTCCTGCTTCCGGGAGTGTGGGGGTCGTGCTCTCCTCACCAACGTGTCCTCAGTGGCACTGGGCTCACGTCGTGTTGGGGGGCTGCTGCCTCCAGGTGGTGGGGCAGCGAGAGCCGGGCCAGGCCTGTCCTACTGTGTGTGGGTTGTCTCGGCCACCGAGGTGCTACAGCCCTGTGCTCCGGGACCCTCTGTCCCCACTCACCCTCACCTTTTCCCCTGACAGCAGCACCCCCTGCACGGTGAGCTCCGAGGGCTCCAGGGTTCAGACCCATGTCGCCCCCACCCGATGTGACTCCTCAGATGGACCCTGACCTCTACGGTCCCATTTATTTTAATCCTTCATACCCCAAACTCTATTCCTCAGAGCCCCCAGCCCTACATTCCCAAACCCACAGACCTTCCCATTTCCAAGATCACCTCCTGTTTCTTAGACTCCAAGTCTCCGTTCCCTCGATCCTCAGACTCCCTTGCCCCGGTCCAGGCATGGTAAACACTTATAGCGTGTGGGCCAGTTCTGACCAATTGGTAGCGGCCGCCAGGAGCTGTATATTGGAAAGAGGCTCCAGGCAAGAGTGTCTGATCGATTAGCCATGGCTGCTGTCAACACGGGGAGGGGGAGTGGTGGCTTCTGTGTCACAGTTTCACAATCTGCCCAGGATGTCCAAACAGCCTGTTTCCCCATCTCAGATTGCCCTCTCCGTTTGAGCCCCTCCTCCCAGACACCAGGCTCCTCTTCCTCATCGTCCCCTAATCCTTGGCTCTGCATCCCTCCAGCTGAGCTACGTGCTGGCCTTCGACGGCTTCCCACGCTTCCTGGACACTGGTGTCGTGCAGTCGGACCGCAGCCTCATCGCTGCCTTCTGCGGCCAGCGGCGGGACAGGCCCCTCACCGTGCAGGCCCTGTCTGGTATGGGGACTGGGCGTGAGGGGACCTCTGACCTGGGCTGTGTGTGCCCCTTGTCCCTGCACTTTGCTTCCTGAGGCAGGCTCAAAACCCAGCCTGACTCTGCCACTAACTTGCTGGGTGACACAGTCCCTTACCTCCTCTGGGCCTCAGTTTCTTCAGCCGAGAGGTAAATAAGAGCGTGTTATGCTGCTGGGCTGCCTCTGGAAGAAAGGGCCCAGCAAGACACGTCTTTGGGGCACACAGAATGGGCCGATGTGAGGGTCCTGAGCATCGGTCTGAGGTGCTCAACCGGGCTGATTACGCCCTCGAGGCCTTTGGCAATGTCTAGAGAGTTCTGATTGTCGTAGTTGGGGGTGCTGCTGGCATCTGTGGGGGGGGCCGGAGATGCTGCTCCACATCCTCCAGTACACAGGTCAGCCCCCCAACCAGGACTCACCGGTCCCCAAATGTCAACAGGGCTGAGGGAGACTCGGCTTAGTCTGATGAGAGAGATGCACTGGCAATGATTCGTTACCCATGGCAGTTCCACAGCCCATTTGGGAGTACTTCCTTTCATACCGTAGATCAGAGTGGCTCCAGGGCTGGGGTGAGGGCAGAGTTGTACTGGCAATGCAGACCCTTCGCAGTGAGCAGCTAGAACTGAGGGGCCCCATTTCATTTCAACCAGCTATTGTTTACTGAGCACCTATGGTGAGCCAGGCCTGAGCTGGACACTGGGGGTGCAGCAGTGAAGAAGGGACACAGGTGTTGCCGGCATGGATTCAGAGAGAGAGAGAGGGAGAGGGAGGGAGAGAATGAGAGAGAGAGAGAGAGAGAGAGAGAGAGAGAGGAGAGTGTGTGTGTGTGTGTGTGTGTGTGTGAGTGTGTGTGTGTGTGTGGGGGGGGCAAGCTCAGATTAGGGAGGGAGAAAAGCAGTGGAAGAAAGCCAGTGCCCGGCCTGTTTGGGGAATCCCGGAGGGCTTCTGTGCAGAGGTGAAGTTTCACTTGAGGCCTGAAGGGGGGGTGTGGGCAAGAGCGACTCCTCCGGGTGGAAGGAAGCAGGTGCCCAGGCCCTGAGAAGCAGGTATGGGGTTGGTGCTGGAGCCAAAGGGCCAGAGAAGGGAAGGCGATGAGGTCAGAGGGCCTGCAGGGCTTCCTTTTTTTTAAAATACAATTTTATTGAGGCATTTTGTTTTTCTATATCGTTAATTCCTGTCTCTTCCCTCCCCTATCTACCTACTAAAGAGAGTGAGTTTTATGTAAGAGCAGTAGGGAGCTGTGGAAGGTTTGGAGCTTGTGAATGACAAGATCAGATTCCTGTTTTTAAAGGGTCACATGGGCTGCTCTGAAGGGTGGAGTGTAGGGGAGCCAGGAAGACAGTGAGGGGATCGGCATTGGTGGCCAGGCCAGACAACTGAGGAGGTGGCAGGCAGTGGGTGAATGTGAGAGATTTAGGCTTTCACAACGATGGAACGCGATGGGCTGGACGGAGAGGGCATGGGATGAATGGATGACATGGGTGGGGTGGGGGGCCTTGCTTCCCTGCCCACTTACACGGGGTTTTCTCAAAAGCTAGGGTGGAGCAGCGCCTGGACCATGGCCTTGCTACACGCCTCTGGCCTCTCCCTCACAGGGCTGCTCGTGCTGCACTGGGAGGCCAATGGCTCCTCATCTTGGGGCTTCAACGCCTCGGTGGGCTCTGCCCGCTGTGGGTCAGGGGGCCCTGGGAGCTGCCCTGTCCCCCAGGAGTGTGTGCCCCAGGATGGAGCTGCAGGTGCTGGACTCTGCCGCTGTCCCCAGGGCTGGGCCGGCCCACACTGCCGCATGGCTCTGTGTCCTGAAAACTGCAATGCCCACAATGGGGCAGGGACCTGTAACCAGGTACAGGTATTGTGGGACAAGCCAGGTGGGAGGGGTGATGCTCAGAGCTCCCGCTGAGCCTCCTTCTGCTGTCCCTCAGAGTCTGGGCGTGTGCATCTGTGTCGAGGGCTTCGGGGGCCCTGACTGCGCCACGAAGTTGGACGGCGGGCAGCTCGTCTGGGAGACCCTTATGGACAGCCGCCTCTCAGCTGTGAGTTGTGGCAGCCTACTCTCCAGGGAGGTGCCACACAGCCTGGATCATTCTCCCTCCTCCACTCCTGGGACCATCCCCAGACCCTTTACTCATCCTGACACTGTCATGACCTTAGCCTGACTCGTCACTTCCCTGCCTCCACCCCAGGACACTGCTAGCCGCTTCCTACACCGCCTGGGGCACACCATGGTGGAGGGACCTGATGCCACCTTATGGATGTTTGGGGGCCTGGGCCTGCCTCAAGGGCTGCTGGGAAACTGTACAGGTGAGGAGCGCCCTGGGGAGGTGGGATATCAAAATGAGAGGTCACCTCAGGGGGTGCTGGGATGTCTGTCACACAAAAATCCGCTCAGGGAGGTGCAGAAAAACCTCTACAGGTGAAGTACACCCCAAAGGACACTGTGACCTGTCACAGAAGCCTCATAACAGGGGTGGGATACTTACTTGTGTGGTGCTACCCTGGGGGATGATGAGGAGACTGTCACGGAGGGTGTCATCCCAGGGGATGCTGGGATACCTGCCAAGTGGGGGGTCACCCAGGGGATTCTGGGATGACTGGACAGTGAGGCTGCTCATTTGTGTCTCGGCCGCAGGTACTCAGTGAGTGAGCGGCGGTGGACACAGATGCTGGCGGGAGCTGAGGATGGGGGCCCCGGCCCCTCACCCCGCTCCTTCCATGCGGCCGCCTATGTGTCTGCTGGCCGTGGTGCCATGTACCTGCTGGGGGGGCTCACGGCTGGGGCGTCACCCGAGACTTCTGGGTGCTCAACCTCACCACCCTGCAGTGGCGGCAGGAGAAGGTGAGCGTCTGTCCCATCCCCAGAGCCTGCATCTGGCTCAGCGCAGCTCCCGCCAGCTTCACCCCAGGAGCAAGTGGCTTCCTCCCAGGGCTCCAGCACAAGTCCCAGAACTGAATTTCTTTGGCCATCCTGGGGGGTCACATTGTTTTCCCCAGCCATTCTCTGGCCAAGGGGACGTGATGTCCTGGTCAGCTAGGCCAGGGTGTAGCCCGTGGAGCAGGTATGGCCAGCCCTGCGAAGCCAGAGGGCGAACAGAGGGGCAGGGGCTTCCCAAAGCAACACAGGCCGCTTCTACCTAAAGAAGCGATGTCGCGAGGCAGAAATGGCGATGTCTCCTGCACTCCTGCCGAGGCCAAGGCTAGATGGGAGGCCTAGGCTCTGACCAGCCCAGGCAGCTCATGACCTCCTTCGTGGTTCGGGGTGTGGGGAGCTCTGGGCCTTGCTTTTACCCACAAGATGGCCCCTGTCCTCTGGCCACCCTTGACCTCTGCCCTCTGTCCCTCAGGCCCCTCAGACTGTGGAACTGCCAGCCGTCGCTGGTCACACTCTTACTGCCCGCCGGGGCCTGTCTCTGCTCCTGGTGGGCGGCTACTCCCCTGAAAATGGCTTCAACCAGCAGCTGCTTGAGTACCAGCTGGCGACTGGCACCTGGGTATCCGGAGCTCAGAGTGGGACACCCCCACAGGTGGGCAGCGCCTTCGACCTCCCTGCCGTCCAGGGCTTCGTGTATGCTCTATCCACTTCCGTACCCTATGGTCACTGCCCCCGTGCCTTGTTACCTCCATGGTTCCCCGACGCCTACCCCGGTTCTCAGGGAACCATCTCCTGAGAAGTTCAGTTTCTCTATTTATGCCTCCAGTCCACCAGATTTCGTGATGAGCTGGCCATTCATGCCAGGAGTGTTAAGCTACCCCCTCCCCTAGGGCCCAGGTCAGCGCCCCTCAGGATTCTCTTGCCTCTGCCTCTCCTTCTACATCATTTGGTCATGTCCCCAGGACATTCTGGCCACCCCCTCTCCCTCTCTTCTCTTTCCCAGAATCTCTGTTGACTGTCCTTAGAACTGAAGGGAGAGAGAGGGTTGAGAAGGGCTCCTAGGTGTGTGGCCTCAGGACCTGGGGGTATTCTGGTCATGAGACGGGGCACCCAGGGAGGTGGTGGGGTGCTTCTCTCACCAGCCCTTCCTGCCCTCTGAGCTCACTCCCCCACCCCCACCAGGTCTCTATGGCCATTCTGCGGTGTACCACGAAGCCACTGACTCTCTCTACGTGTTTGGGGGCTTCCGCTTCCATGTGGAACTGGCAGCCCCGTCCCCTGAGCTCTACTCCCTGCACTGTCCTGACCGTACCTGGAGCCTGCTGGCCCTTCTCAGGGGGCAAAGGTCAGGAAATGAGGTCCAGACAGATGGATGTAGGGGTGGGAGGAGGGCCCCCTATCCCAGTAACCCAGGGACTAGAATGACAAGGACCTTCCTGCTGCCCCTCCTTTCCGGTCCCCTAAACTAAACTGTGGCAGCCCAAGTGGCCCCTTCTTCCATCCCTGGCTTGGAGGACGGATTCCTAGACCAGGAGTTCAGAGGCCTGGGTTCTGCCCTAGCTCTGCTCCACTCTTGGTACAGCCTGGCAGTACGTCCCCTCCTGGCCTCCCCATCTATAAACGAGAACTGAGGCTCCTTGCGTTTCCTGCCTTCAAGGCCAAAGGAAACAGTGCGTGGAGAACGTGAAGCCCCAGATATGCTGTTTTCCATCCACCACCAGTGTATTTCCAAGCCCTTCATGGGGCTGACTTAGAGGGAGGTGGAAGTTAGAGACTTGAGCCTCACCTCAGACGTCCCCAGCCCAGCTGGCAAGGTCAGGGACAATGGGATTCCTCTTGAGCAGTCTAGGCTAGATTCTTGGGGAGCAGCTGGGATGTGGGAGTTCAAGATGGAGGCAGAGGAGAGCTCTAGGGGCTGCTCTGAGGAGTGAGGGAGCTTCCGCAGAGGAAGGGGGTGAGATCTGAGGAAGGTCAGGATGGGATGGGCTGCTGGGGGCTGGGGCATAAAGGTGGCAGGTGAGCTGAGAGAGTGAGCAGAGGACTGTGGGCTCTACCAGGCCATCCTGCCAACTGTCTCCCCAACAGCCCCGCCCTCGACTTTTCCACGCATCAGCCCTGCTTGGGGACACCATGGTGGTCCTTGGGGGCCGCTCGGACCCTGACGAGTTCAGCAGCGATGTGCTGCTCTACCAGGTCAACTGCAATGCCTGGCTCCTGCCCGACCTCACACGTAAGTCCACTGCTCTCCCTGGCAGCCCCTGTCCTGGGACGCCTGCTCGCTGGGAGTCAGTCAGGCCCCTTCAGACTCAACAGCAAAGCTCCCATCCCCTGCGTGTCATCTGCACACCCACGAGGATGCCCTCCTTCCTTTTTTTTTTTCTTAGAAAAGTTTATTTTTTATTCAAAGTTTTGTAAAAAATTTTTTAAAAATCTGATTATAAAAGTACTAGTATTCATCGTATATAATTTGTGAAATAGGAAGAAAAAATTCCCCATAATCCCACTCCAGCGACAGCTACTATTACACGTAGGTGTTCCCAGTCTTCGCTATCCATGAGTTGACAGGGGCTTATATGTTGCCTTTTTATTTCTTTTAATCTTATAAGTGACTGACTGTTTTTCTGGGCCTGTCTCCTTTTCTTTTTACTTCTATTTCTAACTCTCTGCCTTCTAATTCTCTTTTCTCTTAATCTGTCTTTCCCAGCACTCTGTGACTTTTTTTCTGAGGATTTAAAAAACGGAGTTGAAATGTCACATAACATAAAATTAAGCGCTGTAAAATTAACAGTTCAGTGGCATTTAGTACTTTCACAGTACTCTGCAAGCACCACCTCTATTTGGTTCCATAATATTTGTTTTTGTACTGGTCCCAGCCCATCAATAACCAGCGCTGTGACTGGACCAGCTCTCCCAGTTCTTATGATTACAGGATGCTCTTTTGATGCAAGACACGGTGAATGTCGGACTCAGGTCCTACGTCCACCTAGGGAGGGCCCTTGACTTCGAACAGGAAAGAATTCAAGTGGGAGCCAGCATTAGAAACATAGGGAAAGTTTATTAGAGCAGGCATAATGTTCTACCGACTGACACATGGCCTCCTTTCGGAGGCAGAGAATGAGACGAAGAGTTCCAGGAGTCTGGTTTCTATCTGAATCTTGGTTCCTATGAAAATTGCAGCTTAAAGTCTTTGTTTTCCTATTTTCCTTTCAGGGTGTGGGTGTGCAGCGCTAAAGTTTTGGTAAACAATTGTTAGTAATCTCAGCAGGAATCTTCCTTTGTTCCGTAGATTCCAGAGGTCTGGCTGTAGGGCCCATTGGCCAGGTTCCCATCAAGCTGCACCCCGCAGGCTCCGAATACAACATGGTTTAATATTTAGTCAGTTCTTGTACTTCTCACGCCTGTTCCCTCTATCACTTTAGCAATAACTGTCAGGAAACTTGGAAAAGTTACAGGTTTATTACTTATAAGACCTAGAAACTACACAGCACACCTGGCTGTGGACCACAGGGTGAGGCCACCAGTAGAGAGCTCCCACAGGCCTGGGCGCTGCTTTATATTGGGGTCGAGGGTGGGGACCTAGGCTTTTGCAGACTCACTCCTTTTGGGTGATTTTAAAACCCTAAATTTTAAATTGCCAGCTGCGAATTTAAAGCGCAAGAAGAGAAAACAAACTAGTAGCCCAAATGGTCAGATGTTGAAATCAACCAAGTTCTCAAAGACAAAGGAGCATCAGTCTGTGGGGGTGGGGGTGTGTGTGGGGGGGTCTGGCTCTTTATCTAGTCGTGTGGCTGACCACGGCCTTCCTTGAAGCAGGTGCCTCTGTGAAATGGGTGGCTCGCAATCAGAGCTTAAGTCAGGCACCTGTCAGGGCTTACACTACATTCGTCTCCATTCTTGATTTCACGCTCCATTTCCTTTTTTTTCTGTGTCCCTCTCCCTCTTGTTTTGCTGTGTCTGATTCTCTGGCCCTGTCCGGCCTTCTCTCTCTCTCTCTGTCCGGCCACACCTGTCTCCACTCTCCTTAGACATTCCTCCCCTTGGGTCTCTCTCTGACTGGCACCTTAGTAGCCTCTTCGTGTGGGTCTCCACCCGCTCTTTTTCTGAGCACTGCCCTTTCCCCAGGCCAGGCCTCTGTGGGGGCCCCGATGGAGGAGTCTGTGGCCCACGCAGTGGCGGCGGTGGGGAGCCGCCTGTACATCTCCGGGGGCTTCGGGGGAGTGGCCCTGGGCCGCTTGCTGGCCTTGACCCTGCCCCCTGACCCCTGTCGGCTGCTGCCCTCACCTGAAGCTTGTAACCAGTCTGGGGCTGTACCTGGTGTCATGGGGCCTGCTTGTCTGGGGACCAGGCCCACAGGTAACCATGGTGACTGACAGCTGCAGGGGAGGGAGGTACTGGTGCCCTTCGAGGGGAGTTCTGTGCTAGGCCAGGCCAGGCAAGGCCTCAGTAGGGTACTGTCCGGTTGGGATGCCAGCTCATTTGGGAAAGGAGGTGGCTCATCACAGGCAGGAGCAGACTTGGGGCCCCCAAGGGGGAAGTGTCACCTGAGAATGCTTCCTGGAGGAGCTGTGTCTGAACTGGGCCTTAAAGGACCAGGAGACTTTACACCAGCAAAGGTTCGGAAGTGGGGCTGCCCTTCGTATGTTCGAGATTCCATCAGAATTTGGGGAAAATGGGATTGGAAAGTTGGGTAGAGCCAGCTCGTAAAGGGCTCCTGGCACTTGGCTGAGACGCCGGGCTCTGTCTGGGTCCACAGACCATCTGCTCACATGTAGTTCGGGAAGCGGCACATCTCAGGAAGCTGGAAGGGCCTCAGGTGTAGCATAAGCACCTTCAGCTGCCTGATCATCCTGAGTTGGTGCGAAGCTACCCATGGCTTTATTTGTCCCATTAAATGTGTCACCATGTTTCCTATGGAAATACTGAATTAAGGGTTTGACTTACGGGGTGCTCCTAGAATCCACTAGGGGTGTCATGTAACAGTGGGCACACCCACCGCTTCTCTAAAATCTGGAAAGTTCTGGAGCACACAGGCCTTCAAGGCTTTGGGGTAAGGGATTTGGACCTCCACCTCCACTGTGAGTGCAAGGGAGCCATGGAGGTTTTGCACAGGAGAGGGCAGGGCCAGGCCTTAGGGCTGCTGTGGGGGGGTGGCGAGGGAAGCCTGGAGTGAGAGGAAGAGGCTTGAACAGGGCAAGGGGCTGCGGAGCAGGACGCGAGGGGATGGTCTGAGAGAGGAGGCAGAAGGCCTCAGTGGCTGGAGGGGCAGGGCCGTGGAGTACTGTCCAGTGTCTCTGGCGGGGGTGACAGGTGAATGTGCATCATCACCAGGTAGGGTGGGGTAGGAGCGGTTCGTGAGTCCTGTGTTTGGGGGTGGTCTGCAGGAGATTATCCAGGAGGCACCAGGACCAGGCGGGGGAGGAAGGGTGGGGCCTGGCTGCATGCAGTGAGCCAGCCTCATGCTTCCCAGACTGGGCTATGGGGGCCCCCCCTGCTCCCCAATGCCGCGCTCCCCTGAGGAGTGTCGCCGTCTCCGGACCTGCAGTGAGTGCCTGGCCCGCCATCCTCGGACTCTGCAGCCTGGAGATGGGGAGGTGAGTCATGTGAAGGTGGGAGGTGGCTTGGACCCACCATGCTCTTCAGCTGTGATGGGCGGGATAGGAAGAGCTGGGTGGTGAGGGGTGCTGGGGCCCTGGGGGCCCCACAGAGCCTGTCTCCCCCCTAGGCATCTGCTCCGCGCTGTAAGTGGTGTACCAACTGCCCTGAGGGTGCCTGCATTGGGCGCAACGGGTCCTGCACCTCAGAGAACGACTGTCGCATCAATCAGCGAGAGGTCTTCTGGGCGGGGAACTGCTCGGAGGCCGCCTGCGGGGCCGCCGACTGCGAGCAATGCACCAGGGAGGGCAAGTGCATGTGGACGCGGCAGTTTAAGAGGACAGGTGGGCGCTGAGGCTTGGTCCCCAAGACCCCTGAGTCTGAGTGGGAGGTGTCGGGGGCTGGACTCCTGGGTCTGTGGGGGCGGGGCCGGGTTCTGGACTCCTTGGTCTGAAGGGGGGGGCCGGGGGCTGGACTCCTGGGTCTGTCGGGGGAGGGGCCAGGGGCCTGGACCCGGTTTTAATCACTGCCCCACCCCCAGGGGAGACTCGCCGCATCCTCTCAGTGCAGCCCACCTATGACTGGACGTGCTTCAGCCACTCGCTGCTGAATGTGTCCCCTATGCCGGTAGAATCATCGCCCCCACTACCTTGCCCCACTCCCTGTCACCTCCTACCCAACTGCTCCTTCTGCCTGGACTCCAAGGGTGCGGACGGGGGCTGGCAGCACTGTGTCTGGAGCAGCAGCCTCCAACAGGTACTGCACCTGTCTGGGCACCCGGTCTCCTTCCTCTGAGAACAGCCACCAGCTGCTCCATCCTCCTTCCTCCTCCAGCTCCCTAGCTCTGGTCCCACCATCACGCTTTTGCTTTCTTTATTCTCCCTTTCTCTTCTCTCCTCCCGGCAGCTCTTCCTTCCCTCCTTGCCTTGTGAGTGTCCCTGGTGTGTCTTCTGGCCAAACTTCTGTGCCACGGTGCATCACCACCCCACGTCCCTCCAGCTGTCTCGTTCATGCTATCCCTGCTCCGTCCTTCCATGGCCTTCATACCACCTCCCGTCTCCCTCCCGGACCCTTCCGCTTCCTTTCTCCAGCTCTTTCTCTCTCTGCTTTTGGAACTTTTGTTTGTAAGAAACAGAAACCCACTCAAGCTGATTTTATTAGCAGGAACTGGGGGTATTTGGTGGTATCTGAGGACAGGAAGTACATGTTGGTCCGAGGTTCTCAGGCCACAGGGTCTCGTAATCTCAGCTGTTCTCTGCTCGTCTCCGTCCTCTGGTTTCTCTCGGCTTGATCACGAACACACAGGGCCTCAAATGGCAGTGCTTGATTCTCAGTCTAGGTGACTTTCTGATTCCAGAGACCACAGTCATCTCAGTGTGTCAATTCACTCACAGACTCTAGAGAAGACTTCAGCTCAGCTCACAAATTAGGTGTCCTTGGTCCTTAGAACTCCTTGGTCTAAGGAGACCTGGCCAGGGAGGGGTAGGAGCACAGGGCTCTAATGTGGCAGCTCAGACCCACCCCTCCTCTGTGGCTGTGGGCTGGAGAGATGATTCTGGAGGGTCTAGGTAGGTGCTTTGTGTGCCAGTGATGGTCCACCCCTTGACTACCCAGCACGTACTCTGTCATAAAGTCCATTTCTGTAAGGTTCGGCTGCTCAACAGACAGAGTCTGACTCAGGAATAACAGGCGTCCTTTATTGAAAGGCAAGCGGTCCCAGGTGAGGTTCTCTGGTCCTGAGGAAAGGGGCCAGAGAAGTCGCACCCGGGCGGGGTCAGCCAGGCAGGTAAGGGTTGGGTCCAGGAAGGGGAAGCAGGTGATTCAGAAGGGTGTCCAAAAAGGGCAAACACAGCGTGGGGCTGTTTCATTGGTGCAGCGGTGTGGCGCCCCGAGTGTAGTCCTGGCACCCGCGGATTGGTCTGTGGGCTTCAGGTGGCGAGCAGACGGGAGCTAGACTGCCCTGGGCAAGCCTTGGGGCCTTTTCTGGGAGCGCTGGCCTTACAGTGTCTAAGGTGCCACTGCCTAGCATGATTTAGCCGGCGGACACTGAAGGCATTCACCCCAAACCCAGCCAGCGGGAGACAAGATTCACCTCCTGCTGTCACACCCAGGATCAGTGTCATTGGGCTAGAGTTCCAAGTCTCCAACCTCCACTGATGTCCACTTCCCAGTCATATCTTCATAGTGTAAGACCCAGTCGAGGCGTGACCACACACCAGCTCATCTGTGACCTTAAGTGATTCTTTCATAAAGTGGTGATAGCAGCAGACCCCATTTCGGGTGTTTCCAACACCAGTGACTAATGCATCAGTTCTCCAGACACCAGCTGGGTGTCCAACACTTCACTTCACCTGACACTACCTATCTGGGGTTAACTTCAGATCCCACGAGTTCAAGGGCTCAGTCCTGCAGACTGCCCTGCTTTGGGTTCCAGTCTCGAATTCTGGCCAGCCATGCTTTTGACTGACTAGCTATAAAGCAGGGGTTCTCTGCAAGTTCGGTAATTTGCTGGAAGGGTTTGCAGAACTCAGAAACATTTACTCACTAATACCAGTTTATTGTAAAGGATACAATTCAGGAAGAGCCAAGCAGAAGAGATAAATAGGGCCAGATAAGGGCGGGTGTGGAGATTGCTTGTCATTCCACCCTCACGGTGGGTGTGCTCTCTGACTCTGCACCTCGCTGATCAAGAGTTTTTATAGAGCTTCAGGTCAGGGAGTGGGCCTTAAAGTCACACCCTTCTAATCACTGGTCTTTCCGGCGACCCCCTCCTAAGTCACCTCATTAGCATAAGCTTGGTGAAAGGAGCCTCTTGTGAGAAACAAAAGGCATTCCCATCACTGGTAAATTCCAAGTGTTTCAGTAGCTTAGTGCCAGGAATGGCGGGGACAAAAACCAAATATATTTTTGAATTGCACCATATCATCCTTCAGGCAGGTTGTACAAATTAAGTCGGAGGATGTCCTTGAGAGCAGAGCCTTCCTTTCAGTAAAAACTCAGTAGTGTGCCAGATTCTGGCCACTGGGAGGACCCTAGGTCTCTGCTGTCAGAGACACACCTTGGGGATCACAGCAGCTATGTGGGGGGATGTCTCCATGGGGGCTCTCAGTGTGACCTCGCGGTGCAGCCTCCTGAGCCTGGGGGTCTTCTAGTGATATGAGTTCTCAGATATTATTTTATTTTATTATTATTATTTCCCCCCTCTTAATTCCCCCACCCCGCCCCACTTCTACCCCTGACCTAGGGATGTTGCCATTTCCCCTTAAGAATCTCTGGATCTCTGAAGGCGGGGTGTCTCCTCCCACACGCTCAGGCACCCAGGGCCTGGTGCACCGGGCATGGTCCGTGGCTCCACCTGGGGCATGAACCCCAGGACCTTCTGCGTGTAAAGCAGACGTGCAGACCACTACACTGTGGAGCCACCCTCCCCAGATATTATTGAGAGTGCCATTATTTGTCTTGGTGGGGACTCCACAGATCAGAAGGCAACACTGGAGAGCACGTGCTGCTCACGCAGCCCCTCTGTGCTAGGCTCCCAGGGCACGCCTGGAGGAGAGGGATCGGCCTAGCGCGAGGCAGGAGGAAGTGGTGGGCTGCTGAATGGGAGAGGGCAAAGTCCATGCCGTGTGCAAATGTGAGGGGACTTCTGCCAGGTCTGATTTCTGTGAAATCTTCTAGTTAGAGTGTTGGCTCAGGTTTTTGAAAAACACCACAGCACAGCTGAAACATGGCAGGTGTGCAGGGCAGACCTGTTATGATTTGGCTCAAAGGCAGCGTATTTCAACCATCCGGCATTGTTCTTTTGAATGATCTTGGCCTCAGAGCCTGGGGCAGGCAACAGAGTGCTCTTTTCCCTGGCTGGCTGGGTTATGGGCACATGTCAGCAGACGAGCTGAGATCCTGCTCCTGGATCTCATGTCTCTGCCAGGAGCACAGGAAATACAGTTACGGTGTTGGACAGTAGCATTTGGCCAGCAGGGAGGACACAGCAGAAAGCACTGTGCAGACGGGGGCCTCGGGCTTCTCTCCACTCTCCCAGATTGCCCGCTGTCTGCCAGTGGGTGCTCTAAATTCAGATCTGGAGGCTAGCCTGGCAGCGAATTTGGTGGTTGAGCAAGGCTCGGCTCATCAGCGGGCTCTGGCGACAGCAGTCGGGGTTTTCTATTTCAAGATTGCATGGTAGCTTCGCTTTTTCCTAAGTGCTTTCAGCCAGCCAGCCGGCCCAGACTAATCACTTTCCTCCTATTGTTTACTTGAGGCCTGAGCAGTAAATAAAATGCTCTTGTACACTGAGCTGAGTTCCCAAGAGTCTGGCCCTCACTGGGCACCTTCTGGGTCCTCAGACATGATAAGTGAGCTGCTGCTAGGCCCCTGGCCACAAATGTCTCAGCTTCACAGCCCAGGGTGAGAGCATCCTGTGGCCTGGCAGCCAGGTTCACTTTTTTTTTTTCATCGACTGTGACTTGCAGCCCCTGTCCTGTTATTCATTTCTGTCTCTACCTGGGATCGTTGCCTCCCTTTGATTGTAAAAGGCAGTTGTGCCCTGAGCCGGGTGGGTAAAGGGGACTCGTTACACCAACACAGTGGCACCTCTTGAAAGCCAGGGTGGAGCGCAGCCAGGCGTCACCAGGGACGGGATGGCACTGGAAAGCTGCCTTCTCACCTGTGTTTGGGGGTGTCTGGTTCTCATCTCTGCTTCCTTCTGCCTCAGTTCTTTTCCTGCTTCTCTCCTCGTCACTGCTGTCATTTGCTCACCCAGAGGGCCCCGCCAGCCCCAGTCTACACAGTCTTCTAGTTTCAAGGACGTCCCTATCTGGCTTATTACCGGGACAATGTGATAACCTCGGCTGGTGTCCACTTTGGTACACCTGGCTGTGGTCAGGGAGGGTGCAATCTCTGAGAAGAGGGTGCAGGTTGGAAAGATTTCTGGGATGTATTTGACCCTCTGTCTCTGTGTTTCTCTTCCCCTGGACAGTGTCTGAGCCCCTCCTACCTGCCCCTGAGATGTATGGCCGGAGGCTGCGGGAGGCTGCTCCGAGGGCCCGAGAGCTGCTCCCTGGGCTGTGCCCAGGCAACCCAGTGCGCCTTGTGCCTGCGGCGCCCCCACTGTGGCTGGTGTGCCTGGGGGGGCCAGGATGGGGGTGGCCGCTGCCTGGAGGGTGGACTCAGTGGCCCCCGTGATGGTGAGAGGGGTTTTGGGGGTGGGGTGAGAGGGGCTGGCGCAGAGGTGGGGCTCGGGAAGTAGGAGCGAGGGCCTGGGCATCTGGGTGGGTGGCACAGTCCCCACTGAAGCCCTGCGTCCCCATGCCAGGGCTGCCGTGTGGGCGTCCTGGGGCCTCCTGGGCCTTCCTGTCCTGCCCCCCTGAGGACGAGTGTGCAAACGGGCACCATGACTGCAACGAGACACAGAACTGCCACGACCGGCCCCATGGTTATGAGTGCAGCTGCAAGACGGCTACACCATGGACAAGTGAGGCCACAGCCAAACTGGGGCCGGGGCGGGTGTGAGAGGAGTGGGCTTGGACAGCAGTAAAGGATGAGGTGTGGACCAAAGCAGGATGGAAGAAAACAGAGTTCAAGGCGTGAAGGTGGTGGGACCGATTCAAGAGAGGGTGCTGGTGGGGGCTAGGTGGTGGCGGGGCAGGGTCAGCGAGTTTGATGGAGGACCCCAGGAAGAGGGGGCTGCAGGCTGGCTCAGGGGGTGGGCTCGCCACTGCCCCGCCCTGAGCCCCCGCACTGAGCCCCCGCCTGTCCCGCCCTGCAGCGTGACGGGGCTGTGTCGCCCGGTGTGCGCCCAGGGCTGCGTGAACGGTTCGTGCGTGGAGCCTGATCACTGCCGCTGCCACTTCGGCTTTGTGGGCCGCAACTGCTCCACGGAGTGTCGCTGCAACCGCCACAGCGAGTGTGCCGGCGTGGGGGCCCGGGACCACTGCCTGCTCTGCCGCAACCACACCAAGGTGGGCTGCCCGGCCTCGGCCCCGACCGCCCACGCTCAGCCATCGCGAGCCTCGTTCGAGCCCCAGTAAGCCAGGCACGGGGTGAGGCGGCATGACCTCGTTCGAGAGGTGTGAGAAGACGTTGGGGCACACCATCTGGGTTCGTGCCAGAGAAGGGCTGCCCTCGGATAGTGGACAGAGCTGGTGCTGCGCCAGGGATGGTGGTCACGTGGGGGGACTCGGGAGAGTTTAGGGAAGGGCTTTCTGAGCTCAGCACTTTGGACTGGGGAAGAGTGAACCCCCCCATCACTGGAGGTGTGCAAGCGAAGGCAGAGGGCGAAATCACAGGTGGGCTGGGGTTGCCCAAGCCAAGCACCAGTCCTGCTGCCCTCCCGTGGTGCTCCCAGAGCCTGTCCCTCGCTGTCATGCCCCCATGGTTCTCCAACCCCTCTGGCGCCCTATCTGGCTTCCAGGGCAGCCACTGTGAGCAGTGCCTCCCGCTGTTCGTGGGCTCCGCTGTGGGGGGCGGGACCTGCCGGCCCTGCCACTCCTTCTGTCGAGGCAACAGCCACGTCTGTGTGTCCAGGAAGGAGCTCGAAATGGCCAGGAGGGAGCCAGAGAAGTTCTCACTGGATCCGGAAGAGGTGAAAGGGCTGGAGGCTGAACTCCTGGGTCTGAGGGAGCAGGTGCCTGGTCCATGCCTCTTTGTGATCACCTTGTCATTCCTTGGCTAGATTGAAAACTGGGTGACAGAGGGTCCTAGTGAAGACGAGGCTGTGTGTGTGAACTGCCAGAATAATAGCTATGGGGACAAATGTGAGAGCTGCCTCCATGGCTACTTCCTCCTGGATGGGAAGTGCACCAAGTAAGTGGAAAGGGGCCCTCACACTGTTCTCTGGGCATAGCTCTGGGAGCCAGAGACCCCTCGCAAGTCCTCTGTCCTCGGCCAGGAGAGGATGAAATCCCCCGGAGTCCCCGGGCTGAGACGGGTTGGAAGGAAGGAGCTGGAATCAGATGGGAGGCCCCCGACCTCAGAGGCAGTGCTGAAACGCAGGCCACAGAGCAGCTCCCAGTGGAGAGCTGTAGGCAAAGGGAGGGCCAGTGAGGGACAGGCCTTGAGACACCCTTGTCTTTCTATCCTCTTCGTTCTGATTGACAGTTCCAGCTGGGTTCTAGTCCTGACTCTGCCACTTACCACCTCTGTGGCCTTGGGCAAAGGGCTGGACCCCGTGAACCTCAGTTTTCTCTTCTGGCCTGAACTGGAGCATCTGGCCTGGGCCCCTGGAGGTCATGGGAGCACTATAACCCCCATCTTCCTCCACTCCTCAGATGCCAGTGCAACGGCCACGCGGATACATGTAACGAGCAGGATGGGACCGGCTGCCCGTGTCAGAACAACACGGAGACGGGCACCTGCCAGGGCAGCTCCCCCAGTGACCGCCGAGACTGCTACAAGTACCAGGTGCGGCCGGAGAAGCGAGTTATGGGCCAAGGGCCCCACACGCCTAAGGGGTCAGAGCTGCGAGGGGCAGCCCGGCCCAGGCAGGACCGACAGTGTGGTTCTGGTGTCTGTGGTCATGGGATCAGGTCAGCTTGATCGACTGTTCCTGAGCCCTAGTCAGTGTCAGGCCCCAGGCAGTGATGCTGAGGACCAGAAATCAGCTTGTCGGGGGCTCTCAGGCTACTGAGGAGACAGACTCCATCATAGATAGTTACAGCTTGCAAGGGAAACCATCTCATAGTAGTTTAAGAAAAAAAAAAAAAAAGAATGTTCGGGGTCTCTCAAAATGGGTCTGGGGTCTCCCTTCAGGAATGGCTTGATCCAGATGCTCGCTTACCCTGTATCTTTTTTTTTCTTTTTAATGCCTACAGCACCTGGTCTTTCTAGGTGGTCTCCCATCCAAGTACTAACCAGGCCCAACCCTACTTAGCTTCCGAGATCAGATGAGATCGGATGCTTCATGGTGGCATGGCAGTGGACTCTTACCCTATATCTTGAGTGTGCTTTTCTCTATGTTGACTTTATACTCAGGTTTTCTTCCAAGTGCCAGCCTTCGCCTGACGACTTGGGGCTAACAGCGGATCTCATGTTGTTGCTAATACCCAGATCAAAGTTCCCCTTGAGTCCATTCTCCTTTTCTCAGGCCGAGGGGCTCCTGGAGCCCCTGCACTAGTCACCTGGTTGGATGCCATGTTGCAGGCAGGCTTGCCTCCTACAGAAGGGATATTTCGTATTCTCTCATAGGAGTGTAGCTTCCAACACCCCACTACTCACCCTCCCTCTTTCTAGCTCCAGAGGGGAAAGAAAGTTCCTTGCTTGCCTCAGTCTCCCCCATGCATCTACAGAAAAAGATGCTTCTCTACCCAAAATGATGGCAGGGCTTCACAAGCCTTCCTGACTCCTGAAATTTCCTTCTGGGACCAGAATTTTTGCTTTCTTGTTATGCCATCAAAAGGCCCATTGGCGTTTGCCAAAATAGGCAGCCCCGACATTAATGCAACCCTTCTTCTCCAGCAGCTCTGCAGGCAGCTGAGGCAGCAGTTTCTTGAAGTCCTAATGGTGACAGCAGTAGTAGGTAGTGTGTGGGGAGCACCTGCCACCATGCTGGTGGAGACAGCACAGACGTGGGGGTCTTGTCAGGACTGTGCCGGGGTCTCGGAGAGGTGTAGACATAAGAAGAAAACAAGGCCCAGAGATATTCTGTGTCCTGTCCCAGCTCAGACAGCTGGTTGGAGCCTAGACTGACCCTGGTCTGATCCCCGAGCTGAGCAGTTCCCATGGGACTAAAATAGCTGTGATCCAATATTCAACACATACTTACTGAGAACCAACTATAAGACAGACATTGTGCAAGGCACTGGGGCACAGTAGGGACACAGTAGGGAACAAAACATGCAAAATGTCCTGTCCTCAGGGAGCTTATATTCTCATGGAAGAGTACAGCAACAAGCAGATGCGTGAGTCTGATACACAGTGTGGTAGTGATGAGCACAAAGAGGAAAATTAAGCAGAAGAGGGCTGGGGAGTGCTGGGGGGTGGAAATGGGTACTGTGGCCAAGGAAGGCCTCAGTGAGAAGGTGATACTGAAGTAGAATGCTGACATCTGGGTGGGGGGCAGGGATGGGTAGACCAAGTGGTCCAGGCAGAGGTCAGGCAGTGCAGAGGCCCTGAGGCAGGCTGTACCTAACAGTCCAGAAACAGCAGCCTGGCCCACACTGTGCTGTGCCTGTGATTTCAGGGCCCTGTGAGCCACCTGTGTTTAATCTGTGTACAGAGGAAGAGTCTTAAGTTCAGCAAGTTTCAGTCATCAGTCCAAGGCCACACAGCTAGTGAAGAGGTAGAGCTAAGAGTCAGCAGATTCTTCACTGCTGTGCCTGAGTTCCAGAGGCCTTGGCATCAGGGTGCTGTGGTCACTGGGGTGATACCAGGGACAGCAGTGCTGGAGCGTAGGGTCCTGGCAGCATCCACAGTGTGTCAGGGAGGTCACAAGGAAGCTGCTTGGTCATTGGGGGAACTGGTGTCTTGGCTACTTAATAAGTACAGAATGTCAGTCCCGCCTGAAGCAGGGCGGGACACCGAGCTCAGTCCTGATAGCTGCCTCTCCACTACCCGCAGTGCGCCAAGTGCCGGGAGTCCTTCCACGGGAGCCCGCTGGGCGGCCAGCAGTGCTACCGCCTCATCTCTGTGGAGCAGGAGTGCTGCCTGGACCCGACATCCCAGACCAACTGCTTCCACGAGCCCAAGCGCAAGGCCCTGGGCCCGGGCCGCACCGTCCTCTTCGGCGTGCAGCCCAAGTTCACCAACGTGGACATCCGCTTGACGCTGGATGTGACCTTTGGTGCCGTGGACCTCTACGTCTCCACCTCCTATGACACCTTCGTGGTCCGCGTGGCCCCCGACACGGGCATCCACACAGTGCATATCCAGCCGCCCCCACCCCCACCGCCACCTCCACTCCCAGCAGATGGCGGGCCCCGGGGAGCCGGGGACCTGGGGGTACCTGGAGCTGGGAGTGGGCTGGCCACCCCAGCAGAGCCGCGGGTGCGGGAGGTGTGGCCGCGGGGCCTGATCACCTACGTGACAGTGACGGAGCCATCAGCGGTGCTGGTGGTCCGCAGTGTGCGGGACCGGCTGGTTATCACCTACCCCCATGAGCACCATGCCCTCAAGTCCAGCCGCTTCTACCTGCTGCTGCTGGGCGTGGGGGACCCAAGTGGGCCTGGCACCAACGGCTCGGCAGACTCGCAGGGCCTGCTGTTCTTCCGGCAGGACCAGGCCCACATCGACCTGTTCGTCTTCTTCTCTGTCTTCTTCTCCTGCTTCTTCCTTTTCCTCTCGCTCTGTGTGCTCCTCTGGAAGGCCAAGCAGGCCCTGGACCAGCGACAGGAGCAGCGCCGACACCTACAAGAGATGACCAAGATGGCCAGCCGCCCTTTCGCCAAGGTCACCGTCTGCTTCCCGCCTGACACTGCTGCCCCCGTCCCTGCCTGGAAGCCAGCCGGGCTCCCGCCACCCACCTTTCGCCGCTCTGAGCCCTTCTTGGCACCCCTGCTGCTGACAGGGGCCGGTGGGCCCTGGGGACCTGTGGGCGGGGGCTGCTGCCCACCAGCCATCCCCACCACCACTGCGGGCCTTCGAGCTGGGCCCATCACCCTCGAGCCAACTGAAGATGGCATGGCCGGTGTGGCCACACTGCTGCTCCAGCTGCCTGGCGGGCCCCATGCTCCCAATGGCGCCTGCCTGGGCTCAGCCCTCGTCACGCTGCGGCACAGGCTGCATGAGTACTGCGGGGGCGGCGGGGGTGCTGGGGGCGGTGGGCACGGGTCTGGTGTAGGCCGCAAGGGACTGCTGAGCCAGGACAACCTCACCAGCATGTCCCTCTGACCCATGGCCGCATCCTCTGACAGGGCCACCCTGAACTTGGGGCCCTTAACGGGGACCACCGTCCTCAGAGACCTCTGGTTACGTCCCCTGGGGGTCCCCAGACAGGGCCTTCTTTGTTCTGCATTCAACAATTATTTATTGAATACCTACCATGTGCCAGGCACTGTTGAAGGCACTGGGCAAACAGGAACCGAGACAGAAGGTTCGCTAATCTCATGGGACCGATGTGGCTGTAGGGACCTCAGGGTAAAGTCAACTGGGCATCCGAGAAGCTAAACAAAGGCGTGGAGAGAACTGGCCGTGGGAAGAGCTGTGGGAAGTGGGTTCCAGACCGAGGAAATAAAGGCCCTGAGGTGGGAACCAGCTTGTTTTATAGGAAAGATCAAAGCTGGCCAGCTGAATATGAAGAGGCGATAGGGCTGGGGACAGGCAGGTGTCGATCATCCAGGTTCTGTGGGCCCCAGGTAGGGTTTGGGGTTTTGTTCTCAGGGCAATGGGAAGCCATCGGACAGCTTTGTGAAGGGGAATGACAGGATCCAGCAGACCAGTTTGAGGGTCACTTGGCTGCGGTGTGGAGAATGGGTTGGAGGGGGTAAGAGAAGCAGCAGGGGACAAGAGATGATGAGCCAGATCATGGAGGTGGCTGTGGGAGGGAGTCAGGGACAGATGCAGGATGTGGGCAGAAGGATGTAATGAGGTGTAGATGTTGGGGTGAGGGAGGGATGAAGCCAGGATGACCCAAATGTTGTATCCTGAATTGTGGGTGGATGGTGGGGTCATTTAATAAGATGGGCAGATGGGGGCTTATGGGGAAGTTTCGGACCTATGATGCCCTTTAGACATCTCTTCTTTCAGGTCCAGCCAGGGAAAACATCATTCTGAGCATTTCAGCAGAAGGAATTTAGTGCAGGGGACTGAGTGGACTGGCGAGGGATGCAACTGAGAAGAGGCAGGACAGTGAGGCCTCAGCCAGAGCAGGAAGCTGCTGCTGCCCCCTATAGGCTGAAGGATGAAGCTCAGGCTGTGTTACCTGACCCCAGGACCAGGGTCACCAAGCTCAGAGGGGTCGCTAAGAGTCAAAGCTGCTGCCTGAGATGCCACCCCAGGTGTAGGGAGGAAGAGATGGGGTGGATGTTAAGGTTGGAGATTAAAATGGCTGAGACCTCAACCTCAACAGCTCTCTTCCTAGACAATGCTGACCTGAAAACTTCTGGGCTCTCCTCAGGGGCCGCTCCCCAACCCAGCCATCGCCATGGACTTCTGAGCTCTCTTACCCTTGAAGACACCCCCCCCCGCCATCGTCCTAGCCACCTTGAACTTGTGACTCTCTTTTCCCAAGACTCCCATCCCCTAATTGCTTATTTTGGACCTTGGGGACCTGGGGCCTCAGGCTAAGAGATCCATCCATGTGTACCACCACAGGCCAGCTGAGAGTAGGAAGCAATTGAATCAACAAATAAAGAGTGTGGGGAAGACCAGCCTCTCAGCACTGTGTGCATGCAGGAGACGGGGTGTTGGCTCTGTGATTCAACACCCAGGCGCTGGATAAATGGGATTGACGCCACGCAGCCTGGGTCTGACTCCCTGCTGCCTCTCCTGGGGGTGATGCCACCACAGAAGCTCTTATCCCTAGAAGGGGCAAACCGAGGGGACATCAGGGCAGTGAGGCCCTTTTCCCCCGATCCCTGTCCCTGGGAGATCCCAGTTTGTTTCAGGAGGGTTTAATCCTGGCTTCTAACTTGGGAGTTCAGGCAGCACGGAGACTGCATAGCGAGCTTTCCCTGATCCAAGTGGGCTGTCACAGCCCAAGCCTAAAGCATCGCTGGAGCCTTTATTCATCAGTCCCCTGGCAAGCAAGATCCTGAGGCAAGGTGTGCCGGCTACTGGAGATCTCTGTCCCTCGACTGGGCCTCGCTCAGCGTGGGAGTCTCATTGGCATGCTAAACCATGTACCTTTCTGTGAAAACTGGCCCCTAGGTGCAAGCTGGCAGCTTCATCTGATGTTCAGCCGAGGACATGGTGATGTATTGGACTTAGGGGCACATGGGTCTCCTGTGTGGTCCATGAATATCAGTATTTTCAAGTTTTCTGGGCAACTTAAGGGGTTTTCAGGGATTTCTCTATGCACACATGAGCGTTGCCTTTACGAGCTGATGGTAGTACCCAGCCTCTAAGACGTGACTGTGAACTTGTGTTTACTAACTACTGATGCTAGACGGTTTGCTTGGCTTGTTACTGCTGTGGTTTTATTTGGTCTTTCTAACAACTGTATGAGGTTGGTACTGTGTCATCCCCGTTTTGCAGGTGAGAAAACGCATAGGTTTTATTTAGCTGTTGAGTGATAGCCATCCTTTGAACTCAGACCTTCTGACTCAAACAAATCCACATGCCTGACTGACTGCCAAGCTCTTCCGCCTCCCGAGGAAGGAAGGCACGGGTCGACCTAGCTGAGAGCTGGCCCAGCAGCGTGGGCACCAAGGGCAGGGTGTTCAAAACGGCCAGTTTCTCCTGGGGGGATAAGGCAGAATTTCCCAACCGCAGAGCTAGGCAGCAGCAGGACGTGCAGCCTTGGGGGAGAGGTCATCCTGCATGGCCAGGAGGGCTCCACGGTGGTTCTTCAAGTCTCCCTCGGGTGGCCCTCAGACCCTTGGGCCAGGTCTATTCCTAGCTGTCACCTCATGACGTTGCCTTCCTAAGCAGAGCATTCACCTTTCTCTTTGGGATGCAGAGCCACCCCTTCTTCCAACTGTCGCCGTCATGCAGATGCTCCCATACGAATGCCCCATAGCACGTCTTCCTCCTCCCTCCATGTCAGCCCCTCAGCTGTCACCTCTCCCCAGTACCCACGCACCCGAATGCAAGAGGCTCACAAGAGGCCTGGTTCTAGCTGGTGTGTGGCCACCAACGCCCTAGGGATTGGCAATGCTCAGGAAAAAGTGGAAAACGTTTCCAAGGGCCCACAGCCCTCCAGGCCCCATGTCAGGTGCTCGGCATCAGTTGCACGTGGCCTTCCCAATATCCCTGCTGTGGGGTAGAGTCTCATTACCCTACTTTACGGATGCAGAAGCTAAGTCCCTTGCCTAAGAAATCGGAGCTAACTAATAGGGGAGCCTGGATTCTGACACCAGCCTGAGTTTCCGTCGTCACCTGCCCTCTTTACGTCTAAAATCGCTTCCCTTTTCTGAGCTCGTGTCTCCCACTCCCACCTGTGATCACGTATCATCTCTACCTACCATGGGTCTCATACTGTGCTAGGTGCTGGGGACACAGCAGTGAACAAGGTCCTTGCCCTTGCAGAGCTGACGAGCCAGTGAGGAGACCGATAATAAGTAAATGATGGGGTATGTTGGAAGATGACCAGGAAAACAAGGCAGCGAATGAGGGGGGATGGAGTGAGGGGCTGGTACTTGCTGTTTAAACCAGGAAGGGGAGGCCTCTCTCTCATAAGTTGACACATGAGCAGAAGGGAAGGATGAGCCATAGAGATGTGAGGGAAGAGGGATACAAGTCGTGGGAATAGCCAGTGCAAAGGCCCTGAGGTGGGAGTGTGCCTAGCATTTTAGAGAAACAGCAAAGACTCGAGGTTGGAGTAGAAGGCGTAAGGAGACAGGTGTTGAGGGAACAAGAGGCTGATCCTGCAGGTCCTTGGGCCAGGTGAGGACTTTGGCGTTTATACTTTGCGCGTGAGGAGCTGTGAGAAGGTCCTGAGCACAGGAGAGATGTGATCTGACTCAGTTGGTCACAGGGCTCCTCTGTGGGGAAGAGACTGAAGGAGTAGGTGTGGGGCAGGGAGCCCCGTGAGGAGCCACTGCATTAGTTCAGGCTGAAGGGGAGAGTGGCTGGAAGAAGGTGGGGTCCGTGGAGGGGGAGAAGTGAGATTCTGGATATACTCAAAGTGGAACTGACAGTTTGCTCACAGATTGGAGGCTGGGTGAGAGAGAAGGTGACCGAGCAGCTGCAAAGCTGGGGCTGGCTAGTTCCTGACATGGGGAGGCTGTGGGAGGAGCAGATTTGGAGGGAAGTCAGGAGTCAGGTTTTGGACATGTCAAATTTGAGATGCTCATGGGATATTCCAAGTGAAGATGTCACTCGATGGCTGGATCCACAGAGAAAGAGAGAGAAGAACAGCAAATAATACAAATAATATATCAATGTTAAAATAGTTATTATATGAATAATAATATCAACAATTTATTAAGTTCAATCTTTGGCCTTTCCATGTTTCACCTCTTGCTCTCACAGTAGTCATAGGACATATTAGGCATTATCCTCAGAGGAAGAGACAGAAATGTTTATTAATTCACTAAGATAACACAGTAAGTGGCAAGAGACAAGACTGGATCCCAGGTCTGTCCAATTTTGAAACCAGAACATTTTCTAATCTGCTAGTTGCTATTGCAATAAAGAGGGTGGATTGAACTGGCTGATCCTAGCAGATTTGCTCCTGCTCCAAAAAGCCTTAACCTGTTAGTCCTCTGCTTTGGAAACAAAGTCTCCCCCCAACCTGTTAGAGTTGTGTGTAGCGGAGTCCATAGGTGTTGAACAAGCAGTGGGGGCTCCTACATTTTTCTTTGGACTTGAGTGCCTGGACTCTACCAAGATGGCTTTTCTCGTTTTGCTTATTTTCAGGATCTGGACAGAGCTTGAGGTAGGCAGCTAAGCGGTGAGTGGCTTTACTTTGTTCGTGAGGACACCTGGCTTAGAGAGCAAAGAGCCTTGCAGGTGTCATCCACAGCAGGTGGAGATCGGAGCTCTGACCTGACTCTGCAACTCCTCCCTCCATACCTTGGCATTTCCCTCTGTCCTCACCAAACCTCCTTCTCCACCCTGATTCCTTCTCTGGGACAAAACACGTAGGCGCGGTTGGTTTTCAGGTTTTTATTGTGGGTGTATTTCAGGTGGCGGGATAGGGCGGAGGGGCAGGTCCTCCCGGGAGGGGGCCGAGGGGCCCAGGCGGGATGGACGGGAGAGGAGGGTGGGGGCGACATTTCTTTACTCTCGGATCTTCAGTTCCCGCGCCATCTGACAGAGGGCGCAGGGCAAACAAAAGGTGAGGGCCGCCCAGTCGTGCCCGACAGAGCCCTAGAGGGTGGGAGAGAGCGGTTAGGAGACCCGAGGAAGCGGAGTCCAGTTCCCACCCGCACGGCCCGGGTGGCGGGCTGCGCCTCGCGCGCACCTGGATGCGGTAGCGCTCGCGCATGCCGGTGCGCAGGGAGTGCAGGCCTCCGGGCAGGTAGGGCGCGCAGCAGCACTCGCCGAAGTCGTCGGAGATGCGGCAGGCGAGGCACAGAGGGGCGAACGTGCCGCACAGACCTGCGGAGGGCGGGGGGCCGTCAGGGCAGGGCCCACTGGGCGCCTCCCGCCGGCCCCGCCTCGCAGAGGGCCGAGGCTGCGGGTTCCCGAAGCCGAGTGGAGGGTCCCAGAGGGAATTGAGTGTTGGGGGACAGCGAAGTAAATGTCCCAGAGGGAATCGGGCGGGGGCCGGAGAGCGGGTCAAAGATTGAGGGTCCGAGGGGAAGCTGGAAGGTGTGAAGTCAGGGTCCTAGGACGTGTTTGGGGGATCCGAGGAAGGCGTGAGGGTTAGAGTGGGAATTCAGTGGGGTTAGTAGGGCGTCCGAGGGGGGAGGAGGGGACCTTCCCTCCCTTTTCCGCTCTCCCCCCTGCCTGGAGGAGAGGGCGGGCACTCACAGACGGGCATGTCGTTGCAGCAGTCCGTGAGGCCAGTGTGCCAGTCACTGAGCTGGGTCTGGTAGCAGCTGCTGGCACACTGGGGCTGACTGGTCACTGGGTAGGACATGGCTGCGGAGGTGGGGGACAGGGGTCAGCGGGCAGCCTCGCAGCGCCATCTGGGTCCCCGCATCCCTTTCGCCCCTCCCTCTGCCGGGCAGTCAGGGCGGGGCCACCAGGCCGCCCACTGAGGGGACACCACTGCGCCCCCTTTCCCTTCTGCCACACCCGGGCATCGGGCATCGACACCCTGGTCTGTCCTATTGCCGCTGCCTCCTGCACATCTGGTTGAGCTGGGGATGGGGGGCTCCTGCACGTCTGGGGAAGAGTGTGTCACATGTGGGTGCTGCTGCCTCCTCCACATCAGGGCTGAGGGCACTGGGTTCCCACATTTCGGGGGGCCTCTGGGGTGCAAGCAGACGCCGTCTGTCTTCGAAGCCAGGGTGCCCAGGGGAGGGAAGCGGCCAGGTTCCGGGACTGGAAGGGTTGCCGGTCCATCCGGCGATCCCACCTTTGCCTTTCACGTTGTCGTGCATCTCAAACTGCATCTTGTTGGCCCCTGAGGAGGTCGCGTTGGGGACGACAGAGGTGGCAGCGGTGACAGCAGTGGAGTCTGTCCAAGGGACACTGGATACTGGGGGGAGGGGAGGACAAGGGGCAGGGGCACCAGGGTCTGGGTTCTCAGGGGGAGGGATGCTGGGGAGAAAGAGGCCAAGTCAGCCTGGCTCCAGAAGAGACATGGAATAGGGATGTATGGTGTGGGGGCGAGAAACTCGCCCATCTCTGTACAGCTGCCCGACAGACCCCAGAGGACCCTCCTTATTCCAGAGGCAGAGCTGGAGAGACCAAGAGACAGAGACAGGCAGAGTCAGAGACAACGGGAGAAAGAGATCAGAGCCAGGTGCCTTTAGAGATGCCACTGGTGTGGCTCACACCAGCCCAGAACTCCAACTTCTCTGAAGGCTCATTTCACAGCTGGAACACTGAGGCTGAGCAGCGAAGTGGCCCCCATCAGATGGCCCAGGCCAAGTGGGTTAGTAGAGGGGGTGCTGGGCCCCAGGATTTCTGAATGCAGCCCAGCACCACCCAGAGTGGGAAGGAGGTAAAGGGAGCATTGAGAAAGAGAGACAGACACACAGTCAGAGATCTGAAGGGAGACAGAGAGATGCGAGTGGAGAGAGGGACAGGGAGACGGAGCAGAGGCACCGACCTCAGAGCAGAGGGCTTGGGGGAGATGCTCCTACCTGCAGGATGGCCACGGAGATGATGGAGACAGAGGTGTGGGTGACACGGGCACTGAGTTCTCAGTCTTGGGCCAGGAGCTGTTTATATTTGGGCGGCCACGGGTCCCTGGGCGGGGCTATGACAGAGGTGCCCAGGGAGCCCAGCCGGTCAGGCCGAACCTCTTTCCCCCCACCGGAACTTCCCCTCCCTCCCTCTCCATCCCCCATCCCCTTCTTCCCCCTTCTGCGATGCCTCAAAGGACCAAGAAAAATTGTGGGGGAGCTGGACGAGGAGGTCAGGATGAGGAGCTGGAAGTGAGGACAGGGGAGTGGGCAGAGAGCTGAGGAGAGCAGGTGGAGGGAGATGCAAGGGACACAGCTGAGTCAAAGTGCAGAGACCGGAAGAGGGAGAGAGTGAGAGAGAGAGATGGGAAGGAACGGAGGGCACAGAGGCAGAAAAGCCTGGTCGAGACTGGAGAGGGAGCGCTAAGAAGATTCTGAGAGAAGGAGGGGAAGAGAAGAATAGAGAGGGATGGAGAAACAGATACCTAGACAGAGGCACAAAGATCTGGGGAGAAATAGCGAGAAGCGGGGGACAGATTCTGAGGACGGAAGGGCAAGGGGGAGAGGAGAAAAGCCTGCGGTGAGGGAGAGTGCGGTGCGGACTTCCCTAGAGGGGCTCCCCCATCATCTTTAGTGAGGTCTTCACTTTCCTGGGATGGAGGTATTGTCCTCCCATTTGGAACCGTGAGGCACATGGAGGGGGGGACAGTGTGTTTTTGGGGTTACTCATGCTGGAACCAAAGTAAATAAACACACCTCACCACACCTCTAAATTGGGAAGGGAGGAGGCTAGGAATTGAGAAACTCGGTTCCTGAAGGAGGTGGCTGTGGCCTAGGCCTCTTGGGTTGTAACAGAGCAGAAGACTAGGGACCTGGACTCCTGGATTTGAGAGAGGAAGAGGCCAACGGCCTGATCTCTGGTCCCTCATAGAGGAGGGAGAGAGGACTCAGATCCCTGGGTCTGAGGGAGAAGGGGACTGGGGTCTAGATTCTTGGGGTAGGCCAGGCTGTGTTCCTGGGCTGCATTCCTGAGTCGGGTAGGGGTCCTGGGATCCCAGACCTGTTGGCCTCCTGAGGGTTGAAAGAGCTGGGGGCCTTGATGCCTGAGTCACCTTCTCCCCCAACAGGCCTTGCCAGGTTGGAGGTGACTCAGCGAAGGAAGCAGCATTAGAGCCGGGTGGGGTTCTCAGTACGGGTGTCACCCCAAAAATGTAGGAGGCACTGGAAAATTGGGGTGTCACCTGGAGAGAAGGTGTCGTCGTCACCCACCGGGCATGGGTATGGATGGGGTGATGGGAGATGGATCACCCTGTTGGCCTGGGATCCACTGCTTTCCCCGCACTCCCTGGTCCAACACGCCATGTCCCAAGCTGTGGAGTCCTGGTACCGCCCAGTTGGTACCACTTGCTGCCCTTAGCCCTGGACCTGTGGGCATCACTCAGGGTCTTGTGGGTGTCGGTCCGGGAACCTGAATATCTGTGGAACATCTTCTCTTCCCTTCTGTTCTAGCGTTCCTGTCCACCCCCCAGCTCTGCATCTTTGTCTCTCCAGGTCTGATCTCTCCTCTCTTCCTTTCCTTGTCTCTGCCTGTTTCCAAATTTCTCTGGTTCTCTGTCTCCCCACCTCTGAGTCTTTCTCTTCCCAAGCTCTATGTTTCTTCCCTTCGTCTGGGGTCTCTGCCTCCTGTCTCAGGTCCTCTCCCCATCTCCAGGCCTGCCCGCAGAGACAGCCACCTGGCCCCATCCCCCAGCTGTCCAGACCATGGGCTGCAGGTGACTCAGGGTCGGTCACCTCTGAGGACCCTAGGGCTCTCAGTATGACAACCTGAGTTGTCCTTCAGTTTCCTCTCCCTACTCTGACACAGCCCGGGGGCTGCAATTAGATACAGCAACTCATGTGGATGAGGAAATTGGGACTGGGGAAGCTGTGAGGTGGCCTGCTTAGGGGTGAGGCAGCGGGTGGAGGGCAGGAAGAGGAGAGGCCTGGGGGCTGAGGAGTGACCATGGCGGAGTCTCCAGGTATCTGGCCTCCTCCCCTCAAATAGGGTTGCCATATAAAATACAGGACATCCAGTTATATTCAAATTTCAGATAAATGACAAATACTTTTTTTTAAGTATAAGTATATCCTATATAATATTTGGGATATACTTATCTAATAAAGTTTTTGTCATTTATGTGAAATTCAAATTTGACTAGGAATTGTTTATTTGTTTATTTGCTAAATCTAGAACACTACCTTCAAAGACAGAGGAATCCAAATCCTGGCCTATTCCCAGAATCCAGGATTCTGGAAACCAAGGCCTCCCTACGGAGAACCCCAGGGTCCAGGCCTCCCGCTCTCTCCTCCCCCAGGACTGAGGAGTCTGGACCGCCAGCCCCTCCTCCCTCAGACCCCGGAACCCAAGATCCCAGCCCCTTTCTCACTAGAACCCGGAAGTCCAGGCCGGGTCTGGGTCCAGTTTCCCAATGTGGGTTTCACAAGGCAGGTGGTGCCATCCATGACCCTGGTGGAACCGGTCAGGCTGAGCGGACAAGTGAGGTGGCCCCCCTTGCCATCCTAAGCTTGCTGCTTCCTCAAAGGCCAGCCCAGTGGGGTTGGGAGGGGAACAGGGAGCTCTGGGTGGGTCCCTGTGTCTGGATTTGGGTGTGTAATGTCTCTGTGTGGTATGTGCCTCTCTGGGTGCTGTGTGTCTGTATGGAGATTGTCACGATGTGTGTTACTTTGCATGTTCCTATGTTCTGGGGTGTGACATGTGAAGGGGCCTTTTTTATTTGTGTGTCTCTATTGCCCTGCTGTGAGTCTCCCCACAGTGTCCCCAAGTCTGGGTATAGTTTTCAGTGGTTGTTTCTGTAACTCTGACTGGATTAAGGCAGGAATTATTTATTGAGTGGTAGCCTTGTGTGACGGACTCCAGAGCTAGAAAACCTGAGTTCCAATCCTGACAGTCTCTTAACAGGCTGTGAAAACTTGGGCAAATCACTAAACTTCTCTGGATGTCAATTTTTTGCATCTGCAAAGTGGGTCGTTGTAAATAGAGTTGTTGTGAGAATTAAACGAGTTAATTCATGTAAAGTGCCTGGCGTGTAGGAAGCAGTTTGTGTTTATGTTGATAATGATGGTGATGATGATCTGTTGTAGTTGCTGGGGATACAACAGTAAATGAAATCAAGTCTGCTCATTGTTCTAGTAGGGATTGGATAAATTCCTGTCAGTGGCTGGGTATTTCACTGCCTGCAGGGGTTGTCTGTTTTGTATGTGGAATAGGATATTTCTGTGTGTGTGTGTGTGTCAGTACAGTGATTCCATGATTGTGTGCCTATGTTTGTGTTTGTAGGTGATTGCGTGTGCTGCGTGTGATTCTCTGATTGTGTGGGTGTAAATGCAAGAGCACCCCAGGGATGTGTTGTGAGGGCACGTGTCTGGGGTAATCTTGCACTTCCGACTCTGAGGTGCTGGGCGTGTATCCATATCTGAGGTCTGGAGAACCTCTTTCTCAGCACTCCTTTACATGTCACACGAGTGGCTCTGGAAGGGGGACTCTTTCCAAAGTGAGCCTCAGTTCCCCCCAATGGGAATGGTGGGCCTAAAGGCTTCGGGAGAAACACTGGGGCGAAAGGGAAGGTGGGAGGAGATGGGTGAGGCCAGGGAGAGGCTGAGAAAGGACATGTGGTGGGGACAGGAAAGATGGTGGGTTGAGGACAAAGGAGCTGCACAGAGAGACGTGGATGTTTGTCCATCCACTCCATTAGCATCGCCTGAACCCCTGCGATGAGCCAGAACTTCTGACAGGCATTGGTTCAAGGTCTGGGGGAAAGTAAAGAGACTCGGAGAGTGAAGAGCCACCAGCAAAGCTGTTCCTGCCCCAGGGTGGCCCACCTGTTTCCACAAGGGGCTCAGTGACAGTTCTGAGTGATGGAGACCCAACGATAGGCATAGAGAGGGCCCTGGCCCTCTCTGGTCCTCCCTGAGGTCCAACCTGTCCAGGTCAAAGAATGAAGACCATGAGGGAAAGGCCCCTCCCTGGCTTGGGGCACCCCCATGAATCATTTTCTTATCATCTCCTAATAGGATAATGACACACCTGCTCCCTCCTAATCATTATTTTTGACCCCAACCAGGCCCAACACCACAGCAAGAAGACCTGGACAGCACGGTATGTGGGTGTCAGGGTAGGAAATACCCAGGAGTCCCCATTCTTGGTCCTTCCTTCCCCATAACCCAGGAGTCCTGGTTCCCAGAACACCCCCTACCCCCAGGAGTCCTGGCTCTCAGCCCCAATCTTTTTCCCCTTGTTTACCTTTTCTTTTCTTTGGGCCTGTCTTTATCTCTTTGTTTACCTCTATCTGTGTTTCATGTCTCTCCTGTCTCTTTACATCTTGATTCTCTTTCCCTGGGTGTCAATTTCCTCACTTGTAAAATGGAGGTATAATCATCATCATCATCATCATCATCATCATCATCATCCCAATCTCTTAGAGCTGTTATGAGGAAGACATGAGATAATTATGTAAAATGCTTAGCACAGAACCTGGGCCACAATAAATTCCATACAAGAAAGCTCTATTATTATTGTTTTCAATATTTTAATCTCTCCATTGGTATCTGTTTTTCTCTTGGTTTCCCCGTGAGTTTCAAATCTCCTTCCACTCCGGGTTCCTTTCGCAGAGAGCACTCGGCCCCCGGCTTCTCTTTTAGGGGTGAGGAAAGGGCACACTGAGGCCAGAATTTCTCCTAAATTTCTTCCTCTTCATCGCTAGTCCAAGCCCCACCTCAGGACCCAGAACTCTTGCCTGGGGACAAGGCCTGGCTCCAATACCATAAATAGCCACATAAAATCCTGAACCTCAATACTGTCATCCCTGGGCAGGCCGGTGACAAAAGTCCCCGTCCCTAGACCCTGACCTTTCGGTTCCCAGCTCCCTCCTCCCTCGGACCCATAAGTCTGGGCCCCTAGTTCCCTTCTCCCTTGGGCCCCGGCCTCCTCCTCAAGACCAAGAAGTCAGAACTCTCAAGTCTCCATCCCATCTCAGAACACAAGGATCAAGCCAGCGAACAGCCCGGATACATGCAACCAGAAACCCCATTCAAGGCTTTTCTGGGTCGAGGATGCCCTCAACCACCTCCTAGCTCTGTCTTTCCAGAGGCGGATCTGACACGAGTTTGCTCCTCCAGAGTCTAGCTGTGGTAAGCTAACCATGACGCCAGTCACTATCATCCAGCCAATAGACACCCCGCCTTCCCCTCTGGCCACTCAGGGTGCGTTCCCTGGTAGGCGGGACCTGGCCTAAGTCGGACAGCGATAGGCTCTCGAAGAGGCCAGTCTCCGCCCATCCCGCCACCAGTCAGCCAATAGGCAGGGCACCTGGAGGGTGGGAATCCTGCTGAGTTCTGAGGTTGGAGCCGGCTATTGAAGGAACAGGCTCTGCGGGTCCCGCCGGGTAAGCCCTTTCCAGCACACCCAAGTTAGGGATTCTAGACGTAGCTCGGACGGGAAATGGTAAACTTGGTGAGGCTTGAGGCAGACCGGGGAGCCGAGCCGGGGTGACCATCTATCTTGCTTTGCTGGAGAAACTGAATCCATGATTCAGTCTCAGACATTCATCTGTCCATTCTTTCCTCCCACCCTAAACCTGATTCTTGTCTGCACCTACCTGCCCTGCCCACCTGTCCATTCAGTCTTCCCTGCCCCCATTAATTCCCTCACTCACTGATTTCCTCATATAACCACTCACACTCGCTCATTCACACCTTCACCAACCCATTATTTAAATATTTCCCGAGGCTTCCGGTGTGCCAAGCGTCGTCCTGGGCGATGGTGGCGACCAAGATGAGTCAGGCTTGGGCCCTGCCCTCAAGAAGTCAAATGGGCAGACAGACCCACACGTTGATGGGCAGAGGTGGGCAGAGGCGGGGGAGTCCAGGAGAGTCCTTTTTTGGGTTTGGTGGCTCAGGAAAGAGTTTCCAGAGGTGAGGCTATTGGAGCTAAATCTTAGGGCAGCAGGTAGGAGGTGCCAAGCAAGGGTGGAAGAGAGCATGCTGGGAGGGTGTTTGGGCATGAGCAAAGACAGGGAGGTGTGCAGGAGTATTACTGGTTGTAGGTGCCTCGGCAGGTGGCTAGTCAGGCTGGAAGAGGAAGTAGAGGTGGGCAAGGGCCAGGCTGTGGAGCTTGAACTTTGTTCTGGTAGGGAGCCATGGAAAGATTTAGAGCAGGAGTGGTTGGATCAGAGCTGGAGCCAGAACTGGAGGAATGAGACTGGAAGCCAGTAGCCCAGAAGATGGCTTGGGCCCTGGGCCCAGACAGGAGAGGATGGAGCCTGTGTTAGGTCTAAAGCCAAGGGGATAAGGCAAAAATTCAGGAGGTAGAATATGGGGCTTGATGAGCTTTGGGGGTGGGTGGGGGTGGTGTTCAGAACAGGATCCAGCGCTCTGGCCTGGGGAACTAGGGGATGAAGAAGCCATCCCTGAGTGGGGACAGGAAAGAGGAGCAAGTTGGAGATGGTGACTGGGCAGAGATAAACAAGGGGTCCTATGAGGTGGACAAGGGGAACTATGACTCAGGCCAGTGGGTCTGGACCTCCTAGGAGGGTTCTGGGCTATGGGCTCCCTCCTCTATCACAGGCCCTGACTCAGAAGTCACTTGTTGGGTGAATGAAGGCCTCTGAGTAAAGGTCTCCCCCTTCCTACCCCCTCAGGAAACTGTGCTTTCTTGTGCTTCTGCATCTTAACCTTCTTTCCCTCTCCCTTCCTTCCCTGGCAGCATTAAAACATGTTTCAGCATCTCTAAACACACACACACACACACACACACACACACACACACGCATGCACGCACACACACACGCACACCCTGCATCAAGTTCAGTTCCCTTTAATTACTTGTTATCCCTTTTACAGTTAAAGTCTTGTAGTACCCACTGACTCAATCTCTTATCTTCCACTCCCTCCTCAACCCTCCACATTTGGCTGCCCACCTCCCTCGGCCCTGCAGCAGCTCTGAATAAGATCATTAAGGACCCACCCACTCATTGCTGAGGCCTGAAGATAACGTTTGGATCCTCATCTGACTCAGACCACCACTCCTCGTGGCTTGACATTTCCTTTGGTTTACATCCTTTTCTTTCCTGGTTAGCTTCCTCCCTCTCCAGCTGCTCCTTAGAACCCTCCACTTTTCACTACCTGCCCTTTACTGGGGGCCATGGTCCTTGGGGCTTTCTGTGTCCCAGCCTTCTGCTCATCTCACTTGCCCCTTCCTTCCTGGAAAGATTCTAGTCCCTCAACTCCAGTCAGAAGTGAGCACCCAGCTCATAGTCCTGCCTCCTAGATGTCCCCCTGGATTATCTAAGACCTTTTGATCTTTCCATTTGATCTTTCCATGTGCAAAACAGCTCTCAACGTCCCCAACACCCCTCCTACAGACCTGAGTCTCCTCCCAGTAGAGACAGCCTCACTGTCCATCTACTTCCCTGCCCAGATCTGAATGTCATCATAGTCCCCTTGCTCTCCTGTCACCTCTGTTTCACCGTCAATAAGTCCTATTCATCTAACCTCAGTTATGGTTCTGGGATCTGCTCTGCCCTACTCCCATCCCTACCCTCATGGCCTCTGCCCCAGCTCGGCTTTGTCTTCTCTACTCTTGGCCTCCTCCTTTGCCTCCAGGGCTCCAGGCTTGCTCTTTTCAGCCTATCCTTCGATGTCCCAACAGGTTCTTCAGTGCCTGTGCTGATCCTGTCCCTTTCCTGCCCCAAGCCTTTCTGTGGCTCCCTCTGCCCTCCAGTTGTAGACCACATTACACTCCAGGCTCCGCAGTGTCTGCTCCCGGTGACCATTCCAGGCCCCTCGGGCCACTCTCCACTTTGCACCTAACCTTCTGGCCAAGCCTTGCAGTCAGCGTCCATTGGCTCTCACCCACCACCTTGCATATTTCTTTGCTTAGCAAACTTGTGCTCATCCTTTAAGATCAAGCTTTGAGTACCTCCTCTGTGAAGCCCTCCCTGACTACCACAGATGAAACCCGTGGGGGGCTGTCACAGTCTGTGTCTGCATCTTTCTCTCCATCCTCCCTGAGTCCTTTGAGGGCAGGCTAGAAACCCTCTCTGTTCCAAGCCCAGGGTCTACAAAAGAGCAAGGCCATGGAATCTTGGTCGAGGGACTTAGTGACTGTCACAGCTGGGCAGACACGGGGCTTCCAGAATTTTGGGTGACCATTTTGTTTCTGGTGTCTTGTTAGCTTTGCTCCAGTGCTCTGGGGAGCGGGGAGGTGCTGGGGTTGGGATGGTAAGGGGGAGTAGCTGAGAACCTAGATTCCCTGGGCTCTCCCTGGATTAAGTCAGCGGGCGGTGGGTCTGTGTTATAGGAGAGTCCAGTCCCCTCCACACCCAAAAAACCAGGCCCACAGGCCCCTCCTTCCTCAGGACCTGGAAGTTGGGCCCCCAGCTTTCTATATTCTCTAGCCCCAGGTTTCTTGGTTCCCAGAAGCAGAGTCCGATGCTGCCCCCTTGTGGGCGACACACCTACTAGCGAGAGGCCAAACCAATTAAATACTTTTATTTACAAAGGAACACAAACAAACCGATCTGCAGGTGGGGGCCAGGCCCCACCCCTGCGTCAGTCGCAGCAGCAGTAGAAGGCAATGGTGAAGTGCAGGTCCAGCTGTCTCAGAGAGTGGTTTGCGTGAGCCCCTTCCCCCCAGGCTAAGGTCTCACCTGCCCGTCCCTTTGTCCCCCGACTTTAAGGCACAGCCCGCCCCCTCCCGCCGGGCCGAGGGAGGGGCCAGAGGGGCCAGGAACCCCTTGCGGCAGTCCCCTCCATCATTCCCAGAGCGCATTCACCACGGAGGCTGACGCAAATGGGAACCAGAGGCCTTTAGTGTCGCCCCCGCAGCCGCCCGCGGCCGGGCTCGGGCTGGCGGCTCAGACAGGCGGCGCAGTGGGGCCGGGCGGAGTGAGGATTTGGCGGATGCGCTCCACGCACTGCGCGGCTGCCTGCCGCGTTTCCCGACACAGGGACGCCAGGCTCAGGAAGCCGTGCGGCAGGTCCTCCACCACGCGCAGCGTCACCGGCTTGCCGAGGCTGCGCAGCCGCCTTGCGAACATGACCGAGTCGTCCAGTATGGGGTCCAGCGCACATGCCTGTGGGATGGCGGGAGAGGGGCACAGGGACGGGTGGATGAACCCAAGGCGGGGACACGTGGACAGGGGGATGGACGGAGGAGGGAGACACGAGGGGTGAGTTGCAGAATGAGTTTAACTGGGCTCCCTGTCTTCCCCCAGAGGCCCGCCATCTCTTCTCTTTCCCTGACTCTTCAAGTCCTGTGGCTGGCCCACGGCCCCATGGCGCTCAACAAGATTGCAAAAGGAAATGGCAGCGCCGACTCCCCTCCTTCCTCCCAACTACTTTCTGTCCTCCCGTTTCAGGCAGTCCCTCCTGGTGGCACAGCTCTCCCCTCGGGCCAGGCTATGGACCCCCCCACTTCCTTGAGCACTTCCTCAGGTGCCCCTGTAGTCCCCCCATCCTCCCTTTTCACAGGTGCATCGTGCCCATCCGGTGCTCACCACGATGTGTACTGGCGGCAGTGTCTGCAGCATGCTGTCAGGTGCCAGCAGCGGTGACATGAAGGGGTTCTTGGCGATGGGCGATGAGTAGAGGGGGATCTGCGTGGGGCCCTGGCTGGAGCGCCTGGGGAGGAAGTCCTCAGGGAAGGTGGCACTGAGACAGCTGGTGCTTCTGTCCTTGGTGCTCAACCCCTCTTGGGACTCAACTTCTTCTGGTGTATCCTCAGGCCGGAGTAAGAAGTTGACGTCTGAGGGCGTGGAGGGGCCAAGTGTCTCATCCGACAGTGACAGCTCGGGGGTGTCTGATGTCTCAGAGTTGCCCCTGAGGCTCAGGTCATGTATTGTCAGGCTCTTGAGGGGGTCTGTGCCCACTGGGTCCTCAGGCTGGGCTAGCGCTGCTTCAGACACACTGCGGCGCACTGGCTCTGTGAGAGGAGCTGGGTCAGGGGCCGGCTGGGGCCGGTCAGCCTGGCTGTGTTGGTTGGGTGTGTGGGTGGCTGGCTGGCAGGGAAGGTCATGGGAAGGACAGAGGCCTCTGGAGGAGAAGCTCATTCTAGGGCTGTGGAGGCCTGGAGTATTCCACCAAACACCCTCCTTGGGCATGGGTGGGGAGCTCCAGGTGCCCAGGCTGCAACTCCAAGGAGTCACATGATCCTGGCAGTGGAGCTGTGTCCTAAGGGAAGGGGCGTGTGTAGTGACTGAGGTTAAGAGCAAGTCACTCCATCTCTGGGAGTCTCAGTTTCCTCTTCTGTACAAAGGGGATAAAAATAGTCCTTATTTCATAGAAGGTGCTGAGGACTCAGCGGGATAAGATACGGGATTAGGTACTGCTACCCTCCGGGAAGTCATAATAGGTCATTATTAATATTTAATTACTAGACCTGGCACCCTGTTCCAGATGCCTCTGCCTCCTGGTCCAGCAAGAGGCCCAGCCAGCTTTTTATGGCCACTTGGCACAGAGGGTGTGAATGGGTTACAGTGGAGTAGGGAGTAGGCCCACATGACTTGAAAGGGAGCTAAAGAGTCTTGGGCGCATATTAAGACTCCCAGGGATCCCACACCTGTAGCAACATAGATCTGCTCCCAAAACTTCCTTTTTGTTCTTCAGTTGTCCCCCTTCCCATTGAGTGATCAGGGAAGCAAGTACCCAAATGATGCTACAGATGTGCTTCTGGCCCACTTGCTATGCTCAGGTTGGCCTCAGCTCTGTTAATTTGATCAGACCCATGATGCTTACCACTAGGGCCAGGACCCTATATTTTTCCTTTTTTTTTTCACTTGTCCTTATAAATCCATGAAGGCAAAATGCAAGATATGAGAATAAGTGTGTAAGTGCTCTGTGACCCAGGGGTCACTGGAAGAGAGCTGTTGACTAGAGTCAGAGGGCACAGCCAATCAGGGGTGGTGGCATCTTCTAAGAGCACCTATTGTGTGCCCAGTATTGTACTGGGTGTATGTAATCCTCAGCACAACCTGATGAGGCAGGTACTCTTACTGTACTCATTTCACAGAGGAGCAAAGCAAGGCCCACGGATACCATTACTTATGCACATCACCCAGCAACCAGTAGGTAGCTGGTACAGTAGGGAGCTAGACTGATGTGTGTGTGCAGGAGGCTCTAGGGGCTGCACCTGTCACCTTTCTCCACAAGGAAACCGCAGTGCTCAATGGTCCATGTACCTAAAATTCAAATCCCTTTTGTTTCTCTGTATATTTATTTGCATCCACTTGAATATCCTAAAATTAAATACTTAATTTAAAATAAAACACATCTAATTGGAATAATTTTCTGGATATTCATCTGCTTTTGAACATGCAATTCCTATTACTCAGAAAATACTGTTGATTTGCTAGGGACAGAAAATAAGTTGAGTTGGTTGTGTTTTAAAATCCTTAAAATGTTAAAAAATAGATCCCTGGATTTTTGGCTGTCTGAGGGTCTTGCCACCCACTCAAGGCTGGCAATTTCCTCCACTTCCTGAGGTCTGTCCAGACTGCTGATCGCCCCGCCCTGGCCTCCTAGGTCAGCTCCTGCAGCTGGCTGTTGCCCCACATGCCTCTGTTAAAGAATCTAAGAGGCCTGGACTCCCTCCCAAGGGCCCAAGTGGTTCCAGTGGCCTTCTCCGGACTGAAAACCAGGACATGGGGCAGGCCCTCTTGAGTCATTTTCCAGGGTGCTCTTCTGGGAAAGGGTGTTTGGAAAGCTAGATCCTATAGTTCCTGGGACTGAGATGACCAGGGGGGCCAGAAATCCTTGAATTTCCAGGAAGATCAAGGCTTTGTGGTAGTGAAGAAGGACTGACATGGGGCAGTTTCTGCTTCCCCAAGTGCCTCAGGGCATGGCCCCTGACCTTCCCCAGGACTTGTGGTGTGCCAGACTGTCCCTCCTGGGCATCCTGGGAGGGTGTGTGAGGGAAGACTCACCTGCTGTGGGCACCGATTTGGGTGGAGACTTGTGCCCACTCAGCTCCAGGAAGGAGTTGAGCCACGAGGAGGCGCCCAGGCGGAGGTCCCGGAGGAGCAGGGCTGTGTCCCGCCGCACGAGCCCCATCATGCCCAGTGCTTTCTGGTCTGAGTCGGAGTGGTCCTCTGTCTTTGCACCTGTGGAGTGTATGAAGCAGGCTGAGTGGTCTCTTCTCCTTCTGGGCCCAGTCTCAACACCCAGAGCTTCAAGCATCTGTGCCCCCAGGGGCCCAAGAAGAGCCGATTGTGTCAGTAGGAGTCTAAGATTCCTTTCCTCTGCCCTAGGAGACTGGGCTCTTGCCCCTGTCCCTGCCGGCCCTAGGCATCCTGGCCCCCCAGGTCGTACGTAGCTCTGTGGGCGTGGGCCTTACCAGCATAGGCACTGACACACTTGGAGAGCACGCTGAGGGGCAGCAGCGGGTCCATGAGGCTCAGAAGGCGGGAGGGAGAGGCGGTGAACTGCAGCATCGTGGCTGGGTAGGCTGCCATGATGCCATCTGGCACCCGCACCCCATAGGCTGCTGCCCGAAGGGAGACAGTGAAGCAGAGGTTCCCACCTGCACTGTCCCCCGCAAGGCATATCCGTTCGCCCGTTGAACCTGGTTTGGAAGGGAGGCTTCGTTACACCTGGCAGCAGGGAACTCAAGCTCTGGGCCAGAGGATTGCTGGGCTCTCGGGTGGGGTGTGGGGGCCCCAAGCCCAAGATCTAGCCAGTTTAGAGACTGGTAAACTGAGGTAGGGATTTGGAGGACAGTGGTCAGAGGATCAGGCTGATTTAGGACCTGGAGAGGCCCAGAGATCTGGAAACTGGGGAAGCTCGAGAGGATGGAGGATGGCAGCAAGGAGTATGGACAGGGGTGGAGGTAGGGAGGATGCTGAGGCGGGGAGGGGCATCCTAGGCCAGGAGATGGGAGCCAGCGTTCAGGCTGACAGGGGGCCATAGGCCCTGTGCTGTGGGGCACAGTCGCACCCTGCTCTGTGCCTCCCAAGATATTGGAAGTGGGAGGTCAGGGGAGCTGGAAAAGTGGGCTGGCGACATCAAAGGGTAGAGGGACAGGAGGAAAGAGAAGGTCGGAGGAGACTACTGTGGGGGTGCTGCGTCAGGGGTGGAGTAGGGGAGCAGGAAGCAGAGGAGGGGGTAGTGGATGGAAGGTCGGGTGAGCAGTGGGGCAATGGGCAGAGAGGGAGGAATGGGCGGGAGGGGGACGGACAGGTGGTTTAGGGCTGGGTAGGAGGAGATGGCAGGGGAGGCAGGGGGTGTGAGACTGAGGCTCCCCTGCAGTGTCGGCTGAGGGCTGAAGCAGGCGGGGGCAGGACCGGGAGCAGGTGACAGTGGCGCTGGGCTCACCAAGGAGGGCACAGTGCTTGACAGCCCAGCAGTAGGCATAGAAGCACTCTTCCAGCGCTCGGGGGAAGGGGGCCTCAGGGGCCAGGGAGTAGTCGATGGAGAGGATGGGGACACCCAGCTCCTGGGCCCAGCTCTTGAGGTAGGGCTCGTGGGATTTGGAGGTCTGGGCCACGAAGCCGCCACCGTGGATATGCACGACCAGGGATGGTGAGCGGGGCGCCTGCTGCGGCCGAGGCCACAGTTCCAGGCTCCTTGAACCCTCAGACTTCACCAGGCTGTTGAGCTGCTCACTGTCCTAGAGGAGGAGGCAAAGAGGTGGGTGATGCCTGTGGGAGAGTGGGGGTGGGGTGGAAGAGGGGGCTGCCTGGGCCTCCCTCCCACCAAGGGGATGTGCTCAGAGGGACAGAGAGAGGGCAGGTGTTAAAGGTGAGGCAGAAAGGCAGGCATCTCAGTGGGGGTGGGTGTGGGAGGGAGCTGCCCAAGCCCCTCATTGTGCCTGCTCCTGGAGGCAGGGGCCTTACCTGCCCTTCACGCAGATCATAGGAGATGAGCCTGACGAGGACTGGCCCGGGGCCCGTGTGGGCCAAGGGGGTGAGATGGTGACCGTGAGCTTGGGGTCAGCAGTCAGCGGCATTTCAAAGGCCTCTGGTGGCAGGCTGAGCAGGCGGCTTACCCTCACGGTGGCTGATGCCATGTTTGCTAGAGACTGTGGGAGGGAATGGTAGGGGCACTGGGGAGGGGCTGCTTGCAGGGGTCCCCCTCACACCTCCCCTCAGTCCCCCAGTTTATCCCTTATGTGCCATCCCTCGGCCTGGAGCCCTGCAGAGACCCGATGTGGCCTAGGCTAGGTCTCTGGGACTCAGTGTGCCCGTCTTGTGGCAGGTTGGGTCCCTTGTCGGGCCCCACGCTCACCGACAGCACCTCGATCTCAGTGATATTCCAGAAGGCTTTCCAGAAGTGTACGTCCAGGTTCTGAGTGATTCGCTCAAACTCGGCCCCACGCAGCTCTGGGTCAATGGCAAAGCGGCCGCCGGTGAAGAGGGAGCTGGCAGTCACACCTGGGGTTGAGCAAGTGTCAGGGAGCCTGGGTGGGTCAGGCCGTGGGGTCAGGGTCAGGGACAGGAGGGGCGGGGCAAGGGCAGGGCCCGGCTGGCCGGAACTCACTGAGTCCGGTTTCGTTGCGTTTGTAGTGCTCCCCGAAGGACACCAGCCCAATGGAGATGGTCTGCAGGAATGGCCTGATGGCAGGTGTGAACTGTGGAGAGATGCCTCTGTGTCATCCACTGCCCAGAATAGGGACTCGGGGTGGGCAGGAGTGAGGGGCAGAGAGTCAGTCAGCAAACATTTAGCAAGCACCTACTATGTCCCAGGCACTGGTCTAGGCACATGCCATATAATGTCAAGTAATGACTAATGTTTTGAAAAGACAGTAGGTGGAGGGGACATAGAGTGATGACTAGGGGTCAGACTTCTTAGATAGTTTCCAGGAGGGGAGTAGAGGAGGGACTTGAATGAAGCGAGGGAAAGCTGCTCCTTGCTGTGGGGACAGCAAGTGCAAAGGCTTTGAGGCGGGCTATGCTTGGGGTGGCTGCAAAAGCTGGGGCCAGTGTAGCTGGAGCAGAGTGAGCCGGGGGAGAGGGGCAGAGGGTGAAGTCAGAGTCTTGGAGGGGGTTCATAGGGCCTGAGAAACTTAGATTTATTCCAGATGTGGGGTGGAGCCACCAGAGGGTTGAGAATCGGGAGTAAGGTGACACAGGGATTTCTTGAAAGTCAGCGAGGATGGCAGTGGGGGCTGGTTGTGGCATAGCAGGAAGGCAGATGGGAGATGGTCAGAGATCTTGAGGCAGAAAGACAGACAAAAGGAGAGACAGTGGCTGAGGGAGGAGCCAGGCAGTGTAGGAAAGACAAGGGGAAGACAAGATCAGAGAGAAATAGCCACAGCAGGCTAGGTGCAGGGCCAGCTAGGTTTTCCTGTTCATTAGACAAATACATGCCTAGGTCCTACTGCACGCTCAGCACTGGGCTGGAGCAGGGGCAGAGACTGAGCAATCTAGACAGGGGAGGCCTGTGACCTCCTGGGGCTGACATTTTACAGGGGGAGGCTGTTCTCCAACACAGCACAGCTGGGCCCTCAGAGTAGCTGTCAGGCATGGCTCTACCCTTGGCTGGCGGCCCAGAGGGCCAAAGAACACAGGGGTGCCTGGCCATTGTGGCTGGATGCTGGCTCAGTTGGCCACAGGATCTCTCTCTCTTGTGACTCCAAGGTCATGCTGGGACACAGGGAGGGGCTGGCTGGCCCAGCTGGGCTGATCAATACTTGTGAGTTCAGCTTTAGTTGAGGGAGAATTCCCAGGAATACCCAGGCTGGGTCAATGAAGACAGACTTCCCCATAAGGAAACGTGGACAGGCGGGGAGATGGAGGCTGAGAAACTGCCAGACTCAGCTGTCACTGAGGTGTGTGTGTATGTGTGTGTGTTGTGGGGGGGGACTGAGAGAGCCTGAAGGGCTATAGGGTCACACAGCTCGATACTCCTGCTGGGGTTTCCTGATGTGACTGGGGACTGGGGGACCTGGCATTGACTCCAGACAGGGGCAACGGGGCCTGTGCTCTGAGCCTGGTGTCCCAAGTGCCTCCCTGTCCCCCACAGGTTCTGAGTCACCAAACTACTTTTCCTATGAATCCGAAGGCCTCCAGGCTGCCTCCCTCTCAGTGCTGAGGTGAGATGAGTCTCCAAGGGTGGTTTGGGGTAGGCGGAGGGTAGGAGAAGGCCTGTGGCGGGTGGGGGTCGGGGTCCTAGTTCAGAGAGGAAAGGTGTCTAGCAGGTTTTCCTCGCTGTCACAAACTCAGATATGCGCTCTGGCTGCGCCTCCCCCCCCCCCCAGCCTGAAAACCCTGATTCTGTAGTTCCTCAGGTGAGACAAAAAGCTCAGGCACATCTGGGTCCAGCAGAGAGGCCGCAGACCCCCTTCCCTTGAATTTATAAAGTAGGGCTCACGCTCTTCCTCCTCCTTCCTAGGGCTCCAGTGGGAATGATGAAACGGGGTGTGCTCTTATGAATGGGCCTTTGAGAACGATACTGACTCCTCTCCTTGGGGGTGGTCTCAAACTCAAATGATTTCAGGGGCCACATAGGTCACAGAAAAGAGTGAATGGATCTCCTGAGTGTAGAGCGCACTGGGGAGTGTAGTGCAAAGAGCTATGGAAATTAAAGATTTCTTGCTACATGTCAGATTCGGCTTGGAGGGCCGCACGTTTGAGGTCCTTTTGTAGCTCTCTCTGAGCCCCAGACAGCGTCTTCTTTCTGAAAATGTGGTTTCCTGAATCCATGACCCTTGTGGTTATTCTCTATGCTACTGGGCCAGGTTAGGGGCCAGTAGGTGCCTTCACCATGGGCCCTTACTCAGGGCAGGGGGCTCACCTGGAAGCCCAGGCAGCGGCCATAGAAGCAGCCCTTGTGCAGAGTGACATACTCGCGCAGGAAGTCGGCGGCGAGCCCCTCGTCGCCCTCAAAGAAGAGTCCCCCGGCTGGTTGCTGGCCAGCAGGCGCTGGGCACAGTAGGTCAGGGCACGGAGCTGGGTGAGGGCGGCCAGGTAGGCCTCGAGTTCAGCCAGGTTGTGGCTGGTGCGGAAGAAGATGCTGCGGCGGTTGGCGGCCACGTAGCGGGATTTGTGCAGCAGGTGCGCCAGGCAGCAGCGGGCCGTGTGCACCAGGCTGCGGTACCCATTGGCCGGCGTCTCTGCGTCCAGGTCAAAGAGGTGTGCCACGCCCAGCAGGTGGCCCAGGGCTGGCTCCAGCGCCAACGCCTGCTCCCGAACACCCGTAAAGACGCCCAACAGCCGCCGTGCTGTGTCCCCAGGTCCTTGGCTTGAGAAGAAGGCCATGTTGTCTTCTGCCAGAGTCACCAGCGACTGTGTCATGTTGCAGGTCCATGCTGTGCAAGAGCACCGGGGCTACAGGCGGGAGGAGCGGCTTGTTAGGCTGGGCTGGATTGCCCCTTGCTCAGCTGGGGCCCTGGGTTCCAGTCCCGGCTCTATCCCCTCCTCCCTCGGACCCGAGCGTCAGAACCCAAGAGTGGAGTCTAGGGCCCCCACCCCCTTCCTTAGAACCCCCAAGTCCAAGTACCCAGGCCCTTTCTCCCTCCTCAGGAGCTAGGGGTTTGACCGCTCAGCCCATCCTCCCTCAGACCCAGGAGCCCCCAACCCCCACGTCCCGTCAGGCTCCAGGAGGCCCTGTTCTCTCCTCTCTGGGACCTCGGTGCTCCAGCATCCCTCGGACACCCAGAAGTCTTCCTACCCCACTTTCTAGCTCGCTGGCACCCATGAGTTCAGGCATCTGTCTCCATTTCCTCTCCTGTGGCCAGGACTCCTTCTAGGTTCTGGGAAGTCTGGACCCCAGTTGGTCCCCTCTCTCAGAACCCAGGTGTCACCCACAGGCTCTTCCCTTCGATCAATGTTTGGGAGAGCTCAGTTGTCAGTCCACCCATCCCATCTACCTGGTGGTGTCCCAGGACCCAAAGCCCAATTCTCTTCCCGAACCCAGGGGTTCATCCTTCTAGCCTTATTCAAAATTGAAGAGTCACTCTTGCCCCATCCTTGCCCCTCAAGTCTGGCTGTGGAACCCCCTCCAAACTCCAGCTGCCTCCCTGTTCCTCTGGGGGGTCCCAAAACTCGTCCTACTCCTCCCCCAACTGGGTCCCCTGGCCTGGAACAGCAGGACAGAAACTCATTGCTGCCATTGACCTTGAGCTCCCTCTGTGCCAGTGTCTGAGACTCAGTCTGCCTCTGTTCCCATCTCGGCTGTTAGTGGTAGGTAGCATCCCATTTTACAGGAGAGGAGACTGAGGCGAAGAGGTATTAAGTAAGGAGCTGAAGGTTGCACTGAAAATCTCTGGGTCCGGAGCTGTGTCTCCCTCCTGGGCCTCTCGTTCTGACCCTCAAAAACTTGCCCTGGACTGGGCCTGACTCCCCACACTCCGGGGTACCCGTTGGTGGGGATGCCACCCTCTGCTCCAGAGACTCTTCCCTCCCGCAGCCCGCCAGCACCTTGCTTGGCTCCTGGGTGATGGCCCCCTGCTCCTCCAGGTGTCTCCTCTGCCTTCTAGGCCCTGAGAGGTTTGGCAGCAGCCAGTCCCGCTTCTCAGCTGGCCCTGCGCTCACCCCTCCGGGCCTCTTCGGAGCTTCCCCCAGGCTGGGACTGCTGGACTGTAACTGTGGCTTTGCCAGTAAAAGCCTGGGGCGATAAACCGGGGGAGGGGCCCAGCCTGTCTAGGGTGTGGCCACCACTCTGCCTCCCATGCACAAGGGACAGTGAGAACCACGAGCTGTAAATAAAGTACAGAGTCCAACTCCCTGACCCCGCTGCCTGCTCCTAGCCCCAGCACAACTGGGAGTCCTTGTCCGAGTCCCCTCTCACTTAGAATCCAGGGGTCCCCAGCCCCTTCCTCCTTCTGACTCAGGACGCCAGGCCCCAAGCCCCTCCTCCCTTGGACCCAGGAGTCTCAGCCCCAGTCCTGAACAAACTGTCCCCTCTCACCCAGCCAGGCTGCCCCTGGCACAGCCGGCCACAGCTGTTAGGGGGAGAGAGGGTAGCCAGCCCTGCCTGTCCCTCCTGGGAGGACAAAAGCCGATTAAGGGCAGTACCAAGCTCAGCGAGGCTTCTGAGCCACAGGTCCTACTGTGTGGTGTTCCCACACCCGGCACCCTGCACCTGCCATTTACCCTTCACAGCCCATCCTGCTGTGACTGTCCTCCCACCTCACACATGGGAAAGTGAGGCTTTGAGAGACACTGCGCCCATGTTAGTCCGTGTGCTCCTAGCCTGGCCAGCTCTTTCCCACCCTTCAGGCCTCAGCTTGCCCCCTCCTGGAAGAGGCATTCTGTGACTGCTCCTCCCCTCTGGGGGGTGCCCTCCCCGCAGCACTATCTTCTGCATCATATTTAAGTTGCTCTTCCTAGAATTTTACACATTTGCAAGTATATTGTTTGCTTGTTTACATGTTTGTCTCACCCCAGGGGTGGAACTAGGCTTCACAGAGCTGTGAAGCTTATAGTGTGGAGGTGGGGCTCTTTAGGAAAAATAATTTTAAATCACAAAAACAAGATTAAGTTCAGGGCCTTGGAAGAGACCAGTGCAAACAAGAGACCCTGAGGCCTCAGTGTCATTTGCTTGGCCAGAAGTGAATACTCCTATCTCTCTCCCTTAAATGCCATCCCCATGAGGGCAGGGGGAGCTCCAAGGCCCATCATGGGGCCTAGCACATAGTAGGTGCTCAGTAAACATTTGAAAGAGATGGATGGGCACTTGGAGACCTTCCCCAAGGTCAGTGAACAGATGGACATAGGCCTCTGGAGGCAGCTCTAAGCTTGGCTGTGACAATGGAACACTGGCCCAAGCCACTTACCGGTTTCCTCACCTAGAAACTGTACTTGGCCATCCTGCCCACAGAAGGCGGGGCCGTGCCTAGGTGCCATCTGGGCAGCCCTTCTGCAACTGTTTGCTTGGTGGTTCTCCTGCGGCCTCGCCGACATGTGTACTAGGTCATTTTTCTCTGGCGCACGTCGCCACCTAACATACTATATACAATTGACTCTTTCTGTGTTCGCTCTGTCTCCCTTACTATATTATAGGCCGCCCAAGGGCAGGGACTGTGTATGTTTTATTGCTGTACCCTGACCCCTTGCAGTGTCTGGCACACAGCCAGCATGTGGTATTTATTGCATAATGGACTGTGGTTTCTCGCTTTCTAAAGCCACTGTTAATTTACTTCCTGTCTATGTGGCAAGGCTCTTTATTGAAGAAGAGGACAGAGGAGACCTGGACAGAACAAGTGACTTGTACAAAGTGGTGGGGAAAAGGCTGGATCCCAGGCCCTCATGACTCCAGGACCCTGCCTTCGCTCTGGTCCAGGCCGTTCCCTGGGGACTGGTTTGGGTGGAGCTGGCAGGAAGGGATGTTGAGATGGTTAGAAACTCGCCAAGAATCCTAGGCAGAGGGCACTGGGGCAGAGGCAGGCTCGCCAGGGCCATGGGCGAAGACTGGGGCAGAGGTAGGGCCGAGGGGTCCTACTGCCTGGCACCAGCTCTTTGCCCTAAAGAGCCACTGTGCAGCTGAACTGGCCTGGGTTTTGGTCCCTGGGGACTGAGCAGGGCAATAAGGAAGTGTGGGTAGGATGGAGGAAGGGCCAGGTCTGGGGTCTGGGAGGAACAACGGCTTCTGATGGGGAGAGGCCTGGGGGTAGATGCAGGAGTTGGGGGGCAGTGAGTGTAGCCCTCCCTGAGTGTGTGTATGAAAGAGCAAACACTGTTGTAATGACCGTGTATGCCAGGCGCTGCTCTGTTTATGTGGACTAATTTGTTTCATTCTCCCCATGACATATGAGGTAGGAACCATTATTACTCCTTCTGGCAGATAAGAAAACAGATGCAGATAGGTGATATGCTGCCCAGGGCCACAGAGCCAGTGAAGATGGCACCGCTTGTCTCTGCTGTGTTTGTGCGTATCTCTTAAGTGTGGTTCCTCCTCTGTCATATCTCAGTTCTGTGCTTTCTGGGTGGTCAGGTATGAGTGCATGTACATACATATGTATGTAGGAATGGGTCATGGCCAGTGGTGGTCCTGGCCTGTGTTTGTGGGTGGGCATGTCAACATTTTTTCTCCGTATGTGTGTTTTTGTTTCTTCGTATATCTGAAGGCATGTTTATATGCATGTATCATGGCCTATGTTTCTCAGCCTTATCCGTGTTTCTATTCTCGGCCTGTGAGATTGTATGGGCATGTGTATGTATGAGTAGGGATGTATATACTCATATTTCATAATTGTGCATTCTTGGTCTGAGTGTGTGTGTGTGTGTGTGTGTGTGAATATAAGCATCTCTCTTTATTTGCTCAAGCCAGAATCCAGGGCATCATCCTGGCCACCTCCTACCCCATCCAATCCATCACGAAGTCCTGTCTACTCTGTCCCCTAGACACTTCTGGAACCTGGTCTTCTCCCCACCCCACTGCCCTGTCATCAGGATGATTGTAACAACTCTTTATGTGTCTCTGATTTTGCCCCTTTCAGTCTCTTCTCTGCATAGCAGTTAGGGGATATGTCTAAAACATAAATCTGGTTACATACTCCTAAACCTTCAACACCCCACCCTTGCTCTCAGGATAAAGTTCCAAATCCTGGACTTGGCCTCCCAAAACCAGAAACCATCTGGGCCCCCTGCCCATCTCCTGTCTTTCTCCCCTCCCTTGGTGAGTCCCCCGTGCTGTAACCTGCTGCTTCCTTGGGCCTCAAGGCCTCTGCTCATTCTGTTCCCTCAGTCCTCCCTGCCCCGCTTCCCCAGCAATTGACACTTGCTCATCCTTGGGTCCAATGTCACCTCCTTGGGAAGCTTCTCTCTTACATTTTCTCAGAAATTTCCCTTTTGTATTTATCACAGTTTATAATTATATCTGATTGGTAGGATTATCTGTAGGGATTATTGCTGAAATGTGAATGTGTCTCACATTTGAGCCCAAGCCTGGGACAAGCGAGTGTTCAGTGAATCTCTGCTGGAATAATCTGTGCAACTAGAGCCTCTTGGGTCCAGCATCAAGGTTGGGTACACAGCAGTTTTGAGCTCCCTGCCCTTTAGGAGGCTGGGCGCGACTATTTCTCTGTCCTCACTGGCCAGCAAGTGACCTTGCTTCCTCAGAGCTTCAGTGTCATCATCTGGAAAATAAGGCGATTGTAATGACACTAGCATCATTAGGTTATTGGCAAGATCAAACTGATGACTAGGACTGCTCCAGCCAGCCTGAATGCCCTTGGGGCAAGGATTGGGTCTGATTCACTCAACTGAAGCCTGGCACTAGGGTGGAGCCTCAGGAAATGACAGGTGAATCTCAGACCTTGTGGGAATGAACCCTTGTGAGTAGGTGGGCCCCCGATTTGTGAGGACTGGCTCAACTCTGTTCAGGAAGTCCTGTGCAAGAGGATTCTGACTCCTCACGACAACTAAGCACAGTACTATTATTATTATCCCTGTGTTGCAGTTCACACATTCCTTCACTTATTAAATCAATAAATATTTAAGTGTCCATGTGCCTGGCATACCAGACTCTGGAAATGTGAGGTAAACAAGGCAGATACAGTCCTGCCCTTAGGGAGCTTGCTGTCTATGGGGGGTAACTTCCTCTCCTGAGGGCTTGCTGTGTGCAGGCGCTAAACGTACTACCTTCATTCAAACCTTACAACAACCCTACAAGTCAGGCCCTCCTATCATTAGGTCCATTTTATAGCTCAGAATGTTGAGGCAGGAAGGGAGGGAGCCTGTTGCCCAGTGAACCGCAGGTCAAGGAACCAGGTCTCTAATGCCCATGTACTTAACTATGGTCTGTACTGCCTCTGGGTCTCTGTCCTGCTTGTGAGGTAATGAGACAGTGAATGCCTTAGGGCACCAGTCTGAGCCTGTCTGAACTTGTGAGTGTGTCTGGAGCCAACTCCAGTGTTATCTTTGGCAGGGACAATGAGTTTGGGGTTCTCTGGAGCCCTGGGACAATGTCAGTTTCTTTTCTGTAGAGGTACTTCCCACAGGCCCTAACTTGAGTTGACAAATATTCAAAAATGAGCAGGCCCCTGCCTGAGGCTTGCAGCATCTCTGTAGAGAACAGAGGTGGACAGCCCTCCCTTCTTCTTCTGGGGATGTGTCCGTCCCCAATCCAGGAACTCCTAGTCCTAGAAGGAGAGGCAGTCAGGAAGTTAGACCCAGGGGGAACCAGGCTGAAGCAGGTGGATTGAAAGGAATGAATGAACAGATTTAAAGATGGGAGCACAGATCTGTTTTGAGCTATACTGGCCCCCTGGCATTTCCCATTCCTCCTACCTTTCCCCCACTCACCCCTAAACTTCCTGTTTGTGCAACGGCTTATAAGCTTTTTCCTTATCATCCTCTCCGGAGTGCCAGAGACCTGAAAGTCGGCGCTAGAAACATTTCTCAGGTGAAAACCACTGAGGGCAGGAGCTACCCACGGACACAGAGCGAGCACGGGGCCAGAGCGAGAAGTCTGGTCCAGGAGACTCGCATTCTGGACTCTCCACCCAAAAACGGTAGTGGGGCGTCCGACAGTTTCTATGCTGGTGGTATATTTTGCTCTCACATAATTCCCTTCTCACAATAGATCATCCCCACACTCCCCCAAAGGACGGCAATGGGCCAGTTCACGAACTACCCTACTTTCATAGCGGTGGGTCGGTCCGCTCAGTTCCCAGTTCCCTGCAGGATGTTCAAGGTTGCTTCCGGGCTGCTGCCGGTCCCTGCGTGCTCACCTTTGGCCTTGACTTTTCTCCACCGCCGGCGGCTACGACTCTTGGACCCCTCTTTGTCCCTCTTCGAGGCCGGGGCTCCACCGGCCCCAGCGGCCCCAGCGGCCCCAGCGGGCCCCGCTCCCCAGGCTGACTCCATCAATTCTCCTGGGTCCCTGTGCAGGGACCAATTCCAGTCTCTAGGTCCCGCCCCGAGGGCCAATCCTGGTTACACACCACCGCCGGGCCCCCATGCCACCCAATCCTAGCCTTGCTCCTCTTCAGGTCCCGCCCCCTGAGCAATCCGGGCCTCACTCCACCTCCAGGCCCCGCCCCAAACTCTAGGGCCTAAGGCCTGGCCCCGCCCCCTCAGACGCGTTAAAGCACCCGAGGCCAACAAAAACGAAGCCCTGGAGGCAGCGAAAAGCCTTCTTCAGGCAGGACCAGGGGGAGTTTCACGGTAGTCGCTCTAGCAAGGAAGCCTCAATCTTATCACATGTTGGTTCTCTGCCTTGCCTTTCCACTCACCTTCCCATGTAGGGATTCCCTAGAACACGACCCCGCCTGCCAGCTGGAGGGGGCGAGGGGGACCCCGCTGAGCCACCGCTTGGGGCAAGGGGGTCGGCCCAGGTCCTCGGCAATTCAAAATCGGGGCGGGGCGCCCACCCCGAAGGCGTGGCTCTGCCTGAGCGCCGTTGGAGGAGGGAGCCCCGCCTTCTCCCCGCCCCCTGCGTTTTAGTTTTCTTTTTGCTCTCTTCGGGGTTCTTTTCTCTGCCCCTCCTAACCTCGAGAATGAGGAGGAGGGGCAACGGGAATGCTCCGCGCCTGCGCACTAGTCACAAGCCGCGGGCCGGCGCAGGACGCGGCTCGCGCTAAGGAAAAGGCGGGAAACAGAGGAGGCGCGAAGCTTGCGTGTGCGCACACAACCAACTGCCTCTCGGGCGCTCACGGCGAGGCAGCCTGGCCCCCGGGCGGTGCGGATAGGGCATCCCATGAGATTAGGTCCTGGAGGCCCAGAGAAACAGCTCTTCATCTTCGGCCACGGAAAAAGACCCAGAATCCTCTCTTTCCATCCCGCCCCTCCTCTCTGCCCTCCGAGGCCTACGAGCAGCCCTCACACAGAGAGACACCAGTTACCCTCATCTCATGCCTGAGAGACACGGGCCAGCCCTTCCGGGTGGGACAAGCCCCTGAGCTGGGACTACCACTGCCAGCCCTCAGACTAAGCTACTTTACAGCACCCTCAGCTTCCACAGTGGGGCTCCATGTCCCCCCTCCACCCCCGCTCTTCTCGCTACTTCAATAAGTGAACCCCGGTAGCACAGAGAAACCTTGCTGCCGGCTCCCGCCTGACAGAGCTTTGGAACCTAGAGGAGAAGGACGGAAGCTAGAGCCTGCACCCCTGGGCACCATTTCCTGCTTCAGTGGAGGGGAGGAAGTGCTGGCGGCCATCATTCTCCCCTCAACTCTGCCTTTCCCTAGCTCCCGACCTTGCCTGGGACTTTGGCGGCCCCCACAGCCCCTCTTCCAGGCTCCCACTTCCTGGAAACAAGGCTCTCAGGCACATCTTGACTGAGGCTCCCCTGAGGGGGCAACCTGGCCGTGGAGCAAGTGTCCTGCCACTGAGAGCTTCACCCGGAGACCTCAAGGATTGCTAACGCGCTAATTTTGGCCTAGTGGAGATGGAAACTCCTCGAGGGTAAGGGCCACATGTAGCCTGTGTATCTGGTGCCTAGCGCAGTGTCTGCCCCTGAGCTGTGCTCCGTGGGTTTGGGCACTGATGGATAAATACTAGCAGGAGGGTAGCTTCACCTGTGCGGTGGCCCCTAACTCAGAGCCTTTTCCCTTCGATTTCCCCCAAATTCTTCGCAGGGAAGCAGCCTGGAGCCTGGGAAAAAGTCAGCCCCTGGCTTTGCACTTGGCCAGTCCCCACTGCACCCTCAAGCCAGAATCTTTACATCTAAAGGTCTGGGTTTCTTCATCTATCAAATGGGGCTGTTGATCTGTGTCTTGTAGGGCTGTTAAGGGGTCACCGGAGCTAACCTGACATCCTGGCAGCTCTTAGTACTTCCTGACCTTATCAGTGACCATCCCTAGGAGGCTCTTGTTCCTCCAGGCTGAACTCACCTGAATCTGAGTAGTGTCTGTGATTGTGGCTGCTGGTTTTCTTTCTGGAGGCTGATGTCGCAGCATATCCTGATATTGTTTCAGAACCAGGCTTCCACTTGAAGGCCACCTTCATCCTTTGGGTCACTGAATCGGTTTCAGAAGGATGCCCTGAATTTGATTCTGGATCAAAATCTGTGATCCACTCAAGAAATGCCTTCCACTCTGAAGCCATCGGTTGCTGTATGGATAGTTCACGCAGTTTTGATAGAAATCCCCACTCATTCAAAAATCCGTGTGAGGATTTGGCTGGAGCTGTTTGCTGGGCTATAGGGTCTGACTGTTCTGGTTTCTCTTGGGACATAGATTCAGTCTGGGCTGGAGGTGGCTCTATGTATCCCTCTTCCAATTCTGGCTCCTGTTGAGTTCTTGATTCTTTTTCTGGCCCAGGTCGCTGCTGTGAGGCAGCTTTCTGTTGAGTGAGGGACATGCTTGGTATGGGAGGGGATTGCTGTGGTGCAGGCTCCTTTGGGGCAAGAAGTTCCTGCTGTAAAGCAGATTTTTGTTGGCTTCTCGGTTCCTGCTGGGATTCAGCTTCATGTTGGGCAAGGGGCGCCTGCTGAGTGGGAGGTCTTTGCTGGGAAGCAGGCTCCTGTTGGGTATTAAGTCCCTGCTGAGTCTTAGATGCCAGCTGTTCTGCAGGTATCTTTTCTGGGCCAGGCTCTGGCTGGGTGTTAGGTGTCTGGTGTGGCTCAGGTCCCCAGTCAGTCCTAGATATTAAATTAGAACTTGGCTCCACTGTGGTTATTTCCCTGACGGGAGATGTCGATCTCCCAGGCTTCATCCTTCTGGCTCCCGCACCTAGGCCTCTGTCACAAATCCCTTATTGATTCCTCATGATGGCACCTCCCTTTGGGTTTCACTCCTTCACCCTGGCATTCCTGATCTTACTTTTCAAGGCAAGTAGGCTGACCACTGCTGGCCCCCTCTCCTGTGCCAAATGAGACTCTTCTGTGCCTCCTGCTGTGGAGGATGGATTAGGGGCAGGAGGAGGCTGGCTGTGTGCTCTCCTACCACAGGGGAGGGGCTTGCCCTCTTGTGTCATAAATAGGGCCCCACCCCACTTACCACTCAGTTAAAATGTTTTTGTTTTTTTTTTCCTCATAAGGTAGCATCCCAATTTAGTCATCTGTTTCATCTGGGATGACAGAAACCAGATTCTGGATGAGTGTTCCTTTTTTATTCTCCCTGTTTGATATTTGAGGAAAGGGTCGAAGGGGAAGCTGTCTCAATACTGTTATAAGATAATCTTTTCCTCTTTATTCATTTATTCAAATGGTTGCCAGTTTAATTTCCTTATATTGCTTTATAATTTCACTCCCATGTTTTTTTTTAAAAAATGATAACCCCATTTTTACAGATTGAAGCCCTTTGCAGTGGCATTCGAGATCTTTCACACTCTCTAGCTCTGAAACTATGCTTCTGCATATAAGTCTTCTGAACTAGTTTGGAAGCTCACAGAATACAATGATCATTGATGATGGATCCTAGATGATGATGATGGTGATGATGATAACAATCATAACCCCGTGTTCTACATGCTAGGAAGTTGTGCCAGTTTTTTAAAAACCTACATTATCTTTAAAGACCATGTCTGATTCATCACTTTCTTTGCCCCACTTAGGTCTTACCTCAGAAAGGTTAGTTGAGTTAAAAAATAAAAAGTTGGGCAGTGGAGGAGGGGAGAGGGAGAGAGAGGTAGGGAAGGAAGGAGTCAGGGTGGGGTAGTGAGTTTGGAGTCAACAGAGTAAAGTGGGTTATCTGGATTGAATGTGAGTTGCCAGACCCTATTTGAAAGAAACAACTTTGACACATTACATTTAAAAATATTTATTGACTTCTGTTTGCTACTTTCCTGGTTGTGTTTAAGTTCAGGTGGGACCAGCTGGGAAGCTGGGGTTTCCTAGTTTCTTTCAGGTAATTAAGTTTAAACCGGGTAAGGAGAAGGCACAGGAAAAGACTGACAAGAGAAGAAGTCACTAGAGGGAACGATCATTAAAATAATCGTGAGAAAAATGCTTTTCGAGAACACTGGAATGATTTAGAGGGCAGAGACAGGGAAGGGGAGCTTGAGGTGGGAGAAGAGCATCCTCTAGGTGTGCTCACTGCCTGCTTGGCTGAATGTTTCATTGGTGGAGTGGGCTCTCAGAGCTCCTACAGAGGCAGAGAAAAGCTTGCTAGCTGACAACGTTTGATAAATTGCCGGCAGGCTCTGGAGGGCTTGTTTGGCTTCCTGTGCCTTTGGTGCCCTAGGGTGGAAATAAAGAGGAGAGACTAGTGTTAAAAAACATTTAATATTTTTAATTTTACGAGACCTAATTATAAAAGTAAGACTTATCCAGTAGAAAAAATTAAAACTAAAAAATGTATCCAGTGAAAAATAAAAGGACACCCCCACTGCATGTCCGCTCCCACTCCCCAGAGCTAACAACTACCGTTAACAGTTTACTATATAGTCTTATCTATCCTCTTGTATGTAAACATAAATTTGCTTTCAAAAACAAAAATGAGGTTATACTATACGTATTGTTTTGCTCTGTACCTTTAACACATCTCGTTGCAAAATGTTATACATCTATAATAAAAAGTCCATAAAAACTTATATGTGCAGTTCAATAAATAGTTATAAAGCAGATATTTGTGAAACTGCTACTTAAGCCTAGAAATAGAATACTGCCAGCAGGCCCCTCACTCCTTTTCCGATCACTATCCATCCTCTCTGCCTCACAGAGGTAATCCTGACCTTTACAGTAAGCATTTACTTTTTTCTTGATTACCACCTACTTATTTCTAATAAGTTATCTTAATTTTGCCTATTTTTGAACTTTATTGACATAAAATCCTACTGTAGCTATTTTCTCATGTCTCAGTTATTTTTACCTAATGTTATTTTTTAAAGATTCATTTCCTTTGTTATGTGTTTGTTTATTCTCACTAATATATAATATTTGAATATATCATTTATTCATTGGTCGATTTTCAGTTTGGGGTAGTTATGAGCAATGCTGCTGTGAAATTCTTGTACATGTCTCCCGTTGTATATAAGCATGCATTCCTTTTGAGTATTTACCTAAGAGAGGAATTGCTTGGTGACAGAGCTTAAACTTTAGTGGATAACTGCCAGTACTTTTTCCCCAAAGTGATTTACCAATTTACACTTCCATTAGCAGGATATGAGAGTTTCTTTGTCCTACTCTTTGCCAATGGTTGATATTGTCAGATTTAAAATTTTTGTTGCCACTCTGATGGTATATAATGATATCCATTTAGTTTTAACTCTCATTTTCCCAGTTACTGGGAAAGTTGAGTGCCATTTCATATATTTGTTAGCTCTTTGGATTTCATTGTCTCCAGGGGGCTGATTCAAGTCTTTTGACTGTTTGTCTGTTGTGTTGCCTGCTTTCCTTTCATCGATCTGTAGGAATTCTTTATGTATGCCAAATATTAATCCTTTGTCAGTTATATATATATTGCAGATATTTTTGCCTACTTTTAGATAGATATTTTAAATTTCTTTTGATGACCAAAATTTCTTAATTTCAGTGAAGTCAGATTTATTCATCTTTTTTTCTTTTATGGATTATATTTTTTGTATCTTGTTTAAGAAATCCTTTCCTACTCCAAGGCGTAAATATATTCTCCTCTATTCCCTTATAAATTCGTCTTTTAAATTTAGATATTTAATCCACTTGAAATTTATTTTTGTGATGAGGGCCAAGTAGGGGTCTGCAACTTTTTTACTTAATGTGTTGTGGATATCTTTCTGATTGACACATAATGATTTACTCTTTATTTCTGACAATTGCAGAATTGCCTCAGTTTGCTTTTTTTTTTTTTTATGCCTACAGCACCAGGTATTCCTAGGTGGTCTCCCATGCAAGTACTAACCAAGACTAACCCTGCTTAGCTCCTGAGATCAGATGAGCTCGGGCACGTTCAGGGTGGTATGGCCATAGACCCAGTTTGCTTTTGCTGAACATTTTAAATTTCCATTAATTTGTCAATACAAATACTGCTATTTTTAATAAACTTGTACATATATATCTTGAGTATCCATGTTAGTATTTTATATTAGAGATATCTCGAAATGAGATTACTGGGTTAAAAGGTACACAAATTTAGATTTTTGATAAGTAGTACTAAATTGTATTTTACTTCCATCAACAGTGACAACAATCCCAATTTATCTCATTCTTGATAATATCATAATATCAATCAGTTTAACATTTTTGAATTTACTTTTCTATGACATTTGAAAACTTCTAGCTAGGGAGGAATCAACCCTGTTTGACACTGACACTGGTGTCATCTTCAGATGTCAGTGACCAAATCCCAACAGCTCCATCTCTCTTCCCTTGGATAAACAATGAGGGTCTAAAATCTAAGACTTTGGCTCAACCTTTCTAGTATTAGGAAAATTGTATCCTGCTTTCCTTCCTCTTCCTATTGCCCCACAAGTTGACATGACTAGAAAGGACTGAGATGTATGTTTATCCTGGTCTTCATTTCACCTCTTGCCTGTTTTGACCCTTGCTCCATCCCTAGTTGATTCCACAGTGTGACTCTGGTTTGAGGAAGGTCATTCTTTGGAAACTTACTGGTTTTCTTCACATTGCTCCTGAAATGATCACAGGGACACTGCTTTTTTGGCAGTCTGGGTGCTGCCATGAGCTTTCTTTTAGGAGCTCTCAGGAACCAGTCTGAAATAACAGAGTTACTGCTTAGTTGGGAGGATTAGTATGTTTGTCAACTTCCTTGCCTTTTTTCATTCTGCAGTGGCGTGAGGAAAAGGGTCAGTACGAAACAAGGGAGGTATAAATATATATATGCATTTCTGAGCAGTTTTCCTGACCTGTGTTGGCAAGAAATTGGTGGCAGGTGTGGAGAGGGCATCAGATTAACATTAGGAAGACCGAAAAATAAAGAAGACCTAGGTGTCAGTTTTTTGGTGGCTGCTTTACCTGGGGCAAGCCATTTTGCCTGTCTGATTTCAGTCTTACCTGTGAGTCAGATAAGGTTCAGAAAAAGATCCAGGAAGCTTTTGGAAGGCAGCCCTGGGTTCTTAGGAAAAAAAGTAAGGGGGAAGGGACAGGCAGAGATTTAGCTAGCTCTCCCGTACACCTTGATTGGAGGAGTCCAGCTCTTGTCTGAGACTGAGGAAGAAAACAAGTGTTGGTGTTGCATGTGGGGGGCTGGTGGGGAGTGGGACGGGTGAGTTGGCTTGGATAACTTCTGCACTGGTCTCAGGGACTTGAGGGGAGAGACTTAGGGTCACGATGGTGCATTGCTGTTGTTGATACTGAGTTACTGACCTTTGCATTCACATTCTTGGCCACCTTCCTGGAGCCACCTCCCAGAAGACTGGCGTTGGTCCCTGTGACCTCTGGCGACCCCTGTCGGAAGGAAACAGGCCACTTCTGGACACGGGAAATGGTCCGTCCGCATTTTACTACCTAGGTCAGCGCAGTTCCAGTTCTCTTCTTTTTTGACTCATGGATCTAGGAGTATTTTACTCAAGTATCAAGAGAGGAGTATTTTAATGGATAAGGAATGGAAGTTGAAAGAAAATCTGGCCTAGAGAGGAGCTTGGCTGGAGGTAGGTGGAGAAAGAATGGCTTCTGGATGGAAGAGAGGACAAAAGATGGGACTTAATCAAGACCGTCCCTTCCCCACCCTGCCCCAACACACATGTTAAAATCCTCATGAATTAAGGAATAAAAGCAAGGAGCGATGATTTCAAAACCTGTACACTCTTCACCTGACCTCCAAGTTTGCTGTGTTTGAATCTCTAATTCCAACTCAACTATAAAAAGATGGTTGGTACAAAGCCATTCCTTTTTTTGCCTCTATTCAAAAAGGCCTTATCACCTGATGCCATTTTATTCCCATTTTTTGATATCTAAAATATTATTATGACAATCAAGGATGGTGGTTATATATGTAGATTTGAGATTCTGGAGCTAGAACTGGGCCCAGATGCTGTATAGTAGTTTCTGATATTTCTGTCAGAATTAATTGTGTCTTTGCATGGTTCTCCACCATATCTGAATATAGCTCTATTGCTGCAGTTTTAGTTTGTTTGAAATCTGTTGTAGACTCAGTTGCGTCCTTTCAAAATCCATGTTGAAGCTCAAACCCTGGTACCTAGGAGTGATTGTATTTGGAGATAGGGCCATTAAAGAGGTGACTGAGTTCAAATGAGGCTGTTGTGGTGGATCCTAATTCAATGTGACTGAAGTCTTCATAAGAAGAAGAGATTCGAACAAAGAGACAGCAGAGATGTATGTGCGCAAAGGAATGACCTTGTGAGGGTACAGCGAGAAGGGGTCCGGCCACAAGCCAAGGAGAGGCCTCAGAAGAAACCAATTTGTCAACACCTTGATCTTGGACTTTCAGCCTCTAGAACTGTGAGAAAGTAAATTTATGTTGTTTAAGACACCCAATCTGTGGTATTTTTCATTGCGGCCCAAGAAAACTAAAAATCTTTCTCCCTTCTAAACTTTGAACCAATAGCTCAGCAGTCACTCAGCTGCATGGTTCCTGACACATGGTACGCACTTGGTAAATATTTGCTAAATAAGTGGACAGACAAGTTGTCTAGAGAGGGCCCTTCGTGGTCATGTGGTTCAGTTCAGGTTTCTTATTTCCCAGACTTGTGCCCTTTCTGCCACACAGAAGAGGGGTGTTGCACCATTTCCCTAAATGCTCGTTTCCAAATGTTCTCAAGTGCTGTTTTGAGTGCTGTTAAGGCAATTTAAACAGGCAAAGCCCCTAAGCCCCTGCCATCTAAACTTTTCTAATATTTTATTCTCATTTGACTTCTGGCTTTTCAGGGAAAAGCCAGCCACAGAATAATAGAGCCAGAGGAATCTTGGTTGAATCTCTTCATTGAGAAGTTTTTTTTTTTCATTCTAAATATAATATAACTATATTAGAGAAAATTTGGAAAGTATGAATAAGGAAGTCTTTATTCTTATCAGGTAGAGCTGGTATTTCGCTGTGTTTCTTGCATATGAGTTTCATTATCTAGTGATAACCACAGTATGTGAACAAATTTCCTTTCGTTCACTTTATAAGGGTATTGCAATGTCATCTTTATCTTTAATGATGGCACAACACCACGACAAATTGTTTAACTGTTCTCTTGTTGCTGAATATTTAGATTGTCTTATTTTTGGATGTTGATAAATTTCTATGTGCTTGTAACTGTTTTCCAAATTTCATATTATTGTCTTGGGCAAGGTTTCCCCAAGTGGAATTTCTGGGTCAAAAGCTAAGAACAGTTTTATGTTTCTTGATCTCATTACCAAATTTCTTTTGAAAGAGTTGTACTAACGAACCAAATCAACATCTCTTATCTTTCCGATGAGGAAACTGAGGTCCAGAATGAGCAAACAAAATGTTGAAGTTCATGCAGGTAATGGTGACACATCTAGAGATAAAACTCAGGTCCAAGAGTCATAGTCTGTTGTACTTTCTATAGCCCTACATGACCCTGATTTCATGGTGTGACTGAAAATGAAGCCTCATGTTACTGTAGCATTTATGGACCACCTTTATGATTTTTGCTATAGCTCTACTATGTGTACTTTTTCTTTAAATACATTTAATTTACTTAAAAACATCCTTATCCTCTGCAATATAATCTGTGAGTTTATGGGTTTGATACATGATTAGATTTTTTTCTAACATGCATAAACATACAACTTAAAGTAAAAGCTACATTATGTTCCACTGAAAAGCAGTTTTGGAAAATACTGACACAATGGAATAAGCATGTGCTTTACATCCAGACGGACCTGGCTTGACCACTTACTCTGCCACTTGACTATGTCTTGGACAAGTCACTTAGCTTCTTTGATTGTTGCTTCTCTGATTCGTGACAACTACCTTTCAGGGTTGTTAGGAATAAGTGAGCTACCGTGGGTGCCCCTGTCCAAGCAGTTGTTCATTACATGACAGCTTTAATTGTGGTTGTAATTGTGGACTTTTAGTTATTTCCCAAAGAGAACGTCTATGCTGGAGTGTGAGGCTTGTTGCTTTTTGCTGACTTGTATGTGTAAAGAAGTTACATCCACTGGTTAGGACTTGTGGTAGATTTACCATTATTTTAACTGCCAGTTTCACTACATATTAGCTTTGTGATTTTGGACAAGTTGCTTAACCTTTCTGTGCCTCATTTGCCTAATTTGTAGAATGGGGCTAATAGTGTGTGTGTGTGTGTGTGTGTGTTATACATCTATTTCCTAGCTCTGTCCACTAGAGGGCCTAGAAGCACTAGCACCTCGAAGCAATGGGCAATACCTCGTGCCCATGGTTTGTGAATACCATTCTCCCACAAAAGGAACCGGGGCTCCTAGGAGAAATGGCTGATTCCAGACTTGTGGCAGGAAAGTACAGGATGAGCCTGGAACATCTTGTGGTGTCAGAACTCTTAAAAAAATGACATGTCAAAAAGACAGAAGCCAGTCTGTAGGAGCTCTCAGTGGCCAATTTTGAGACAATATTAACAATATAATAAAGAATGATAGTAATGGATTATAATCCATAAATATTCATGAGCCTTTACTTATATAAATAAATAGTCAAATAAATAAATGAAGAGAAGAAAAAGTATAGTAGGAATGATGGAAATAGAAAATCACCCTTTGGCTAATATCATAGAAATAATTGTCATAGGCAAATCATCAATAGATCTTAATAATCAGTGGGCAAAAGTGTGATGAGAAGAACCAGGTTATTTGCATTGTCTCAAAGTGCCTCTCCACAAGATACTTATTAATTGCAATAGGCAAAGTACTAACTTTACAGTAGAGAAGTCTGGCAGACACTACCTTAACCAAGTGTTCAAAGTTAAGGTCACCAGCAGTGAGAGAGATCAATATGTGGGCCTTCTGAGGTGGTGCACTGAGAAGGCTCACATCACTCCTGCGTCCTTGCCTGAAATACATAATCTGAACTTGATCCCCTGAGGAATTGTCAGACAAACCCAAATTGAGGGAGGTTCTACAAAAATATCTGATTAATGGTCTTCAAAAGTGTCAAGGTCAGAAAGACAAGGAGAGCAAAGAAACTGCTCTAGATTGGACGAGACCAAGGAGACATGATAGCTGTAATCAGTGTAAAATCCAGGATTGGATTCTGGAATAGGAAATGGACATTAATGGAGTGATTAAAAAGTTTTGAATATTTGTGCATTAGGTAATAGTATTGTATAAGTGCTAACTTCCTGGTTTGATCATCGTATTGATGGTTATGTAACATGTTATTTGAGGAAAAACAGGATGAAGGATATACTGGAACTCTGGATTATTTTTACATTTTCAAAAGTCTGAAATTAAAAAAAAAAACCACATTAGGTTTCTGTAAGGACAGGTAATATGTGTGAAGTGCCTTGAGAATGCCTGGCACCCACAGGAGTGCTTAACGCATGTCACTATTATTATAAATAATTTTATTCTAATAAGTAATATTATAAGTAATACATACTATTATAATAATTGATTTCCTGACATTCTCATATACTCACTTGTCTTCCCTCCCTCTTTCCTGCGAAAAGCATATTGAGCATATATGTGGTTTTTTAAAAGATAATAAGATCAGATTTTAGTCTGATGAGTTTTGGGGTGTAGGTGGGCGTTATTTCCTCTAACCAGGCTTATCCCTGTGTTGCAAAATGACTTGGCAGAGAACCAGCCTTGAGCCAGGCCTCTGCTGGTGGAGTGCGGTCTCTAATAGCGCCACCTGGTGGCTCTGGTGAGCTTTCGGATTCGTTGCCCTTGTGCCTTAGGAGCCTACTTGAGAAATTTTACCTCAGTCCACTTATTCAAACATTCAATTCCTACTAAGGTACACATTTTAGATCAGGTAACCATCACAAAAATTCTATGTGCTAACTAGTATTTTTTTTCATTTTAAGATTATAAAACTGAAGCTCAAAAAAGTAAGTCGGCCTTTCCAGGGTTGCAAAGTAGTGACAGAGCCAGGATTTGGGATCTAGATTCCTCTGGCTCACGGTCTGAGTCTGAAGGTCTAGGTAAGTCTGAACGTGTAGCAGGTTTGAGAACTGTTGATATAGGAGTAGGGCGCTCAGCTGGGAGTTGGTGTCCCCTCCAGGGGGGCTGTTCAGCAGTGTCTGGAGATATTTTTCGGCTATTTTATAGGATGGGGGAGGCAGCTACTGATAATCTAGTGGGGAAGGCCACGGGGATGCTGCTAAACATCTTGCAATGCACAGAACAGCCCCTACAACAAAGAAATTCGTCCAGCCCCAAATGTTAATAGAGCTGTTATCAAACTCATGTGTCGAGTTGTCAAGGGCAATGTTTGAACTCAGAAACCTGAGGATTTATTCTTTCACTTGGCAAATATTTTACTGGTACTGTGCTGGATAGTGTGAGGGTTATGGAAACAATATATTAGATTGTGTCACCAGGAGGTTATAATCTAGAAGGTGGAGGGAGTAGGAGAGTCCATACCAACACCTTCAGCATGAGGCAGAGTATGATAAAGTGCAGAGGGAGTCAAGTTGGGGCTAAGGCACGTTCACGGGAGGGAGAGCCCACCTCTAGTCATGGAAGTACAAGGGCGGCTGGTGGGCAGGTGGTTTTGGAGTGGAAGTTGAGGGGAAGGTACAAAGCTGGGGGGAAAGCACAAGACCTTCTCAGTTTTTGTTTAGGGTGGAGCCTGAAGCATTCGTGAGAGATGGGAGCAGGGTGGCCGGCATAGGCAGGCTATGGCTACAGCTTTGCCTCCTGGCCTGGGACTCTAGGTTGAGGACCTTAGCCTTGGGGTCTGTCATAGTGATGGAAAAACCTTCCCTTCCAGAATGGTGGTCCTGGCCGCAGGACCCAGCAGCTCCTAGATAGCTCTCTCTACAAGGAGGAGAAGTTTGAAATTGGGGTGGAGTAGATTTTAGGACCAAATTCATGCTGAGGATGTAAGAAAGCTATTTCACCTCAGAGTAGCCCTGGGGGAGGTGGTTCTTCTCGCGTGGAAGGAGCATGGGGACAAACTCTCCTGCGTGGTTTGTCCTGTTAAGGCTAGGCCACCGTAGCCAAGGGTCTGCTTCCCGAAAGGTGGGCTGTTAAAAAACGGGCTTGTTATGGCCAAAGCTTCGAATATGGTGGTGTGATGTTCCTAGTTATTTCTTTACAGTTAACTAGTGTTAAAACTGTTAATGGGAACGTCTGGCACACTATAAAAGAATATAAGCAAGGGCTTCCTTATCTTCTACACATGTCTGATTGCTCTCAACACCTTCAGGCACCACCACCAGACTGACCTTGGGAAAATTCACTACTTTTCTGGAAAAGGGATTGGGGGAGAAGGTAAGGGAGCAAATCTTTGTTGAGCGTTTTTTTTTTTGCTTCGCCAGCTAGTTTTCCAGACATTTTCACATACACTATCCACTGAACCCTCAACACTGTGGGATGTAAGTGCAGTTTTCTCCCTTTTGTAGATGAGGACATGGGGCGCTGAGATGCCCCCAAATCCCTGTGGTTAAAGGGAGCTACATTTTTAATTGCTTTTTTTTTTTTGCCTCCTTTTCTCTTTTTGCTCCCGCCTCCCACTGCCCTTTTATAGAAAATTAATGGTTATTTACCTGGAATTCGGGTTGCTAGAGACCACGGACATCAGCATCAGTGGTAGCAACAGGAGGAATAGATTAGAACTTTCATCGGCGTCCGCGTCCGTAGTACCGCTGTAAGTCGCTTGAAAGAGGGTGTGGAAGGTTCCTAGTCGGAGGCTCCGACTCTTGGGATGGCTAGGCCCCTGTGTTTGGCTTGGCAGTCTGCCACTTTAATCCCACACCAGTGTTCCCACGAGGGGTGAGGACGGCTAAGTGACGCCGGCCTTTGTTAGGGTAACAGGTTGGACCGTGTGTTTACGGGAATCTGGGAGGTAAAACTGGCCAAACAAAAGACGTGAAGCGTTCTTAAGAACATAAGAAGTGACATAACTTGGCAGTTCACAATCATTTTTCCTCCTCCTTCCTGACTTCCATATCCCACAATGTGTTATGATTTCTCCCCGCTTTTTTTCTCCTTTGAACTTCCTATACCTTTCAGTGACATTTTCTAGCTTAATATCTGGCAGGAAGTGAGTAATAAGGGTTGGCAGAAGAGGATGACACAGTTGGTCCCCCTCTATCTTCCTGCTCTCATCCCTTGCTCGTCACGCGTGCAGCAATAGTGGTGGAGGTGGCCTGGAATCGTGTCCTGTCCTCACTGTGTTGAATTTTCTCCATTTCACATGAGTGGGAAGCAGACTAGATCAAGGAGGAGAGGCTGTTTTCTCTTGCCCGAAATTGCGTCTCCTGGAGCATGTGTCAGAACCGGGCCTCCTTGTTCTAGGACGGGCGCTGAGGCTTAGTTACTCCAGCTTAAAGGAGCGAGAGCTGGGTCGTGGGAAGACCCCCCCAGTTCTTCAGGTCCAAGAGGGGTTTGAGAAACAGGAACCATGGCAGGAAAGGGTTTGCCAGGCTGCTGGGGCTCTTGGGTCCAGACTTTGTTTCGAAATAGCCTAAGGCAATGAAGAAGGTGCCACTACACAGAATAAATAGTAAGGATTATAGAACATAGCACTTCTTACCGTGACATTTCAGAGACTTATGGGAAATGCGCTTTAAGAAAGAGGCAGAGGCCAGGTTTGAATGTTGATGATATTTATAGGGATGGGGAAATTTGACAAAGGAAGCCTCTGGGGAGGAGTGAGGAAAGATGGTGTGATTGAGTTTCACACCTAAGAGGCTGGAAGAGGTGAGGTGTGAGTCAAATCCCTTTAAGATTTTTGTTTGATCATGCTCGCCCTCTCAGTTCTCATATTATCCCGCCCCTTGACTTATTGGAGAGTTGATTGTAGTTTCTGCTGCTCCTAAGTTATAAAGGGTGTACGGGGTGGGAGGCGGGGGTGGGCAGACCCTATATTAGGCAGCGGAGATTGTCCTCTAGTTGAAGCCTAGGACTTGGCCTGAGCTCGGTCTCATAAAAACCACCGATGTGTTTCTCTCTAGAAAATTCTAACAAGGGTCTCTGTCCTTAGGAAGCTCAAATCTAATCAGGGAATTGACACACCTTCATAAAACCTAGACTAATCTCAGAAGTGGCAGGAGTTTCACTGTGGACTGAGAGTTAGCTCAGGGGACTCTGGGTCAGGTGGAACTCCCGGCTGGGTCTCCCAGGGCGGAGGTGAGATTTTGGCCGGTGGAGGGCGGAGAGGAGGGTGGTGTGGAGAGGTGCCTTGGAGCAGTTTGGATGGAGGTCTTTGAGGGCAGGGGGCTATTTGTTCATTTCCTTGTTCCTGAACTTATGGAGGGGCCTGGCACTCTGGGAGCACTCTACGCGTGTTTGTTGAATTGAATGATATTTCCGTAACACTTTAACTAGGCCTGATATTGTTAGAAAGCATGTGAAAGTGCAGTCCATTGCCAGATAAAAAATTCTAACCTGATAAATGGTCACACATACATGTGGGGCCCGATGGGGGCGCTTTATTCTCCCACGGAGTTGCCCTTCAGTCCTCCCCCCTGCCTGGGCTGCTGCAGGAGGCAGGGAGCACTACTCACACCTTCCTCCCGGCCCCCTCAGTCTGTTCACACCTCCGGCCCCCTCAGTCTGTTCACACCTCCCTCTCCCAGGTCCTGGCTTCCTGTCAGCTCACTCTGTCTGACTCTCCCCCTCCCCGCATGGACTTGGGGTGGGGTACAGGATCCTATGCACCACAGGAGGACACTTGGGGTCCCTCAGGTTCATTGATATTGACAAGAAAAAAATTTCTGAGATGTCCTAAATTAAAAATTACAGCAGCCAGAGGGAGAGAGAGAGAAAGACCAGTACTCTGTTAAAAGCTGAGGAACAGCTCTTGACAAACAACCACTCGCATTTCCTGTGTCTTTGCTGGAATTTAGGATTAACTTCCAGGTGAACTGTTTATGACATTACCCAAGAGAGATTATAGGCGGGTGCCATCGAACGCCAGAGGACCCAGCTTGTCACACATGAACTTTCCAGTCTGCTGCCCACAGCTAGTCCACAGGAGTAGACACTAGATTCTTTCTCTTCCTTGATGACTTGCTGAGCTGCTCCACAACTCACGCATCCCCTTGGTCTCCAGCTAACCATAAATCCTTCCATCTTTTCTTCTCTATTCAGTGAGTAAAATATGATGGACATGCTGTCTTTCTGCTTAGCTACGCTGCCAGTGGTTTAGACTCTAACCCCGCAAAATTGGTTTTCTTCTCCTCTCTTCTCCTTCTTTTGCCAGCGATGGCCTAATAAACCCTTTCTTTTAACAAGACTCAGCTGGGGAAGTTAAAGTTTTGTTGTTGTTGTGTAACAGTGTAAAGCACCCCCAAGACAAATCTTTCTCTTGTTAATATTGCAACTGCTTGGAGCCCATCTTGAGGACATTATTTTGTCCACATAGTCTCTGACTACAAGGGCTCATCCAGGAAGGAGGTGAGGGGAAAGTGGGGGGAGGAAACCCATTCTGCCACTGTTGTTTGGTTTTGCCCCTCTACAGTGGACTTGGTCAACATTTGGATGTATTGTTTGATTGATTCCATGACTCATGTTGCTCTAATATGAGTCATTTATTATACGCACATTCGGTGAACATCGGAATGCCTAGCCTTTGCTCAATGGTAGCCACTCAGAGGAAGAAGCTAAGACACTGTCTCTGAGGAATTTTTTTGTACACACAGACCCACGGAGTGTTGACCCAATGGCCCATTTCACAGAAGTGGAAATGAAAACGCAGGAACGAAGTAGGATTGGTCATCATCGTAGGCCAGCATCAGTTAACTCAAAGGTGCAGGACTAAAAACTCATTCCCTGACTTGCTAGAATTTCTGTTAGCGTGCAGCCACCTGGCTGCTTCATGTGCAATGTGGTGAGCTCCAGTAGGAGAGAGGAGACATTCAGAATGAGGTGGCGCCCACAAACACCTTGGATGAGCCAGAAGGAAAGGTCTCATCCAACCATGACTGCAAAAATGACCATCTGGGACATTTGCATTTTTTTTCACTTGCAGTTAGAAGTAAGGAAAACTGAGCTCAGAAAACCAAGAGTGGGATTTTCACAGGGGGGTTACGAGATGGGCCCAAAAAGTCTGTTTACCTCTATCAGGGTGTTTCTCGCTGAACTGTAATGGTCTGGCTTTGAATTGGGTTCCTTCCCTAACCTAGAGCTCAGTGAGCGTGGGGACCAGGTATGACTCCTCTTCGTCTCTCCAGTGCTCTAATAAGTCTTCTTCCTTCCTTCCTTCCTCCTTCCTTCCTTCCTTCCTTCCTTCCTTCCTTCCTTCCTTCCTTCTTTCTTTCTTAATGCCAGTTTATTTTTTTTCTAGATATATAAAATTTTTTTTTAACATTTTATTTTTTATTTCCCTCCCCCTCCCTGCTCCCTTCTGGTAACTACTAGTCCATTGTCCATGTCCATGAGTCTTTGTTTGTCTTGTTCATTTGTTGCTTTTAGTTTTATTCCACATATTGTGATATCATGTGATTTTCAACATTTTCTGTCTGGCTTATTTCACTTAGTATAATATTTCAAGGTTCATCCATTTTTGTTGCAAATGGTAATGTTTCGTCTCTTCTTATGGCTGAGTACTATTCCATTGTATATATGTACCACAGCTTCTTTAACCAATCATCTATCATAGGTCACTTTAGTTGCTTCCTAGGTCCTTGCACCAGTGAAAAATGCTGCTATGAACATCGGTGTGAAAATATTTTTGGATATATTTTTCAGTCTTTGGGATAAATACCCAGTAGAGGGATTGCTAGATCATATGATAGATCAGTTCTTAGTTTTTTTGAGGAATCTAATAATACTGTTTTCCATAGTGGCTGTACCAATTTGCAGTCCCAACCAACGCGTATGAGGGTTCCTTTTTCTCCGCATCGTCTCCAACATTTGTTATTACTTGTCCTGTTGATTATAGCTATTCTAACATTTGGGATGGTATCTCATTGTGGTTTTAATTTACATTTCCCTAATAGCTAGTGATGTTGAGCATCTTTTCAAATTATTTGTTGGCCATTTGTATGTCTTCTAGGGAGAAGTGTCCGTTCAGGTCCTCTGCCCATTTTGATTGATCTTTTTTGTTGTTGTTGTTGTTGTTGTTGTTATTGAGTTGTGTGAGTTCTTTGTATATTTTGGATATTAGGCCCTTATTGGAGGTTTGCTTGCAAATATATTTTCCCATTCGGAATGATTGTCTCTTTATCTTGTTGATAGTTTCTTTGGCTGAGGAGAAGATTTTTAGTTTGATGTAGTCCTGTTCATTTTACGTTTTGCTCTTACTTCCCTTGCCTTTGAGATCACATTCAGAAAATCCTCTTTAAGTCCAAGGTCCTTGAGTTTAGTCCCTATTTTCTTCTATGCATTTCATTGTTTCAGGTCTTACATTCAGGTCCTGAATCCATTTTGAGTTAATTTGGTGTGTGTGATAGACACAGTCTAGTTTCATTCTTTTGCAGGTGGCTTTCCAGTTTTCCCAGCACCATTTATTGAAGAGGCTTTCCTTTCTTCCACACTGTATATTTTTTTGACATTTTTGTCAGAAATTATTTGCCCAATAAATATGGGTTTATTTCTGGACAATACCATGTCTTTTTGATTACTGTCACTTTGTAGTATAATTTTGAAGTCAGGCAGAGTGATGCCTACAGCCTCATTCTTTTTTCTCAGGAATGGCTATTGCAATTTGGGGTCTTTTGTCTTCTATACAAATCTGATGATTTTTTTTTGTTTTTGGGATTTTGATGGGATTGCATTAAATCTGTATAATGCTTTAGCTAATGTGGTTATTTTAACCATGTTGATTCTTCCATCCAAGAACATAGGATATTGCATTTCTTTGTATCTTCTTCAATTTCTTTTAATAGGTTCTTCCAGTTTCATTATATAGGTCCTTCACATGATTCGTTAGATTTAATTCCTAGGTATTTTATTTTTCTTGTTGCAATTGCAAAGGAATTATTTTTCCAATTCTTTTTCTGGGCACCTTCATTATTAGAGATAGTAATGCTATGGATTTTGAACGTTAAATTTTGTATCCGAGAACTTACTGTATTTGCTTATTGTTTCTAGTAGTGTTTCTGTGGAGTCTTTAGGATTTTACTAATATTAGAGGAATCATGTCATCCATAAATAGTGACGGTTTGACTTCTTCATTTTCTATTTTGATGCCTTTTATATCTTTCTCTTGCTGATTGCACTCACTAGGACTCCATTGTATATTGAATAATAGTGGCGATAGTGGACAGCCTTGCCTTTTCCTGATCTTAGAGGAAGGCTTTTAATTTTTTACCATTAAGTATAATGTAGCCGAGGGTTTGTCATATATGGCCTTTATTATGTTAAGGTAATTTCCTTCTATACCGATTTTATTAAGTGTTTTGATCATAAATGGATGCTGTATCTTGTCAAAGGCTTTTTCTGCATCTATTGATATGAACATATGATTCTTATTTTTTAATTTGTTTATGTGGTGTATCAACATTAATCGATTTGCTCATGTTGAACCATCCCTGTGCCCCTGGGATGGAGCCCACTTGATCGTGGTGTATAATCTTTTAATATGTTGCTGTATTCGGTTCACTAGTATCTTATTTAGGATTTTTGTATCTGTGTTCATGAGAGATATTGGTCTTGTAGTTTTCAGTTTTCGTATCAAGATAAATTGGTCTCATAAAATGAGTTGGGGAAACATTGTCTCCTCTTCGATTTTTTGAAAGAATTTAAGGAGAATAGGCATTAAATCTTTGAATGTTTGTAGAATTCACTGGTGAAGCCATCTGGCCTCAGACTGTTATTTTTTGGTAGGTTTTTGGATGATTGTTTCAATTTCATACTGCTGATCTGTCTATTTATATTTTTCTAGTTTTTCTTGATTCAGTCTAGGAAGTTGTATTTTTCTAAGTTACTGATCCATTTCTTCCAGGTTATTAAATTTTGGTGTATATACTTTTTCATAATATTCTTGTATGATCCTTTGTATTTTTGCAATATCAGCCATAGTTTCCCCTCTTTCATCCCTTGATTTTGTTTATTTTGTGTCCCTTCTCAAATTTTTCTTTAGTGAGTCTAGTCAGGGTTGTCAATTTTATTAACCTTTTCAAAGAACCAGCTCTTTATTGCATTTTATTTTTTTCTATTGCTTTTTTTGTTTGTTTTTAATTTCATTATTTCTGCTTTAATTTTTGATTATTTCTTTCCTTCTGTTAACTTTAGGCTTCATTTGTTCTTCCTTTTCTAGTTTTTAAGATGAAGTGTTAGGTTGTTACTTGGGTTCTTTTCTTGTTTTTGGAGATAGGCCTGTAAAGTATGAACCTTCCTCTTATGACGCTTTTTGCCATGTCAATGATAATGATATGTTGTACTGTCATTATCATATCATTTCTATATATGTCTTGATCTCCTTTTTTATTTCTCCCTGACCCAGTTATTCCTCAGGAGCATGTTGTTTAAACTCCATGTATTTGTGGTTGTTCCTGCTTTCTTTTTGCAGTTGATCTCTAGTTCCAAAGCAATTATGATCAGAGAATACGATTAATATGATTTCAACGTTAATATATTTGTTGAGGCTATCTCTGTGTCCCAGTATGTGGTCAGTCCTTGAGTATGTTCCATGTGCACTAGAGAAGCATGTATAAGCAGGTGGATGGAAGGCTCTGTAAATGTCAATTATGTCCAGTTGGTATAATGTATCATTTAAGGATATTATTTTCTTATTGATTTTCTGTTTGGATGATCTGTCCATATGTGACAGTGGGGTATTTAGGTCCCCTACTACAATAGTGCTTTGGTCTGTTTCTCTCTTTAGTTCTGTTAGTAATTGCTTTACATATTTCAAGGCTCCCTGATTGGGAGTATAGATATTAATAAGTGTTATGTCTCTTGGTGCATGATTCCCTTTATCATTATGAAGTGTCCCTCAGTATCTTTCTTTACCTTTTTATTTTGAAGTCTATTTCGTCAATATTAGTACTGCTACTCCTGCTTTTCTCTGAATGCCATTTGCTTGAAATATCATTTTCCACCCTTTCACTTTGAGTCTATATTTGTCTTTGGACTGAGATGTGTCTCCTGGAGGCAGCGTATGGTTGGGTTTTGTTTTTTGACCAATCTGCAACTCTGTGCCTTTTTATTGGTGAGTTCAGTCCATTTACATTTAGGGTGATTATTGAAATATGAGTTTCTTATAGCCATTTTATCTTTTGCTTTCTGGTAGCTCGGTGTTTCCATTGCTTCCTTGTCCTTGTGTTTCTGTTTTCTTTATTTTGGTTGGCTTTTGGGTTTTCCCTCTGGTCCTTGTTTTATGTTATATAGTTTGGTTCTAAATCTTTGGTCTGTGTTTACCATTACAAATATGAAAAGGATCGTTGTATATATACAGTCATCTCTTCTCTTCTGCACGTGTCTTCTGCATTCCCCTTTGCAAATTTGAATCTTTGAATCCTCTCCTTTTTAGTCATTGTTGTCTCATTTTGTCCCTATGTATGCTGAATGTTCATTACTATCTCGTTATAACAAATCTCTTCTAATTTTAAGCTTATAATACCCTGTTCTTAGTAAGGGTTGCACTCCTTCTGCTTATCAGCCTGCTAGTCACCTTACTCCTAATTATGCATTTTTTTTTTGGTCATTTTGTTTTAGGTGAGCTGACCCCTTTCAGTATTTCCTGTAGTGCAGGCCTTGTAATGGAGAATTCCCTCAATTTTCGTATGTCTGGAAAGGTCTTTATTTCTCCTTCATATCTAAACAATCTTAGCTGGATACATTATTCTTGACTGGTATTTCCTTTCATTTAATAGTTTGAATGTTTGATTCCACTTTTTTCTGGGTTATAAGGTTTTGTGCTGAGAAGTATGATGATAATCTAGTGGATTTTCCTTTATAAATTACCATCGTCTTTTCCTTGGCTGCCCTGAGAATTCCTTTTTTGTTGTTGATTTTTGGTAATTTTAATACGATGTGTCTTGGTGAAGGCCTTTTTGGGTTGAGATAATTGAGTGTTCTGTTGACTTCTTGAATTCCAAGCTCCAGCTCATTCCTTAGATTTGCGAAATTTTCGTCAACTATTTGTCTGAAAATGCTTTCTAATCCCTGTTCCTTTTTCCTCCCCTTTGAGAATGCCTAGTATCTTTATGTTTCCTCTCCTGATGGTATCAGCTAGTTTTAGTATTTCTCTTTCATTGTCTTTTAGTCTTCGGTTTCTCTCTTCTTCCTTCTGATTTATTTCTAGATTTCTGTCTTTGATATCACCAATCCGCTCCTCATTTGGTTGACTATTTCCCAAGCTTGTTATTTGATTTTTCGATTTTTCAACTCTTGCAGTGTGTTCTTTATCTCCAGAAGGTCTATTTGGGACTTTTTGATGGTTTCAGTCTCCTTGCTAAAGAACTCGTTCTGCTCATCTAGTTGTTTTTTCAATTCTTGAAATTGTCAATATGATTCATTCTGGATCTCACTGAGTTTTTTCAGAAGTACCATCCTGAATTCTCTGTCATTTAAGTCATATACTTCTATGTCTGTAAGCTTATTTTCTGGAGATTTTTCTCTTTCTTTCTCAGATGCCTTGTCACCTTGGTAATTCATGATGTAATGGATTCTTTCTTTGCCTGGGAATTAATGGAAGTATGTTCTTTTTTTTTTTTTTTTTCAGAAAGAAGATATATTATGCTCCCTAGCTTGTTGCAAATAAGGTGATTTTCTTTTGATTTCTAGTAGGTGGCATCTAAGCCTCTTGGATCTCTGTTTTATAAAGTGTTAATAATGTCTTTTTTTATCTTATAGATGTTTAATCATGCTCACTACCCTCAGTCTCAGTTCCTGTCAGTGTTAGTGACAGTTTCGGTAGTATTTGCTCAGATTTCCCTGGGGCTCCGCAGCGGTCCCTCTCTGAGAGTGTGGGGGGAGGGGTCCTTTGGGTTGGGGGTTGGAAACTGTGGCTCAACTTCAGTTTTGTAACCGCGATAAAAATCAACTGTTGTTTCTCTTCCATCCCCGCTTTTCTGCTGTCCCTGTTTCTCTGCCTTCTGCCCTGATGATTGGGCACTGCCCCTGGCTGCGTGGAGCTCACAGCTTTCCCAGGCTGGGCTCTTCAGGGAACTCACTGCTCCTTCTCCTCTCCCCCTCCTCCTACAAGGAGCTTCCACTGTGAGAGAGGCAGCTTCTTTGTTTCTCCCAGTCCCCTGACTGATACCTGGGATTCTGGCCTGTGGTAGCTCTTATGCACAGAGCCCTCGCTAAGATGTGCTTGCGTGCAGTTTGAGTGTTTTTTTTGTTGATTTTTAGGTGTTCAGCTTATTGTTGTTTCAAGGGGAGAGATCTGGGAACATTTCTCACACCTCCATGTTTAATCCAATCTCCCTAATAAGTATTTCTTAAAAAAAAAAAAGAATAAAACATATATCTATACAGATATGGAAAACCAGTATCCTCAAACTAGCTGATGGTGCATTTGCCTTTCTAGATAGAAGCACAGTGCCCAGAATGGGGGAATGGGTTGTCCTGTGACTCTTGCTCTGGTTAGAACACTCCTGGAATTCTGAGTTTCCCGCAATTAACACACACACTTACCCATCGGAAAGTGACGGGAGTGTACAGGGACTTCAGAATATGTTTTGGGAAATGGCTGAGGGAAGATGGAAGGGGATCATGGTGGTGTTCACAAATATTTGAAGGGCTGTTGTATGAAGAGTATTAGACTTGTTCCCCCTATAGAGAGGGGGCCTGGGGTTGGTGAGTGTGCACCAGACACGCTTTGACTCAGGATGAGAAAGATTTGTCACAGTAAAGTGTTTTCTTGGAAAATTTCAGGTTTACTGGCAGAGTTCAGGCAGGGGCTGGATGTCTGAAAAATTGTTACAGCGATTTTTTATTTTGAATGTTACGAGGGCAGAGCTTGGCGTGGTCTCTCTATCACATTTCCTTAGGTATTATGAAAACAACCCTCTGAAATGTGATGCAGGATGAGCTCTGACAGTTATTTCCTGGCATGTCGGATGGCAAGTCTCTTGTCTAATCTTGTCCAATCTGTGACTTGGACTTCTTTCATCCTCTTTGCCAACTTTCTCCCTTCGCCTTCGCTGGTGAGAACGCGAAGGTTAGGTGCATTTACTAATCATGGCCACAAGGTGGCAGCGCTGCCCCGCCGGTGTTTCCTAAGACCTCTACCTGGATGTGGAGAAGTCTGAGGGCCAGGGTTAGGATTAGGAAAATTGCACAAACGAAGTGAATGGGTAAACTCACCGCACCCCACCCCCCTGCCCCCCTCCCCCGACCATGAAGTGACAGAGTTGAGTTGAGGCGAATCTAAAATCATTGCATTTTAGAACTTGAAGGCACTTTATAGAGTATCTCAATGTGCTTACAGATCCCCTGAGGGGCTTCTTTAAATGAAGACCTGATCCTTCTGGTGGCGCCTGAGATTTTTCATTTCTAGAACTAAGCTTTTGGATGATGCTGTTGCTGCTGGTCGGTGGACCACATTTTGAGTAGCAAAGCTTTCAGGGTTATTTAGAGATTAATTCTCGCTTTACCCGATTTATGGATGAAGAGAAACAAGTCTGGAGGGAGAATGTGCCTTACCTAACAGTTATGACTTTGGTATATAACTTTTTGCATTGAAACCCAAGTTTCTGACTCTTAGTTCAGTTCTCTTTCCGCTTCACTCTTGTTAGTGGCATATCTTTAGCTTAGGAACCAGAACTCCCATTTTCACCACCATCCCCTTTGGCCTTTGCTCAGGGCGTCATTTTGGTTATTCCCTTACTCAGAACCCTCAGTGGCTCTTCTTTAACCACAAGGTCACGTTCCAATGTCTCTATTTTCATGGCTGTACAACATATGGTTTCACTTTAGCAAGTTCGCCTACTTCCCCGTTTCTGCCTTTCCACGGTAACTATCCTTGCTTCTTGCAGTTCCCTAAACGTACTGTGCTCAGCCCTCTCTTGGTGCTGCTGGTCCTGGCACGGGCTCTGGCATTAGTTATTCTTTCTTAATACCCACCTTCTAGTCCTAGGTCCACACCAACCCTGGCAAGTTACATTATCTTCTAGAAGATCAGTATCCTCCTCTGAAATAACCCCATGTGGCAGTCGAGAGGGATAAATAAAATAACAAACAACCCTGCTCTCGTTCCTGAAATCACATTCAAAATTAGCACCTGCAGTGGAACCTGCCGCCTGGTCCCTGTGCTTGCATTTCTCCTTGTCTCTGTTTCCCCGAGACTCAACCTTTCAAAGGCCTAACCTGAACCTGTCTCTTTCTGAAGCCTTTCCCAGCCACTCCTGACCTAGTTGGTCCCACCCTAATTAAATGCTAATATTTAATTATGTGCTAGCTCTCTCAGTGAGACCTATTAGAGAGGCTTGAGGGATAATCAGGTGTGTAAAAATTGGGGATAACTGAGTTAATTCTTTTCTCAGTACTCCGTGAGTGTTACTGCCGAGCCGCCGTGCCTCCTGGGCCAGCAGCCCCGTATCCTACTAGTTTGAGAATACTTTAGGGCTAGTTCTCATCAGTCTCCTTCCTGCCTCCACGTTTAGGTTAAATTGCTGTGCATCTTATCAGATGTCCCTCGAAGGGAGGGGTTGACTAAATCTCTTTCTGGAACCCCATGTTAATGCTGAGGAAGTTAAGCACAGTATCATTGCTTCATCAGCCTGGCGACAGGAGATGTGTACACCTTCCTATTTTATGAAATTTACAATGAGGTCCTTACTCACTTCAGAAAAGATAAAGACAAAAAACCGACTGGGAAGGGAAAGGTTGTTTAAGGGAGATCACATACATATGACCTAGGTTCTGTGAATTATTCATTCAGGTGTACCCACACATCTTTGCATGTGTGGCTGTATATTTTATCACATGACTCACAATTCCCTCCCTCAGTGGCTAATGACAGTAAAATCATATGGTGTGTACTTTCACTGCAGCAACGGTTTCCCCTGTGTCTGGAGTGAGAATAGACCATAGGAGGGCTGGATACTTAGCATCCTTCCTTCTCTATTTATTGGACAGCAGTCCCCTTACTCATCACTTTCTTGTTCTTGGATTCTTTGGCCTTTCCCTTTTCCTGCCGTGGGGCCATGCCCAAGTCCAGATACATTTATCTATTCCTGGCACTGACTGTGTTTTAAAAAGTGAGGCCCAAGGAATGGATTCCTTGCTGGTTGCCAGGATTTTAATCTTCATTGTCTCAGCTGGTGGTTTCTACCCCCTGAATGCTAGTTAGAATCACCTGTAGCAGGTGTGGGTCGTTTAAAAAAAGCTTCCACGTAAAATAGTCAATTTACAGTGGAGAAACCTTAGCCAAGCGTTCAAAGTTAGCATTGCCAGTAATGAGAGATATGGCTATTAGGGCCTCCTGATATGGCAGACTCAGAAAGCTCAGCGTCTGTCCATGCTGTGGTATTCTTGCCTAATGTGCATAAGCTAAATATAGTCATGAGGTAATATTAGATAAGCTCAACCCAAAGGTCATTCTACAAAATAACTGACAGAAAACCTTTAAAAAACGCTAAAGTCATGAAGGAAACATAAATACTGAGGAACTGGCTCAGATTAAAGGGGACAAAACAACTGACTGCAACGCGTGAGCCTCAGTGGCTCCTAGCCTGGAAAAAGGACATTAGTGAGAGGTCAATGGTATTTGAATAAGATCTGTATATTAGTTCATGATATTATATCGACGATAATTTATTGATTTTGATCATTGTACTGTGGTCACCTACAGCATTAATATTTGGGGAGGTTGAATGAAAGCTATATGGGAATTTTGACTATTTGGAATATTTTTGAGTGTCTGAAATTATGTTAAAATGAAAAGTTAAAAAAAAAAATTCCAGGTAATTAATGAGTTGCCAGTGTTGACAACCACTTCCCTAAGTCGTCTTATACTGTCAGAGTAATCTTCCTGAAATGCTATTTTGCCAGCTTCTGACTATCTCAAAATTTTCCAGTGACTCCTGTTATCTGCGGGATAAAGTTCAAATTCCTTAGGCTGCAATTCAACGCCCCAAAGCATGGCCTCAATCTGCTCCCTTGGTCTGTGTGACCTGAAGCACATTTTACTTTCTAATGTATGAGTTTATTCTAATTCTTTTCCTTCTTCCTGTGATACCCTTGCCTTCCTGCTCGGACTTCTGAAAGTCTAAGACCTATTTCATTCTAAGGCCTGTTTCAGATCCTGTCTTTTCATTGAAACCTTTTAGGAGTATTCCTGTTGGAAGCAATCATCTTTCCTTTCTTTGAAATCTGGTAGGTAAGATGGTGTGGAGTGAAAACATGAATCAGAAATATGTGAGTCTGAATCCTGGTTGCATCATTTACCAGTTCTTGCCTAAGGGACTTCTTGGAGTTTTGGCTTCTCATTTGCAAAATAGGGATTATAGTACCTACTTTAAAGGGTCGCTGTGAGCATTAGATGAGATGCAAACATAAAGGTCCCCAGCACGCAGGAGGTTCTTCCTCTCTCATTTGCAGCTCAGTGGTCCCCAGAGGGATTGTGGGTGGTGCAAAGGCTCTTGTCAAATTTTCCTGCCAAGCCTTTAATAGATATTTGTATTTGGTCATCAGAATTAGACACTCTTGAACTTAATTGAGTGCTTGGGGCTTTAAGGAATTCAACTGAGATTTTTTCCCCTGGAACCCAACTCAGTAAATAAGTGACCTGACAGATAGAGGAATGTAACCCAAAGGGGGGAGAACAGAGGGACAATGGGTTTCTGAGTGGGAGAAAGCTGTGATGCCTCCCACACCCACCTCTTTACTCTTAGTCAGATGGCGTTGAGGAAATATGACTCCTTGCTGAAAGGCCTAAAGCCATGAGTCCTGCATAGCAACCCTCCAGTAAACCTATTTCTTCCCAGATGGTGAGTCAGGTCTCTTATGAGGTGAACACTTTACTCCCTTTTCTGCTTCCTCCACCCACACAGCTCAGTGCTAGGTTCAGTGGTTTGGCCCCAAATCCAGACTTCTAGTGCTGGTCTAAGAACACAAGGCCAGGAGGGGCAGGTGAGAAGGAAGTCAGATGCCAACAAACCTGGAAAGAGACAGGTGGAGCTGTCATTGTTCAAAGGCCACAAACTCTGGGTGTGTTTTATGACTGTTTCTGATTTGGAATCTCCTCCCTTTTGTGACCATTTCAGAGACTCTCCCTCTTCCTGTGTCCTTCTTATGTTGCCTACTTTCCCTATGTATCCCTTTTATGTCCAGAGAATGGCTGTGCAAATAAATAGTTGACAATTCCATGAAAATGACTTTTTATGGGGACTGGAAACCTAACCTTCCTGTTTCTTTCCCAAAGATATTGAGGCTCATAAAAGCAATTATGTGTTTTAAAAAAGCTTTTATGAAGGATATGCAGTTGTGAGTGTGGCGTTGGGGAGCAGGTGCATAAGTGAAGGGCGAGACAGAACAAAGTGCCGACTGTCAGATCCTGAAAATGGAAGGAACCAAAATCATTCTGGAAGTTGGATTTCATTCAGGAGACCTCAGAAATCTTAAGGTGTCCTCCGCCCAGATTAAATTATTAACATTTATTTGGGTAGGAGATGGCTTTAAATTATGGAGTTACACGATGTTGGGCTAATTACTTTGCAGTTTTTAAAATATGTTAAAATGGGATGATAACACGCGTGGTGTTTTTTTGTGTGAAGGCTATAGCTACATATGAAACCAGTACCTGGCTGAGTAAGTGTGAGCTATTGTAATTATGGGAATAGGTAAAAGTGCCATCCTGGTCACCTAGGGTGGGGAGGTATTTTCTGGTCAGGATCTTGGCAGACCAGCTGGACATGAAAATGCCAGGGGGAGGACTGGGTAGCAGTAACTCATGAACGACATTCTGGAATATGTCTTAATTCAACAGCAGAAATACTCAGAAAGTATGTGTCTTCTGTCACTGTTATTTTCCCTGTGAGTTCTGAGAATATGTCCTTGAGATAAATGGGTTTGCTGAAAGCCAAGCCTAGAAGTGGGCTTCAGGAGCTGTCTTGTTAAAGAAGTTCCCTTTTATGGCCTAGACCTCCCTCTTTACCCCTCTACCCTGCCTGTCTCCCCTCCTCCCTCCCTCTGTCTCTGTCTCTGTCCTCTTTCCTTCTTGTTTGCCTGCCTGCCTTCCTTCAACCCAACCATATTTTTTTCCTCCCAGGTGCCTAGAGAGTTCATAATGGTTACAAATTAACACTACAACGAACCTTAAGGCTGATAATTTCCTTCTCATTTACCTTATGTTCAATTTCCATCAGTTTTGGTGTACACCGCATAGTTACCATTACTGATTCCTGTGTATGAAATTCAGTATTCTGCAAATCCCGCGGAGCCATGGGGTTGAACCAGGAGCTGCCACCGTTCATAGGGACTTCAGTGACACTGTAGAGACCGAGAGCCAGCTTTGCTTAGGTTAACTGGGATTTATTTCATTTGTAAGAGAACCCTCTTGCAACAGGATTGTTCAGTTTTCCTGATAATGGTGGCGTTCTTTTGAACTTTTCTCTTTTCAGAAGTAGCAGTTATATAGATTATTGGGTTAAATCTCAAAATGTGAGTCTCCTAGTTAACTTTCATTTTTCTGCTTGTGATCACAAAAATGGATTAGGATACTGTTCATGTTTCTAAGCAAAATTCATTTAAAAATTTTTTGCTTGACAAATGCCAAAAAACAGCCCTTTGAGAGTAAACCAGCAGAACATTGCATTACCCGGATAAAGGTGTAGCTTTTATCACATGTACCAACAAATCTACACTGCTAGTTCTGCACTCCTTTTTCACAGAATTTTACACCTATCATATCAAACAGCATTTGAAACACTGATGTATAAACTCCCTAATAAGACAAAGCAAAAACATTAGTGTTTATCTTATGAGAAACAAGATAATACTATCACAGTCTTCAAACATTATTGCATTTAACTTTCATAATTTTCACGACTCATTTATGAAACAATCTGCTGACAGCTAGTTTTAACAGACAAATTAAAGAACACTTTTAAGCAGGCATGACTGTCTTAAAATTGTTTATTAGGTGTGAATTTTACAAATATACTTCTATTAGTGGCGGCGGTATGGTATGGCCGAGAGTGTTGTGCCTTCTTCAGGCTGCAGGGTGAGAAGCACCAGCAGCTGGCGGAACTTGGCCCTTCCCGGGCCATGGCCCTCCATCAGCCCTGCATCTCCCTGTGCGTGTGGACTGCGCAGGTGATCCGCTGGGTGTCAGGATTCCGTCCTTAGCTTTGTAGGACAGGTTGATGAGGATAACCTCACGGAGTTTGAACGTGGCCTCTTTACCTCTCTCAGCCCTACAGTGGCGTCCAGCTTGCTCCTAGGCAACAGACTGAATGAAGGCTGCGAGGAAACTTCAGCCAGTTAACACTGTGATGGATGGGCTTGCCGTAGGTCGCACACTCAAGCACGGGGCATTTGCAGCCACCACGGTGCTCGTGAATCTGATATATGCCATAACCTGGCTTAGCCCAGTGTTCCAGCGGCTAAGGGCACGGGCAGAAAGAAGACGTGGCAGGTCGAGGAACAGCTGTGCGAGGGCAGGGAGGGCGAAGCGACAGACTCTGTCTGGAGGGTAAGTATGAGAGTCTGTCCTTCAGTTGAAATGGGCCATCACTTCAGTGGATCAAAGCCAAAGGAACAGGTCTCTGGGGATCTGGGAATATGATTAGAGACCTTTTATGTGGGGAACCAATTTTTTCTGGCAACTCGGACTCAGATTGAGTAGCTGTGGATTTCGCGGCTGAGGACAATGTGCTTGTGAAATATTTGTTGTTTGAGGCTTAGCTTTTTCTGCTTTTCCCATCTCTGTTTCTTGCAGTACTGAGGTGGGCCTCGGTCCCCAAAAACGTCCTGTATTTTCCAGGAGAGTTTGTTCCCTTTGCTGAGAGGTGGATGTGTAGCTCCGAGTTTTTTTTTTCTTCTTCTTCTTCTTTTACCAATTAGGGAAAGGATAGAGTGGCTCCTTTCTCTACTAACAGTCTCATAATGGAGCCATCTAAGTTCTGTCTTGATTCTTCCACCCTCTAGGGAGCCCTGCCTTTTCCTGGCCCTCCTAAGTCTTGGAGGCCTCAGAGGCACTCTGTGAGGAAACAAAAACAAAAACATAAAAAAGCCCAGGGTTGAGTAAGAACTGTTGTAATTGCCTCTATTTTCTTAAAGTATGTGTTCCTTTCTCCTTCCTCCTCTCCACCCTGATATTTTAAGGCCCCATCTCGATCTCTGAGCACAAAACTGGTTTCCTTACTCCTGCTATGGTTTGGTTCCACCCACCAAGACAATGGACCTATTTTTTCTATAGTCAAAGGCCCTTGTGTTTAGCCCCAAGAGTTCCACCCTGAACCAGTGCCAAGGCTCACGGCTTCCTGTTCTGTTACTTCCAGGTCACCTTGGAATCTGCAGGCTTTGGGGTGTGGTAGGGGTCCAGAGTTGTGTCCAGGGAAAGGCGAAGGCTATGGGAATCCCATTTAGCTTGGGAGAGTCTTTGTGTCTGTTGGCAGAAAAAGCAGAGTTATGGGCCAGGGAACCTGAGTCTGGGTACTGGTTGCTAAGTTCTGACCTTGAATTTGATTTGTTTCTCTAGGCCTTAGCCTTCCTTGCTTGCTGCAAAGTGAAGAGGTCTGACTAGACAAACTCAGGCCCTACAGGTTGCATGCTTTGGTCACGCATTTTCTCTTTTTTATTGGAACCTGTATTCCTTCAAGGGCCCAAAGATCCGCTGTCAGATGCGGGCTCAGCTTTGGATGCTTAAATGAGATGCCTAGGGACTATTCAGGTGGAAATACAGGCAGTTGGGAGAAGCTCTATAAGGAGGCTGGGCTATAGCGAGTGTGCGGTTGAGGCTGAGAAGGGGAAGAGGGAGTGAGCAGAGCCCGTGCAGTCTACTCAGCCGGGTCTCGTCGCACGACACAGGACTGAGTTCTACTCTTCATCAGCCTTTTCTCTGTTGGTCAGAGTGACTTTTCAGGGTTTTGGCCAGATAGATATTCTTAGTCTACGGGATCACATATTAACTGCCTATACACCTTTTGGAAAAGAGGGCTGAGAATCCATGAGGGGAGAGGTGGAAAGAGGGGAAGGAAAGGAAGGACATTGGAGAAAGATAACAAAGAGCAGACAACCACAACACCCACTATAAAACCCTTTTAACATTCACTGGGAAACATAAAAGCACAAGTACATTTAAAATTCTGTTGAGAAGGTGGTGTCCAGGGGCAGAAGGGTAGGGATGAATGAGGAGAGCAAAGAGGAAAAAATAACTTAGAAGGATTAAGCTCATGGCCGGGCTCCTAGGTCTAGAAATCTCAGAAGGCTCCCACTAGGTTAAAAAGTGCTTGACCTGTCAATTGCTTGAGAGTAATGTTTTATAACTATTGCATATAAAATACTAATAGCCAACAAACGTGATGAACTTACTAATTATAGTACAACTGACAACTAGTACGGCTAATTGTGTACTACTAGAACTGAGAGCCAACATGTATGATGTCCTTACTATCTGCCAGGCAGTGTGCTAAACACTTTAAATAACTAGATGACCTCATTTGATTCCCACAATAGCACTCAAGGTGAGTACTTTTATTAGCCCCATTTTACAAATAACAAGACTAAGGTGTAGTTATTTGCCCAAGGCTTTGCAGCTGGTGTTCTAGAGCCTGAATTTGAAGTCAGGTCCCCTGGGGGACTTTATAGCATGTGCTCTTAGCCACTCAGCAGTCCACTGGGGAGTGCTGCTCATAGAGCAGGCCTCAGGCCATCTGTATCAGAATCATCTGGGATGATTTATAGGGATGTCAAGATTTCTAGGTCTCATCTTGTACCAATTAAAAGCAGAATTTCTCAAACACTGTTGTTTGCGACTTAGGAGTTGGGGCTGGATGTCTGGGTTCTGGAAAGCAATGGAATCTTGGCTCGTCTAGTGGTTTCTGCCTCTGTGAAATTGACAATGTGGTCTTTCTTTCTTTCTCTGAGCTACTGGAGGGGTGCATTCCACTCTGAGAATGGATAAGATCATGCTGACATTTATGCCAGAGGAGGCATTTTGAGTCAGTGTCTTTGATTCACATTTTCCTTTCACCCTTCATTTGCTTCTCTCCACTCATACCCTCTCCCCACCCGCTGTTCCCCAGGGGTGGGTTTCACTTCTGTGCCTGTCCCCTGGGGTAGCTTGCCACCTGGCTGCCGGAGGCCAGGTGAGCCCTGAGTGGTTTGGTGCGCAGTGGGGGATGTGCGCTGGGAGTGAGCAGTTGTCCATGGTTTCTCTCGGGCCTAGCTGCAGTCTGCTGCAGACCAGAGATTTCTGTACAGGTTGGCTCCTTCACCTTGGCCTGCTCAAGAACAGGATGTGCTGAAAGCGGTGTTGGGAACAGTGAGGTTGCAGCTGGGATGTCCAGTGGGAGTCCCGTTGGCCACTGTGGTGGTCTGCTGGGTCCATGTCTTTTCTGAAACAGACGGTTAACCAACCCTCTGAGATGGGCAATCGGATAAACTGGAGGAAACAGGAACCTTTCTCCATCCACTAGCAAGTTTTCAGGGCTAATCCACTTATACCCCCGACCTTGAGTGAGGCCAACAGAGTTTTATACAGTTCACTGTAGCCTCGGGAAGATCCAGAGGCCCTGGGCTGGGAATGAGGGGACCTGCTTCTGTGTCAGTTAAGCGACCAGTTTCCTCTGTTATTATGAGAAAGTCACTGTCCCACTCTGGACTTGAGTATTCTCCTCTGCAGATTGTTGGATTCGGGGGAGGTAATCTTTCATGTTCCTTTTCGCTCTCAGGTTCCGATGCTATGATTAGCGGCGCGGAGGCAGGGGCAGGTGTGGCAGAGCTGTGAAGGCCGCCTCTTTATTTTTTTTTTTTGTCTCATGCACCTGCCTCCCCCCAAACGAGTGGTCGTGAGTTCTATTTGTGCCTCATCTTGTATAGCTCTGTGTTTCGGTGGCCTGAAGAAGCCACCGAAGGAATCTCTGAGCCAGACGTCGCCCGGGCCCTGAGGAGTGAGGGTCTGGTTGGCAGGCTCCCTGCCCTTGCATAGACTTCTCATGTTTTGGTGTAACATGGCTTCCTGTTCTCCTACCTCCTTCACAACCTACCCCTGCGCATTGCATTCAGTTTCCGGAGTGGGCTATCATTGTTTTGATAACTTTCCTGGCTGTTTCCTGCCTGGTTCCCTGAAACAAATACAGGAAATTGTTTTCACAGCCATCAGGGTCTCTGCTTCCTGTTTTCTTCTTTCCCCATAAAACCTGACAGAACACACAAGCACAGAGAGACACACGTGTATGCTTCAGCATTCATGCATGGTGAAGGGTGGGGCGGCATTACAGTCTTAATTTTACCTAGGTGCCCACATAACACATATGTGAAACAGTGTAGTATCTTAATGTCTTGTGTGTCGCTGTCACTTAAGAGTTTAGAGTGGGGACTGTGAATGTGCATATGTGCATTACATGTGCCTGGGTGTGTGCGTGTGTGTCAGAGTGTGGGGTCAATGGCATCTGGTCCTGAGAGAGGAAGTGATTTAGGAGCTGTGTTTTCTCTCTGTTTCTGCTTTTTATGCAACGTACTGGTGACTTGTGTTGATAGAGAGCTGACTAGAAAGATGGTAGAAATTTCCTTAATCTGGTCTGAAATTCACCTTATTTTATTCTTGGGAGTGTTACACATGAGGGTACGGGGAGGTAGAGGATGAAACACCAGCCCTTCCTGAACAATCTGAAGTCAGTTTTCAGGAATTAGATGTTGATTATTTAGCCATCTCCGCCCTTGGATTTACGAGTAGGACAGGGGATTTGAGAGCTGCCGTGGCACAGGTACCATCCTGTTCCGGAAAGATGAGAGGGAAGTTGACAAGCAGAAAACAGGTCAAATTTGTGGTTTGTATCTAACCAATATTTAGGCTTTCTGACCTTTAAACACAACTTGATTTCACTGATACTATCACTTCCCTACTGACTGCTGAGTGCTGAATTTTCACAGAGAAGTGAAATCCAGTCCTTGCCCTCAGGAGCTAATGCTCAGTCTTTCCTTGAACAAGGCTTTCTGAGCCTGATTGCCTCGGAACCCAGTCTGTCTCACTTGTTAGCCTTTAGGTGTCCTTTTGTGACCTCTTTTCCTTTCCCATGCTGCCTTTGATGTTAGGGGACCGCAGAGCCAGACAGGTTGGAGCCACTGGAGCGAGAGCAGATGGTGGAGGGGGGGGCAGGAGTCCAGCCGTGGGCATCTATGACCCTCCATTTCAGGAGCACAGTGACCAAGAAGTAGGAGACTGGACTTCTTAGGAGATGCTGTGGTAGGTGAGTGGGTGGGGATGGTGGCTCCTATTGTCCTCAGGATTGGAGAGCAGCCTCAGGCTTCCCTATGCGGAACCAGTGAGTGTTCCTTGGGGCCTGGAAACAGGATTTGTTAGCTGCTCTTAGGAACCTTAGCAGCCAGAAGGCAGAGCAATTTGAGGCCTTGCAGAATTGTCTCTGGGGAACTACACTTACCTCACTCCATTCAGACCCGGAGGCTGGGCAGCAGCTCAGGGTGGAGTAGGGAGAAAGATGCGCAAAATGCTCAGTCTGGCTGGTGCCAAGTTTCCCTGAGGCTCCCATACTAAGCTAGTGTCCCCTCTATTACACTGAGGTACCCAGTCAACTCGGGTGGGACTTTTTCCCTTCTCTGCTGAAAGGCTTCGTGATGCCCTTTTGTGACTTCTTTTCCTTTTCAATACTGCCTTTGACATTCATTTTAGCCTGATGTCACTTATGTGATGTCACTGGAGGTAGGGTGAGTGAAATTTTTCCAGATCTCACATTCTTAGGGTTGACTCTGGACTCTGTACATTTCTACCTCTTCAGGATGGCTCTGGGAGCTGAATTCTACCCTGAGTCCTACTGTAGCTCTTTCACCAGTCCAGCTGCTCCCTAAGTACAGCTGCGAGACAGAGAGGGAGAGAGAGGGGGATGGGAACATATTTATTAACTATGTGACCTCAGCAAGTTCCTTAAGCTCTTTAAGTAAGACTCAGTTGTTAATCTGTAGAATGGAAGTAATACCTACATAATAATTATAATAATAGCCAACAGGTATTGAGCACTTTATGTTTATTAATTCAGTTAATCCTTTTAACATTTCTAGGAATTAAGTATTAGTGTAGTGGTCATTTTTCAGATGAGGAAATCGAAGCACTAAGCAGTTGAGTGGCAGGCTCAAGTTAATGTAACTTGTCAGTGGTGGAGCTGGGATTCTGAGCTCGGGCAGGCTGACCCCAGAGCCTGTGTCCCTGACTGCTGCGCTAGACTGTGTCGTTCAGTGGGCACTCAGTAAGTGGTAGCTACTACCGCTGGGGCTGAGAAGCCTGTGCCCATGTGGGCACATGGGAGATGTGGCTCTGGGTCAGCTTTGCAGACGTGGGCCCCCCTGCTGTCCCGGTATTTGCAGTGTCGGGCTGCCTCCAGCCTGGCTATGTGAGACAGGGCTTGTTGCCAGAAGTCTTGTCCCTGCACTCCCAAAGTTGCCCAACAGGCCCCGAAAGGAACACACAGGAGCTGAAATGGGCGGCCAGAGGGAGGGGCCCCCTTCCAGTGGTTCTGGCTCAGCTTTCGAGTGATTTGGCTCTTCATTTCCTGACATCTTACTCAATCTGTCAGGGCTCCTATGTGTGGAACAGAGTGCGGCTGCTGCCTAAATTGGTACAGGGTGAAGGGTTGATGCCAGGGAGCCAAGGAGACCCTACAGGGACTTGGGGAAACCCATGCGTGGGCTTCAGAGGAGGGGCATGTCAAGCTTGTTCTGTGTCTTTGTCATGTGTACCTTGGCTCCCCGCCGGCCCTAGGAATGGCTTGGTCAGCAGTGAGCAGTTCCGGTACACCTGTCCCACGCAAGGTGCTGGCTGGGCCGGAGGCGGCATGGTTTATGGCTAACGGCTTTTGGAGACCAAGGAACCTGGATTTCTATCATGGCTCTGCCGTTTTTTAGTTGTGTGACATTTTATTCATCTTCTCTGAGCCTCAGTTTTCTCATTGGGAGGATATTGTGGGGATCAAATGAAATCGACTAGAACAACAACTTCCAGACCATAGGTGTTCGGTAAATGTTCTCAGTCATGGGTAGGTGCAGCTGGGGAATGTGGAGAAATGTAAAATACAGTCCCTCATCTTTAAGGAGGTTATAGTCTACATGTGGGGGAGGTTATCAGACAGGTAAACATATAAATCACAACATCAGGAGTGCAAGTATTATACAAGCCATCAAGTCTAATGCCTAGTGACAGCTTTGGCTGTTTGGAGGTCGGAGAGCTGCCCCATGGGCTGAGCTGGTAAGGGAAGTGAACCTTGCAAATGTGCGAAGGTTGGAGAAGGTGGGAGGTGCTCCAGGAAGACATTTGAGATGAGGTGAAGAAGCAGAAGTTCAGGGGATGGGGAAGAAACCAGTAGCATTGGAACCAAGGGTTTGTGGGGGAGAATAGAACGAGATGAGGCTCAATAGGTATGTTGGGGCTCTGTTGCAAAGGGCTTCGAATGCTATGCTAAGGAGTTTGGACATTATTTGAAGGTTTTTGAGGAGGGAAATGACATTAATGTTAACTTGATTTAGTTTTTTTCTTTTTCTTTCTTTCTTTTTTTTTAGTACCTCTGGGCCTTAGATCCCTCATCTATAAAGTAAGGAGTTTGGACCACATGATCGTAAAGGAGTTTCTCTAATCTCTGATTCTGTGACACAGGAAGATTATTTTGATGTTAAAGTGCAGAATTGGTAGGAAGGGAGAAACTGGAGGTGGAAGTATTGTTTAGGAAGCTGGTGCAATATCAAGCGTGAAGTTCTTATTGCATCTTGTAAGAGACTCTGTGAAGGTGGGGAAGGTCTTTACTGTGTGTTTTAGGTACTTGACATTACCTAACAATTTGAAGATAACTCTCCAGGAGACGCCCGCACTTGGGGCACCTAGAGGAGTGGGGAAATTCATAAACTGTTCTGGGAAGGGTGGGATTATTCAGTGGGCTTCAGGTTTTTATCCTTCTTCTTCTGCAATAGACTGAGAAGGGCGAAAATAACAGTAGCTCCTTATCGTTTGTCTTTAGATGTGTAGGGTTTTCCAACTTACAAAATAATTGCACATTTGCTTCCACCAGTCTCCTGAGGGAGGCCAGGCAGGTGCTCCCTCTGTTTTATGAATGAGGAGAAGCTGTAATTTCTCAGAGTCTCTCAACCCTAGGCCTCCTTGTTCTAAGAGGGTTAACTTTCTCTTGCTTCATGTTCCTCAGACAGAAGATTGGAGCTCACTTCTTCCACTAATTAATGAATTCAGTGGATTAAGTACCCAGTATGCATCAGGTACTCTACTGATTTGAGGTCCACAAGAGAGCATGTATTTAAGAAAAAAATATTTTTACTGATTGTAAAAACAGTACTTGCTTATTATAGAAATTCTGTAGAGAAAAAGATCCCCATTTTTCTACTTATTGAGATCATACTATATACATGACTTTGTATACTGATTTTTTACTTGTTGAATTCTTTCATGTTATTCAAATTAAAAAAACATTTAAAAATGTATAACATTATGTTCATGGATGATTCTTAACTTAGTAAGATCCCTCTTGTTAGACACCTGGGTTATTTCTAAGTTTTTTCTCTTTTAAATATTACTATGATAAACATCTTTTTGCATTGTTAGCTTTATATTTCTAGTTATTTCTCTAGGATATATTTCTGAAAGTGGATAGATAATTTGGTCAAAGGACTTACTTGGGCTCTTATGAAGTATTGCCAAATTGTTTCCCCAAAGCTTGTTAGAATTATCTGTACTCCTATTGGTATTATGTGAGTTGGGTAAGCAATTTTGAAATGGAGAAAGAAGCTGCTTTCTATTTTTTTGGTAAGAGCGGACAAGAGAAAAACCTCAGGAGGCTGGAGCCTGCCAAACACTTGGGGGGCAGGGTAGGGGCCTGAGGACCCGCATCTGCTGTCCAGGGAAGTCCAGGTTTAGGCCCATGGTATCCAATGATAGTTCTCTGGTTTGGCTTCAATTATCCCTTGGCTGAACATGTCTGTCTTTTTTAAATTTTTTAAAAATTCTTTTGTATTTTTTCTTTTCTTATTCTTGTTAGTTCCCACTGAAAATGAGTCAGTCTTGGTTGAACTAAGTAGGAAAGCTTCATTCTCACCCAGCCAGCAGCAGAACTTGGGTGGTTGGAAGGGCAACTCTGGAAATTGGTGGTGGCTGAGGCTGCGCCACAGCTAACAGCACCTGTTGTATTGTCGTTATGCTTTGTTCTTTATCTGAGTGCATATTTGATTTGTCACGCTCCTCTGAAAGCAATGTAAAGATAGAAACTGTGTCTTTGTTTCTTATCTTTTAACTATCTGGCAAGATACTACTTATATAGGTACCCAGTAAATATTAAATTGAAGACTTTTCCATGTGTCTCATACATGGATTCCAGTAAATATTTGATAGTATTCATTCATTCATTCATTCATTCATTCCCCTAATAAACATTTAGTTTCCTGAATGCCTGCTGGATACTAAGCATAATATTAGGCAATGGGTATACTAATGGGAATATAAAAACTAAGGGTTTTAGTGCCCCTTAAGGAGCTCATAGTTTGGTGAGAGACAAACAGATGAGTACAGAAGAGTGTTGTGGTGGAGGGACAGATGGGGTGTTATAGGACATGGAGGACGATTTTCTGACTCATTCAGGGATGAGGGTGGTTGTGCTGAGACCAGTCAGGGAAGGCTTCCCCACCTCCTTTTTCTTTCTCTCTCCTTTTTTCCTTCAAGAGCTAAACTCTAAAGGAGTAAAAATTGAGGGAAGGGACTTTCAGGCGGGGAACATGTGTAAATTCAGCGATGTGAGGGGAACTGCATATCGTTGAGTATATTGTAACAGACAGTACAGAGGATGGTACACAAGCAGAGAACAGATTATAAAGAGCTTGGCATGCTAAGTGAAGAGGTTTGGATTGTGAAGATTAATAAACAGAAACCTCATTTAAATTGGAGGTAGGAAGGAGCTCTCATACCCAACCCCTGTCATCAATTACTCTAAACAAGAAGAGATGTACTTTGCGTCACCAACAGAAAGATATTTTTCTACCTAATTACTCCAGCAGGAACAGGAAAGATCTTCTCCCTGCCTTACAACCACTCAGCCAATGAAGACTGTTAAAACTCAGCCAATGAAAAACCGATTCATTTCGAACTCCCAATTTCCTCCAATGGATTCTCTGTTTACTATAGTTCCTCTGGACTACCCCTTTCCTCTGTAAGAGAACTTCTTCTTCTTGGTTTATGTGGTTCACCATTAGATTTCATGTCCCCAGTTGCAATTCTTTCTTGTTCCTGAGTGAACCCATTTTGCTGGAGAAATATCTATCTGATCATCTGTTTCAGGTCAAACAGGATTCTATCCTCAAGGTGATGGAGAGCTGCCTCCAGATTTTAGGCTGGGCATTGGCATGGCTAGATTTGTGTTTTAGGGAATCACTATCAAAGTGGAGAACAAATAGAATCGATTAGTTGGGGGAAGATGAGCTAAAACTGAGGGAAACCCAAGGAATATGATAGGTCGAGTTAGCTGTGATTGCTGCTTCCTTCTCTAGGATATTCCTTTCTATCTATGAGGGACTATTCTCATACCTGGCAAAGGAAGCATTTAAGAAATGCTATCTGACTCTTCTTTGTATCTCTCAAGACTAATACAGTGCCTGACACATGGTGGTGCTTGGTACGTGTTGGTTAACTGCACTGTGGTGGCTTGTGCTGGCACCTACTAAACACCGACTTGGAAGTAGAGTGGGTACTCTTTCCTGTGGTCATGTACCGGACAAAACTGCTTTCCAGGTTAGAACCGACCTTCAAGATATATTTTGCATGACCCTCCTCAAGATATCTCCAGAGATATTCTCCATCTTGTGACAAGTCTTTGTTGCAAAGTAGACAGTGGGTTCCTTTGGGCAGGAAATGTATTTTTATTTTTGTATTCTCAGGACTTTTGTATTACTATGATACTGCATGGTAAGTGATATTTGTTTCATGAATTTGAAATCCATTGTTTACATAGAAGTATGTTTCATGAAATATGTTGTAAATGTTGATTAGGTGCTGATTCCCTTTCAGAAGCCTTTTAAATCTATAGCTGAACAGGGGTAACTGGGCATATTAAAGGCCTGAGAAGGAGAGGAACTCTAGGAGATGGAAGAATTCAGCAGAATAGGAAGTGAGATATCTCAGAGATGTCTAGCAGTTGAACTGAACAGTTTCAGAAGCATTCTGGGCAAAAGTCAGGTTCTTAGAAAGTCCTGTGGAGGAAATTAGGAACTCTTGGTTTCCATTACCACTTACCGTTACACAAATGGCTTTCATTTATTCTCACACTCTTTAACTACAGTTAAATTAGATGACTCACCACGTCTCATTAGTTGTCTTTTTGTTTCTTTTCTTCATTAGGGATGCCCTCTTCCCTTAGGCCATTATCATCATCCTTCAATTCCTGCTGAAATGCTACACTCTTTCCATGAAACCCTGTAAAAGAAATAGTCTTTCTGTATCCTGAACATCTCAACTTTTAGATCCCCTCATGGTACTAAATGCTATCTACTAGAATTATATATGGGTTATCACTCTTAATTCCCAGTAGAAGGCAGAGATCTAATTTAGCTATGTGTATTCTATTTGTAAATGTTGAGTGAAAGATGTGGCTGAGCTGTGTTAGTTTGATAGTTAATTTCATGTGTCAACTTGACTGGGGTGCCCAAATAGTTGGTTAAATATTATTCTGGGCTTTAGATGAGATTAACATTTAAATTGGTAGACCAAGTAAAGCAGATTGTCCTCCCTAATGTGGGTGGACCTCATTCAATCAATTGCTGCTTGAATGAAACAAAAAGGTTGACCCCCACTCCTCTGAATAAGAGAGAATTCTCCTGCTCGACTGCCTCCTGTCTGGGACGTTGGCTTTTCCTGCCTTCAGACTTGCTCTGAAATATCGGCTCCTCTTGAGCCTGCTGACCTTGGAACTGGAACTACACCTGTCGCTCTCTTGGGTCTCTAGCTTGCTGACTCACTCTGCAGACCTTAGGACTCCTTGGCCTCTATCATCTTGTAAGTCAGTTCTTTATAATAAATCTCTTTCTTTCTTCCTTCCCTTCTTTCTTTCACCCAGATATATATCCATTCTGTTGGTTCTGTTTCTTTGGAGAACCGTAGCTGATACACTTATGTTTTAGATTTTAGAAATACTCTAGAGAAAGGAGAAGAGTTTCATCTACCTTTCCTGGAAATGAATTAATGTGAGACACACTTTAAACATGATGCTTACTTTTGATATCTTTTCATCTCTTGAGTACTTTTCATTTGAACTCTTCTCCCTTTCCCAAGATTTCAGGCACATTGGACTTTGATGCTTCCATTGTAATACCTGACCTAGGCCCACCCTGTTCCTCATTTAAGGCCCAAATTTTCTTTGCTTTTGAGTCCTTTTCCCAATTCTGTCCCATCAAAGTTCCAAACTCAGTGTGGCAGACTGTAGGTAGGTGGTAGGGGAAAAGCAGTCTGACTACTCAAGTGATTCATGTGTAGTTGAAATCTATCTGACTTTCTCAGGATTGCTGGCTAAGTGAATTGGATGAAATATCAAGTTGTTTAATAAAGTGGGATGAAAAGTTTAAGCAGAATGGGGGTGATATCTTTAGTAATTGCCCAATGGGCAGACAGGATAGCCTTCTTGGGAATCATTCTCAATGGTTAACACTTCCTGTCTATGGCCATGCTACCCTGAACTTGCCCAATCTTGTCTGATCTTGGAAGCTAAGCAGGGTCAGGCCTGGTTAGTACTTGGATGGGAGACCACCTAGGAATACCAGGTACTTACTTTAGGGATTAAAAAAAAAGTCAGCACCACTTTGACAAATTCTTCCCTTTTTCATTGCTAAAATTACAGCTTCTCTAAAGACCAAAAATAAGCACTCTCATAGAAGTAGCATGGAAATTCTCTGCTGATACAATGAGAGAGAGGGGGAAACCATTTGTTTATCTCCACTGGATCTTTATTAGGTAGCAAATACAGTTTTGAAAGGTCCATTTAGAAGAATATTGACTGCTTTCAAGATGATGAGAAAATCGGTAGTTTTGTATTATGTGTGGCTATAGAGAAAAGACCTGCAAGGAGAGCAGATTTCAGTGGCAGTATTAGAACCACCTTATTTGAGAAGTTGTTGGTAAGTCGAGCCCACAGGGAACCTACTCTGGCTTAAAATCCTAAGCACATAGCACCTAGTACATATTTTCTTTTCCAGGTTTTCTATGAGAAAGAGGGGGAACTAAGGGGAAGATCATGATTATAATAAAATTACACACCCCCCACATCTGTTTTAACACTTAAATATATTTAGGTTTTTCTCTATATCTATAATAGGAATTTATTGTTCCTTATAGTGCTCTCCTCTTTGGCTCTTCTTTTTCCTTCTCCACACATGTTTGCCACCATTTACACTTTTGTTTTTTCCTGCTCTTCCCTTTTTCCTCAAACTCCTGGTAACATCAACCTATTTTTGGTTCCTATATAAACTGAGACAATAAAGTTATGAGACTCACAGGAGTTATAGGATCCTTTTTATAAGTATATCATATCCAGATAAATATGGGCACCTTAAAAGTAGTTGTCCTGGGTGGCTATACATATATTCCAAAAGTTCTGTCATTACTCAAAATATTTTGGTCAGTTATGTAGAGTTCTCAAAACCATCAGTCCTGTAAGGTCAGTTTCACTTCCTTATAATCATTTAGTATTCAGGGAGCCTGCTCCTCTCTGCTTGTATTTCTTTCTTTCTGTTTCCAGTTGCCCTTGCTCTGCTCTGCTCTGAGTTCAGATAGGGCTCCAAGCACGGGCAGAGCTCACGTCACAGAGGGCCAGGTAGTGGAGGAGGCTGGCTTGCTTTGCAAGACTTTGATCTTAAACAAAGCCCATTTAAACTATCTTTTTAGTGCCTTTTGCCAGTGTCCCATTTCTGCTTTGTGACCCCCTGACATTTTTTTCTTTTCTTTTCTTTTCTTTCTTTCTTTCTTTCTTCTTTCTTTCTTTCTTTCTTTTTCTTTCTTTCTTTCTTTTCTTTCTTTCTTTCTTTCCTTCCTTTCTTTTCTTTCTTTTCTTTCTTTCTTTCTTTCTTTCTTTCTTTCTTTCTTTCTTTCTTCTTTCTTTCTTTCTTTCTTTCTTCTTTCTTTTTCTTTCTTTCTTTCTTTTCTTTTTTTAACAGAGAAGAACCTCAAATCCTAGGGCTGGGAACACAGCCTAGAATTGTTCTTTCAGAAAAAACTTAAGATGGGTAGGGAGAGGAACTATAGAGGGCTCCATTTCCTTCTGCTTCTGGGTAGCTAGTTAATGTTCTACCAGCAATTCCCCCTCTTGGGGAGACCAGGATCATGGTCCAGCTTCACATCACTGCTTGGGGCAGAGGCACTTTGTACAGAGTTGTAACTTACAAGAGATCTGCGTCTGACCTTCGTTCTTCATTATTAGCATCTACAGCCATCTGTGGTCACATAGCTTCTGTTTCCTCTCTTGAGTCGTGGCTCTGGGGGGAGGGGAAACGAGGACATTTATTGGGGGTTGAGGGGAGAGGGGGAATAAATCCTGAAGTTTACAAAGCAAAAATTATAATGCTGGGCTCCCTGCCTGTCATGGCATTCTCTCCTGCCTAGTGGTTTCAGAAACCCTCCAAACCCCAGGGGGATGGTAGCTGACTATACAAATATGTCCACCGGGTTTCTTCAAAGATGGGGCTGTGTTTGAAGTCTTTATATTCTGACCACCATCTTACCTCCTTTTCTCTTTTCCCGAGAGGGTTCTACTTTTAAACAAATAGGTACGAGGCCAGTGGTGTAGAAATTCAGCCTCCCTTTACCCTTTATTAATTGCAGAATAAATGACACAGAGACTGTTTAGAGAATATAGCTATGGAGGGAGAGAAAAGGAAGCTTTGAATTGATTACCTGTCAGGGAGGGAATACCATTAGTGAAGGAACATTTCTGGAGCAGAGTAAGGGAGGAGGGGGAAACAAGGAAGCTTCTAGGAGCCAAAGAGCTGTAGGCATTGAGGGCATGATACACCAGGGAGCAAGGTGGTTCCCTCCCCTGCTGCCTGGAAGAAGAATGCCGAATCAGTGCCTGTTACCTGCGTGGCCTTGCCAGGTTCCAGGATATAGACATAAGTAAGATAGAGTCCTTGCTTCATGAGTGTACAGTCTAACAAAAAGAAGATAAGTAACAAATGTAAATTAGATGAGATTTTCAAAATGTGTGGTACTGTGGGTTAGGATGCTGCTACCGTTTCTAACGGCTAACATGTATTGTTTACCTAACATCTTCTAAGCGTTTTACATATGAAATAACTCATTGACTCCTGACTTGCAGCCTGTGAAGTGTATATTGTTATAAACCCCTTTTTATAGGTAAAGAATCTGAGGCCCAGAGGCATTACCAGTAGCTAGCCTGAAGTCTCACGGTCCACTCGGGCAGGAGGTCCAGCTCAGGTCATGCAGAGTGTTGGAAGCTCTGCCACTTCACATCTGCTGCCTTTGCACCACCTGCCTGCTCTTTGCCTAGGACACTGTTTCTTAAGGACTCTCTGGTCAGGGCCTTACCAGAGAGTCCTTCCGTCCTCTGCCTGGCCGTGGCCAGGCACTTTGGAGCTGACTAGCACTTTGTGTTTGTTTTGTTTAACTACATCGTGCTCTATTTGTTGAAACATCCAATTTCTTGTGTTATAACCTTCTGGAGAGCAAGGACTTTTTTTTTTTTCCCTGGAAAATTATAACTAGTTGCAAAAGCAAAGCTAATAATATAATGAATCTACATATGCTCCTCACCGGCTTCAGAAATTATTTTATGGCCGATCTTGTTTCATCTGTACTCCCCTCCCTAAACTGAAGCAGATCTCAGACATCAGATTATTTCATCTGTTAATATTTCAGTTATACTACTAACATATAAGGGCTTTAAAAAAAACATAACTGCAATACCATTATTACACTAAAAATTAATACTTCTATTACCAGAGAGGGGTTTCTGCTCCCCTCTCGGTATGTTGATCAGGTTCTTGATGTCTCGAACAAAGAATTGATTAAGACACCAAAATACAGCAGGAAAAAATAGCTTTATTAGAAGCAATAGGACACTTCCAGATGTGGAAGTAGCCAAACAAGAGAAGGGTGACCCAAAAGACTTGAAGACTCAAGGGCCTAGTAACAAAGCCTTTGGGGTTTTTATCCCTATTTGTTGTGGGTGGTCACTTTTCTTAATCTGAAACTTGACTGGTGGAAACTTGTACCCAATTTTCTGCTCACTCATTTCTTTTTATGAGTTACTTTTTAGCTTAAAAGTTCCCTCTGGCTTGCTTAATGGTGGGCGGACTAGGGTGGGCCCTTTTTAGAATAGGATGACCTCAGTGTCTCAGGAGGACCTGAAATCCCTAACTAACTTTCCTGCCTAACCCTTTTAAGAGCCACGAACCCCTTTTTTATTAGCATGGACACTGAGGTGTTGCAGAACAGGGCAAATTTCCCCGAGTTGGTGGGATGACCAAGCCCTGTCTGAGAGAAGAAGAGGGTCCTTTGGCAGAGAGTGAAGAAAGAATTCAACACACACACCAAAGTTAGAGTCAAAAGAAAAGTTTATTAAAAAAGGGGTAACTCTCTCAGAGACAGAGTGAGAGGGACCAAGAGGCTTGGAAAAACAGTGAGTGGGGGTGGGGGGTGAGTATTCAGGGAATTCAGTTTTATATCATTCTTTAGTTCCTGTGAGTTATTGTTTAAAAGACTTTGTCAACCCATTTCCTTTGATATGGACATACAGTGAGAAAGGGGAAGGGTTTATAGCGTGAAAAGGTAAGAACGTTTAGCCGTAGGGAATGACTCTGGATTCCTGTTTCCCTTTGGGTATGGGAATGGGATGTTAGTAATCCAGCAGACATCTGTTCCCTGTGTTCTCCTTCGGGTGTGGGGAATGAGATGTTAGTAATCCAGCAGACATCTCCCTGTGTTCCGCAGGTGACCTCTCGGCCTGGCTGCAGGGCTGATTGTGGCTTGCAGTCTCTGAATGTGGCTTGATTAACATTTTTAATCCTCTTGCCTCCTCGGGATGTTAGAGCGGGGGAGGTCTCTCCTGTATCTGCTTCCTGCTGAGGAGGGTTATAGTCCCTGCCAATTGGGGTTTCATAGAGCTCTTTCCCTCTCTGCCTTAGTCAGGACAGGGCCTTCCTTAGGTTTCCTGTTGAAGTGCCACATCTGTCCTTAGACAAAGAAGAAGATACCAACTTGTTACTTGAATCATATATCTAGTTACATTTCTATTATCGATTTGCCTATCAAGTGGGTAAAGGAAATCAGGCTTGATTAATATATTTCATAAAAGAAAGAAACAACTTAGGTAATGTCCCCTCCCTGCTTGTACCCTAAGGACCTTGTTTTGGCCTAAAGCCATTCCTGCTTTATAAGGGGCCAAGGAGAGTGCTTAGTTTCAGTGATTCTTATCAATAGCCAGAGGACCTGAGTCACCACTTTCAAGGTAATTATCTAAGTCTCAAGGAGAGGGTCTTGCTTCAGAGAAAGGAGGAAAGAAAAAACTTAACTATGTTTACTGAAAAGATTAAGAATTTTGCAAGGATGGCCCTTATCACTACCTCAATACCATAAAATATTCAACCTTCAGATTTCTGCAGTTATCATAATTTTTTCCCTGCCCTTCCCTCATTCTTTCTCTTTCTCTTTCCTTTATTCCTTTATTTCTCCTCCCATTTTTTTTTTTTTTAAACAAGCAGAGTTGTTTAAATAAAGATCCAAATCTGGGCTTATTTTTTAATCTTCAAGTTCTCAGCATATGGTTTAGTGCCTGATATATAGTAAACCCTCAGTAAATGTTTGCTGAATGAATGAATCATCAGAAATCTATAAAACATCCTGGTCGAATTAGTGTAGCCTTCTTGTCCTTTTTGATTGGTTTCTTGGGATGGCTTTGGCTTCTGATAACTTCGATAACTTCGATAACTTCGGTTGGAGGTTAAAATAGATGTCCGCAGGCCCATTGCCTGTGATCTACATTACTAAAGGTCTGAGGGCGGTGAGTGTACCTGTGACTCAGACTTTTACAGGCTGGAAGGAAAATGGGCCCTTGCCTGTCTCTGCTTTTTTTTGTCTTTAGTCTCTTGTTTTTTCACTTAGAGTTTAGACTGAGCGAACATGTTTGGCTTTTTTTTTTTTGCTCTTTCTTCAAAACAGGGACCCTGAACTGAAGGAGTTCCTCGACCCTATGGAAAGCTTCCCTGCAGTGCTGCGGTGGACAGCTTTCTAAGATGGCAGCCCAAGGTTTACCTCAAACCCCCAGACTATGAATATGATTAGATATCATGCCTGATTTTGCAGATGTAGTTAGTCAACATTAACAAAAAAGGTGATCCTAGTAGGCTTGATCGAAGCACACGAACCCGGTAAAGCAGACAGTTTTTTCCAGTTTGTTGCAGAAGAGGAAATCAGAGATTAAAAGTGTGAGAGGGATTCAATTTCAGAGATGTTCTCCATTGCTGAGATGGAGGGGACCTCGTAGCTAGGACCTGAGAACATCCTTAGTAGCTGAGAGCCGTCCCTAGCAGGACAATGGGACCTCAGTCTCCTTACTTCAAGGAACTGAATTCTGTGAGCTAATAAATGGGTGTGGTTTTAAGCCACTAAATTTGTGGCAATTTGTTTTGCAAAAATAGAAAATGAGTACCTGTTAGATAGAATTAGCTGTTCCTTTGCTTATTTTATTTTTAAAAATTGAGATACAATTAAAATACATTGAAATGCATACAGGAATGCATCTTAAGTGTACAACTGGATTTTTGGTAAATGTCTACACCAGTGTAATCTTCACCTGAATTGAGATGTTGAACATTTCGATCAGTCCAGAATGCTCCCTTGGGTACCTTTGCGGTTAATTCCACCCCCCATGTGAATCCTAACACCATTCGTTACTGTCACCTATTCTTGAAGTTCATTTAAGTGGGCTCTTAGAGTATGTGCTTCTTTGTGTCTGGCTTCTTTTCCACAGCATAATGTTTTGGAGATTTATCCCTCTTGTTTTAGTAGCAGTTCATGCCCTCTTTATTGCTGATTAGTATTCTCTTGTATGGCTTTAGCATAATCTTGTTATCCAGTCACATGTTGATGGATATTTGGGGTTGTTTCCACTTTTTGGCTATTGTGAATAATGCTGCTGTGAACATTTATGTATAACTGTGTGAATATCTATTTTCATTTCTCTTGGTTAAACACCTAGGAGTAGGATTACTGAACTGTGTATTTAACTTTATTAAAAAATGCCAAACTTTTCCAGAGTGCTTGTGCATTTTATATTTCCAACAGCAATATCTAAGAATACCAGTTGTTTTCCATCCTCACAGTACTTGGTATCATCAGTCTTTTAAAATTTAGCTATTTGTCAGTAATTTCTTTTTGAGTACTTGATACTTGCAGAATATATTATTTATGTTATATTTGTCTTGTGGAATGTTCTCCCAGCTCCCAGTTTTTCAGTCTTACCTGTGTTTAAGGCCAGTTTTCCTAACAGGGAATATATTGTGAGAATCACCCGGGAGTTTTTCAAAATATACAAGTCACAGTCTTAGTCCAGACATACTGTATCAGCTTCTTCAGGGATGGTTTACAGGCTCGTTATGTATGTTGAAAAGTTCCCTAAGTAATTCTGATTTATACTCCTTGCTGAAACCCACTACTTTTAGGCTTCAAGTCCTACTTGTGACAACAGACTACATGTTAAAAGCATCTGGGAAGCTTTAAAAAAGGACCAATGCCTAGGTTCCAGCCCACGCTAATTAAATTGGAATCTGTGGGTGGGGACTGATTATCAGTTGTTTTTAAAAATTTTCCCAGTCATTCTAATGTGTAGCCATATTTCTTTATTTCTCTCTGTCTTCTCTTGTGGCATTTATCCCTTTCTATTTTTGTGTTGTAATAATTTTTCATGTCTTATCTCCTGTCTTAGGACTTATGTTCCTTGGGGTAGGGACCCTTTATCATTTCTGTCTTTCACAGTGTCTAACACTGAGACTTGTAAACAGTAGGTGCTCCATGAGGATTTTATGGACACATAAATTGGTCACTAGGTAAAGAGTCTCAATCACAGGTAGGTGGTGTCCTGAGTCTCAGGTGTGCACATTAATGTTACAGGTCAGAGTTGTTGCATGTGACTGACATTTTAGGTACGGGTAACCCCGCTGTGAGATACCAGAGGGAAAGAACATTTCCCTGTGTGGTATTTGTTTTCAGGCCTATCATCAGGACTGAGAATTATACGTGTGTGGGGCTGAGGGGCGGGGGTGGGTAAGGAGACAGATCTAATTAGAATGGAGGAATTATACTAGAGAGGAAAAAATCTGAACTTACCTGATAGGCCAGGGCAGGCCACTGTAGATTCTGAAGTAGGAGAGTGAACCAGTTTTTAGGAAGGTAATGAGTCAGTGGTTCGCAAGAGTGATTTCTATAGAGAGAACAGAGACAAGAAGTCAAGCTGCACTTCTAGCAGTGTGTTGAGGGCTTGGATTATTTGGGTTTATAGGAATGGAGAGGAGGATACAACTGAGAGATGTTTAAAAAAGTATCAACAGACTTTGGCAATGTATTGCATCTGGGAAACCAAAAGCAAGGGCTGAGGAAGCGGTGGTGTCACTGAGGGACATGAGTGAGCTGTGGGGAAGCCAGTTTAAATGGGGAGTAATTTCAGAACATATTCAGATTTGAGTGTCATGAGTTCTTGAAAGTAGTAGGGGCTAGAGACATACATATAGGGGCCATCTGCAGAGGGGTCACTGAAGCCGTGGGGAGGTGGTGTGGAGGGAGACAGCAGGGCCTGAGCGTTAACTCTGGTGTGTGTGGGGACGCAGTGTGTAGGTGGAGGATGGAAGGAGGGGGATGCCCAAGGAGACAGTTGTCCGTGGTCTTAGATGTAAAATTGAACAATGTGAGGATGGTGAACATACTCTTGAATTTGGCCAAGAGACAGATACTGATTTTATGCTGCGTCCGGTGGTCTTGCGGATGGAGGAGAAATTCAATGAGGAAAAGACAAGACAGCACACGTTTCAGTCGCTTGGAAGTGAAGGAAATGAGGTAACAGGCTAATACTTAGTGTAATTAATACATGAAGGTTATTCAGGTTAGAAGAGATCTGACCCTATGAGGGGCCAAGGAAAGTAGAAGGTGCTAGAGATATTTCTATATGACAGAACCTGTGGAGAATCCTGTGATGCAAATTCTGTTGCTGCACCTGATTCACAGGAGCCACCTGTGGGGGAGTGTTATTTGCCCTGAATAAAGAGGCCAGAATAAAGAGGCTGGGAGATGTTTTACTCATCATCATCTTTCCCAGAGGAAAACAGGCAGTGTCTTCCAGGCGGGTTGCCGCTGTGGCCTGTTGCTTCTAGATAGACTCACTGTGTTAGCAGGTGTGCAAATGAATTTGGTGAATTCTCTGATCACTACATCCAATATATATAGACTTAGAGATAGACTTACTCTGACTCCCAGTGAAGCGATTTCTCTTTCTTCTGCTTGTAAAGAAGACATTGTCTAAAGTAGTATAAACTGTGAGGCGGCTTGTTTATGTCTGACATATAATTTTTATTATAAATATAAAGCAAATTTTACAAATAATTCAGAAGTAGCCTTAGCCAGGCAAAATTAAATAACACGGTATAGCATGGATGAGGGGAAGTACACACAGTCTGTCAGGTTTAGAAAACCCTGAAAGAGGTACCTGAGTACAGAGAACTCCCAACTAACCCTCCTTGAGGGGCCTCATAGACACAGCATGAGATCAAAGTAATCAGTATCAAATAAAATCTTTCTGTCAACAGCCCCAGAGAGAGTCCATCTGTGTAGAAAGAAGGCTGGGTGGGAAGTACATTTGCCTCTCCTTCTCCTGCCCTTCCTTTTTATTCTGACACATTGGGAGTCACAGACCTTATGGGAGAAAACAAATTTCAGAGTCTGTTCAAGAAACTGAGGGTGCAGTCATAATCCTCCCACGTCCCACGGAGCGAGCGTCAGCACCAGTGCAGCCTTCTAGGTTGTAAACAGTGTCAACAGTGTGAGAGACAGTGTTCCCTTCAGGGCGCCCACTTCTCAAGGACCAAACACATCTTAGCAGAGGCTAAGATTTCCTGAGCAAGTGCGTGCGGCGGACGGGCAGAACACGCACAGGCAGAAACGTGAGACACAGTGGGGTTGATGATTGGCCCAAGATGCCTGGAAACTCAATTCCATCCACTTCTAGCCGTGAATGAGAACTGCTGCTGCTGCTTTTCTGTTCAGAGCCCCTGACACGAAAGCCTTGAGGAGTTCCTAGCCCAGAGGACTTGAGGGTCTTTGTGGCTTCTTTCACCTAAGGCCCTCAGATTGGTTTACACAGCTAAGCTAAGTAAAAATAACTCCTTTCACATAAAGGAGTTACAAAAATTACAATGGTGGAACGTCTCAGAGAAACAGGAAAAAAACCCAGTACTCCAAATTGTTCATTCTTTAGTAATTATTTAAATAATCTCTGAAGGTTAGCGCTGTGATTTCTTTCTGAAAATTCTCAGCAGATTGTTTCTGTTGGGAGCTGACTGCCCCCTAAAGCCATAGCCCCGTCACTCCGCAGGCAGTTCCTTGAATAGAGCCCATAGAGTTATTAAAACATATGTGCATTTTTTTTTTTTTTTTACATTTTCTATTGGGAATCACCTATAGTTTTCCTAGTTGCTTCTAGCGGGTTCTCTGAAGACAGACTTGCCAAAGAGCTGAGGTGATATTCTAGCCAAGCAGCAAGGTGTTTAGGCTCTGGTCCTACACGTAGACAACCTGACAGTGGACAAAGGTGTCGAATTTTCCAGTTCACAACTGGTTATATATTTGTTTTCCTGTGTGTAGCAGGTTCACACTGGGCTTTGGAGAGACAGGAGCAGCTTTTATTTTTTCTCTCTTCTTTTCTGGCACATGCATTTCAAAAGATAACGACATAACTCTCAGGATTACAGCAAATTCAAGTAACACTTCGATAATGAGTGTGTTCCGAATAGGTTACTTTAGATCAAGTCCAGGTTAGGAAAGGGGGAGGGGCGAGAGTTTCTGGCAACTCTCTCTCAAGGTCTGTTTTGCCAAATTTCAACGACAAGAAAGTCTGGGCTTCCTACAGACTCCCGGATGTACCTTTTCATCTGTTGATTCTGAAGGGAGGAGCTTGACCAGGCAGCCAAAGGGGCCTCCCGAGGAGTGAAGGGAGGAGAGAGGCTTCTCCTTCTCTCTGAGGGAAAAGGGATCCCCTAGTGTCTCTCTGAGGGGAAAGGGTTCCCCTAGTGATGAGAAGAGAAGCTCGAGATCAGTAGGCAGTGCAGTGAGCAGGGAAGGTTGCATTACTTCTTTTTTACTTCTGAATAAACCGTTTCTGTGGCTGTTGGGGACAGGGAGGCTGAGGTTGGTCTCTTTGGTTCCTGGGCACTGAAGTTCAGGGAAGAATATGCAATTTCCTCCATCTGAAAGGCATGAGCAGTGGTCAGTTAAGTCAGTGTCATATAGGTCAGGCTTTCACCTTGTCTGGTGTGATTCAGCCACCACCTGCTCCCACCACTTTGAAACTTCTAGCTTTGGAGGTATTTTTTTAATTTTAATTTTTTTTTGTATTTAACCCATTATCTCTGCTTGTTGACATCCTGTTGAATGATCATTAGAAGAGACAGTTTATGATAGTCATTCAATGGAATATGATGACACGGCAATGAGAACGAACAACTACAAATGCATATAACAAATGGATGAATCTTACAAGAAAATTTGAATGAAAGAAGCCAGACACATTCAAGGATATGCTGTGTTTTTACATACAAGGATATACTATGTAAGAGCATAAACAGGAAAAACTAATCTAGTGCATAGGAATTCAAAATAGTGGTTAGTTACTTTTTGGAGGAAAGTAACTGGAGGGTTTCTCTGGGGGTGATGGTGGTGATGTTTTGTTTCTTGATTTCAGTGCCGTTTAACCGCGTATGTTCAACGTGTGAAAATTTATATCATTACAATATACTTATGATTGAAGCACTTTTCAGTATTTGTGTGTTCCATTGACAAGTTAAGATGAGAGAAATTGGGTAAAATTATTATAAAGTAAAGGAATTAAGACCTCAAACCCATTGGAATGGACATTATCCTTTGGCAGTAAGAGCAGGGCCAGACCAGAGGTAGAGGAGGGAGGATGACCCAGTGCCTTCCCCATGCTGGGCATGGTGCTGGTGCTTTGCATTTGTGATCTCATTTAATTCCTCAGTCTTTCTTGAAGTGGGCAGCATGCCCATTTTACAGATGACAAAGCTGAGGACTGAAGAAGTTACTTGCCCAAGGTCGCAGAGCTACTAAGAGTCACAGGCAGGATTCATCCCAGGACAGGGAAAACTCCAGAGCCCATGGGACTAGTTAACTAAATATGTCTTTGTTAACACATTGAGAACTTGGACCCAAACCTGCTTTCACATTTGTGTCTTCAAGAGTAACCCATTCTACACAGAGCTATTTCCATGAAAAAGTGAGCCAAGAAACTGGCTATGCTTACCTGGTTAGGTGAGTTGTCAGAATGTCTTGACCTGGGGAAGAGAAAGAAGAGTTACGGGTCCATGAAATGCAGCGCTGACTTACCGCCTCAAAGGGCAGTGTTCCTGCGCTGCTGTGATCTGGAGCCGAAGCAGGTGGCAGGTGATGGGAGGGTGGGGTGAGGAGGTGGCCCATGATCACTTAAGGAATTCGCTTCCCTCAGAGCGGTGGTCCAGACCCAGGGCGTTAGTGCCAGGGGACAGGAGTAGAACCACTGAGGGCCCGATCCACTTCTGAAGAATTTTTCCAGTTCACAAGGCCTTGATTTTTGCCCAGATGTGTTTCTCAGCAACAGGCACCAGTGGCAAGGAGTGGCAATGAGGCCCACAGCACCCAGAGCACCACGAGACAGGGAGAGTGCCCACGCCCGTCACCGAAGCAGGAGGGGAAGGGGGAAGGGTGAGGAGTGGCTCCTGGAAACGTGGCCTTCTTACCTAGGCCTGCCGTCTTACTCAGCCTAGGCCGAGCGAGTCTCCCCTGAGGAACTTTTGTGGCTAGACGGGTGTGAGGACTAAGGTTGGGAAATGGAGATCCCCTCTAAAAATTCAGAGGGGCGGGACTATTTGGGAATTCAGGATTCTCTGCGGGGGCAGGGCGCATGGTGGAACACACCAGCTCACTGGGTGACGGCTTTACTTACTGTGGTTGGAGGCTGAGGGTTTGTGCTCTGTGTGATCGCGCTGGTCACTTGCCCTAAATAAATATCAGACATTGTGACTGCTATTCCCAATCACGGGATCTTTGCTCCTTGAGTTAGGAAGGACGCTGTCCCAGATAATTCCGTGGGGCTCCTCGGCGTTTGTCTACACCAGGTCGGCCCTGCCTTGCCTCTCAGCGCCTCCTCTCCAGTGTGCCCGCCATCCCTCCTGGTGTGCACGCCTGTCCTGCTGCCCGATGTTCACACTGAAGTTTTCTCTTTAACTGCTCTGAGCCTACTTCTACCCTGACACCCTTCCCTTTTGTGCATAGATGCTGTTTATCTCACTTTATTTATTGCCCAAGAAGCCTCTGATTTCTGCTTTTTCTTAGGTTCTCTTCCTCTCTTATCTCTCCCTCCTCCTCCTCCTCCTCCTCTGGTTGACGGAGCTCATGACTTATTTTCTCTTGTTCTTCCTTTCATCTCCTCATTTGTTTTCCTTCTTGGGCCTTGGTTTCCCTGAATGGGAGACTGAGGAACATAATTGGATCTGTCTCCTCTAAACCAGATGGGGATGGGAATAACCACGTCCAAAAGAAAGTCAGGTACAGGAAGCTTGAAGACCAGGGAAGGGAGGCCAGCGGAATTAGTGCCGAGAAGCAGGGGTTTAGGAATGAGGAGGAGCAGATCCAGGCCCAGAGACAGAGAGATGTCTCCCCTCTCCCAAGCATGGCGCTTAGCCTTGCAGGAAGCTGCACAGGAGGAAAAGCCATCATACCCTCTAGTCTTTCTGCTGTACAGAAAGTACGCCAGGGCTGCTATCAGAGCCACCCCGGCCAGGACTCCAATCACGATGCCAATGATAGCCCCTTCTGAGAGGCCCGGACTCCCTGCTGTTGAGTCATCTGCTGTTGAGTCATCTGTTATGGATAGAAAAGGGAAGAATAAATGAAGGTGGTATTATTTTTACAGTGGGGGTGGCCTGGGGAACAGCTCTCAACATCGAGTGGTCTCTACTCGTTCCTCCAAGGCGTGCATTTTCTGTGGGATGGCTGCTGTGAGGCGATTATAGCCTTGTCTTTTTTTTACTCTCACTGTATTTCTAGGTTGGTGGTCGGACTTGCCTCAGTTCCACCCTGGCCTTTCTGCACTCAGATCATTATGAAGCTTTGGAAATGTGAGAAAGGCTGGTTGCGACTTTTGTATGTTACGACTTCCCACCGTTGTCATGGTTGCATCTTTTTCTGTGTACCAGGTGTGGCAGCCATGAATACATGTCTCTTGAGGGTTTCTCCCTTGTGCTTGGGACTTAAGTGACGGGAGGTGGTGCATATTGATATCACCACCTCCTCTGCATCTCCACTTCCCACAGGCTCCAGCTAGGACGTGAAATAATCTTAATTCTGTGAGAAACGGTTTTCCTCTGATGGGTGATGGATACCAGCTTTTGCCACTTCTATTCAAGCTCAAGGAGCCCCCATCAGCCTTGCTGATACTCTCTTAGAACTGCACCGCAGCCTAAAACTTCCTTCTCTTTCTCCTTCACCGCAGTCAGCTCTGCATTGTGGCCTGCGGACTCCCAGGCTCCTCCCACTCCCATTCCACTTTCCTTCCCAGGCAGTTTTCCCAATAAATGTCTTGTATGTCTCATCCCGTCTTGGCTGCATCTCAGGGGATGAAAACTAACAAACCAGGTTTAAAACTTTGCACTCAACTCCTTTTTATCCTTTCCCATAGTTAGTCAGTAACCATGTCCCAATGATTTTGTATGTGATGCCTCCACCCAATTATAATACATTTTGCTTTTTTTTTCTTTTTTCTTTTCACTGCTCTCACCATTCAACTCAAAGTTAATGATTAATGTCAGCTACTGTTATGGGGTAGTTACTATGATGCCAGCCTCTGTGCTAGATACTTTACATATGCCTCATTCGATTCATGTAATAACCCTGTCAGATAGACATTATTTCCATTTTATGGACAAAAAAGCTGAGGCTTAGAGTAGTGAAAAATTTTCCCAAGTCACATGACTGGTAAGAAGTGGATCTGGGATTTGACTCTAGAACCATCTGACTTCATAGTGGCTAATAATGGTGGTAATAATAGCAGCCGACACTTATGGACCATTTCCTCTGTGTGTGGCATTTTGATAAGGGTTTAATCGGTTATTACATTAAATATATAAAACTACACCATGAAGCAGGTACGCTTATTTCAGTTTTCAGTTGAGGAATATGATGTGTTAAGACTCTTGTGCAAGGAATTTGTCATTGTAAATGCTTACATTAAAAAGGAAATCTCAAATCAGCAACCTAACTTTACAACATAAGGAACTAAAAAAAAAAAAACAAAACAACAAACAGCTAGCAGAATACAGGAAATAATAAAGATTGGAGTGGAAATAAATAAGATAGAGAATATAAAAACAATAAAGAAAATCAATGAAACCAAAAGTTGGTTCTTCAGAAAGAAAAACAAACTTGACAAACCTTTAACTGGATTGACTAAGAAAAAAAGAAGATTTGAATGACCAAAATAGAAAGGTAAGTGGGGAAATTATTCTCAATTCTACTGAAATAATAATAAGAATTATAAGAGCACTATAATAAGTGTCTGCCAATACACTGAATAATGTAATAAAATGAACAAATTCCTAGAAACACGAAACCAACATGGAATCACAAAATAGGAAATATTATAAGACTATAACTAGTAAGGAGAATGAATCAGTAAAAGCATTTAACAAAATACACCATTCTTTCATGATAAAAACACTCAAACTAGGAAAAGAAATAAACTATCTGAATACATCAAAGGGCATATATGAAAAATCCACAGTTAACATCAGTCTAAATGGTGAGAGACTGCAAGTTTTCCCTCTCAGATCAGGAACAAGACAAGGATGCCTGCTTTTGGCACTTCTATTCAAGATATTATTGGATGTCCTTCTCAGGGTAATTAGGCAAGAAAAAGAAAGAAAAGGCATCCAGATTGCAAAGAAGTAAAATGATCTTTGTTCACAGATGGCATGAAGTCACATGAAGAAAACACTAAAGATCCCACAAGAAAACTGTTGGAAGTAGTAAACAAATTCAGCAAGGTTGCAGGATGCTAAATCAACATGCAAAAATCATTGTACCTCACTCGAAACTAATTTAAATAAATAAATTTTTTATTTAAAAATTTAGTTGTACTTCTGTACACTGACAATGAACAATCTGTAAAGGAAATTAAGAATACAATTTCATTTACAACAGCATCAAAAAGAACACAATACTTAGGAATTAACTTAACCAAGGAGACTTGTATAGTGAAAAATTACACAAAATGGAAAGACATCCTGTGTTCATGGGTTGGAAGACTTGATTCTGTCGAGATGACAGTACTACCCAGAGTCCTATCAATTCTCAATGACATTTTTTTGCAGAAATAGAAAACTCCAACCTAAAATTCAAATGAGATTTCAAGGGATCCCAAATATCCTGATTTTTGACAGAGGTGCCAAGAGCATTCAGTGGGGGGAAAGGCAATCTTTTCAACAAATGCTGTTGGGAAAACTGGATATACATGCAAAAGAATACAAAAAATTAACTCAAAATGGACTTAAATGCAAGACAAAAAAAAAAGACTAAATGTAAGAGTTAAAACTATAAAAGCTCTTAGTTGAAAGCAGGGTGAATTTTTCATGACTTTGGATTAGGAAGTGACTTTTTGGATATGAAACCCAAATCACAATCAGCAAAATTAAAAATAGATTAGTTGGACTTCAGCTAAACTGAAAACTTTTGTGCATCAAAGGATACTATCAACACAATGAGAAGATAAACTACAGAGTAGGAGAAAATATTTACAAATCATATGTCTGATAAGGGATTAATATCCAGAATATATAGAGAATTATAACTCAACAACAAAAAACCCAATAAAAAAATGGGCTAGGGGCTTAAACAGATATTTCTCTAAAGATGATAGATACATGACTAATAGGCACATGAAAAGATGCTTAACATCACTAATTATTACAGAAATGCAAATTAAAACCTCAGTGAAATACTAGCTCACACCCAAGGGATTGCTATCATATATTTTTAAAAAGCCCAAATGACAAGTGTTGGCAAGGTGGTGGTAAAATTGGAACTTCTGAGCATTGCTGGTGGGAATGGAAAATGTTGCAGCCAATGTGGAAAATGGTATGGCAGCTTCTCAAAAAGCTGCAAATAATTACCATTTGATGCAGCAATTCCACTTCTGGGTATGTATATACTCAAAAGAATTGAAAGCAAGGATTGAACACATGTACATAGCAGCATAATTCACAATAGCCAAAAGGTAGAAAGAGCTCAGAAGTTCATGGTGAGATGAATGATAATCAAAATGCGATATATACATACAAGAGAATATTATTCATAAAGCCTAAAAAACGAATGAAATTATGATATATGCTACAACATGGATGAACCTTGAAGAGATCATTTATGAAATAAGCCAGACACCAAAGGACAAATATATGATTCTACTTTTTCAAGGAATCTAGAATAGTCAAATTCATAGAGAGGGAAGTAGAATGATGGTTACCAGGGGATAAGGTGGGGAGTGGGGAGTTATATTTAATAGGTCAGAGATTTAGTATGATGAGATGAAAAAGTTCTGAAAATGCATAGTGGTGATGATTGTGCAAGCATTAATATGATTATACTAACACCATTGAACGGTATGCTTAAAAATGATTAAAATGGTAAACCTTTCGTATGTTTTACCATATAAAATGGCTACAGCCGAAAAAAAGAATCTTGTCAAAGTCACACAGTGATTGCTAGACGCAGAATAAGAAACTAAGAATATCTGAGTAGAGTCAGAACTCTTAACTACTTTGCCATTTTGTTTACTGTAATGGTCTCCTGATTGATAGTCTGCCCGCTGTGACGTCTATGCATTTTGAACACCATCGGTAGAACGGTCCTCCAGGAAGATGTAGAATGGGGTGAGGGGTCACTTACATGGCACATCCAGCCCAAGGGGGTCACTTTCCTAGAGCTTTTGTGGCCTTCCACATGATCGGACCTCCTATCTAGTATGGTAGCTTTACACAGAGAAAGAAAGCATTTCCTTTTTGTTAAATGATTATTAGAGAATGAGAATGGTTCAGCCGTGACCTTAGGACCTGGAGAAGTTCCCATCTAAAAGATTTCTCAATCTGACAGGACTTTCCCTCCTGGCCTGTGGATTGAATATCACAGAGAGGGAAATCTCCAATGTAAAGTAGTCACAGTTTCAAAAGGCTGGTACTCTTACTCTTCTCTGTAAACTATAAACTTTTTGGCACTGCTCCTGTCCCATGAAGGGACTTCATAGGTGAATCTATGTATTTTTCAAGTATGCACCAGCATTCACTGTTCTCCTTTGGTATATCATATAAGCTGGTGTCACATAGTGTTATAGGGCTGGTGACTTCAGAGCCAGGACAGCTCAGAGGAGCCTGCCCCATGGCTTGCTCTTTTCCCATTCCACGCAGCCTGGCTGAGGGAGGCTCTGGTGTCAGCTGGTGTTACGATTTTGCCAACTGAGGACAGGCCACCCGTGCAGCTCCACACAGGCCCCTGTTCCACCACAGATGGCCTCAGAGCAGAGTCAGTCACCAGGTGAGCCCAGAGTACAGCAGAGCACAGAGGACTATCTTGCTCACTCCTCCTTGGAGATGGTTTTGTACTTTCGTTTGGGGGAAAAAAAGAGGTGAACTTGATTCAAAGCCCTGTATTGTCCTTGTAGCATGTGGAGTAGGTAACAGGAAAGAGGTGACAGAGGAATGTGTTAGCGATAGAAGAAGCAACTTGACCTTGAGGACCCATGGCTTGTCCCCTCTGTGAAGCCTCCTCCACCACATGGGGCTTTCTGGGGCTGAGAGAACCCCATCCTCACATTCCAGGCTGGACCCACATCTGCCACGAGAAATCAGAGAGCGAGGGGAGGAAAGAGTCTGCAGAGATGTCAGGGGAGGGTTCAAGGGAAGAATTTGTGATTTGCTCGTGTCCCTGGCCACGGAATGGCAAATAACACCTAGGCTCTCTTCTGAAAACCAGACAGACCTCCACCCTGAGCTGGTGCCAGTGGTCCAGGGAGCCACTTACCGGAGACTGTGATAGTTTGGACTGTGGTCCTATTGAGGCCAGTGACAGAGTTATGGACGAGGCAGGTATAGGATCCACTGTCATTCACAGTGATGTTGGGGATAAAGAGCTCCTGTGTGGGCTGCTGGGGTCTCCCATCGATGAGCCAAGAATACTGTGCGGGTGGGTTAGAGTCTGCGTGGCAGGAGAGGCTGAGGTTTGCCCCGGAATTGTAATGGGGTTTTAAGGGGAAATGGTGGGGGTCTCCGGGCCATCTGGAACAAAGAGAACAAAGCCAATGTGACGTAATCAGAGAGAAGAAGGGGGAAGCTCATTGTCTCTACAGGGCCACACTGTCCCTCTGAGCTGGATCACAGTATTATTTTAAAAAGTCCCAACCATAACCCCTGTGTTCACTGAGACTGAGTCTGAGACATTAACCTGTTTCCCATGACAGGTGGTTGACACCAAGCTTCTCAGTCAGGACCAGCCTTTCCCCTCCTAGTCTTGGCTCAAGGCTGGGACTGCCTGGATTTCTGTGGGACAGGAAGCCATGGCCAGCCTGAGTGTCTGGGTGAGGGTCTGTGTACTTGGACTTCAGAGGGATGGATGTAGCCTGGCCTCTGTCAGTGTGGCTTTGGTTAGGCAGTCTAGGCCAGGTAGGAACAGAAGTTACTCACAGAGGACATTCAGGTAGAATGGGTCACTGCGGCTGACACTCCCGGGGTTCCAGGTTACACACTCATAGGGTCCTGTGTCATTCCTTGTGACATGAAGTAAAGCAAGAGTCCTGTTGTCCTTGGACAGCTCCAGCTGGGCACTGTCCGAGATGTTCTGATGGTTGATCAACCACAGGTAGGTGATGTTCTGAGTCTCAGGTTCACACGTTAACACTACAGCATCCTTGTTCTCCACAGGTTTGGAATTGTTGCTTGTGATGTTGGGTGTTGGTAGTGCTGCTGTGAAGATATCAGAGACAACAATGCCCTGTGTGGGACTTTTGATTCCTCCCAAGGCATCTTCAATCAGAGTTGGACTGGCATCTCTCACCTCTCAGCCAGCTCAAGTCCTTCAAAGTATAAGGCAGGTCTGCGTATCACATGACAAATGAATGAGGATCTCAGCACTGAGAGAACCCAAGGCCAGCAGCCCTATGTCTGGGAGAAGGCATGGACTTTCCCAAGTATCCATTAAGTATCAGGGTTTGATCATGGAAATACACTGGACTGGGAGTCTGAGACCACTCGGCACCTGTCTGACCAACTTGGGGTACTCAGCTGGACTGTGTGGGTGCTGAGTCCCTTTGAGCTACACAGGCCTACGCTGCTTGGTCCAGGTGTGTTTTCACTGAAGCCTCACTTTCCAGGTTACCCTAGCGATGAGTAATGACGTGCCTTCCCACTGTCCTTAACCCTTGAGAAGACTGGGCGGTTTGGCCTGGAACTGGGTGTTTGAGCAGAATAATACATGGGGAGACCAGAAGGAAGTCTGGCGGACAGTTCAGTTCTCAGGCTGTGGGGCTGCGAGGTGGGGGAGTCTGTCCTGGTGTTCAGTGGTGACTGACGAGAGACAGTGACCTCATAGATGGCAGAGCAGAGTCCAGGAATGATTTAGAAGAGAGTGAGGGGATGGCTGGGGCTGGCTGGCTTTGGGGCAGAACCACGCTCTCTGCCCTTGGTCCTTAATGTCCCCTGTCCCCCTGCAGACGGCGGTGAGGACCATGGTGATCTTTCCTGAAATACATGTAGATATTTTCTGATGCAGTTGCGGTGACCAGTGGAATGGGGGTTGGATACTGGCCCCCTTAGACTACCTCCATTTCCCAGTATTAGACAGATATTTGAGAAATTAAATTGTGAAAGAAGATGTGAAAATCATTATTAAAGCTACAAAGAGCTAAGACCAGTTTCTGGAGGACTCTCTCTCCAGAGAGCTTTGAAGGTTGCAGACCAGGTTCTGCAGTCCATCCAGGGTCACACTGTGATCAAAGAAGATGCTACATTGGGTTTGAAAGCAGTGACTCCCTGGGGAGAGAGAGAGTGCAAGCCTGTTAAGAGGACAGGAGTAATCGAAGGGGACATCTAGGTGTGTCTGCTGTATAAAGGGAGGCATGATACTGAATTAGAAATGATGTGTGTTATGTTAGTAGTTTTAGGAAGCAGGTCCCTGTCGCTGGTTTCTAGGGGCAGTCAGGCAAATGCAGAGCAGCCCCTACTTGGGCTAGTGGTCCTTTTTCTCTAACTCAGGAGATAGAACTAGAGTTTGATCAAATTCATCCAACTTGGGCAGCGTCTGAGTGTAAGGACATTGGCTACTGATCTCACTGAGGGGAGCCCCCCTCCATGGTAAAATTGTCACTGTGAGGACACAGGGGTGTGAAATAGTGAACAAATCTGTCATACACACAGGGTCAACAGTCCCACCTAGGGAAATTCTTGGGAGCCACTGGGAGGAACAGGAGCCTCCCCAGGAGGAGGATGTGAGTCACAGGTCGGGGTGAAGTGAGCCTGAGAGCTATCGGGGACCGAGACCTGTCCCTTTTGCATTGGACTCCCTGGTTGAGTCGTGTAGAGAGCGGATCAAGAGGTCCCAGTCCCTGTCACGTGGCCTGTTCCTCTTGTTGGCATCGGGGAGGGAGGGAGCCCTGGACGGGGCACAGCGGAAGCTTGTTCTCCTGGTGACCTGGGACACTGGCTCATGATGGAGCCCGGGGCTGCTGCTCTGGCTGACGTCTGTGTCCTTTCCTCTTGCCTGGGAGGGTGAGCCTGTCCACGGGGTTAGTGGCAGAATCCAGGGAGGCTTCCAGGACGAGGAAGCAGAACTGAGCAGGACAGTGTGGCTGGAGTGAAGGAGGAGGCAGGTGAGGGACATGGGAGGAGCAGAGAGCCAGAACTGTCCATGGCAGTGAGCGGGGGGTTACAGGTGACTCAGAGACCCCATGGCTGCCCCAGTGCAGGACAAGTGAGGCCAGGAAACCCTCCCATGGCCGAGCAGCCCCACAGTCACCATGAAACTGGCTACTGGGGGGCTTAGGGGCAGGTGGTCAGAGGGATGGAACGTGGGTCTCAGCCCTGGAGGGACAGGGCGCAGGGGTAGCAAAACCTCCTAGGACTCTGCAACCGGGTTCCAGTCTCTGCAGAGATTATGAATCATTCACTCTTTCATTCATTTCACTCATGCATTCCCCATAATTCCTTCCTCCTTCATCAGAACACTTGAGTGTTACATGCTGACTTTCCCCTGAGCTGGTTGCAGGTGTGGAGTGGGGAGCGAGAGGAAAGTCCTCTCCTTTGTATCCAGCGGGAGTGACACCAACACTTCAGGAACAGTGATTTCGAGTCCAGTGCAGGGAGGTGTGGATGGGCCACCTGAAGTCCCCAGCATTGATTCTCAGTGTTATTACAGATAATTTGGTTCTAGAGTAAGAAACAGATTAATTTTTCATTTCCTTTCACTCCCCAGACCAGAATCTCTCCCTCTGACCTGGGGAAGCCTGAGAAGAAAGGACGTGCACCCCTCCTGGTTTCAGGGTCTGCACATGCACAGCCTGGGGGTGAAGGAGAGGACAGGGTTACGTTTGCAGAAAGATCTCAGTATGACTCAGATGGGCCAGTCATGGTCTATCTGACTGGTTCAGTGACTGTAACCCTCGTAACTCAGTCTCCTCTGAATAAAACAGGATGAATGGTAAATGGTCTCAGACTTGCCATGTTACCTGTGAGTTAACCATAACTCTTTCACCATTCCCTGATGGGGAGCTTGGAGTAGAGGAGCTGCCCACGTTACCAGCATGTGGTATCGATGCGTCCATAAGAGGGGCTCCCTGGGCTTACCCCTGGGGATGAGGAGGTGCCAGGAGCCTCTTCAATCCTGTCCCTCCCTGGGGACGCTGGCCTTCCTCTGGCATCTCCGAAGTCCCCCAGGGCAGTCGATTAATAGCCCAGGGACCTTGTCCATCTGTGCTCTCCACCCAAACTCTCAGGTGAAGGACGAGGCTCTGCATCTGTCTAGATGTGGCTCTTGGGCTGAGTCCTGGCTGGTGACCAGTTCATATGACCATGTGACTCGGGCATTAGGGAAATCCTTGCTCCCACTCAGCCCTGCCCAGGATGCCAAACCCAACCTGGCACAGGCTCCTGGGGGCCCCTGGAGTCAGGAGCCCTGGGACAGGGATCTGGGGAGGGGCTGCCTGGGCTGAGCTGCTCTGTGTGGATCCCAGGGGGCCTCTCAGGCCAGGCCATGACCAAGCCCTGCAGGGTCTTTCTCAGGGTCATGGTCATGGGAGGGGCCCAGGGGCTGGACTGAGACTGGTCTCCCTCCACTGAGCTGCTCCCACCAGACTGGTTCTTGTCTGCAGGGGCTGGACTCCGGGAAGGGAGCTCTGATCCTAGGAAGTGTGTCTCCACTGTGTGTGTCCTGCACTCAGTGCTCAACCCCCAGCCTGGGACACAATGCAAGGGGGATGGAGGCAGAGTACAGGGCTGCCGATCCTGTGTGTGTAGAAGTAGAATTCCCCACCCAACACCCAGAGGAGAGAGGAATCACTCACGGTATACGTGGAGCTGTCCAATTACTTGTTCATTCAGGAAATTTTTCTTTATGGCTTGTACAGTGTAGTATCCTGTGTCCTCTAGGGTGACATTCTGGAACAGTAGGGATCCATTGGGGTATATTGTCTCCCGACCGCTGTATGCAGGCCCCGGGACATTTTCTTGACTGTCTATTACATATGATGCAATTTGATGGTCGCTCTCCACACTTGCTCCTTTGTACCAGCCATAGCCTGCAAGCCCCTCAGGCAGATTGTGGACAAGGAGAAGCACATCATTCCCTTCGGCAGCATTGGATGGCAGTAATTCAAGAGTGAGTTGGGCAGTAGCGAGCGGGTACCAGGAGGTTAAGAGTGAGACTAAGAGGGAAGAGAGAAGTTGGTCACTATTTGGGTCCATGCGTTGGGATGGAAAGATGAGGCTCGGTGTATGAGCAGGTCTCTTCATCTTTCAGCCTTGGCATGAATGTGAGTGTGTGTGTGCTTGTGAGGGTGCGTGTGTCTCCTATGGTCAAGGTCAGCAGCATGGCCAACATTACTCCAGCACCTCTAAACTTGGTATTTCCTCTGTTTCTAAAACTATTCCCCAGGTGTCTGCCTGGCTCATCCCTTCACTGCCCTCAGACCCCTGCTACATCTCAGGGGTATCCTTGGGAGACACCTTCCCTGACCACCTCCTCTGAAGTCTCTCCATCTTAACTTTCTCACCTTTTCTGCCCTGTTCCCTTCATGGCACTTGTTAGTACCTGACATCACACCTAGATCTTTTGTTGTCTGTCTCCTCCCCGTGGAATGTGAGCTCCATGCAGGCAGGAGCTCGTCTGATCTCGTTGCACCCTCAGTGCCTGCAACAGGCTGCAAACAGCTGTGGGAGAATGAACGCGTGTTCCCAGGGCCCTCCACCTCCTGGCATGTATCTGCCCCTTTCTGGGGCTGGTGGCAAGGACAACGTGTAGAGCCCCTGGTTAAGCTTTTCCTGGTGTCGCCCTGACATAAATTGTTATTATTACCACAAGTTTTCTGAAATTACTGCTCAGCGATGATTAACTTGGCAAGCCTACCCTAACTGAGGTTTTCCTACCCCTCACCATGTCCAGCTCCTGAGATTTTCCGGTTGCTGGCCCCCTCTCCCTTCCTGCTCTCTTCTATGCCCTCTCTTCAGATCCAAACAGAAGCCTGGTGTCCCCTCTCAGCCCTGTTCTCACCAAGAGACCCCAGACAGTCTCTGTCTCCCAGCCTCCTGTCACCCCCTAGAAATCACCCCCTCGAAATCACCCCCTCGAAATCACCCCCTCTCACCTGCCAGCAGGAGCCCCTGCCAGGGGGATTGCACCCTCTGTGGTTAGGTCTGGAGGGGAGCTCCATGGTGTCTGTCACCTGCTCTTCTCTTCCTCTGCAAGTGCTTGGGCTCCAGAAACGCTCTCAGGCACCACTGTCCGGCCTCCTGGGGTAGGAGTGGTTCACCGTCACGTGGGCCGGGCGGGGTTTCTGTGGAAGGACCCTCCCTCTTCCTTCCCTCATTCCTTCCTCCCCTGTTTCTTCCTTTTCGTTTTACCTTCTGTCTACATTTCTGCTCCCTGAGAACTGCTGAGGCCTCTGCCTTCTTCAGCAGTGATTCTCCACACATGTGGACACACACACGCACGCGCACGCGCACGCACACCCACACGCCCAAATCTGGACCTCGGGGCAGGGACATTCCCCACAGCTGCATGTTGGGTGCAGGGTAGCTTTGCCTTAGGATTGATTTTCTTAATGCTTTCTGGCATTTCCCTTCAGAGCAAGAGCCCAGTGGTGACATCGGGAACTCTTGTCACAGGGATGTTACCCTCGCTGTGCATTGGATCGCCTGTAGAACTTCATAAAGATTGTGAGTGCCCAGTTGACATCTTAGAAATACTGTTTCATCAGGCACCAGCTAACTAGGATGCTGGCCATGCTGAGGTGCAGGACATGAGGGTGGGGCAGCCCCTGGGGCAGCCCCTCCCCTTCTCCCTTGCGCAAGAGGGTGGGCAGATCCTGCTAAAATGCAGATTCTGACTCTGGTGTGTGGTGGACTCGGGACTTTGCATCTAACAAGCTCTCAGGCTTTGCCATCTTACCAGCTTGTGGGGCACACTTTCAATAGCAACGTTGATGGGATCCCTTCCCCTGCGAGGAAGACCCACTTACTCCAGCACTGCTCTCTGCGGTGTCCTGGTCTTAGGTCTTTCAGCACCACACAACCCCAGAGGTCCCCAAAACCTAAGGATTATTTCTGTTTGTGGCACAGAAAACCAGCTGGGCACTGGGGTCTCCCCCTGTTCTCAAATGCTCTGGGAGGGTTGGATTTCCTCCTAGCAGGAAGGTCACAGAGGTGACTCTGAGGGCGAGGAAGGGGCAAGCTTGGTGATGACTGGTGAGGGGACTCACCTTCTATCTCCAGCGTTACCAGCCTGGCCTCTGCTTTCAGGGATGGACACCCAGGACCAGGTGTCTCAGAAGGAGCTATAGTTCTCTGGTGTGAAGGAGTAGGTGACCTACCTGGCCTGGGAATAAAGGACATTGGTAGGAGGTCAGGTGGCTGTGGCTCATTAGTCCTCGAGGGACAGTTTCAGTGAGATCCCCTCTCTCTCTGTTTGTTTGGGGCAGCCTCTGTTCTCGGCCTGGGTGACTTTCCTGGGGTCACCCGACCTTCCCCATGGTAGTACCAGGCAGGGAATGGGGAACAGCACAGGGACCCCTGACAGATCAGGGACCCCTGACAGATCAGATGCACTAGATCCTTAGAAGGATCGGTGGGACAGAGCAGGCATGTCAGAGGGACCCAGAGGGTCTGTGGGATGGAAATCAGGGCTCCTTCACCTCTGCCAAAGCCAGGTTCCTGTGTGAATTTCCTGTGCGTTTTTTGTGTGTCTCAGTGTTGCCCCCTGGAGGGCATGAGGATACCTGTGGCCAGTGTCAGTGCTGCATCAGGGATGCTGGCCAGGCTGACCCTGAGCCCCGGGCAGAGGTGGGCTCTGAACTCCAGGCTGAGGGCGGGTCACCTCAGGTCCTGGTCGCTGCATCGGTCTCAGGCCACCTGACTCCATTCAGTGCAGCGTGAGCCCAGGGAGGTGACGGGTGTTGACCAGAGGACTCCTGATCAAGTGTCAGGAGAACTGTCCCCTTAGGAGAATATGCTGTTTCAGGAGGAGCTCTTTCTCCCCGAGTTTTCAAAGGAGGGACCCAGTGAGGGTCTCTTGAGTCTTTTCAGGAGAGGGAGGCAGCCTGGGGGGCTGGTCCACAGAATGCCCTGTGCTTCCCACATCACAACACGGGTGTTGCATCCAAGTCATCTGTGTCCCTGTCTGTCATCTGCTCTAAGCCTCCCCACAAGGCTCAGGAGCTGAAGCAGCTCTACATGGAGACTCAGCCAGGGGACCTCATGGGTTCTTAGTTAGGGTAGAGGAAGCCCTATGAGACCCTCAGCCCCTCTCAGATGGAAAATAACCCCAGATCCTGGGTTGTCCCACCCCATCTGCACAGGAAGTTCCCCTTGTTCCCCAGACTCCTTGGGTTGGTGAGATGTCTTCAGGAGACCATAGGCAGGTGTCCCCATGGACCAAGGACCCTGGGGTGGGAGTTGCCCCCTAATTCATTGTGGTCAGGATGGGTTCCTTCCCTGGTGGTGATTCCAGTTGGGGTGGAGAATCTAGAGTTCATGTCAGGTCAGGTCTCTGTGAGAAGAGGAAGGACTGAGGTTCTTGTCCCACAAGGAGACGTCACTCCTATGGTCAGATGAGGACGCCGTGATTTTTCTGGGAATGAAGTGGAGTCCACCCCTCAGTGTCAGGAGGCCCTGTGCTTTGTCCTGACTCTATGAGGGGTAAAAACCCTGGGACAGCCATGGGTACTTGTGGTCTCTTTTCATGTTGATTGCCAGTTACCCTCATGTCTATAACGAAACATGCTCCAACCCCCAGTGTCACACAGGGTAAAAGATGTTGAAGGAGTCTCTGATACAAGGACCCCATATTAAGAGCCTCACGATGTTTCCGGCCTCACCTCTTACCCTTTAATATAGCTTTTTTTTTTTTTTTCTGATTTAAGCTGGTTTTGCCCAGATAAAGGCTTTATGACTCATTTACCTCCCCTTCAACCCCATAACATAACATGCCTGCTTATTAAATCATTAAGCTTTAGTACATGCTCAACCGAGCTTCTGGTCTATAATCATGTGAACAAAACAGGTGTCAGTTTAACTTTTGACTAAGGATAACATCTTGGCTTTAGGTTCTTCAGCCCCAGCCCCAGCCCATCGAGGCAGAAAGACCACGGATCAGACGTGGCGGCACCATGGCTGATTCCAGGATGGGGACACCTGGACACAGTGTTTTTAACAGTCTTAACCCCTCCTTATGAGTCCCTCCAGGTGGCCTAAGAAACCAGCCAAGCCAGGAAGACAAGATAGATGGCCTTAGCTTGCCCAGCTCCCTTACCTCCACCCACCACTCTTAACTTCCTTAGTTTCTGCGAGTTCTGATTTTTTCTCTATATAACCTGTACTTCCAAGTGACCCAGGGGACCAGGCCTTTGAGCACAAGCTTGCCTTTTTCTCCGGGACTTGAAACTCTCCGATAATAAATATTTAACCTATATAGCCCACCTCTTGTGTCAGTTTTTCGGCTAGGGCAGAACTCATTTGTCTTTCAGTTTCAGTGTTAGTCGTGTGGTTTCCTCATCCAATTAATGACTGCTTACTGAGCATATGTGACTGTCAGGACCTGGATTGGGCTTTGGGGAACTCCATCGAGGACAGGACACATGTGGGAGTGACAGAGAGATAGACACTCAATGGAATCATGGAACTAAAGAGTTCATAATGATTGAGAGAAGGGCGAGAAGGAAAGTGTCTGGTACATCTGAAACATGTACCTGATTCTCAGCTAGTATTGGGATTACAGAGAGCCCTTATCAAAAAGTGGCCTTTTGGCCGTGACTTGAAGTATGAGTGGCCTTTTGCCCCTCGACGGAGGATGTGGAGGGAGATGACAGAGTCCAGTGCGGGCAGCTTGGAGAGTAAGGAGGACTGTGGACTGAGTGAGGCTGGTAACGGCTGGACCCTGCTGGGCTGTGGGAGCTGCAGAGGTGGACAGCAGCCCCCTGGGGTGGGTGCAGTCTGCGGAGTGGCTCTGCTGCCCTCTGGTGGAGGGAAGTGTAGCAGTCACTGTGTTTATTCAGTATCAATCCACAGATATTTTACCTGGGTCTCACACATATCATGTTAATGCTCCAGCATGTTCCAGCTCTGTGAGTCCCAGTCTCTGTCTCTGTGAGTACACTGGCCCTGCCTCTCCCCTCAGTGAGATGTAACCAAACTCAGATTTCCAGGAATGCATCAGTTGTGTTTGTCTCTAGTAGGTTACACTATTGGTTTCCCCTGGGTGGAGTGGTGTGGGTGGCTGGAATGCTCGGTGGTGGGTCTGTGAGAAGGAGAAGCAGGGAACTGGTGTGTCAAGAGGGGAAGGTCTACGTCAGGGAGCAGAGGGGAAGGATGGACAATCAACTTGCCCTCTTACTCCCAGGGCCTGGTGCCCAGGGCGGGACCCATGATTCTGAGGACACACAGCACCACATCTCTGTGTCTCTAGATCAGGTTGGTGGGAGCTGCTTCCTCTAGGTCATCATGGCTTGGGCCTCGCGCATGCCCTGTGGCCTTGGCTGAACTGTCAGCTGTCAAGTCCACAATTATCCAGGGGTATTCTAGGTGCTTTCTGTCTGTGTCAGCTATGAATGGAAAAGTCCCTGGTCCTGAGATGGCTTCACACACACATAGTCCCACCCAGGGCCTAGGCAGAACACCCCAAATGCTAGTGTTTCTCCACTGTTCTGAGGTTCTTTGCTGTAGAACCTTCTCTCTGGGCCTCTGTGGACAGCCTCAGCCAGTAGCCTCACCTGTTCTTATTCTAGGCAGCTGCCCCTGTGGTTGATTGTCCCTCATAATCTCTGAGCTCACTGGCCTTTCATTTGTTCTGACCCCCTGGCCCCTGTGAAGGAAGAAGAATGGAACTTGAGATGGACGCTCTCCAAGGTTCTGCACTCTCTGGATAGCTTGAAAGAGAGGAACCCAGATGTGTCAATGGAGTCATCATTGTGCCTCCTGGTGGAAGCATTCCATGTTTCGAACTAAGACCTCTAGGCCAGCAGTGCATAATGTCATGAGGACAGGAAGCAGAACATTTGCTAGTGGATCATTAGAGGTAATAGTGAGTGGTGTCATTCCCGTTCCACCCTTTGATTCCGGGACCCGTGATCCCTGGCTGTGGGAGAAACAGCATTTCATATTCAGAACATATAAGGCTTCCTGGAAACCCTACTCGTAGACCCAAAAGGTATTGCCATGTCGCTGGTACTGTCACTGAGTTCCAAAAGGCCGTCAAGCCAGCTGTTTCAGGATGGTAAGACCAGTGAACTCCATGAGCATGTACTTGCTCCTGCATTTCATTTGCTGTGAAGTGAGTTCCTTTGATCAGAAACAATGCTGTGTGAAATAACATGAGGGAGGACAGGCATTCTGTGAGTCCGTGGATGGTCGTTTTGGCAGAAGCATGTGTGCATGTGTATCCGTAGTAAATATCTATTCCAATAATAACAAACGCTCCCTTTCCACAATGGAAAGTAGTCCAATATAGTCAACCTGCCACCAGGTAGCTGCTGATCACCCTGGTGAGTAGTGCCATATCCGGGGCCTAGTATTGGTCTCTGGGCTGACAGATTGGGCACTTAGTGGTGGTCATGGCTGCACTGGCCTTGGTGAGTGCAAGTCCATGTTGTTGAGCCCATGTATAACCCCCACCCTTGCCACCATGAGCCCACCAAGGCGATGACAGGGGTGGCTGGGAAAAGAGGCTGGACTGGGATCCACAGAATGGGTCATCCTGCCCACTGGATTATTAAAATCCTCCTCTGCTGAGGTGAATGGTAAGCATTCAGAGAGGTCTATCCACATCTTCTCTAGACCTCCTTATCACCACTTTCCAATCATGTTCAAGTCCCTGACTATCCAGCCAAATCCCTGGCCACAGCCCATGAATTGGTGTCTACCACACATCTGGCCATCTCTCTTTCCCAGCAAAGTGGGCAGCTGGTTTCATTGCCTGAGCTCTGCCATTGTCACCTCAGGCACTGTTGGATCTGCTGGATCAGATGGCCAGAATGGCAGTGCAGTTTGCCCAATGTGGACCTCTTGCAGAGGGGTCTGGTCAGTGTGAGCTGAGCCACGGACATTATCCCTGACGTGGTGAGCACGCTGGTGGATGTTCGGGTCAGTAGGCTGCAGTCAGATGTGCACAGATTCTGTCGATTAACGAGCTGATTCCGGTTCACCGATGGAGTGGGTGGGTGAGAGCAGGAAAGAGTTCTGGGAAACATCGCCCATCATGTCACGGCAGAACGAAGACCCTGCACCAGTAGGGAGGAGAGAAGGTCCTTGCAGGAGGTTCTGGCTGGAGGAGATTGTGTGCCTGCGTTCTGATTTTTAGCAGCGGTCTTCATGAGTCACCCTGGAAGTATAGGGTGGAACACAGTCTTTCAGGGCTAGTGATTTATGAGCAGAGAAGTTGAGTGAAATGGATATGGACATGGGACCGAGGATGTTGGGTAGAGAGGGGCGCCATTACTATGAGACATAGACGGAAAGGCATGAACTCTAGGTAGTGACTGAGTGTCCTCATGGACAGTGAGATGAGCACAGAGAAATATGCCCTTGGGATGTGAAGAGACCTGTCATCTCTGTCCTCAGATGAGGATGGGTTTGAGAGAGTCCGGAGCTAAGAAAGATGCCCTGAAATGGCTCTAAGTGTTACTTGCCTGTCTTTTTCATGTGAATCCTGCCCTGAAGCTTAATACTTTGTGAAACAGACTTGTTTCTTTATCAAATTCTTCTGAGAGGAAAAAATTATGAAGAATAGATGGTTTTCGCAGGTGAGATATTAGGTGTCATGTGAAGAGAAAGGAAATCTTCACTTGTCATTGTTCCATTTCTACTTACCATAATTTTGATTCATTGTTAAGTCAAGTCTACAGGGTTAATCTAGCCTGAGGGAATAGTTAGTGTTCTGTAGTTAGTTTTCTTATAATACTTATGATTTCATACCTACTCTAAAGAAATTCTCTTTAATGTTAAGCTAACTTGATTCTGTAATTTTTTAAGATCATTTTTATGCCCAGTTTAACATGATTTCCATCATTTTCGTTGCCATGTGCTAATTCAGGCATTTTCATAAAATAAATTAAGTGGCATTGTTGCTACCTCTTATGTTTGGCTGTTACCTATGACTGACCCAGATGAATTTTTATCGATTTGACCTTCCATTTGGAACAAAAAAAAAACATCGTTTGGGGACATTTTACAATGAGAATGCCCTGGCAAAAGGCTCACTGCCTTTGTCACACCTCTAGGTCCTGAGTCAGTGAAGCTCATCCACCTTGATCATGCAGTAGACACAGAGTCACTACTCAATAGCCTGTGGTGCACAGGTCATTGGTGAAATACGCGTGTCATGTTTACGACTTGAGAGGGGGACGGTGCTTCACAAGGTCCCGAAGAAAAAAGGGCGATGGGGTTTGGAAGGGTCGTGTTTTCTGATAGAGTGGTTTTGGTGTTGGTGTGGAAGGAGCCTGGGGCTCAGGTCACAGAGGTGACTAGGCAAGAGTGGGCTGTGGGAGTGAGTTGAGGGGGACAGCTCCATTGTTGTGTGCCTGGGGTGGGCTCTGGATTTCACGTGATGATGGCTCTGACCCAGCCTCCAGGGCTCAGCTGTGGGACTGACTCCATTCCCAGGTCCCCGGTGGTTCTAACTCCCTGTTGTGAATGAAAGCTGCATGTTGCAAGCCCTCCCCCATATCCTGGGACAAGGGGGTGTCAGGTGGGCTCTCTTCGGTTCATTAGGACCATAGGCTCTGAAGCTTTACTGGAGCAGGAATAACAGTGGGGTGGCAGCTGTGCAGGGAATTATTTCTGCAAGATCCAGGTTCTGGAGGTGGAGCCGTGAGCTCAAGGTGCAGGCGAGGCGACCAGGATGGGAGCTGACTGGCAAGGAGAGTGCAGTATATTCTTTACATTGTTGGGTTATGAAGCCCTTCTCTGAGCGTGGTTTGCAGATTCTCTTGCTGCCTTTTCATTTTGTTACTGGTTTCCTTGGCTGTGCAGTTTTTTAGTTTGATGTGGCCCCACTTTATTTTTTTTGCTTTCTCAAGACACGTTTACAGAGATAATACTTCAAGTACATGTCCACTTGTCGACTACAAAGTTGAACATTAACTTCAAAGCACATCTACCTACTGATATAAATCAGAAAATTGCTTGCCTATTTCCCACAAGTAGACTTAAGAATGTGCTTTACTTCTGAATAATCTTCGTACATATTAAAGTGGTTGTGAGACAAACTCAATATATATTACTTTTTATTGGTATTTCTTGTGCTTCTAAATATTAGAATAGAATTTTTTTTCTGTTGTTCTTGGTCCACTTGAGAAAGGAAATTTATAGCAGAATGAGTCCTGTATTTAATGTCTTTTAGAGACGAAGAGAATGATCTCTGAGTGACTTCTCCTTAGTTGAAAGGCTGCATTGTAATGAGCTAAACAAATATTTTATACCTGCTTATAACGTTGGGCTAGGTACAAAATAAGTCAAGTGGATTTCTTGACTTTGTACAGTTTTTATGCACATTTCCAGGAAATGCTATTATTTGGTTTCATTTAAAGATTTAGAATGAGGTATTTTGATTTTCGTTATTTTAGAACAAGAGTACATAACTATTTATATATATATAATATGATGTCGTATACATGAGCATACAAAGGCATTTTTTTGCATATAGTCAGTATGTTGAACATAATTCAGAATTTCTATTTCATGTCAACTACATTTTTTAACCTTGTGATTTCCCTCCCACCCCACTCATTTCCCCTGCTACCCACCTCGCATCTGGCAACACCTGATTTCTTCTCTGTACCCGTGAGTTTCGTTTTTGTGTTTATTCCACATAGAAGAGACATATGATATTTTCTCTGACATATTTCACGTAGCATAAGACCCTCTGGGTCCATCCATGTTGTCACAAATGGCAAGATTTCATTCTTTTTATGACTGATGTTCCACTGTTTGCGCGTGCATGTGTGTATCACGAATTTTTTATCCATTCATCTGTTGATGGACACTTAGGTTGTTTCCATATCTTGGTGTTGTAAATACTGAATGAACCTGGTGGTGCACATATATCTTTTGATTTGGTGGTGATTTTTTTTTTTCCCTCAAGAAATATCCAGAAGTGGAATTACTGGCGATGATATTGTAGTTCCACTTATTAATTTTTTAATTTTTTTAAAACTTAATTTCTTGAGGAAACTGCATCCTATTTGCCACAGTGGCAGCAGCAGTTGGCATCCTACTGAAAGTACATGAGTGTTGTTTTCTCCACGTCTTCGGCAACATTTCTTTTCTTTTTTTCTTTCTTTTCTTTTCTTTTCTTTTCTTTCTTTTCTTTTTTTTTTTTTTATAATAGCCATTCTCTCAGTGTGCGAAGTGGTATCTCATTGTGGTTTTGATTTGAATTTCTCTGATTAATGATGTTGAGCATCTTTTTATTGTAGCTCTTGGCCATCTGTATGCCCTCTTTAAAAAATGTCTTTAAAAAATTTTTAAATTAGTTTCAAGTATACAGTGCATTGGTTAGACATTTATATAGTTTATAAAATGACCCCCTCCGAATTGTTCTTTCTCTCCTCTGGGCCTCCACCTAGCCATTACATTAGTGCTAACTGCATTCCCTGTGCAGTGCTCCTCATCCCTGTGACATCTGTGAATTACTAATTTGTACTTCTTTAACCCTTTCACCGCATTCTCCAGACCCCAACCCTTTTCCCCTGGCCATCACCAGGTTGTCCTCTATATCCTCTATATTTGTGAGTCTGATTTTTTGATTTGTTTGTTCTTTTCGTCCTTATTTCTGCATATATATGAAATTAGATGGTATTTATCTTTCTCTGTCTGACTTATTTCACTCAGCATTTCACTTTAGGTCCATCCATGTCATTGTGAATAGAGGATTTCATTTTTTTAATGGCTGGAGTAATATTCCATTGTATATATGAACCATAACTTCTTTATCTAGTCATCTGTTGATGGGCATTTATGGGCATTTATGGCTATTATAAATTGTGCTGTCATGAACATAGGGGTACAAAATTATTATTTTGGTTTTCTTTGGATAAATACCCAGAAGTGCAATTGCTGGGCAAAAGGTATATCCATTTTTAATTTTTTTGAGGAACTTCCAGACTGTTTGCCATAGCAAACCTGTACAATTTGCAATCCCACCAACAGTGTATGAAGAGTTCCCTTTTCTCCACATTCTCGGCCAATACTTGTTCTTTGATTGTTTGGTGATAGCCATTCTGATAGGTGCGAAGTGATATCTCATTGTGGTTTTCATTTGTATTTCTCTGATGATTCATGACCTTGAGCATCTTTTCATGGTCTATTGGTTACCTGTATTTCCTCTTTGGAGACACATCTGTTCAGGTCTTCTGCCCATTTTTAAATTGGATTGTTTTGTTTCGTTTTTAATTGTTGATTCGTATGAGTTCTTTATATATGTTGGATATCACCCCTTTATCAGATATATCATAAGCAAATATCTTTCTCCCACTCAGTTGGTTGTCTTTTTGTTTTGTTGATGGTTTCCTTTGCTGAACAAAAACTTTTTAGTTTGATGTAGTCCCATTTGTTATTTTTTTCTTTGTTTCACTTGTCTGAGGAGATATATTCGAAAGAAAATTATTGTTAGCAATATCAGATAATTTACTGCCTATGTTTTCTTCTAGAAGTTTTATGGTTTTGGGTTTTACATTTAAGTCTTTAATCCATTTTGAATCTATTCTTGTATATAGTGTTAAGAAGGTGGTTCAGCTTCTTTATTTATTTTTTGTATCTATCTGTCCAATTTTCCCAACACCGTTTATTGAAGAGACTGTCTACCCTATTGTGTAGTCTTGCCTCCTTTCGTCACATATTTAGTGAGTGTATAGGCATGAATTTATTTTCTGGGTTCTATATTCTGTTTCCAGTGATCAATGTATCTGTCTTTATGCCAGTGCCGTGCTGTTTTTCTTACTGTAACCCTGTAGAGTATAGTTTGATATCAGGTAGTGTGATACCTCCAACTTTGTTCTTTTTTCTCAAGATTGCCATGGCTAATCAGGGTTTTTTATGCTTCCATGTACATTTTAGGATTATTTGTTCTAGCTCTCTGAAAAATGTATTTTTGATAGGAATTATGTTGAATCTATAGATTGCTTTGGGTAGTATGGCCATTTTACATGATGTTTGTTTCTTCTCACCATGAGCACGGTATATACTTTCCATTTATTTGTATCTTCTTCAATTTTTTTCAGTGACTTATAATGTTTTGAGAACAGGTCTTTTGCCTCCTTGGTTAATTTGATTCCCAGTATTTCATAGTTTTTTGATGCATTGTAAATGGGATTGTTTTCTTAATCTTCTTTCTGAAAGTTCATTATTGGTGTATAAAAATGCCACTGATCTCTGAATATTAATCTGTACACTGCTACTTTTCCCAAATTCATCAAATCAGTTCAACAGTTTTTTTCCCTGTGGAATCTTTAGGGTTCTCTCTATATAGCGCATCGTATTCTTGTAAATGACAATACTTCTTCCTGTCCAATGTTTGGAAAACTTTTATTTCTGTTTCTTGTCCGATTTGCTGCAGCTAAGACTTCCAATACAATGTGGAAGCGTGGTGAAAGTTGGCACTCTTGTCTGGTTCTTGATCTTAAGGAAAAACCCTTTTAGCCTTTCCCCATTGAAGCATGATGTCAACCTTAGGTTTGTCATATATGGCCTTTATTATTTTGAGGTAGATTCCCTCTTATTCCCACTTTACTGAGAGTTTTTTATTACAGATGGATGCTGGATTTTGTTGAAGATTTTTTTTCTGCTGAAATAATAGGCAGTTAAAACCAGGTTTCCTGGTCATATCTCTTGATGTGATCATATGGTTTTTATCTTTCCATTTGTCAATGTGGTGGGGCATTACATTAATTGATTTGTGGACATTGTACAACCTTGCATCCCAGGAATGAATCCAACTTGATCATGGTGCATGATATTTTTAATTGTATTGACTGAATTCGGTTGGCTAATATGTTGTGAGATTTTTGCATCATGTTCATAGAAGATTTTGGCGTATAGTTTTTTTTTTTTAATGTCTTTGTCTGGTTTTGGAATCAGGTAATTGATGTCTTTTCAGATCCTCTACCATTTTTTTTATTAGACTGTTTATTTTTTTGCTATTGAATCATATGAGCTTTTAAAAAATTTTTGTAATTGGACCCTTATCAAATATATAATATATTTTCATAATGTCTTTTTTCGATTTTTAATAATCTGGAATAGCAGAACCATATACACAGCACGTCAAACTAGCCAAAACAACAAATTATAATAATGTTCGTACAGAACAAAATCATGGGAGAGAGGAAAGGCTTGCACCCTTCACCACTGAGTATGACATCAGCTGTGGGTTTGTCATAAAGCTTTATGACATTGAGGTATGTTTCCTCTATACTCACTTTGCTGAGTTTTTCTCAATAAATGGGTGTTGAGTTTTGTGAAATGCTTTTGAGATAATGATATTTTAGGCTTCTTTTGTTAATGTGATGTAATCATGTGAAGTGATTGATGGATACTGGAACGCAACCTTGAGTCTCAGGAATAAATCCTGTTTGATCCATGATATAATCCTGTTAACCGTATTGCTGAATTTGGTTTGCTAATATTTTTGTTGAGATGTTTTGCATCTATATCATCAGGGATATTGGCCTGTAATTTTCTTTTACTGGGGTGTTCTCATCTAGGTTTCTTTTTTTAGTCAGGGTCATGCTGGCCTCCTAAAATGAGTTTGGCAAGAATCCCCCTCTGGTGTGTTTTAGAGGAGTTTGAGAAGAATTGGTGTTCTTTCCATCTTTGGTAGGGTCATCGTTGAAGGACTTTCATTGCAGGGAGGTGTTTTGATTCCTGTTTCAATCTCCTGCCTGGTGATGGGCCTGTTTCAGATTTTCTCTTTTTCCCAATTCAATTCTTGTAGGTTGTAGGTAGGTTTCTAGGAATTTATCCCTTTTTTCTATGGTGGTCCACTTTTGTTGGCATATGATTAGAATCATTTAATTATTGGTCATGTTAATAATCATTTAGTTAACCCTTTGTTTATCTGTGGCATCATGTAATATATCTCCTCTTTCATTTTTGATTGTACTGATATGAGTCCTCTCCTTTCTTTTGTGTGAGTCTAGCTAAAGATTACTTACCAGTTTTATCTTTTAAAAAAAACCAGATCTTCAGTTCTCTGACCTTTTAATAAAATTTTAAAATTTTTTTAATTATGGTGACATTGGTTAACAAAATTGCTATAAAGAGTTTCAGATATACAATTCAACAGTTAGGCATACACACACACACACACACAAATACACAAAAACGCACATACATTGCATTATGTGTTCACTACCCATATTAGAATTTCTTTCTGTTACCACATATTTGACCTATTTTACCGCATCTTACCTCCCCCCTCGCCCCACCCTCTGGTAACCAAGTCTGGTTGTCCATGTGCATGAATCTCTGCTTGTTTGTCCTGTTCATTTGTTGCTTTTAGGTTTATATCCCACATATAAGTGATATCAAGGTGGTTTACAACTTTTCTGTCTGGCATATTTGCTTAGCATGATTATCCTCAAGGTCCATCACATTGTGACAAATGGCAGTAGTTCATCTCTTCTTATGGCTCAGTAATATTTCATTGTATATATGTAATCCACAGCTTCTTTAGCCAATCATTTATTGTAGGTCACTTTGGTTGCTTCCATGTCCTGGCCACCATGAATAATCCTGTTGTGAACATCAGTGTGCAAATATCTTTTCGGATATGGGTTTTTCAAGTCTTTGAGATAAATACCCAGTAGAGGGATTGCTGGATCACATGGTAGACAATTCTTAGTTTTTTGAGGAAACTCATACTGTTTCCATAGTGGCTGTACCACTTTGCAGTCCCACAGTAGTGTATGAGGGTTCCTTTTTCTCCACATCCTCTCCAACATTTGTTATTACTTGTCCTTTTGATTATAGCTATTCTAACAGGTGTGAGATGGTATCTCATGTGGTTTTGATTTGCATTTCCCTAATAGCTAGATGTTGAGCATCTTTCATATATTTGTTGGCCATGTGTATGTCCTCTAGGGATCTCTCCCACTTTTTTGATTGGATCGTTTGTTTTTTGTTGTTATTGAGTTGTATGAGTTCTTTGTATATTTTGGATATTAGGCCCTTACAGAGGCGTTGCTTGCAAATATATTTTCCCATCCGGATGGTTGTCTCTTACTTTGTTGATGATTTCTTTTGCTTTTTAGTTTGATGTAGTCCCATTCATGTTATTTTAGCTTTTACTTCCCTTGCTTTTGAGGTCAAATTCATAAAATCGTCTTTAAGTCCAAGGTCCTTGAATTTCATTCCTATGTTTTCTTCATGCATTTTATAGTTTCAGGGTCTTATATTCAGGTCCTTAATCTATTTTGAGTTAATTTTGGTGTATGGCGATAGACAACAGTCTAGTTTCATTCTTTTGCAGGTGGCTTTCTAGTTTTCCAGCATCATTTCTGAAGAGGCTTTCCTTTCTCCACTGTGTATTTTTTGGCTTTTTTGTCAAGAATTCTTTGTCCATATAAATATGAGGTTTACTTAATGGACTCTCAATTCCATTCTACTGGTCCACATGTCTGCTTTGCTGCTAATACCATGTCGTTTTGATTACTGTCGCTTTGTAGTATAATTTGAAGTGGGCAGAGTGATGCCTCCAACCTCATTCTTTTTACTCAGAATGACTTTGGCAATTCGGGGTCTTTTGTGCTAACACACATATCTGATGATTTTTTTGTTCTATTTAAAACATGGTGATGGGATTTTGATGGGGATTGCATTAATCTGAATAATGCTTAGGTAGCATCATCATTTTAACTATGTTGATTTTTCCGATCCCAAAACAAAAATCTTTCCATTTCTCTGTATCTTCTTTCAATTTCTTTTAATAGGGTCTTGTAGTTTTCATTATATAGGTCCTTCACATGTTTCCTTACATTTATTCCTAGGTATTTTATTCTTTTGGTTGTAATTGCAAAAAGAATTATTTTTTTTTCCACTTCATTTTCTGACACTTCATTATTAGAGTATAGGAAGACTATGGATTTTTGAACATTGATTTTGTATCCAGAGACTTTACTGTATTTGCTTATTATTCTATTAGTGAATTTGTGAAGTCTTTAGAAAATCATGCCATCCACAAATAGTGAATTTGACTTGTTTTCTATTTGGATGCCTTTCTCTTGCCTGTTGCACTCGCTAGGACCTCCAAAGTTATATTGAATAATAGTGGCGATAGTGGACAGCCTTGCCTTGTTCCTGATCTTAGAGGGAAGGTTTTCATTTTTTAGCATTAAGTATAATGTTGGCTGAGGGTGTGTCATATATGGCTTCTATTATGTTAAGGTACTTTCCTTCTATACTAATTTTGTTAAGTGTTTTCATCATAAATGGATCCTGTATCTTGTCCAAGGCTTTTCTGCATCTATTGATATGAACATATGATTCTTTATTTTAATTTGTTTATGTGGTGTATCACATTAATTGATTTGCTCATGCTGAACCATCCCTGTACCTCTGGGATGAAGCTCACTTGACTGTGGTGTATAATCTTTTTAATATATTGCTGTATTCGGTTCACTAGTAACTTATTTAGGATTTTTGCATCTGTGTTCATGTGAGATATTGGTCTGTAGTTTCTTTTTTGTGTGTTATCTTTACCAGGTTTTGGTATCAGAGTAATAGTGGCCTCATAAAATGAGTTGGGAAGTATTGCCTCCTCTTGGATTTTTTGGAAGAGTTTGAAGAGATTAGGTTTAAAATCTTTGAATGTTTGGTAGAATTCACTGGTGAAACCATTTGGACTTTTACATTTTTGGTAGGTTTTTTGATGATTGTTTCAATTTCCATACTGCTGATCAGTCTATTTAGATTTTCCAGTTCTTCTTATTCAGTCTAGGAAGATCGTTTTTTCTAAGTACTGGTCTGTTCTTATAGTTATTAATTTGGTATTATACTTTTCATAGTATTCTTGTATGATCCTTTGTATATCTGCAGTGTCTGTTGGCATTTTCCCTCTTTCTTCCCTGATTTTTTTATATGTGTCCTTCATCTTTTTTCTTTTAGCCTGAGGTTTGTCAATTTTATTAACCTTCTCAAAGAACCATCTCTTTGTTGCATTTATTTTTTCTATTGTTTTTTTTTGTTTGTTTTCAATCACATTTATTTCTGCTCTAATTTTGATTATTTCTTTCCTTCTGTTATTTAGGCTTCATTTGTTCTTCCTTTTCTAGTGTTTTAATATGAAACATTAGGTTATTTATTTGGGCTTGTTCTTGTTTTTGGAGGTAGGCTGTAATGATATGAACTTTCCCTCTTATAACCACTTTTGCTGTGTCCCAAAAGTTTTGATATGTTTATTCATTATCATTTGTTTCTATGTATCTCTTGATCTCTCTTTCTATTTCTTCTCTGACCCAGTTATTCTTCAGTAGCATATTGTTTAATCTCTATGTATTTGTGGTTCTTCATGCTTTCTTTTTGCAGTTGATCTCTAGTTTCAAAGCATTAGGATCAGAGAATACAATTGGTATGATTTCAACCCTCTTATATTTGTTGAGGCTATCTCTGTGTCCCAGTATGTGGTCAATCCCTTGAGAATGTTCCATGTGCACTAGAGAAGAATATATAAACAGCTGTTTTGGGATGGAAGGCTCTGTAAATGTCAATATGTCCAGTTGGTCCTAATGTGTCATTTAAGGATGTTATTTCCTATTGATTTTCTGTTTGGATGAATGTCCATATGTCACAGTGGTATTTAGGTCCCCTACTAAATAGTGTTTTGGTCTTTTCTCCCTTTAGTTCTGTTAGTAATTGCTTTATATATTTTGGGGCTCCCTGATTGGCAGCATAGATATTAATAAGTGTTATGTTTCTTGGTGCATGATTCCCTTTATCATTATGAAGTGTCCCTCAGTATTGTTCTTTACCTTTTTAATTTTGAAGTCTATTTCACCTGATATTAGTACTGCTACTCCACTTTCTCTGAATGCCATTTGTTTGAAACATCATTTTCCACCTTTCACTTTGAGTCTATTTTTGTGTTTGGAGCTGAGATGTGTCTCCTGAAGGCAGCAAATGGTTGGGTTTTGTTTTTGTTCCATTCTGCAGCTCTGTGCCTTTTTATTGGTGAGTTCAGTCCATTTACATTTAGGGTGATTATTGAAATATGAGGTCTTATAGCCATTTTATCTTTTGCTTTCTTGTAGCAGGTGTTTCTATTGCTTCCTTGTCTTGTGTTTCTGTTTTCTCTATTTTGCTTGGCTTTTGTGGGTTTTCCCTCTGCTTCTTGTTTTATGTTATATACTTCAGTTCTGAACCTTCTATGTGTGGTTACCAATACGAATATGTAAAGGACAGTATATATATATACGTCGTCCATTTTCTTCTGCGCGTGCCTTATCTCCATTCCTCTTTGTGAATATGGATCTTTGAATTCTCCTGTTTTCAGTCATTGTTACCTCAATTTGTCCCTATGTATGCTGAATGTTTATTACTATCTTGTTATTACAATTCTCTTTTATTATTTAAGCTTATAATGCCCTGTTTTTAGTAAAGGTTGCACTCCTCTGCTTCTCTTTGCCTGATAGTCACTTTACTCCTAATTATGTTTTTTTTTTTCGTCATTTTGATTTACATGAACTGACCCTTTTAGTATTTCCTGTAGTACAGGCCTCATAGTGGAGAATTCTCTTAATTTTTTGTATGTCTGGAAAGGTCTTAATTTCTCCTTCATATCTAAAGGAGAGCTTAGCTGGATACATTATTCTAGGCTGGTAATTCCTTTCACTTAATAGTTTAAATATTTATTCCATTCCTTTCTGGCTTGTAAGGTTTGAGCTGAGAAAAAGTCTGTCAATAATCTAATGGTTTTTCCTTTATAAGTTACCATTTTCTTCTCCTTGGCTGCCCTGAGAATTCTCTGTCATTGATTTTGGATAATTTTAATACAATATGTCTTGGTGAAGGCCTTTTGGGTTGAGGTAATTGGGTGTTCTGTTGACTTGTTGAATTCCAAGCTCCAGCTTATTCCTTAGATTTGTGAAATTCTTGCCAACTATTTGTCTGAAAATGCTTCTAGTCCCTGATCCTTTCCCTGTCCTTCGATTATGCCCATTATTTTTATGGTTCCTCTCCTGTGGTATCAGCTATTTCTTGAATTTCTCTTTCATTATTTTTCATTCTTTGGTTTCTTTCATCTTCTTTCTGATTTATTTCTAGATTTCTGTCTTTGATATCACTGATCCTTTCCTCCATTTGGTCAACTCTATTTCCCAAGCTTGCTATTTCATTTTTCATTTCTTTCAGTGTGCTCTTCATCTCCAGAAGTTCTATTTGGTTCTTTTTTTTGGGTTTCAATCTTCTTGCTCTGTGCATGTAGGTGTTTTTTTCAATTCCTGCATTTGATGATATGACTTGTTTCGGAATTCACTGAGTTTTTTCAGAAATACCATCCTGAATTCTCTGTCATTTAAATAGCATATTTCTATGTCATTTAAATTGCATATTTCTGTGTCTTCTGGAGATTTTTCTCTTTCTGAGAAGCATTGTCACCTTGGTTGTTCCTGGTGTTTAATGGACTATTTCTCTGGACATTAATGGAAATGTATTCTACTTTTTTTTTTTCCAGAAAGAAGATTTATCATATAAAGGTCTCTCTTTAGTCTGCTGCAACAAAGGCCCTTTTCTTTTGGTTTCCACTAGGTGGCATCTCATCCTCTTGGATCCCTGCTTTATATAAAGTCTTAAAAATGGCTTTTTATTTTTTTATTGATATTTATTACACTTGCTGCCCTCAGTCTTAGTTCCTGTCAGTGTTAGCGACAGTTTCGGTAGCATTTGCTCAGATTCCTTTGGGGCTCCATGGTGTTCAGAGTTGGAGGTTATGGCGGGAGGGGTCCCTCTGGGTTAGGGGTTGGTGATTGTGGCTCAGTTTGGTTTTGCAGCACAGCTGCTAAAAGTCAACTTGTTTTTCCACTGTCATGCTTCTCTGCCTTCTGCCCTGATGACTAGACCCTGCTGTATGCCACAGGGAGCTCACAGCTTTCCCATGCAGGGCTGTTCAGGGAATTCACTGCACCTTCTCCCTTCCCTCTCCTCCTGGGAGCTCCAGCAGCTATGAGACACAACTTCTTTTTGTTTCTTCCAGTGCACCACCCAACACCCGGGGTTCTGTCCTGTGGTTGCTCTTATGTGCAGATCCCACAGTCAGACGTGCTGGTGTGCAGTTTGGGTGGTTTTTGTTGAGTTTTAAATGTTCAGCTTATTGTTGTTTCAAGGGGTGAGATCTGGGGATGTCTGTCACTCTTTCATGTTTCCAAAATCTCTCATCGCCTTTGTTTTAAATTCTCTTTTGTCTGATATGTGTACTGCTACCCCAGCATTTTTTTCTTTTGCAAGAAAATATATATTTTTTATCCCTTTATTTTCTATTTGTCTTTTGATCCAAAGTAAATGTCTTGTGGAGAGCATATTCATGGATCTTGTTTTCTTATCTACTCAGCCGCCCCATGTCTTTTGACTGGAACATTTAATATAATTACATTTAAAGTGATAATTGATAGGTACATACTTATTGCCATTTTATTATTCGTATTTGCTTTTAATTTTCTTCCCCTTCTTTTTAAAGAAGTCTCTCCAATATTTCCCGTAGTCCTGGCTTGGTGATGATGAACTCTTTTAGCTTTATCTCATCTGGGAGGTTCTTTATATGTCCTACAATGCTATATGACAGCTTTGCTGCGTAGAGTAATCTCAGTTATCAGTTCTGGCTTCTCATTGCTCTGACCGTTTTGTGCCAATCCCTCTGGCCTGAAAAGTTTCTATTGAGAAATCAGTTGACAGTCTTATAAGAGCACCCTGATAAGTGACCAACTGCTTTTCTCTTGCTGCTTTTGAGATGCTCTCTTTGTCTTTAACTTTTGACAGTTTAAGTACTATGTGTACTGGTGTGGGCCTCTTTGGGTTCATCTCGTTTGATTTCTTGTGCTTCTGGGCTGATATGTCTATTTCCTTCTCCAGGTCAGAGAGTTTTGTAGTCATTATTTCCTCAGTGGGTTCTTGATCTCTTGTTCACTCTCTCTTTTTTTTCGGCCCCTGAATGAAGGGAATATTATTATGCTTGATGTTGTCCAGAGGTCTTTTATAGTTTCCTAATTTTTTTTTTGATTCTCTTTTTGCTGTTCCAGTTGAGTGTTTTCTGTCTGATTTCTTTTTCATGTGAATTTTTGTTTTGTTTTAGGTCCACGTATAAGTGATATCATACAGTGTTTTTCATTCTCTGACTTCTCTTATTTAGTATATGCCCTTAAAATCCACTCACATTGTTGCAAATGGCAGGATTTCTTATTTCTTATGGCTGAATACTATTCCATTATCTTCCAGTTTTGAACTGTGCGGGTCAATGAGGGAAAAAAATCCACTTATATGTGACCCTGCACCATTGAAATGGCATTCTTCAAGTGGCTGCACCCATTCACAAGCCAAATGAAAGTGCAGGAAGGTTCCCTTTTGTCCTCACCAGCACTTGTTATCTATGGCACTTGAAGCTAGCCCGAGGTGGTATCTCACTGTGCTTTTGATGGGTGCGTCCCCAATCATTGGTGATGCTGAGCATCTTTCCTGCGCCTACTCATCATTTGTACATCTCCTTTGGAGAAATGTGTATTGAGGTCCTTTACCCACTTTTATAATTGCTATTTCTTTTATTTTGTTCCTAAATTGTTTTTTCTGATTCATTTATAGATACATGTATGTCCTCTGATATCTCATTCAGCTTCTTTGGGGTGATAATTTTGAATTATTTGTTAGGCACTTTGTAGGTATCCCTTTATTTGAGTTAGCTACTGGATTGTTACATTTCCTTTGGTGATGTCACATCTACTGGGTTTTCTGGGGTCCTCACAGCCTTGTGCTGTGCTGTTGAAGGAGCAAACAACCTTCTCATCTTTCATTTCAGCAGATAAATGCCTTCCTTCAGTGGGTCCCAGGCAATGAGATTGCCTCTGGGAACCCTGATTCAGAAACAGAGTCAGACCTGGGATATTTGGCTGCAGGAGGTTTACAGTGATACTTGCTGTTGTCGGGCTGGTTCCCAAGGGCTGAAATGGGCACAGATCCTGTCTACTCCTGGGTGGACGAGTCTGGCTTTAGGATGGTGGTCAGTAGGTCTGGGGCTGAGATGAGTGTCTGTTTCAGTGTCTGCATCTGAGTCTGTAGCTTTGGGACCTGTCACCAGGTGTGTGGATGAGTACGGTTCCACTGAGAATCTGGGAGGGCCTGTGCTTGTCACTCCAAGTCGTCGAGCGGACAGGCTTGGCTCCAAAGCATGGCTGATAGGAGTGAAACCAAGTCACAGTTCTGCTTGAGGGGCACGAACATGTGTGCCTGCTGCTGAGGTTCTGGGCCTGAGAGACCATATCTGCACAGAGGTGAAACCTGGATATGCAGTCAGGTGCGGGTCGGCAGGCCTGCACTGGGGGCTTGGAGCACAGCATGTCCACTGGGTGTCTGGGTGGGTATGGTAGCAGGACCACTGTAGAGAAGCGCTGGAGCTGAAGCAGAGGCATTCTTCTTGGTGCTGAGCAGCATCCTGGGTCACTACTCTCTGGATCCAGTATCACCCAGATCCTGATTTGTGACAACAAAAATGTCTCCTGAAAGGGTCTAATGAACTCAGGTGAGGTGATGGGTTAGTTTCTCAATCAAGGAGGGGGTGGTGGCATCCTGAGCAGCTTCAGGCTTACCTGATGGATGGAGAGATGGACACCAGGCTGTGACCGGCAGTGTGACTGGCAGTGCCCGAGTTCTGTGTCTCCCACCCATGCCCCTCCCTTGACATGTCTCAAAGCCTCTGGGCCTCAGTACTCACAGAGTCCCACCTGTCATGCAAGTCAGAAAGCAGCAGCTGGACAAGAAATAGAGACTGGTTGCGCAGGGTAGCACCCTTTATTCCTCCCCAAGCAGCCCCACCCCTCACTCTTGTTTCTAATTTGTGCTCTTCTTTGTAGAGTGTGGGGCCTTTGGGGCTTCAGGCGGAGGCAGCCAGCCTTGCCCCCAAGCCTAAGGCCAAGATAGTCTAGTGCTCAGTGAATACATGGGTGGTCCCTGAGCTGGGCTAGCCCTTGGGCCACAGGGAGATTCACAGCAGACAGCAGGCCTGATGGTTAATATGTGGGAATGGGTAAGTGTGTGGGGAAGTGCAGGGGATGAGGTGTGGGGGGCTTCAGAAGCTCAGAGGGCAGGCCTGAGTACACATATTTAAAAATCTACATATATCTACACTCTGACACACATTTATATACATATATTTATGCTGAAACCACCTCTTGATACCTTCAGTTCCAATCTGACACCATAGGTCATTCCCTCTCTGCCCTTTTTTGTATTCAATGCTTTTCTCCAACAGGGACATTGCCAGCTCACATTTGCAATATATTTATGATGTATTTCATTTCTATAATCCAGAGAAAATATTTTCCAAAAGGCATAGTGACTATCTAATTGCTGGTGCAATCATATAGCTCAATATGTCTGTTTCAGCTCTTTTTTGAGATCACTGTCTTGTGTTGTATATGCAGAAGATATTCTGATTTTCACCAACCCTTTGAGAATTTTGAGACTAGCTTTCTCTCCTAGTCCAAAGACAGATTTTAATACTATTCCACATGGAAATAAAAAATGCGAAATCTCTACAGGTTGCCCACAAGATCTATGTTATTGCTTTGAATCTACCTTTTTCTTCCTATCGCTTCTATCTCAGTCTCCCCGCTGAACAGTGTCTTGCTTTCTTGGCTAGCAAGTCACTCTGTTTGTGTCTCCCCTAAACCAGGCTCTATCTGTGAGTCTCCCCAGAGTCTCTGTATCTCTGATTCTCTCCCCCAAATCTCTATATTTCTGATTGTCCACCCAAATCTCTACATCTGAATCTGTGTTGGAGTCTATCTCAGAATCTCCTCCCTAAATCTGTATCTCTGAGTCTATGCCCCACCTGGCTCTCTTAATCTCTATCCCCCAGGAACCTACATCTCTACCCTGCCCTCAAGTCTCTGTATCTTTCAGTCTCTCTGCCAAGTGTCTCTATTGTTGAGTCTATCTCCCAAGTCTCTATAACTCTGAGCCTATCCCTCAAGTCTCTATGCCTGAGTCTGCTGCCCGCCCCCATCTCTATAACGGAGTCTCCACTATGGAATCTTTATATTTCTGAGTCTGTCCCACCCTGAGTCTCTATAACTCTGAATCTCTGCCCCTTTCAAGTCTCTATATTTCTGAGTCTTCCCCCTAGTCTTTATGTCTCTGAGACTCTCCCCCAATTCTGAATATCTCTGAGTCACACCCCAAACTCTGTATCTCTGAGTCTCCTCCCCAAGTCCCTATAGTTCTGAGTCTACTCCTCTGATTCTCTGTACCTCTGAGACTCCCCATCCTAGTCTTTACTTTTCTGAGTCTCCATGCCAGAGGCTCTGACTTTGAGTCTCCCAAGTCTCTGTTTATCTGATTCTCCCCCAAATTTCTATACTTTTGTGTTCATCTCCTATCTCTGTATCCCAACTCTTCCCCCAAATCTTTATCTCTGAGTATCTTCCCATATGTCTAATCTCTGAGTCTCCACCCCCAAGTCCATATAGCTCTGAGATTCCCCCTCTGACTCTCTGTAGTTCTGTGTATGAGTACCTCCCCCAAGTCTGTATATCTGAGTCACACCCCAAACTCTGTATCTCTGAGTCTCCCCGTAAGTCCCTATAGTTCTGAGTCTCCCCATCTGATTCTCTGTATCTCTGAGTCTCCCCTCCATGTCTCTATGTCTCTGAGTCTCCATCCCAGAGTCTCTGTCTTTGAGTCTTACCCCAAGTCTTGGTATCTCTGAGCCTCTCACCCAATTTTTTCTACTTTTGAGTCTGTCTCCCAAGTCTAATATCTTCAGCCTCTCCCCGAATCTCTATATCTCTGAGTCTTTTCCCCAAGTCTCTGTATCTGTGAGTCTCTCCCCGCAAGTCCCTATAGCTCTGAGATTCCCCCTCCAATTCTCTGTCTCTGAATCTCCCCCCATGAATCTCTCTAGCTTTGAGTCTCCCCTTCTGATTCTCTGTATCTCTGAGTCTCTACCTCTGAACATCTATGTCTCTGAGTCTCCACCCTGTGTCTCTGTCTCTGAGTCTACCTCCGAGTTTCTGTCTCATTTTCCCCTCCTGAGTCTCTATATCTGAGTCTCTCTGTCTTGGAGAATCGTCTCAAGTCTCCATATCTCTGAGTCTATACCCTCAGTCTCTAAATCTCTGAGTCTCTTCCTCTTGAGTCTCATATTTCTCAGACCATTTCTCCCAAGCCAACTTTTCTGAGTCTCTTTAAATCTGAGTATCTCTCTCCAAATCTCTATATATCTAAGTATATCTTTGAGTCTACCCAGCTCTCTATATCTGAGTCTCCATCAGTCTCTTCCCATCCCCAAGTCCCTATAGTTCTGTGTCTCCCACCCATGTCTCTCTCTTTTTGAGTCTTTCCCCTCACCATACCACAAGTCTCTGTATTTCTGAGTCTCTCCCTTGAGTCTCTGTATCTCTTAAGGCTTTTCCCAAAATCTCTGTATTTCTGAGTCAGTCCCTCACTTGAGTGATTAAATCTCTGAATCTGCCCCCTGGGTACCTATATCTCTGGTCTCCCCTTCAAGCCTCTGTATCTCTGTGTCCCCACTGAGTCTCTATATCTGTGAGTGACTCCCCCACCCCCCGGTTCCCTATATCTCTGAGTCTCCATGCCCCAAGTCTCTATTTCTGAGTCTCCTTCCCAAGTCTTTATCTCTGAGTCTCTCCTCCAAGCCTTTATGTCTGAGACTCCCCTACTGAGTTGCCAAGTCTCTGAGTATATCCCCCTAGTCACTGTATCTCTCAGTCTATCCCCTGAGAATCTGTATCTCTGAGCCTTCCACCAACTCTTTGTATCTTTGAGTCTATCCTGCATCTGAGTCACTAAATCTCTTAAGTCACCAGGTACCTATATCTCTAGTCTCCCCCTCAAGTCTCTGTATCCCCGTCAAGTCTCTATATATCTGAATCTACCTTCCATGTCTCTATAGCCTATCCCCTGAGTCTATTTGTGTCTCCCCCCCTCGCCCCACCCCAAATCTCTATACTGGTTCTCCACTATGGAGTCTCTATATCCTTGAGTCTCTCCCACCCCTAGTTTCTATATATCAGAATCACTCCCCTGCTAAGTATTTTTTAACTCGGAGTCTCTGGCCCATTCAACTCTCTATATCTCTGACTCACTACCCACCCTGAGTCTCTATATCTCTGCGTCTCCCCCCTCAAGTCTCTATATCTCTGAATATCACCCCAAGACTTTGTATCTCTGAGTCTGTCTCCCGAGTCTCTCTATCTCTGAGTTGCCCTCCTTCAGTCTCTACATCTTGGAGTCTTTTCCCCAAGTCAGTATTTCTCTGAGTCACCCCCTAAATTCTGTGTCTTTGAGCCTACTAGCAAGTTCCTATAGTGCTGAGTCTCCCCTCTAAATCTCTGTCTTCACCCCAGAGTAAGTGTGTTTCTCATCCCCAAGTCTCTGTATCTCTTAGTCTCCCTCCCAGTTTATATACGTTTAAGTCTGCCTCCCACATCTCCATATCTTGAGTCTCTCCCCCAAATCTCTACATCTCTGAACCTCCCCTTCTCATTGTCTGTAACTTTGAGTCTGCCACTCCAAGTCTCTATGCTCCTGAGTGTGCACCCCTTTGTCTGTATCGGAGTCACACTCTCCCTGAATCACTTTATCTCTGAGTCTCTTTCCTCTAGAGTCTTTATATCTCTGAATCTCCTCATAGTCTCTCTGTCTCTGAGACTTTCCACGAATTCTCTATATCTCTGAATCTGCCCTCCAAATTTCTATCTCTGAGTCTCTACCCCTGAGTCTCTATATCTCTGAGTGTCAGTCCTCTGAGTTTCTATATCTCAGAGTCTCTCCCCCAAGGCTCTATATGAGTTGCCCCCAAAACTCTGTATCTCTGAGTCTCCCTCCAAGTCCCTATAGCCCTGACACTTCCCCTCCAAATCCGTGTCTCCACCCCAGGATATCTGTCTTTGAGTCTCTGTATCTTTAGTCTCCCTTGCAAGTTTCTATACATTTGAATCTATCTCCCAGGTCTCCATAACTTGAGTCCCTTCCTCAAATCTCTATATCTCTGGGCCTCCCCCTAACTGTACCAATGAGTCTCTTCCTTGAGGTCCTATAGCTCTGAGTCTGCACCTCCCATTCTCTTTATCTCTGAGTCTACCCCCTAAGTCCCTCTATCTCTGGAACTTGCTCTCTGATTCTCTGTATCTCTAAGTCTCTTCCTCCGAGTCTCTGTTTCTGAGTCTCCACCCTTATGTCTCTATATCCGAGTCACATCCTACCCGAGTCATTATATCTCTGAGTCTCTACCCCTCGGTCTCTATTTTTTCTCAGTCTCTGCCCTCTGAGTTCCTATATCTCTGAGTTTTTCCCCAAGTCTCTGTATTTCGTAGCCTATCCCATGAATCTTTACATGTCTGAGTCTCTTCCTCTCGAGTCTCATATTTCTCAGTCTTTTGTTCTGAGTCTTTTTTCATTCTCTTTATCTGAGTATCTGTCTCCAACTCCGTATGTGTCTCCCCTGACCTCACTCTCTAAATCTGAGGTTTTTCCACTGAGTCTTCATTCCAAGTCTCTGTATCTGAGTCTCCTCTAAGTTTCTATATATCTGAGTGTCTTCCCATGAGCACTAATCTCCAAGTCTCCCAAGGCTCTATATTTCTGATTCTCCACACTCTCTCCCAAATCTATATATTGGAATCTCCCCTTCAGTGTCTCTTTACTTCCGAGCCTCTCCCCACTCGAGTCTCTATATCTCTGAGTCTATCTCTCTGGTCTATATTTATGAGTCTCTCACTTGATTCTTTATATCTGAGTATATCCCCCAAGACTCTGTACATTTGAGGCTCCCCTGGAATCTATATCTCTGAGTCTCCTTCCCAAATCTCTCTTTCTCTCAGACTGTCCCCCTGTCTCTCTTTTTCTCAGTCTGTCAAGTGTCTATGACTGAGTCTCTCCCCACCTGAGTCTCTAAATGTGTGCCCATCCCTGAATCTATATTTCTGTGTCTTTGCTCCTGGTTCTCTGTCTCTGAGTCACTTCCCAAGTCTCTGTATCACTGAGTCTATCCCCCGTGTCTCTGTATCTGACTCTTTACCCCCATAAGTTATTATATGAGTCTATCCCTCCAAGTTGTTATGTCTAATCTCCCCCACGAGTCTATTTCTGTCTCCTTCCCTCCTGAGGCTCTCTATATCTCTGAGTCTCCCTCTTCGAGTCTCTAGATCCAAGTCTCTTCTCCCTGAGTATATCTGTCTCCCATCACCTCAGTCTCTTTGTATCAGAGTCTCCCTATCCAGGAGTATCTCATCCCCAAGTCTCTATATCTCTGAGCCATCCCACAAGTCTCTATCTCTGAGCCTATCCCCTACCTGCGTCAATAAATTTCTGAGTATATCGCCCAGGTACCTATATCTCTAGCCTCTCCCTCAAGTTTCTGTATCTCTGTGTCAAGTCTTTATAACTTCGAGTGTGCCAAGTCTCTATATCTCTGAGCCTATCCCCTAAGTCTCTATGTCTGAATCTGCCACAACCTGAGTCTCTATAACTGAGTTTCCACTATGGAGTCTCTATATCTCTGAGTCTCCCCTTCGGTCTCAATATCTCTCAGTCTCTCCCCCAAGTCTGTATATTTCAGAGTCACCCTGCCCAAACTATGGATCTCCCCCACCTCAATTTTTATATTTTGAGTCTGTCTCCCAATTCTCTGTATCTTGAATCTCTCCCTAAAATCTCTATATCGCTGATTCTCCCCATGAAGTCTCTGTATCTCTGAGTCTATCCTACAAATCTGTCGTAGTCTCCCCTGACCCACTCTCAAAACCTGGGTCTACCCACTGAGTATCTATACCTCTGAGTCTCCCCCAAGTCTCTTTATCTCTGAGTCTATCTCCTGAGACTCAACATCTCTGAGTCTCTTCCTCTTTAGTCTTATATTTCTCAGTTTTTTCCTCCTGAGTCTATTTTTGAGTCTCTTTATCTGAGTATCTCCCTCTAACTCTGTATGAGCCTCCCTGACCTGATACTCTAAATCTGAGTCTATCCATTGAGTCTCTATAACTCTGAGTATTCAATCCAAGTCTCTCTCTGAGTCCCCCAAGTTTCTATAATTTTGTGTCTCTTCCCACGATCACTAATCTCCAGTTCTCCCCCAGGTCTCTATATTTCTGATTCTCCATACCCACTCCTGACCCTCTATATCTGAATCTCCCCCTTGGTGTCTCTTTACCTCTGAGACTCTCTCCACCCAAGAATCTGTATTTCTTAGTCTATCTTCCAAGTCTCTATCTCTGAGTCTCTCCCACTGACTCTCTATATCTCAGTATACCTGCAATATTCTGTGCCTCTAAATCACCCCTTTAATATCTATATCTATGAGTCTCCTCCCCAAGTCTCAAAGTCTCTGAGTCTTTCCACCAGTTCTCTATATCTCTGAGTTTTCCCTCTGACTTTCTATCTGAGTCTCTACCCCTGAGTCTCTATAATTCTGAGTCACTGTTTACTAAGTGTCTGTATCTCTGAGTCTCTACCCCCAGGTCTCTATATCTCTGAGTCTACCACCCTAGTCTCTCTATATATGAGTCTCTCCCCCAAATCTGTATATCTAAGAGTCACCCCCAAAACTCGATGAATCTCCCTCACGTCCCTATAACTCTGACATTCCCCTCCAAAACTCTGTCTCCACCCAATAGTATCCTTTTTTGAGTCTCACCCATAAGTCTCTGTCACTTAGTTTCCCTTCCAAGCTTCTCTACATTTGAATCTGATTCCCATGTCTAGATATCTTGAGTCTCCTGCCCCTAATCTCTATATTTCAGAGTCTCAGCTCCTAAATCTCACATTTCTCAATTTCTCAATGTGGGTCTACTTACTTTCCTGGGTCAACTTTCCCAGGTGTATTTCAGAGCCAGCCAGCCAGTCAGTCAGCACCCAATAGATGCTCAAGATTGAATGAATGAATGAGTTAATGAATGAATGATGTAAATGTCAAGGAAAGAAAGTAGTTCAATCTCAGTTAGCCTTAATGTAATCATGCATTTATCTTGCACTTTATTGGGTTATATAACACTTTTGCTTCAGTGATCACACCTGACCTTCAAGGCAGACCGATAAAGAAAGCGTCTTGGAGGCCACAGTAAGTTTAGTTAGATACTAAGTGATAGGATGGCTGAGTCTCTTCCACTAGCCACACGGCCTCATGATAGAGAACAGAGAACAGCTTTACAAAGATATATGCTTTATCCACTCACCCACCCATCCATTCAGTCATTTATGGACCAGCTTTTACTAAGCACATTTCAAAACTATATTTTTGGTAGCAGCACAAATGAATGGAAGGAACTGAGGGTGTGGAATCCTGGCAGACCTGGACTCTAATTCAGGCCCCATTAGTCAGTTCCTGGCTGGATGGCCGTGGGTATGCAAGTCACCTTCTCAGTGCCTCAGCTTCTTCACCGGGCAGGCGTCTGTCACAGTCTGACCTGGTGAGGCCATGAGAAGAAGGATTTGGGACACAGCCACAGGGAGCCTAGTGAGGCGACTGCAAGTCATCTGGCATGGAAAACACAAAAGCCAGTCATTGCATTAAGCCAGTGGAGCTGGGAGGCTCTACTGGGGAGGAGTCTCACGGAGGCTCCCAGAGGAATCTTAAGCCAGGCAGACCCCAGGAGGAAAAAGAGTGTTCTCATGAGAGGAAATGCATGTTCTTAATTCACTTCAAATGGCATCAAACATTTTTATCAAGGCCTTTGAGTTATTCAATAGGGTTAAAAAAGGCTAAAATTTACCCCAGTGCTGACATATCCCCTCTGAATCCTTCTAGACGGGCCCGGGCCATTTTCCTGGCACCGAGCAGCCCTCTTCCTTGCTAGCCTGGCTTCATTTCCCTGCACCGGTATCCCTCCACACTGGTCCTTCTCAGCACTGTTAGCGTCTTGCTCTCTGCCACCCCTTCTGTTCCCGTTGCTTCTAATCTTCTCGGCCATGTCTGCCAGGCACCGCGCTCTCTCTGACTCGCCCCAATCATTGCTCCAGGCTTCTATTTGATCACCTACTTTTTCTCTTGTCTCTTCTGTGCCAGAAGCACTAGGCCTGGACAGCCTGTAGCACTTCTGCGTCCTGCTAGGTGAAGTCCTCACACCTCCTCGGCCCGCAGGTCTGTACAGGTATGCACAAGTGTACCAGGGCTGCTCATTGGGGATGGGGTGTCTTTTCTGCTCCTTCAGGCTTGTGGGTGTCTGCAAGATACTGGGTTTATCAAAAAAGAGTGCAAGGCAGTGCCTAGAGTATTTGGGGAGTGGGGTGGATATTAGGCTGTGTAATTTGAGGTTGTGCTCAGAAAACCTTGGTGAAGAAGAGACTCTTGAGCTAGAATATGGAGGAAAGGAGGGCCCTGTTGCATCCCAGGCATCCAGAATGGCCACAGAAAGGTCAGTGGGGGAGAGGAGGAATTTCCTGGGTCTAGACAAACAGACCAGACCCTTCTTTGGAAGGGCCTATGGAGTGCTAAACTTCCTGTTCTCTTTTGTGTCTCAGAGGAAGCCTGTTATAGCCTGTTCTCCACAGCAGGATTGGTGAATTTTTTTTCTAAAGGACCAGGAAGGGAACATTTCATAAGAAATATTGTGGCCACAGGGTCTGTTGCCATTACTCACCTCTGCTATTGTAGTGTGGACGCAGCCAGGGCAGGAGCCCTCACGGACGGTGTGGCTGTGCCCCAGTCACACTGTGCTTAGAAAAACAAGCCACAGGCAGGTTTGACCCAGGAGTTGTCTGATTCCTGCTCCGTGGGTGTGGGTGTGGGTGTCTGAGACAGATGGTACTGTGTGACCCATTGTTGCCCTCTGGTGGACATAAAGACCCTGTACCTCTGTCAGTCTGGGGACCAGGCGTCTGACCAGGCAGGGTTCATAATAGTGCTGCAGACACTGATCCCTGGGCAGAGATAGACTCTGACCTTTCATCTGCAGTGATAGTCCTTAGAGGACTCCTGCCATCCTGTCTATCCCTCAGCACAGCAGAACTCTGAGGACTAGATGGGCCACAATCCCTTGGCTCCACACATTAAAATGGTTAAAATGGTGAATTCTGAGTTATTGAATTTTATCTTAAAACAAAAAAACTTGAGAGAGAAACCTACACAATATCTTGTATAAAACGTGCAGCAATACACCCCTGGGAGTATATATGAATGTTCATTTCTTCATGCACTCAGCACAGTAATTACATGGCGCAGAAGCAGCGTCCACCCATTTATCCATCTTTCCTTTATTCATTCTCTGAACACTTACGACCATTTTCCTATGCCAGACCCTTGCATAGGAGTGACAGGGGCGTAGGAAAGCACACCTGGTCTCGTCCTGCCTGTCTCTTGGAAACTCAGGGATCCACAGGACACACGATGTGAGCAGAGGTAACTGCTCCCAGACACATCACAGCACGAAGGAGGAGAGCCAGTGGTGGGAGTTCAAGGGGGTCCACTGTGTCCACCTGGAGAAGTTGGATGACCTTGTGGCAAGATCCCCAGTAAGGCTGGCTGTAAAGATGGGGAAGGAGCAGGTTCACAGAGAAAGTTGGGGGGCATCTGAGGTGGGGACCATAAGGGTACGTACAGGGAGACAAGAGCAAGTCTTGATGGACCAAGAGTTATGAGAGGCAGTAGATGTGGACTTGAGATGGTAAGGAGCAGGTGAGAGGCAGGTCATGGGCGAAGGTGAGAAGATACAGATGGTAGCTTTTCTGAAGAGTTGATGTGTTTTATGGGTGTTGTGGGTCCTAAGTCTGGCTGGTCCTAGGTCTGATTGTGATTCAGGCTCATGGCTAGGAGTAGGACAATGGATTTAGAATGTTACATTAGCGTAGTGGGGTGCCTGTGCCTAAAATACGTAAACATAATTCAGCTTATCGCATTACACATGGACGGCTGAACGCTACTATCGTACTCTGATATATGTGGAGCCCATGTGGTCCCCAGGAACAGATGGGGAACACAAGAAGGGCAGAAGTAGAAGCACACTCCCCACAATAGAACTACACTCCACGCAGCAGAAGCGCGCTCCCCACAATAAAGTTGGTGCCTGCCATTTCATTCTGAAGTCGGCCCCTTGCGCATCCTTCCAACTGGGCGATTCACCAACAAAACCTTCCCTTCTCCATCAGCTCAGTGCTGACAGGTGTCTTTCCTCCAGAGCCCAGGCTGAAGAGGCAGGAGAGATCAGGGCCCTGGGAGAGCCGAGGCTCCCATAGCGGGAGCCGAGAAGAACTTACACTCATGATGTGTCCACTGATCCTTCCTTGCACATATTTGTGTGGACATCAGCTGGCCCTATTTTTTGTTTTCTTGTCTCTACATGCATTTGCAAAGGGAGGAAGGCTGGGCACTGTCTGAGGCTCCTTGGCTCCAGGGGCTGAGCGAGGAGGGGAGCCCATCACTTTCCTGGCTGGACAGGGGCTCTTGTGAAGCTCATCTTTTCCTGTTGATATTGTCCCCACCACAAGTCCTCTTTCCCAGGAAGTAGAGATGGGGGTTGGGAGAATTTAGACATAATATTTCCCTGTATGTCCCTGGAAAGAAGGGACCTGGAGTTTCAGGCAAATTTCTTAAGAGAAAATTCCCATGAGCAGAAAAAGAGCAAATGAGGGGAGGGACCTCTTTATCCAGACCCTTTCCTTGTGATCATGGCTGGGTCACACCTGATTACATCCCTGAAGCCACCTACTCCCTAAGAAGAAGGCCACAAAGCCTGGAAATGAATGTTAAAGATTTAGAAGTTAATCTCAACTGGGATGGCACTGCCTCCCACACAGAGAGAGATCTTTGGATGTGCATGTGTGCGTGTGTGTGTGTATGTGCATGTGTGTGCGTGTGCGTGTGTGTGTGTGTGTGTGTGTGTGTGTGTGTGAGCTGTGATGTTGAGGGGCGGGGAGAGTGGGGCTGGGAAGTGCTGCAGCTGTGATAGGACTGGGACTCCAAAGGGCCCCCAATCTGTTGTTGGGGGGCTTCAAAGTGGATTCGGTGTGGAAGGAGCAGAGTATCTACAGGAATGGAGAGCAGGATGGTGGAGAATTGGGATCTCACGATTTCAAACAAGATCTTTTGCTTGGTGGGCTCTGTTCAGGGGGGAAAATTTTCAAATGGCCAACTTCTGCTTGCTTGTTTAATGTTTCACCAGGGTGTAGTTCTGAGAGATCCTGTGCAAAGGTATGAATGGCTAACTTCTGCTTCTGTCAACCTGCTTGCTTGTTTGATGTAGTTTTAGGCTTTATAAGCTACCTCCTCTGGAAGATCGGGGCTGATTCTCTAGTGGGGAGAGTCAGTCGCTGGGCTGGCTAATAAAGGCTCATAATTAATCTCAATTGGCTCGTGGGTCTTAGATTTGAACATGCCACAACAGGCTCCACAGAAGGACAAGGGTCTGGGAGCTTGGAAGCCATGTCACTGGAAGCTGCCAGAGGTGGCCTGTGGTGGTCAGTGACCCATGGCAGTGAGATGCAAAGCTTAGCAGGGTGAAAGCAGATGGGACTTGAGTCCCCAGAGGTAGCAGGAGGGCCTCGCCTTTTAGGGGAGTACCCAGCAGTGAGTGTCTTCAGTGGAAAATGGGCCCCACTGGTGGCCTCTGCTGAAGACTCAGGTAAAGTGCCAGGCCCTGGAGTTCCAGTGCTCACCCAGCTGAGGATTTGGGCCCTGGGCTGCTGCTGTCCCTGTGGCAGGTGGCGAGCAGACAGGGGGCAGATATCAGGCTCTGACTCGTCCCTCTCTACTGGGAGCGACAGCTTCTGCTCTGAGGCCTGCCTGGGCACAAGGAAGGGATGCTCAAATGGACTCAATCGCCAGTGGTCGCGCCCTGGCACCACCTCCTGCTCTCAGGACTCCTGGTCCAGCCTTGGCTCCCTTTCTCATTGTCTGAGGGCCTCTGCACGGTCTCCCGGGCACTGCGGTCTGGGTGCTCTCTGGATGGCGGACGCTCTGCAGATCTGGGAGTACAGAAGGGTCCCCTCTGGTCTCAGAAGAGAGACCTGGAGATCCCTGGGCCACACACTGCTCTGAGCCTACCGGCAACAGAGAGAAGGGCTGGGATTGGGGCCACCTGGTGGGAAAGCACCTCCAAGAGTCGGGACCCCTGAGTGCTGGGACTGGCAAGTGCTGGCCCTGCCGCATCTCGGCGGGTGGTTTGCGGGCACCGGGCGGGACCCAGTGCTCACACTGAGTGCAGCGGATGAAGAGCGACCCCAGGCGCGGGATGGCAGCGGGCGCTCGGGTGCACACGGTCCCGGACCTCGTGCTGTTGTCTTTGGTTGAGCAGCGATTTGACTTCCAGAACATCCCTAAATTCTGGGATGCAGCCCGAGCAAGGCGCACAGGATTCTGGTGACGAGAGACATCGTGGCTGTGGCATGGTGCTCGGGATCACTAGGCGGGAGCCCACACCACGACATCAGGGTGCAATGGTTGCCCCATCACCCTCCCCCCACCATCCGCAATCTTGAGAACCCACAATTTATACTGGGAAAGCTCAGGCCTCAGCTCTTTCGGGCTTGGGAGGGGTCAGGAGCTGCTTCTAGTCTTATATTTGAGACTTGAAGGGAGAAAAGATATCTCCCTTTCTGGTGAGAAAACACCTTCAAGAGTCGGGGACCCCCGAATGCTGGGACTGGCAAGTGCTGGCCCTGCCGCATCTTGGCGGGTGGTTGCGGGCACCAGGCAGGACCCGACAGTCATTCTGGGTGCAGTAGATGTGGTTCATAGTGGGCGCTGGGGCGCGTACAGGCCTGGCGCTCCAGCTGTTTTCTCTAGTGGAGCAGTGTTTTGACTTCCAGATGGTCCCCAAGTTCTGGGATGCAGCCCAAGCAAGGCACAGGATTCCAGTGACAAGTGGCATCGTGGCTGTAGCATGGTGCTTGGGACAACTGAGTGGGAGCCCCCTTGCACACAATGACATCAGGGTGCAGTGGCACTCCCATAGGCGCTCCCCGCTCCCACGCCCACCGCCACAGCCTTTAGAACTGGGGAGGTCAGGCCTCAGCTCTTTTGGGCTTGGGAGGGGTCAGGAGCTGCTTCTAGTCTTGTATTTGAGATTTGAAGGGAGAAAGGATAATTTCTCTCAGATCACAAAAATTACAGCCAGCTGCTTCAGGATGGTGGGGAGACACGCAGACCCAAGGCGTTCCCTTTCTTCATGGTAAAAATGACGGTAATATAAGGAACGCTCTTTGAAGGACAAAGAAATAACTTAGTTTTATGACCAACTGTGATGCTTGTTTTATTCTTCCATTTCATTATTAATGTCACTTTTTGCAATTTAGCTATTAAGGAAATGGTGAAAGCCACCCACAATTTATACTTTGGCTTGGGAATGTTGAATTTCAGTTGACTCCTATGATTTTAAGTTTCACGAGTTCACATGGATCATCTTCCATGAACTCTCATGCCTCTTTCTCTGTCTGTTTCTGCTTGTCATCTCTACACACAGAGTAGGGGGTCACACATTCCCCTAGAGTTGGAAAGCATCTGACTACCAAAAAGAAGTGTCCCAGTTTTGCTGGATAATGATGAGGGCACCAAGGTGGAGCTGTGCTCAAGCTGGTGAAGGAAACACTTTTGAGGACCTTCTCCTCAAAATCACGTGCAGAAGGCAACTCCTGTGGCTGTCACAATGTTGAGGTGGATGAAGGGCAGAAGTAGAGGTTGGTCATCTAAGTATCACACCCAAGAGTTGACAGCAGAATCTGCCCAGAGCCTGGAGGTGGAAGGAGGAAGGTGAGGACCCTACTGAAGCCCCCCTCCCCACCAATGGGGGAACAGCTGAGGCTCCTGGGGTTCAGAGAGGGGCCCAGGGCTGGGGTGGGTATGTGGTAGCATCTAAGGGGTGGGGCTTGTGGGCGGGCAGGGTGCTGTCAGCCACAGGCACTGGGACTGAGATCCAGACCCTATTCAGACACCGACCACGTCCTTTCGGGGGGAGTTTACATTTAAGGGACAATGCCACGGTTTACAATACTGAAGATGAAGAGAAGCTCCTACGATAGAATATTCTCCGTCAGATGTTTCTTCCTGATGATAGAAGTGACTGCATTCATTGCTAGATGCTGAAGGTAAGGACAGCATAGACAGCATGACGCATGCAGATCTGTTATCGTGTGCTTTCTCTTCCTAATGTCTCTAGTATTTCCCTTGCCCAACCTTGAGCTATCACCCAGTGGTGTCATTCTTATTTGTGATTGCACGTTTTGAATAGCCAGGCTTCCAGTTGGTGAGCTCTAGGCAGCCATCAGTTAATCAGCCCTAAATATGCCTCCTTCTGAACCTGATGGTGCTCTTTGCCCAAGGTCAGCTTTAAAGGCTGTCTCCTGCCCCTTGGGCACCTCTCCTAGCAGGAACTGTCCGCCAGGGGGCACTCGTGTTCCTCCTTGAGCTGTTGTCGACCTTTTTCATTGCCTGAGACAAATGATATTGTGTTTTTACTGCCAGAACCACCAGACCTCTAATATGCTTTAGATTTGTTGAGGGTGAAGCTCCTGGAACACACATCGGGGTCTCCAGAGAAGAACTGCACTGTGGAACATGTGGAGCCCAGATTTAATCTTTTAAACCGCGTGTGTAGTTAAGATGGTGGACAGTGAATGGTTTGACTGGTTGGCATGGTCCCAGCTTAGATGAGAGGCCAGAGAGCAGCGGTGTGTTCAGTCTGTCCAGAGTGACTTTAGTTTTACATGTTGACCTGAACTTTAGACTTTAGGTTACATACAAGACGTGGATGAATTTGATGGGCAGTGAGACTGCTCACAGTCTGGAGATCTGACCTCAACCAGCGCCTTCCTGGGCAGCAGCTTGCAGTGCTGTTTCCTGGCTGCCCTGCTGGTGGCAGCACTGCTCTGTAAATTACGGGAAGACTAGGGTCCGAGAGTCACAGGTCAGGTAACGTGTTGCATACCTTCCATCCTCCTTGTTTTCTGTGTTACATTGTGATTAATTGCATATCTGTACTTTACTGGCCCAATTAAATTGTGAATTATGAAAATAATTCACACTGCATTTTGTCCTGGATATCTTTTACTACTTTTTCTCATGTAATTTGAATACATTAAAAACGCACACAAATAACAATCCACCATTATCTGTGTAATGGCAGAAGCGAACATCCCTTTACTCAAAAGACTTATTCTCCTGTCTCCCTCTCCTATTTCCCCCCATACAACCATGAATAATAACACGGATGGACGAAATATGTGCTGGGGTGTTTCTTGAATGCCTGTGACTCTGTACCGTACACCATGCTTGCTTCCATTTCATGGAGCTAATGGCTGCCACTCCTCAGAGCCTCATGACCAGTCATGTCCTAGGGAACCTTGAGCCTCACTGTGAGGGTCCTGCGCTGATGAAGAGGGAAAAAAAAATGACAGGAACATTGGTTTTGTGAGGGTTGCCATAGCTTAGGAAACATCATCAGTTTTCTCTGGTGACCAGTATCCCAGAAAAACTTGTTGGGTTAGATTTCTGAAACATTAGACTGACAGGGTACCTACCCAACTTTGTCGTTATCTGAGATCACAAGTTTAAAAAGTTCTTCCAGATACACATAATTTAGTATTGGTTTCTGATGGCATCATTGGCTTGTGTAATGACATGCTTTTCAGCAGAGAATGAAAAATAGGGTCTAGAAGTATCATCTGGACCAGAGCTGTTTTGGTCATGGGCTACCAGCCACCTTGTTCCTGACTATGACTCAGTTTATTGGTATGAAGCAAACTTTAAAAGTTTGAATTTCCTGTCAGCTACCCCATCTTTAACACCAAAAGAGTTTATCAAATGTCCTATTTCCATCACCACTGGCGAATATAAGTAAAATTTAACCGTTACTCCTACAGTTTCTTGTACCCCTTGCTGTCATTGAAACTATGCCTATGGATTGATTGTCTGATAATTCAGGCAATCAGAAGAAATCCCAGGACCACCTCAGCAGGCCAGAGACCCATGGGTCCTGGGTGTCCCTGCACATACTTGTTTGGTGCCTCAAGAATCCAAGGCCCTAATTGTCTTTACTTGCTGTTTCTCAGGATTGTCTTTGCAGCAAGCAACCTTGAGGGATGAGGTAGTGTCTTCCTCTGGTGCAAACAGCAGATTTGTTCTACTTCATACATAGCAGTGGGTTCCTCACATTCCGTGTTCCTCAACTGCGGTGTAGAACCGCTGTGTGGGCAGCATCTATCTGGGTCCCTTCACTTTGCTGTGGAAATTAGGAACAAGGGGACCAAGTGCAAACAAATAAGAAGCTCATACTTCCTGTCAAGCTGAGAGAAATAAAGTCCTTTGTCTCTGACCAGGAGTCTTGTGTCTTCTGCCAGCATCCATGGAACAGGAATAGGCTAACTTACTAGCTTGTAAATAGGGTTAAATCAAATTCAATTCCACACCCAAAAAGGCCACAGAGACCATATGATTATGACAGAATATAGCTTTCTACCCAGTTCAGCTGTGTTATTACATCTTGCTGCTGAGAAAAAGCAGAATATTCTATTATTTCAATGACACAATGGCTACTTCTGGTATGTTGCATGTTTGATGAGTGAACCACTAAGGAGACATGCCTCCTACCTTAGGAGCTGTGCTGATTTGGCTTAATTAGGAGAACCTCATTAATCAGTGGTTCAGGGGTAGGTGATAGTGATCATACCTGCTCTGTAGTTCTACATTTTTATCTCATGATCTGAGTGGCCATGCTGAGGACTTTTATAGTCTGTAAAATATTCCATCCCTGTTTCCCACTTTATATTAGAAAATCTCCTTCAAAAAATCTGACCTCTTCCAGGTCAGATCACTTTTTTCCTGGCCCCTAAGTCTGTTCTTTAGCTTTTACTTTGGAAGTCATCTTCCCAAATACTTTTCTTGTCTGCAATTCAGCTTTGTAAGTTGAAAATTCTTGGTTTTCTAAAATACTGAAACCATTCCCTTTAAGATTCACCAGTGTAAACTGCATTGTGTCTCCCCAACTCATGGCCCTAAAGTCAGGTAACTCAGAATATGACTATATTTGGAGATAAGGTCTTTAAGGGGTAATTAAGTCCCAAAGGAGTCATTAGGATGGACCCTAATCCTATCTGACTGGAGTTCTTATAAGAAGATGAGGTTAAGGCACAGAGACAACACACAGAGGACAGCCACAGCAAGAAGGAGCTCACCTGGAAGCCATGGAGTAAAGCTTTGGAAGAAGTCAACCTTTCCGACAACTTGATCTCAGAATTTTAGCCTCCAGAATTGTGAGAAGATAATTTTCTTTTGTCCTAAGCCACCCAGTCTTTGGTATTTCTTCATGGAAGCCCTAGCAAGTGAATATATTCACCATATGGTTCTATGGTAAGAATCTCAAGTAGATATTCCATTCCCATTGCTCATAAGGATAAAGCAAATTCAATAAACAAGTCATTATTTTGATTGGCTATTTTAATATTTCAGACTGAGACCAGACTAGACATAAAGTGTTTGTAAGTGAAAGTCAGCCCTTCAGTTTTCTCTTTAGTTCTTTCCCACAACTGAGCAAAGAAGGTGGTTCCTGAGTCACTGAGAACCAAACAACATAAGACTTGCTCTGGCCTATGGCTCTGACTCTGCTGTTTTGACTATGGGAAAGTTGAGCCTTTATCATTTAAATGGTGACACTATGTGATTTTAGGCAAGTCGCAGAGTCACCCATGCCTCAGTTTCCCCATATGTAAAATGGGGCTAAGAGAACCTATACCATAAGTCTGTGGAGAAGATTAAATGAGTGGATGTATATACAGTATTTAGAACAGTGCCTGGCTCAGATGACATCACCTAATTTTAGAGATACGTGAATTTTTAAGATGACTCTCACCCCTTTGTGGAGAATAGACTTGGGTAGACCAGAAGTACAGATGAGAGGTGATGGTGGCTCAGACTGGGCTGCCAGCAATGGAGGTGGAAGGAGAGAGTGGACCGAAGATTGACAGCTGTACTGCCAGGTGGAACTGATAGGACTTGCTAGTGGATCAGATGTGGGAGGAGTTGAGGGAAAAAAGGAGAAACAATGGACGACTCCTAAGCTTTTGGCTTGATTAATGAGGGGTGCGGGAGGGGTAGTGGTACTAATTTATGATGTGGAGAATACTAGGGAAAAACATTGGGGGAACAAAAAACCCCAAGAACCTCATTTTGGGCATAAAACATTGAGATGCCTATTAGACTGGTGAAATATTCTAGACACCTGTTCCATGAACTTCTTACTTGCCCTGCCCATAAAAATGGGCTAATTTCTTTCCATCTCTCTAACCCGTTGTCTCCCAAGTCTTTTGTTTCACTCTTAAACAGTGATATGACAGACTGATTTATAATTTCTCTTCATTCCCAGAAGCCTGGGCTTTAACAGTGCCAGCAAAGGCAGTGAAAAGAAAATGCACTCTGCAGTGAGGCAGGTGTATACTCAAATTCTGTCACCAAGCTTTCAACCTCCATGAAATCAGACAAACTACAATTCCTTCCTGATCCTTTTATCTTAACACCTTTCTTAGGGCTCTGTAACTGAGAGTGGCCCTGTGCAGAAGGACACCCAGCATGACACTGGTACGAAACAGGTGCTAAGCTAAGATTGGTTTCCCTTTTATTCTCTTAAGCCGAAGTTTTCCAACAGTGGAATTAGATTGTCGTCCACTAGTTTCTCTTCTGAACCCCTCACCTATACTGCCATCAGGGCCCTTGTCCGCATTGGCTACTACACCAAACTCCCATGCCCTCTAATGGGTGTTCAGAGTACTACCCAACGGTACCCCCAGTGCATTCATGTGTGTCATCCACCAGCCCCAGAAGGTATCCACTGCTCCACTCGGGTGCGATTCTGCTCTGTCCACCTCTCCCCAAACCCAGGAACCACACTCATTTCCAACTCTAGGCCTCAGCTCATGCTGCTCCCATAACCATGAATGTTCTCCTCATTTCTTCTGGAGGACTCAACTCCTAAATGTCCTCTAGGCTGAAGCTCATATACCATATTCATCCACCACGTGCTTGAGATTTAAACTCAAATAATAGTCTCTACCCTCCAGGAATTTAGAATCTGTTCAATAAAAGCAGGCGTACTATAAGTAACCTGGAGAACTGTGGGCTTTATGGACTCAGGCTAGAACACATCTGGCTTGGAGTCTCCACTATCCCCTCACTTGCTGGGAGCCCTTTGTCAAATTAGCCTCTCATCCTGAAAATGCTGAGAATTTAATCTTATCAAATTCACAGGGTCGTTGTAAAAACTGAAAAAAGAAATATGTGTAAACGGCTTAATACAGCATCTAGAACACACGAGAAAATGAGTGCTCAAGAAATGGTAGCTAAAAGCCTGTGTGCAGCAACACATAGCAACCAGGGTGTCAGCACATCCAAGCACACATTTATCCACACTGTCACCAACGTCGAACACCTGAGACTCTGAGAAGTCAATGGGACATGGCCGACAAGTGAAAAGAGAGTCCAAGTAGGAGATGTACCATGATTGTCTCAAAATGTAGGTCAGACAAATGGCGCTCTAGTCATGGCTTTCTCCGCTCTGTAAATAAGACCGAGCTCATTCATGAGACCAAGAATGGGAATTTGGGGGCCTGTGTCTGGGCTCATCTGAGGAAAACAAGGGCCATCGTGAGTCTCATCTAACTCATGTGGGGAAGGGAGGTTCCTCGCAGTAAGCCATTTCCTGAACATAGAAGGATGAGTGAGCTTCTAACCACCACTGATTGCCAGGAGCACAGGGCACAGGTGAAGTTCACCACCATCAGACCTGTGCCTCTCTCTCATAGCAAATAGCTCACTTTGCAATTAAATATTTGTGTGGTTATTGACTTTTTTTCTGTCTCCCTCACTAAACTACAAGTGCCTTGAGAGAGGGGGGACATGTTTTGGCTAGCTGTCCCATGCTCAACCTCTAGTGATGAATCATGTAATAATCCCCATTGAGTCACCATGGATGCATGAACATGCCCCATCATGATCTGGGTCAACAGGCATTGCGGTTTCAATGACGGCTCTGGCCAGTTCTGACCAACTGAAATACAAGGCAAGCCACATACTCGATTTTAAGTTTTCTATATTTTCTATATTTTTAAAGTAGCTATATTATGGATTGAATTGTGTCCCCCGCCCACCCCCCGCCCCCGTCCAAATTCCTGTGTTGAAGTCCTAACCCCAGGACAGAATGTGGCTGTATTTGGAAATAGTCATTGCAGATGTGATTAGCTAAGATGATGCCATTAGGGCAGGTGCAAGTTGGTGGCAAACCCTCCGGCAGCAGTGGTGGCTTTCTTCCATGAGGGATGAAGCGCTCTGTGTAGACGTCATCTCCAGTGTCTCCCCTCTGAACTATACAGTTCAGACAACCTGTCTTGAAGCTATGACTCCAGGACCACCATGTTTTCTCCAGGAGGTTGCTCGTACCGAGTCACACAAGCCATGGAAGCAACTGGACATGCGGGCACCTGTCAGGGAATTTCAGCAAACAGTGGTGTTCTGCTTGCAGCAGAGAGACACAACGCCCACAAGCTTCTTGATGAAGATTTTTTTTTCTGAAAAATTTTATTAACTCAGTGAGGACATGGCTTGTAGGGTGGCAGGCATAACTTCTGGTGCCAGTGTATTTGACCAATGAACTAAGGTTCATGGCTCAAAGGTATTTATTACAGTATCAGGAGTCAATTCCTTATTAGGAGTGGTTACAGCACTGTGTGATATCAAAGAAGCTTAGCCACAGTTTGGAGGAAAACTCTTTGGTGTTTTGCTGCTGTACATTGTCCGGGATAAGCCCTGTGGCTTTCAGCTTTATGAGAACAACCCTAGAGGAAATTATGGGCATGGAAAGCCACATAAATTGGGAATAAGGGCACTGCAGCTCTGTCAATGTTAAAACAACTCTACTAAGAAGGAGAAATGGCTCTGAAGTAAGCACATGCTTTCACCACCAGAGTCCTCAATAAGACCATGGATGTTAGCAAACTCTGCTGAGAGAGTGGAAATTGCCACACTGTCGAGAATGGAAAGACAGTCGCCAGAGTTTGCAAACAGAAGGAAGTGGAACAGTTGGTAAAAAAACCATGAGGGTGAGTGTGAGATAAAGGAAAAATAACAAAAAGAAAAGGATAAGTAGAAGACAAAATCGTGGATTTTGTAGCTCATTTGGGGGCACTGTTTCAGTGTAAATGCTGTCCCGCTCTTCCAAGAAAGCGTTGACTTCTTTTTACTTGTTTTGGGAAAATAAGATGGTACCCACTGAACTGGACCTCCAATGTTTCTGTCCAGCTGAATATTGTAACGATTACTCTTCGAAGGCCACGTCGTCCCTCCACCCCTCTGTTTCTGGGGGGGGGGGGTGGAAACTTGGAAAGAGTGGAGAAAAAAGAGATGAAGCCATTAGAATGGGCCCTAATCCAACACTCCTGGTGTTCTTATAAAAAGAGGAAATTTATACACAGAGACAGAGACCCAGAGAAAAAGCCACATTAAGAGTGGAATTATGCTGCCACAAATGAAGGAACACCACAGAAGCTAGGAGAGAAGCATGGATCAGATGTTTCCTCACAGCCCTCAGAAGGAACTGACCCTATCTACGCCTTGATCTTGGACTTCTGGCCTCCAGGATTGTCGGACAATAAAGTTCTATTGTGCTACGCCATCCAGTTTGTGGGACAGCAGCCCTAGCAAACTAACACATTACAGCTAAAAGTAAAAATAAACAGATAAATTTCATTACATTTTATTTAATATTAAATATTATGATTTCAACATGTAATAAATATAAAATTATGAGATATTTTACACTTGTTTTCATTCTAAGTCTTTGAGATCTGGTGTATGGTTTACACTCATGGCACACGTCTCTTTGGACTCACCCAGTTTAAAGGACTCAGGAGCCACACACGGGGATGACTCTCAACCTGGACAGTGCTGACCTGAGCGGCACCTGTCAGAACTCTGAGCTGCAGGTTCCCACCTAGACATGCCTCTTGGGAAGGGGGTTCTCTCTCCATCATGCAAAGCTGTTCTTCTGGGTCCAGCTGGAACATAACGTCTACTTTACAGAGTTGATTTCCTGAGAATGAGGGAAACCATAAAGGCCTGGACAAACATGCAGGAGACAAAGCTACCTCAAGTTGGTATTAGCACACAGGATCTTGGGAGTCTCTCAAAGACAGAAAAGATAAAGCTTCAGAAGCAACCCAGTGAAACTACACCTTTACAACCTTAAAAATAAAAATCACCTATGTGGGAAAAACAATGTCTCTTTCTCTATTTGTTAGGGTTTCAGGCACACTGGTCCCTGTATTTTAGACCTGAGGAGATGAAGTCCCCACTATGAGTAGCTGTGTGAGAATATGGAATGTCTCCTTTACCTGCCAAGAGAAGGTGTCTAGTTCTTCAGCATCATGTCTCTGTAGATGCTTCTCTGAGAGGGGCCCAGGGGCCACATCCACAGTCGTGTCCTTGAAGGCCTCTGGTCCCTAAAATTTAAAGCACATACCTCAGCCATCCATCATTAACACCTGTGTCTATAGGATGAAGTGCACGCAGCACTGAGAACAGAGGAGGGACCTGAAACAAAATAATGCATGGTTTAGAGAGTCCAAAGTCAAAACTTACTGCATCTTCCTCCCCTCCATGCTGCCAATTCCCAACACTGATTTTTTTTTTTAACTGGGGACCACCACTTCCCCTCCTGTCAGAAGATGCAGTGAGATTGTTGGAGTGAGCCTTGGACCACGTCACACCCAAGCCCAGTTTGTAGCCAGACTTCCAGCCCCCTTTGCAGCTAAAGTCAGCTTGTGCTGGGTTTTTATTTGTAAACAAATATAGGTTCTAGGTGACCCCAAAATTCCCCATCGGGTTGGGACTCTAAACTGTGCAATGCGCTTGAGTTTGGGGTTAGCAGCAACACCTCCATTGTGGGCTGGAGAACAGGATAGCCTTGTTGAGCAGCAGCAAAGGCTCAGTTGTCGTTTGCTGTTCTGGACCTTGGATGCTATTGAATCAATGGTCTTTCAGATACAGCTGCAATGAACATGAACACTGGATATTTAATGCGGTGTCCTTGTGCATATCCATAAGGTAATGTCTAGGAGTCTATTTGCTCACTCATAGGACATGCACATATTGTGACTGAGTGCTATTGAACTTCTCCAGATACCCTCGATCAGTTCAGCCTTAAGAGTGTTTAGCAGTGCCTGTCCCCAACTCTCTATCAAGCTTAAGTACTACCACTTTTCCTAATATTGTCCAAATTATTGGACCTTCACAACCCCCTCATGTACAATTAACTGATTCCTCTGCAACCCCAGAGACCCTTTCTGCAGCACTCATCAACCATATCGTAGTTATTCGTTTCCATGTGTTAAAGAAAACAATATTCTAACCTTTGTGAAAGCCAGGAAGGTGTACTTTATCCAGAGGGACTACTGCAATAGGGTTTGAAGCGGGTGATGGAGATTGGGTTCAATGCCAAATCAACAAAGAAAAGTGAGGCCATATAGCCAAGTAACAGGGTGGGGCTGTCAGTGGATGAAAATTACCGAGAGGGTAGAGTTAATCTTGCTAAACTGACCTAAGAGAATTCTTACTGAAGGCAGGCCGGGCTGAGCAGATATTACCTGGGGATGGTGAATGATGAGGAATTTAGACAGATAGGGAGGGCGATTAGATATCAAGAGTGGGGGATTCTGGCTTAACTGACTTTAGCAAGATTCTTGCTAAATACGGACTCTACAAAGATGGAGATGGAAACCCAAGGTTAAGCCTTGTTGACCTGAGGGCTCAGAGGAGCCTGGCTAACGTCTGGTCAAGGAGAGGGTCTTTGTTATATGTTTCCCTCCACCCTGTACCATTCCCCTCCAAACCATGGTGTTGGGAGAGAGAGAAAGGGATCGAATGATGTATTGATAGACATTTTAAAAGGACATATCAGGGAGATACAAGAGAGAGTTTATAATTTATTGGAGACTACCATGAATGCTATGCCAATATATTTTAAGGCTGAGATTAAATGGACAATTATCTAGATAAATGTAAACTAAAACTGGCTCAAGAAAAAAATAGATGAAATGAATTGAGCAATCATCACCAAAGAAGTTAAAGCGACAGACAGTATTATCCTTCTGTCAGGCCCTGGTGTCTTTTTGGGCAAGTTCTAACAAATGTTCAAGTTAAAGACAATCCTCAACCAACTCTCTCAGAGGATTGAGTGTTTAAAAAGAGAGCATTTCCTAACTCATTTTAGGAGGCTAGTGTAGTTGATATCAAAACCAGACAAGGAAATTATGGACCAATTTTACTTACTAAAATACATACAAAATCAAATTAAATATTAGGGAAACAAATCCAGAATTAATAATGACAAACAAGTAAACAAAAAGTTATCATGACAAAGTAGAATTTATACCAGGAATACAAGTAAGTTTCAATATCAGAATAATTTTCCATGTAGCTCAATAGATTTAGTACAACCATAAATAACCCTATGTGAACAAAAATCCTGTGAATCTCCTAAAAACTGGAAAGGGAAATACACACCTCCTTGAGGAACTGTCCGAAGACTAGATTTGCTTGTGGAATTAATGTGCTCAGAAGAGGGCCGGCACCCACTAAACACTAAACATCTGTGCACCCACCCAATGCCACTTCTTCACAGATCCCATCCTTGTCTTTCCCCTGTGCTGGTTGGTTTTCTCAGTTGTATCTTCTGGATCATTCAGTTACTCTTTCAACAGTTACATTCCAGTTATTCAGCAACTACACTGAACTTTGTTGGTTTATGTTCTTAATTTCTGGGAACTCTCTCTCACTCTGATGCATCTCTCCATCGAGGTTCATGGAGCAATCTTCCTGAATCCCTAAAAAGTCCTAAGGATGTCTGAGTCTTCTTCTAAACTTTTAAATGAACTTCCCCCCAGTTATGGGTCCATTTATTCTTCATCTGTTTGTTAGAGAGGATGAGAGCCTCAATGTCTGTGAAGTTCTTACCAAAGGCTGTTATTGCTAAATATTAAAGTGTAGCCCAGTATTTTGCAGAGGCATCTGTAACCTCATGAGCTTGGCCCTGAATCCAACCTGGTAAGTGTAGCCAACCACCAAGAAGATAACAACATGTAATTAACCAAATAGTGTGTGTAAGCGATGGCTAAGTCTTTCTTCCAGGAGACAGAACTTTGGATGTGAAGCCCGTCTCCTCTACTTGTGTTAAGTAAATAAAACTAGGGAAAACCACCTCTTTTTTTTTTTTAAATAGAACCTCGCAGGTGGCAAAAGCCTTGAGTTCCATAACACATTTGCTCCACATCCTGCCTGTACTCGATGTCCTCACAATGTGTGCCTTGGTCACCTGGCCTTCCTCATTGCCCCCTTTTCCTGTTTTGTTACAAATTGTTCTCAAATGTGTTATGCTTCTTGGTTGTAAAGTCCGTATTTATTAAGGGCTCACTTGATCATCAAGGGCATATGCTGAAGGCCTGCTCTGTGCTTCTCTGTCTATACTGGAGTTTTTTTTTCTTCTTAAAAAAGAGGACCGATACACAACATGTAACACTTTTTTTGTTGTTTTCATATTTCATATTGAATATATTCAAAATAATTATAACATCTGTGCAAGGCATGGGGAGCAGTGTTTTAAAAAATCCACTATGGGTCTTTGCTCAGTCTCAGGAAGCCAGTTCCTCATGTCCTGTGTGCTCTAACCCACCCCAGCTCCCCAGCCCACCTGCCCCCAGCAGCAGTATGCAAAAGAGTCTCCTACCATGGCTGCATTATTTTTTCAACCACACTATATCCTTAAAACCCCTATATTTCATTTTGAGTCCTTTGGAACTCTATACAAATAAAATTACACTGAATTTTCTGCTACTTGCTTTGTTCAGTCAAAATGACCTTCCCAGATCCACTCATGTAGACGTGCATGGCTGGCTGTGGCCTTTGCATTTTCATTGCTATGTATTATCCCATTGCGTTAATTAACCACATTTTATTTCTCTCAGATTGGTTGTTGGTGAACTTTTAGGATGTACAACCCTCTTTGTATATGTCTGCTGTTGCACGCATATGCCTTCCTGGGCTATGACATCTTCACTTTATACTGGTTGTCTTTTGCTTGTTGCTGTGTAGGGGTCCTTTATATACTCTGGGTATAATTCTTTGTCAGCTGTATGTGTTGTGCATTGCTTTCCTAGTTTGCGGCTTGTCTTTTTCCTTTTTTATATTGTCCTTTCATAAATAGATGTTAATTTTAGTATAGAAGTTATATTTCGTGCCTTTACATTTTGTGCTTTTTCTACCTAATTTAGAATCCTTCCCCAAGGCCATGTATATGCATGTGTGTGTGTGACCAATTTTTCCAATATCATTTATGAAAAGTGCTTCCTTCCCTCAACTTAGCTGTAATGCCACTTCCGTTAGAAAGTTTCTGTGTGGGGGGTGTAATTCTTGATTTTATAGTTTTCCAGTGTCGCAATAGCACATTGCCTTAAATAGTGCAGCAATTACACATTGTGACAACTGGTAGGACAGTTGCCACCTTGTGACTCTCCTTCAGGGCCACTTGTTATGCTGTTTAATTTCAGAACTCGCTTCTCAGGTTAAAATAAAAGAATGAACATTTGATCTGGAACCTTATATTTCTAAAGATAATTTGAGAAGAATGGATATTTCCACCATAGTCAGTCTCCCTATTTAATGAACGTAGTCTCTTTCTCTCGCCATCAATTTAGTTATCCATCATCTGTTAGTTATTGCTGAATGTCTTTCAGCTAAGTTCCATGTTTTTCTTCATAAAGGGATTGCACATAAAGGTGTTTATTCTCAGATCGATATTACAAATATTATCTTTAAAAAGAACATTTATGATTATAAAGCAAGCAGTGTCATTGAGTATCATTACAAATTGTATGTGTAGTACAGTAATGTGTAGTATCAACCTTGTTAATTTCTCAGTTTCTTTTGAGTTTTCCATAAAGCGATAATACCATCATTACATTATGATGTTTTTTTTCTTTTTTAGTTCTCGGACATTTTATGTTATTTTGTCGTGCTGCATGGCACGCACCCCCGATATCCAGTTAAACATGGTAATGGTGGCCACCTTGCCTTGCTCTCAGATCTTAATACAGTAGCATTTTGTACACACTCTTTATGAGATTAGGAAAGCTTTTTTAAATTTCTGGTTTGCTGAGTTTTAACATAAACTGTGAGGCAGAATTTTTAGGTGAAGTTTTTTTTGAAAGCGTCTTCTGAAAATTTTACATGGCTTTCCTCTTTTAAACCATCAATGCTATGAATTAAACTGATTTTTCTACTGTTAAACTAACTACATTCTTGAAATAAACCCATTTTGTGCACATTATCTTGTTTATTCATTGCTAGAGTGTGGTTATATATACATAGACATATATCCTGTGAGATATTTGTATATGCTGATACTAACCTGTGGTTTTCCTTTCTGAGTTTGTTCTGGTTTGGAGGTCAAATTTAGACTGGTGTCACAATAAGAGCTGGGAAAGTGTTCTCTTTTCTATATTCTGTAAGAGTATGTGTAAGATTAGAATTAATTGATACTCTGATGTTTAGAAAACTGCCTGTCAAATTATCTAGATTTTGTGTATTCATCAGAAGGATCAAAAACACTAACTCAATTTCTTTATTAAGAGGATCACTCATGCTTTTTTTCTCCTTGACTCAGTTCCGGTTTTATTTTATTTTTCTAGGTACTCATTCCTAATTTTTGAAATTATTTCCAATAAGGATATCCTTCTTTTGTCTAATGTCTGTCATTGTTTCCTTTTTTTCACCCTTAATATTGCTTATTGTGCCTGCTCTCATTTTTCTTAATAATCTGGACAAAAGTTTGCTTTTAAAAGAACCATCTCTAGAATTTGCTGATTCTGATACATATTAACCAGCCGAATTTCAATGACAAGGCTGGACTTCCTACAGACTCCCGGATGTACCTTTTCATCTGTTGATTTGAAGGGAGGAGCTTGACCAGGCAGCCAAAGGGGCCTCACGAGGAGTGAAGGGAGGAGAGAGGCTTCTCCTTCTCTCTGAGGGGAAAGGGATCCCCTAGTGTCTCTCTGAAGGGAAAGGGATTCCCTAGTGATGAGAAGAGAAGCTCGAGATCGTAGCAGTGCAGTGAGCAGGGCAGGTTGCATTACTTCTTTTTTACTTCTGAATAAACCGTTTCTGTGGCTGTTGGGGAGGCTGAGGTTGGTTTCTTTAATTCCTGGGCACTGAAGTTCAGGGAACATTATGCAACTTCATTGATCTGAAAGGCATGAGCAGCGGTCAGTTAAGTCAGTTATGTCAGTGTCGTAGGTCAGGCTTTCACCTTGTCTGGCATGATTCAGCACCACCTGCTCTCACCACTTTGAAACTTCTAGCGATGGAGAGGGCTTTTATTACCCATTATCTCTGCTTGCTGACATCCCATTAATGATCATTAGAAGAGATAGATTATGACATTCATACAACGGAATATGGAGACACAGCAATGAGAACGAACAACTACAAATGCATACCACAAAATGGATGAATCTCACAAAAACAATTTGAATGAAAGAAGCCAGACACATTCAAGGATATGCTGTGTTTTTCCTTTTACATACAGAGATAGACTATGTAAAGCATAAACAGGAAAAACTAATTTAGTGCATTGGAATTCAGAATAGTGGTTAGTTACTTTTTGGAGGAAAGTAACTGGAGGGTTTCTCTGGGGGTGATGGTGGCATGTTTTGTTTCTTGATTTCAGTGCTTTTAACTGGGTATGTTCAACTGGGTATGTTAATGGGTGTGAAAATTTATATCATTACAATATACTTATGATTGAAGCACTTTTCAGTATATGTGTGTGCTCCATTGACAAGTTAAGATGAGAGAAATTGGGTAAAATTATTATAAAGTAAAGGAATTAAGACCTCAGACCCATTGGAATGGACATTATCCTTTGGCAGTAAGAGCAGGGCCAGACCAGAGGTAGAGGAGGGAGGATGACCCAGTGCCTTCCCCATGCTGGGCATGGTGCTGGTGCTTTGCATTTGTGATCTCATTTAATTCCCAGTCTTTCTTGAAGTGGGCAGCATGCCCATTTTACAGATGACAAAGCTGAGGACTGAAGAAGTTACTTGCCCAAGGTCGCAGAGCTACTAAGAGTCACAGGCAGGATTCATCCCAGGACAGGGAAAACTCCAGAGCCCATGGGACTAGTTAACTAAATATGTCTTTGTTAACACATTGAAGAACTTGGACCCAAACCTGCTTTCACATTTGTGTCTTCAAGAGTAACCCATTCTACACAGAGCTATTTCCATGAAAAGTGAGCCAAGAAACTGGCTATGCTTACCTGGTTAGGTGAGTTGTCAGAATGTCTCTGACCTGGGGAAGAGAAAGAAGAGTTACGGTCCATGAAATGCAGCGCTGACTTATGGCCTCAAAGGGCAGTGTTCCTGCGCTGCTGTGATCTGGAGCCGAAGCAGGTGGCAGGTGATGGGAGGGTGGGGTGAGGAGGTGCCCATGATCACTTAAGGAATTCGCTTCCCTCAGAGCGGTGGTCCAGACCCAGGGCGTTAGTGCCAGGGGACAGGAGTAGAACACTGAGGGCCCAATCCACTTTTGAAAATTTTTCCAGTTCACAAGGCCTTGATTTTTGCCCAGATGTGTTTTCAGCAACAGGCACCAGTGGCAAGGAGTGGCAATGAGGCCCACAGCACCCAGAGCACCACGAGACAGGGAGAGTGCCCACGCCCGTCACCGAAGCAGGAGGGGAAGGGGGAAGGGTGAGGAGTGGCTCCTGGAAACGTGGCCGCTTACTCAGCCTAGGCCGAGCGAGTCTCCCCTGAGGAACTTTTGTGGCTAGAAGGGTGTGAGGACTAAGGTTGGGAAATGGAGATCCCCTCTAAAAATTCAGAGGGGCGGGACTATTTGGGAATTCAGGATTCTCTGCGGGGGCAGGGCGCATGGTGGAACACACCAGCTCACTGGGTGACGGCTTTACTTACTGTGGTTGGAGGCTGAGGGTTTGTGCTCTGTGTGATCGCGCTGGTCACTTGCCCTAAATAAATATCAGACATTGTGACTGCTATTCCCAATCACGGGATCTTTGCTCCTTGAGTTAGGAAGGACGCTGTCCCAGATAATTCCGTGGGGCTCCTCGGCGTTTGTCTACACCAGGTCGGCCCTGCCTTGCCTCTCAGCGCCTCCTCTCCAGTGTGCCCGCCATCCCTCCTGGTGTGCACGCCTGTCCTGCTGCCCGATGTTCACACTGAAGTTTTCTCTTTAACTGCTCTGAGCCTACTTCTACCCTGACACCCTTCCCTTTTGTGCATAGATGCTGTTTATCTCACTTTATTTATTGCCCAAGAAGCCTCTGATTTCTGCTTTTTCTTAGGTTCTCTTCCTCTCTTATCTCTCCCTCCTCCTCCTCCTCCTCCTCCTCTGGTTGACGGAGCTCATGACTTATTTTCTCTTGTTCTTCCTTTCATCTCCTCATTTGTTTTCCTTCTTGGGCCTTGGTTTCCCTGAATGGGAGACCGAGGAACATAATTAATTGGATCTGTCTCCTCTAAACCAGATGGGGATGGGAATAACCACGTCCAAAAGAAAGTCAGGTACAGGAAGCTTGAAGACCAGGGAAGGAGAGGCCACAGGAATTAGTGCCGAGAAGCAGGGGTTTAGGAATGAGGAGGAGCAGATCCAGGCCCAGAGACAGAGAGACGTCTCCCCTCTCCCAAGCATGGCGCTTAGCCTTGCAGGAAGCTGCACAGGAGGAAAAGCCATCATACCCTCTAGTCTTTCTGCTGTACAGAAAGTATGCCAGGGCTGCTATCAGAGCCACCCCGGCCAGGACTCCAATCACGATGCCAAATAGCCCCTTCTGAGAGGCCCGGACTCCCTGCTGTTGAGTCATCTGCTTAGTGGATAGAAAAGGGAAGAATAAATGAAGGTGGTATTATTTTTACAGTGGGGGTGGCCTGGGGAACAGCTCTCAACATCGAGTGGTCTCTACTCGTTCCTCCAAGGCGTGCATTTTCTGTGGGATGGCTGCTGTGAGGCGATTATAGCCTTGTCTTTTTTTACTCTCACTGTATTTCTAGGTTGGTGGTCGGACTTGCCTCAGTTCCACCCTGGCCTTTCTGCACTCAGATCATTATGAAGCTTTGGAAATGTGAGAAAGGCTGGTTGCGACTTTTGTATGTTACGACTTCCCACCGTTGTCATGGTTGCATCTTTTTCTGTGTACCAGGTGTGGCAGCCATGAATACATGTCTCTTGAGGGTTTCTCCCTTGTGCTTGGGACTTAAGTGACGGGAGGTGGTGCATATTGATATCACCACCTCCTCTGCATCTCCACTTCCCACAGGCTCCAGCTAGGACGTGAAATAATCTTAATTCTGTGAGAAACGGTTTTCCTCTGATGGGTGATGGATACCAGCTTTTGCCACTTCTATTCAAGCTCAAGGAGCCCCCATCAGCCTTGCTGATACTCTCTTAGAAGTGCACCGCAGCCTAAAACTTCCTTCTCTTTCTCCTTCACCGCAGTCAGCTCTGCATTGTGGCCTGCGGACTCCCAGGCTCCTCCCACTCCCATTCCACTTTCCTTCCCAGGCAGTTTTCCCAATAAATGTCTTGTATGTCTCATCCCGTCTTGGCTGCATCTCAGGGGATGAAAACTAACAAACCAGGTTTAAAACTTTGCACTCAACTCCTTTTTATCCTTTCCCATAGTTAGTCAGTAACCATGTCCCAATGATTTTGTATGTGATGCCTCCACCCAATTATAATACATTTTGCTTTTTTTTTCTTTTTTCTTTTCACTGCTCTCACCATTCAACTCAAAGTTAATGATTAATGTCAGCTACTGTTATGGGGTAGTTACTATGATGCCAGCCTCTGTGCTAGATACTTTACATATGCCTCATTCGATTCATGTAATAACCCTGTCAGATAGACATTATTTCCATTTTATGGACAAAAAAGCTGAGGCTTAGAGTAGTGAAAAATTTTCCTGAAGTCACATGACTGGTAAGAAGTGGATCTGGGATTTGACTCTAGAACCATCTGACTTCATAGTGGCTAATAATGGTGGTAATAATAGCAGCCGACACTTATGGACCATTTCCTCTGTGTGTGGCATTTTGATAAGTTTAATTGATTATATATTAAAAATATAAACTACACCATGAAGCAGGTACACTTATTTCAATTTTCAGTTGAGGAACATGATGTGTTAAGACTCTTGTGCAAGGAATTTGTCATTGTAAATGCTTACATTAAAAAGGAAGATCTCAAATCAGCAACCTAACTTTACAACATAAGGAACTAAAAAAAAAAAAAAAAAAGAAGAACAAATTAAACCCAGAGCTAGAAGAAGAAAAGAAATAAAAGATAAGAGTGGAAATAAATAAGATAGAGGGTATAAAAAGAAAATCAATAAAACTAAAAGTTGGTTCTTCAGAAAAAAACAAAATTGACAAACTTTTAGCTAGATTGACTAAGAAAAAAAGAAGATTCAAATGATAAAATCAGAAAAGAAAGTGGGGAATTTATTCTCAATTATACGAAAAACTGATGAGTTATAAGAATAGTATGAATAAATGTATGCCAAAAAATTGGATAACCTAAATGAAATGGACAAGTTCCTAGAAATACAAAACCTACCAAGATGGAATCACAAAGAAATAGGGTATGAATAAGACCAATAACTAGTAAGGATGATGAATCAGTAAAAGCATTCAACAAAATATATCATCCTTCCAAGATAAAAACACTCAAACTAGGAAAAAAGGAAACTATCTCAATACAATAAGGACCATATATGAAAAACTCACAGTTAACATCATTCTTAATGGTGAGAGACTGCAAGTTTTCCCTCCAAGATCAGGAACAAGACAAGGATGCCTGCTTTTGCCACTTCTATTCAAGATATTATTGGATGTCTTTCCAGAGCAATTAGGCAAGAAAAAGAAAGAAAAGGCATCCAGATTGCAAAGAAGTAAAATGATCTTTGTTCACAGATGATATGAAGTCACATGTAGAAAACACTAAAGATCCCACAAAAAAACTGTTGGAAGTAGTAAACGAATTCAGCAAGGTTGCAGGGTACTAAATCAACATGCAAAAATCAGTTGTACTTCTATACAATAACAGTGAACAATCTGAAAAGGAAATTAAGAAAACAATTTCATTTACAACAACATCAAAAAGAGTACAATACTTAACCAAGGAGACTTGTACAGTAGAAAATTATGAAACATCACTGAAAGATTTGATGCTGTCAAGATGAGAGTACTACCCAAAGTCATCTACAGATTTAATTTCTATCAATTCCCAATGACTTTTTTTTTTTTTTTGCAGAAATAAAAAAATCCAACCTAAAATTCAAATGAAATTTCAAGGGACTCCAAATATCCTGATTTTTGACAGGGGTGCCAAGAGCATTCGATGGGGGAAAAGGCAACCTTTTCAACAAGTGGTATTGGGAAAACTGGATGTCCATGCAAAAGAATGAAATTGAACCCTTACTGAACACCATATACAAAAAATTAACTCAAAATGGATCAAAGACCTTAATAGAAGAGCTGAAACTATAAAAGCTCTTAGCCAAAAACATGGTGAATTTTTCATGACATTGGCAGTGACTTCTTGGATATGAAACCCAAACCACAAGCAACAAAAGAAAAAAATAGATAAGTTGGGCTTCACAAAAATTAAAAACTTTCATGCAGCAAAGGACACTATCAGTGGAATGAAATGATAACCTACAAAGTGGGAGAAAACATCTAGAAATCATATGGCTAATAAGGGATTAATATCCAGAACATATAGAGAATTACAATTCAACAACAAAAAGCCCAGTCAAAAAATAGGCAAAGGACTTGAACAGATATTTCCCCAAAGATGATAGGTAAATGGCCAATAGTCACATGAAAAGATACTCAACATTGCTAATCAATAGGGAAATGCAAATCAAAAACACAATGGAATACCACCGCACACTCATTGGGGTGACAATCACATGTTTAAAAAACCCCAAAACAACAAGTATTGTCAAGGTTGTGGAGAAATTGGAAATTCTGTGCATTGCTGGAAGAAATGGAAAATGGTATTTCAGTTCATCAAAAACTGAACAAAGCATTACCATTTGATCCAGCAATTCCATTTCTGTGTATATATACCCAAAAGAATTGAAAGCAGGGATTTAACAGATATTTGTACACCCATGTACATAGTGGCATAAATCACAATATCCAAAAGGACTAAACAGCTCAGAAGTTCATGACTGGATGAATGATAATCAAAATATGATATATACATACCAGAGAATGTTATTCAGCCTCAATAAAGAATGAAATTATGATATGCTACAACAAGGATGAACCTTGAAGACATCATGCTAAATGGAATAAAGGACAGATATTGTACAATTCCACTTATACAACTAGAACAGTCAAATTTGTAGAGAGAGGAAGTAGAATGGTGGTTACCAGGGGATGAGGTGGGGAGTGGGGAGTTATGTTTCATGGATACGGAGATTTAGTATGGTGAGATGAAAAAGGCGTAGTTCTGAAAAGTTCTGAAAAGGCATAGTGGTGATGGTTGTACAAGTATTAATGTGACTGTACTAGTGTCAATGAACTGTACACTTAAAAGTGGTAAATATTTTGTATATTTTACCACAAATAAATGGTAACAATGAAAATGGGGTGAGGGTCACTTACATGTCACAAGCAGCCCGAGGGGTCACTTTCCTAGAGCTTTTGTGGCCTTCCACATGATCAGACCTCATATCTAGTACAGTAGCTTTACACAGAGAAGAGAAAGCATTTCCTTTTTGTTAACTGATTATTAGAGAATGAGAATGGTTCAGCTGTGACCTTAGGACCTGGAGAAGTTCCCATCTAAAAGATTTCTCAATCTGACAGGACTTTCCCTCCTGGCCTGTGGATTGAATATCACAGAGAGGGAAATCTCCAATGTAAAGTAGTCACAGTTTCAAAAGGCTGGTACTCTTACTCTTCTCTGTAAACTATAAACTTTTTGGTACTGCTCCTGTCCCATGAAGGGACTTCATAGGTGAATATATGTATTTTTCAAGTATGCACCAGCATTCACTGTTCTCCTTTGGTATATCATATAAGCTGGTGTCACATAGTGTTATAGGGCTGGTGACTTCAGAGCCAGGACAGCTCAGAGGAGCCTACCCCATGGCTCGCTCTTTTCCCATTCCACGCAGCCTGGCTGAGGGAGGCTCTGGTGTCAGCTGGTGTTACGATTTTGCCAACTGAGGACAGGCCACCCGTGCAGCTCCCACACAGGCCCCTGTTCCACCACAGATGGCCTCAGAGCAGAGTCAGTCACCAGGTGAGCCCAGAGTACAGCAGAGCACAGAGGACTATCTTGCTCACTCCTCCTTGGAGATGGTTTTGTACTTTTGTTTGGGGGAAAAAAAGAGGTGAACTTGATTCAAAGCCCTGTATTGTCCTTGTAGCACGTGGAGTAGGTAACAGGAAAGAGGTGACAGAGGAATGTGTTAGCGATAGAAGAAGCAACTTGACCTTGAGGACCCATGGCTTTTCCCCTCTGTGAAGCCTCCTCCACCACATGGGGCTTTCTGGGGCTGAGAGAACCCCATCCTCACATTCAGGCTGGACCCATCTGCCACGAGAAATCAGAGAGCGAGGGGAGGAAAGAGTCTGCAGAGATGTCAGGGGAGGTTCAAGGGAAGAATTTGTGATTTGCTCGTGTCCATGGCCACGGAATGGCAAATAACACCTAGGCTCTCTTCTGAAAACCAGACAGACCTCCACTGAGCTGGTGCCAGTGGTCCAGGGAGCCACTTACCGGAGACTGTGATAGTTTGGATTGTGGTCCTATTGAGGCCAGTGACAGAGTTATGGACAAGGCAGGTATAGGATCCACTGTCATTCACAGTGATGTTGGGGATAAAGAGCTCCTGTGTGGGCTGCTGGGGTCTCCCATCGATGAGCCAAGAATACTGTGCGGGCGGGTTAGAGGCTGCGTGGCAGGAGAGGCTGAGGTTTGCCCCGGAATGTAACGGGGTTTTGAGGGGGAAATGGTGGGGGTCTCTGGGCCATCTGGAACAAAGAGAACAAAGCCAATGTGACGTAATCAGAGAGAAGAAGGGGGAAGCTCATTGTCTCTACAGGGCCACACTGTCCCTCTGAGCTGGATCACAGTATTATTTTAAAAAGTCCCAACCATAACCCCCTGTGTTCACTGAGCCTGAGTCTGAGACATTAACCTGTTTCCCATGACAGGTGGTTGACACCAAGCTTCTCAATCAGGACCAGCCTTTCCCCTCCTAGTCTTGGCTCAAGGCTGGGACTGCCCAGATTTGCCTGGGACAGGAAGCCATGGCCAGCCTGGGTGCCTGTAGTGAGCATCTGTGTACTTGGACTTCAGAAGGACAGATGCAGCCTGGCCTCTGTCAGTGTGGCTTTGGGTGGGTAGCCTGGGCCAGGTAGGAACAGAAGTTACTCACAGAGGACATTCAGGTAGAATGGGTCACTGCGGCTGGCACTCACTGGGTTCCGGGTTACACACTCATAGGGTCCTGTGTCATTCCTTGTGACACGAAGTAAAGTGAGAGTCCTGTTGTCCTTGGACAGCTCCAGCTGGGCACTGTCCGCGATGCTCTGACGCTTGATCAACCACAGGTAGGTGGTGTCCTGAGTCTGAGGTTCACACCTTAACACTACAGGGTCCTTGTTCTCCACGGGGTCGGAGTTGTTGCTTGTGATGTTGTGTGTGGGTAGCTCAGCTGTACAGATGACAGAGAACATTACCCTGTGTGACCTTTGATTCCTCCCAAGGCATCTTCAATCAGAGTTAGACTGGCATCTCTCACCTCTCAGCCAGCCTAAGTTCTTCAAAGAATAAGGCAGGTCTGCGTATCACATGACAAATGAATGAGGATCTCAGCACTGAGAGAACCCAAGGCCAGCAGCCCTATGTCTGGGAGAAGGCATGGACTTGTTCAAGTATCCATTAAGTATCAGAGTTTGATCATGGAAATACACTGGACTAGGAATCTGAGACCACTCGGCACCTGTCTGACCAACTTGGGGTACTCAGCTGGACTGTGTGGGTGCTGAGTCCCTTTGAGCTACACAGGCCTACGCTGCTTGGTCCAGGTGTGTTTTCACTGAAGCCTCACTTTCCAGGTTACCCTAGCGATGAGTAATGACGTGCCTTCCCACTGTCCTTAACCCTTGAGAAGACTGGGTGGTTTGGCCTGGAACTGGGTGTTTGAGCAGAATAATACATGGGGAGACCAGAAGGAAGTCTTGCGCTGAGTTTAGTTCTCAGGCTGCGGGGCTGCGAGGTGGGGGAGTCTGTCCTGGTGTTCAGTGGTGACTGACGAGAGACAGTGACCCCATAGATGGCAGAGCAGAGTCCAGGAATGATTTAGAAGAGAGTGAGGGGATGGCTGGGGCTGGCTGGCTTTAGGGCAGAACCACGCTCTCTGCCCTTGGTCCTTAAAGCCCCTGTCCCCTGCAGAGGGTGGTGAGGACTGTGTGATCCTCCTGAAATACTCATAGACAATAGAAAATACAAAAATGGTGACTTGTGGAAAGTGAGGGAACATGAACTTATTGAAAATCTGACCATCGTGAGCCATTTGTGGCAATTATTAGAAATCTGAATACAAGTTAAATTGTGACAGAATACATGAAAATAATTATTAATGCCACAAAGAGCTAAGACCAGTTTCTGGAGGACTCTCTCTAGAGAGCACTGAAGGTCATAGGCCAGGTTCTGCAGTCCATCCAGGGTCACACTATGATCCAAGAAAGATGCCACATTGGGTTTGAAAGCAGTGACTCCCCGGGGAGAGAGAGAGTGTGAGCCTGTTAAGAGGACAGGAGTGACGGAGGGGACATCTAGGTGTGTCTGCTGTATAAAGGGAGGCATGATATAGAATTAGAAATTATATATGTGTGTTAGTATATTTAGGAAGCAGGTCCTTGTCACCAGTTTCTAGGGGCAGTCAGGCAAGTGGGGAGCAGCCCTACTTGGGCATGTGGTATGCGTTCTTTCTTTTCTCTCTAACTCAGGAGATAGAACTAGAGTTTGATCAAATTCATCCAACTTGGGCAGTGTCTGAGTGTAAGGACATTGGCTGGTGATCTTATTGTCTGAGGGGAGCCCCCCCCATGGTAAAGTTGCACCATAAGGACACAGGGGTGTGAAATAGTGAACAAATCTGTCATACAGCACAGAGTCACCAGTCCCACCTAGGGAAATTCTTGGGAGCCACTTGGAGGAACCGGAGCCTCCCCAGGACACGGATGTGAGTCTTAAGTCAGGGGTGAAGTGAGCCTGAGAGCTTTCGGGGACTGAGACCTGTCCCTTTTGTACTGGACTCCATGGTTGAGTCATGTAGAGAGCAGATCAAGGGGTCCCAGTCCCTGTCACGTGGCCTGTTCCTCTTGTTGGCATCGGGGAGGGAGGGAGCCCTGGACGGGGCATGGCGGAAGCTCATTCTCCTGGTGACCTGGGACACTGGCTTATGATGGAGCCCGGGGCTGCTGCTCTGTGTCCTTTCCTCTTGCCCGGAAAGGTGGGCCTGTCCATGGGGGTTAGTGGGAGAATCCAGGGAGGCTTCAAGGAGGAGGAAGCAGAGCAGAGCAGGACAGTGTGGCTGGAGTGAAGGAGGAGGCAGATGAGGGTCATGGGAGGAGCAGAGAGCCAGAACTGTCCATGGCAGTGAGCGGTGGGGGTTACAGGTGACTCAGAGACCCCATGGCTGCCCCAGTGCAGGACAAGTGAGGCCAGGAAAACCCTCCCATGGCCGAGCAGCCCCACAGTCACCATGAGACTGGCTACTGGTGGGGCTTAGGGGCAGGTGGTCAGAGGGATGGAACGTGGGTCTCAGACCCTGGAGGGACAGGGCGCAGGGGTAGCAAAACCTCCTAGGACTCTGCAACCAGGTTCCAGTCTCTGCAGAGATTATGAATCATTCACTCTTTCATTCATTTCACTCATGCATTCCCCATCATTCCTTCCTCCTTCATCAGAACACTCGAGTGTTACATGCTGACTTTCCCCTGAGCTGGTTGCAGGTGTGGAGTGGGGAGCGAGAGGAAAGTCCTCTCCTTTGTATCCAGCGGGAGTGACACCAACACTTCAGGAACAGTGATTTCGAGTCCAGTGCAGGGAGGTGTGGATGGGCCACCTGAAGTCCCAGCATTGATTCTCAGTGTTATTACAGATAATTTGGTTCTAGAGTAAGAAACAGATTAATTTTTCATTTCCTTTCACTCCCCAGACCAGAATCTCTCCCTCTGACCTGGGGAAGCCTGAGAAGAAAGGACGTGCACCCCTCCTGGTTTCAGGGTCTGCACATGCACAGCCTGGGGGTGAAGGAGAGGACAGGGTTACGTTTGCAGAAGGATCTCGGCATGTCTCAGATGGGCCAGTCATGGTCTGTGTGACTGGTTCAGTGACCGTAACCCATGTAACTCAGTCTCCCTGAATAAAACAGGATGAATGGTAAATGGTCTCAACTTGCCACGTTACCTGTGAGTTAACCATAACTCTTTCACCATTCCCTGATGGGGAGCTTGGAGTAGAGGAGCTGCCCACATTACCAGCATGTGGTATCGATGCGTCCATAAGAGGGGCTCCCTGGGCTTACCTCTGGGGGATGAGGAGGTGCCAGGAGTCTCTTCAATCCTCTGTCCCTCCCTGGGGATGCTGAATTTCCTCTGGCATCTCCAAAGTCCCCCAAGGCAGTTGGTTAATAGCCCATGGACCTTGTCCATCTGTGCTCTCCACCCAAAGTCTCAAGCGAAGGACCAGGTTCTGTACCTGTCCAGATGTGGCTCTTGGGCTGAGTCCTGGTTGGTGACCAGTTCAGATGACCATGTGACTCGGGCATTAGGGAAATCCTTGCTCCCACCCAGCCCTGCCCAAATGCCAAACCCAACCTGGCACAGGCTCACCGGCGGCCCTGGAGTCAGAAGCCCTGGGACAGGGATCTGGGGAGGGGCTGCCTGGGCTGAGCTGCTCCGTGTGGATCCCAGGGGTCCCCTCAGGCCAGGCTGCGACTGAGCCCTGCAGGGTCTTTCTCAGGGTCATGGTCATTGGAGGGGCCCAGGGGCTGGACTGAGACTGGTCTCCCTCCGCTGAGCTGTTCCCATCAGACTGGCCCTCCCCTCTGCGGTGAATGTCATCAGGGGCTGGAAATCTGGGAAGGGAGCTCTGATCCTAGGAAGTGTGTCTCCACTGTGTGTGTCCTGCACTCAGTGCTCAACCCCCAGTTTGGGACGCAATGCAGGGGAGATGGAGGCAGAGTCCAGGACTGCCAATCCTGTGTGTGAAGTAGAATTCTCCCCACCCAACACCCAGAGGACAGAGAGGAATCACTCACGGTATACGTGGAGCTGTCCAATTACTTGTTCATTCAGTAAATTTTTCTTTATGGCTTGTAGAGTGTAGTATCCTGTGTCCTCTAGGGTGACATTCTGGAGCAACAGGGATCCATTGGAGTATACTGTCTCTCGACCACTGTATGCAGGCCCTGGGACATTTTCTTGACTGTCTATTACATATGATTTAATTAGATGGTTGCTGTCCACACTTGCTCCTTTGTACCAGGCATAGCCTGCAAGACCTTCAGGCAGATTGTAGACAAGGAGAAGCACATCCTTCCCTTCAGCGACATTGGACAGCACCGATTCAAGAATAAGTTGGGCAGTGGCGGGCAGGTACCACAGGGTTAAGAGTGAGACTAGGAGGGAAGAGAGAAGTTGATCAATATTTGCTCTATGTATTGGATGGAAAGATGAGGCTCTGGTGAATGAGCAGGTTTTTTCTCCTTTTAGACTTGGAGTGTGTGTGAATGTGAGATTCTGTGTGTGTGTGTGTGTGTGTGTGTGTGTGCGTGTGCACACATGTGTGCACATCTCCTATGGTCAATGTCGGCAGCATGGCCACCATTACTTCAGCACCTCCGAACCTCATATTTCCTCTGTTTAAATACTCTTCCCTGGCTCACCCTCCACCGCCCTCAGACCACTGCTGCATCTCCGGGATGTCTGTGGGAGACACCTTCCCTGACACCTCCTCTAGAGTCCCTCCATCTTCACTTTCTCACCTTTCCCTGCCCTGTTCCCTTCATGGCACTTATCAGTATCTGACATCACATCTACATCTTTCCTTGTCTGTCTCCTCCCCATGTAGTGTGAGCTCCATGCAGGCAGGAGCTCGTCTGATCTCGTTGCACCCCTGTGCCTGCAACAGGCTGCAAACACCTGTGGATGAATGAATGCGTGTTCCCAGGGCCCTCCACCTCCTTGTGAGTATCTGCCCCTTTCTGGGGCTGGTGTTAAGGACAATGTGTAGAGCCCCAGTTTAATCTTTTCCTGGTGTCGCCTCAACATAAATTGTTATTATTACCACCGTTTTCAGAAATTACTGCTCAGTGAGAAATAACTTACCCTAACTGCGTTTTCCTGCCCCTAACCACAACCAGCTCATGAGTTTTTCCTGTTGCTGGCTCCCTCTCCCATCCTACACTTTCTTGTTTCCTCTCCCCTCAGGTCCAAACAGAAGCCTACTGCCCCTCTCACAACCATGTCCTTTCCAGGAGACCCCAGCCAGTCTCTGTCTCCCAGCCCTGTGTCCACCCCGAGGGAATTGTCCTCTCACCGGCCAGCAGGTGCCTCTGCCAGGAAAGGTGCCTTCTGTGGTCAGGTTCTGAGCGGAGTTCCATATGTGTGCTGTCTGCTCCGTCCCTCTCTCTGAGAGAAGAGCTTGGTCTCCAGAGACACATAAGCACCGGTGTCCCCAACGGGTGGGAAATGAAGTCCCTCCACCCAGTGCTGTGAGGTTTTAGTGGGCAGGAGCGCTTCCCGGGTCATGTGGGCTGGGGGCGGGGCCTCTCATCAGGACACTCCGGAGCCCTCCCTCCTCCCTTCCTGCCTCCCCTGTCCCCCTTTTCCCTTTTACTTTACATCTATATTTCTGTTCCCTGGAAACAGCTGAGGCCTCTGCACATGTGTGTACACACACACACACACACACACACACACACACACACACTCTCTGTTTGGACAAGCACAGCCTGGAGTGTCCATGTCCAGGGCATGCCCCACAGACCTGCATCGGGTGCACAGCACCCCCTGCCCGGCCCTCTCTCATCTGCCTCTGGCTTTTCCCTTCAGAGCAGGAGCCAACATCTATATCAGGAACTTTTGTCACAGTGATGTCACCCCCGCTGTGCATTGGAATCACTGGGGAAACTTTATGAAGTTTGTGAATGCCCAGGTGGTACCTGAGACATGCTACTTCAGCAGCTGCCCAGCTAATGTGAAGGCTTGGCCAGGCCCAGGCCCTGTGATGTGGGGGTGGAGTCGCCCCCCACCCAAAGAGAATCTTTGGATTTGGTTAAAATGGAGATTCTGACTCAACAGGTGTGGGTGGACCCTTTAGTTTGCCTCTCATGAGCTCTCAGTGGACAGTGATCGTACCGGCCTGCGGTGCACTTTCAATGGCAAGGCTGATGGGGACGCCTGTCCCCTGAGAGAATGGCCTGCCCTCCACCCCAGCATTAGCCTCTGCTGCGTCCTGTTCCTGGGTCTGCCTGCATCACACAGAGAGCCCAGGGGTCCCCACACCTGAAGAATTGTTTCTGTTTGTGACGCAAAATCCCAGCTGGGCACTGGGGTTATCCCCGTATTCTCAAATGCTCTGGGAAGGCTGGATTCCTCCCAACAGAAGGTCACGGAGATGACTCTGGGGGTGAGAAGGGGTCAAGCTGGGTGATGACTGGCGAGGGGACCCGTCTTCTATTCCATGGGGCTCTAGCCTGGCCCCTGCTCCCAGGGATAAGCTCAGGACTTAGGTGTCCCGGAAGGAGTGGTAGCTCCTGGAGATGTGAAGTGCTGATCTCTGCATGTTCTGTGGGGAGAGGCCTGTGGCGGTTAGTTAGTTGGGGCTGTGGGCCACGTGGTCATCAGGGATAAGCTCAGTCCCATCTTGTCCCCTCGGGTCTGACAGGCTGAGCTGTGGCCCCAAGGGTTGGCTATTTGTTCCCTGACTGTTCTAAGAGGGCCCACTGTCCTCTACTCAGCTGACTTTCCGTGGTCACCCTGCCTTTCCCCATGGGTGGTACCAGGCGGGGAGTGGGGAGCTGCATGGGGTTCCCCACAGGACCCAGCTGTCAGAGGCCCAGGAGCAGGTGATGCAGGACAGAGCAGAGTGGGCAGGGATGGGGACGCTTGTCCTGACTCGCTCTGCAGTCACAGGGGGCTCAGCCCTCGCCAGTGCTCAGATCACCTTGGATCTGAGGTCAAGGTTCAGGGCTTGGGCAGGACCTTGTGTGAGAAGAGGAAGGACAGTGGGTGCCAGGAGAGCCCGTAGGGGGAATGAAGTTGCTCACAACCGAGAGATGATGGTCGGTATGGTCAGTGTCTCAGTTGCTGAAAGCTCATCCCTCCCACCTGTGCACACCTGTACTCCTGACTTCATGAGAGGTCAAGGACCCACGTCCACGGGAGAACCCTTGATGGGGCCTGTGCCTTCACACATTGTGCTGTTCCAGTGTTCAGTGGGTCTGGTGTTATGTTTCCACTTGATCGAGTTCCTTCTGTCATAATGAGCACTCCTGGAACATGTCTTCTGGGTCAGCACTGGGCTGTGCCAGGGGGTCCCGTGGAGAACAGGCCTGATGTGATCCCGTACTTGGAGCAGGGAACCAGGCATCTAGTAAGTTGTTACAGAAGTGACTAGTTAATGGTGGATATGAAGGGACTAGTGTGGTGGTAACATATAATGGAGCTCCCCTGGGAAAGTGTCCTTTTGGCTGGCCCCTGAACTGTGAGTGGGCATGAGGGGACTTCTGCCCTGTTTAAGGCAGAGGGTGGTCTGCAGGAGCTGCTGGCAGGGGGCTGGTCTTTGCTGAGCAGACAACGGCTGGGTGGAGGAGCTGAGAGAGTCCAGTGTGAGGAGCTTGGGAAGTAAGGGGGACTGTGGACTGAGTGAGGCTGGTGAGGATTGGAACAAGCTGGAGCTATGGGTGCTGTTGAGGTGAGCTGCAGCAGGTGATGAGGCTCCAGCTGCCTAGGAACTCTGCCGCCTCTGGTGGACAAGGAGGGAAGTGTAACAGTCGCTGTGTCCTGCTATGCGTGTTTATTCAACATCAGTCCATAGACATTATACATGGGTCACACAGCATACTAACACCATCACGTCACGGCCTCTGTTGCTCCAAGAACTCCTACCTCCTCCATTAATGTGATGTCATCAAACTCAGATTTCCAGGAACATATACCAGTGTGTGTCTGTCTTTGGTAAGTTACACCGTTTGTGCCCTTGAGTGTAATGGTGTGTGTCACTGGAATGCTGCATGGTGGGCTGTGGATCTGTGGGACAAATGGAGGAGCAGGGAGGGGAAGGTCTGTGTCAGAGTAGCAGAGAGGGAAGGATGGACAGTCAACTACTCTGTCTTCACTCCCAGGGCCCGGAATCCAGGACAGAAACTCTGATTCTGGAGACGCATAGTATCACACGCCTCTCCACGTCCCTGGGTCAGTGCAGGACCCCCGCCACCTGTCTATCCCTCAGCACAGCAGAACTCTAAGGACTAGATTCTTTTGGCCCCACACGCTAAAATGGCTAAAATGGTGACTTTTGAGCTATGCGAATTTTATCTTAAAACAAAAAAACTTGAGAGAGAAACCTACACAATATCTTGTATAAAACGTGCAGCAATACACCCCTGGGAGTATATATGAAAGTTCATTTCTTCATGCACTCAGCACAGTAATTACATGGCAGCAGAAGCAGCATCCACCCATTTATCCATCTTTCCTTTATTCATTCTCTGAACACTTACGACCATTTTCCTATGCCAGACCCTTGCATAGGAGTGACAGGGGCGTAGGAAAGCACACCTGGTCTCATCCTGCCTGTCTCTTGGAAACTCAGGGATCCACAGGACACACGATGTGAGCAGAGGTAACTGCTCCCAGACACATCACAGCACGAAGGAGGAGAGCCAGTGGTGGGAGTTCAAGGGGGTCCACTGTGTCCACCTGGAGAAGTTGGGATGACCTTGTGGCAAGATCCCCAGTAAGGCTGGCTGTAAAGATGGGGAAGGAGCAGGTTCACAGAGAAAGTTGGGGGGGCATCTGAGGTGGGGACCATAAGGGTACGTACAGGGAGACAAGAGCAAGTCTTGATGGACCAAGAGTTATGAGAGGCAGTAGATGTGGACTTGAGATGGTAAGGAGCAGGTGAGAGGCAGGTCATGGGCGAAGGTGAGAAGATACAGATGGTAGCTTTTCTGAAGAGTTGATGTGTTTTATGGGTGTTGTGGGTCCTAAGTCTGGCTGGTCCTAGGTCTGATTGTGATTCAGGCTCATGGCTAGGAGTAGGACAATGGATTTAGAATGTTACATTAGCGTAGTGGGGTGCCTGTGCCTAAAATACGTAAACATAATTCAGCTTATCGCATTACACATGGACGGCTGAACGCTACTATCGTACTCTGATATATGTGGAGCCCATGTGGTCCCCTGGAACAGATGGGGAACACAAGAAGGGCAGAAGTAGAAGCACACTCCCCACAATAGAACTACACTCCACGCAGCAGAAGCGCGCTCCCCACAATAAAGTTGGTGCCTGCCATTTCATTCTGAAGTCGGCCCCTTGCGCATCCTTCCAACTGGGCGATTCACCAACAAAACCTTCCCTTCTCCATCAGCTCAGTGCTGACAGGTGTCTTTCCTCCAGAGCCCAGGCTGAAGAGGGCAGGAGAGATCAGGCCCTGGGGAGGAGCCGAGAAGAACTTACACCATGATGTGTCCACTGATCCTTCCTTGCACATATTTGTGTGGACATCAGCTGGCCCTATTTTTTGTTTTCCTGCGTCTCTACATGCATTTGCAAAGGGAGGAAGGCTGGGCACTGTCTGAGGCTCCTTGGCTCCAGGGGCTGAGCGAGGAGGGGAGCCCATCACTTTCCTGGCTGGACAGGGGCTCTTGTGAAGCTCATCTTTTCCTGTTGATATTGTCCCCGCCACAAGTCCTCTTTCCCAGGAAGTAGAGATGGGGGTTGGGAGAATTTAGACATAATATTTCCCTGTATGTCCCTGGAAAGAAGGGACCTGGAGTTTCAGGCAAATTTCTTAAGAGAAAATTCCCATGAGCAGAAAAAGAGCAAATGAGGGGAGGGACCTCTTTATCCAGACCCTTTCCTTGTGATCATGGCTGGGTCACACCTGATTACATCCCTGAAGCCACCTACTCCCTAAGAAGGCCACAAAGCCTGGAAATGAATGTTAAAGATTTAGAAGTTAATCTCAACTGGGATGGCACTGCCTCCCACACAGAGAGAGATCTTTGGATGTGCATGTGTGCGTGTGTGTGTGTGTATGTGCATGTGTGTGCGTGTGTGTGTGTGTGTGTGTGTATGTGCATGTGTGCGCGCATGTGGTGTGTGTGTGGGGGGTGCTGAGATGTTGAGGGGCGGGGAGAGTGGGGCTGGGAAGTGCTGCAGCTGTGATAGGACTGGGACTCCAAAGGGCCCCCAATCTGTTGTTGGGGGGCTTCAAAGTGGATTCGGTGTGGAAGGAGCAGAGTATCTACAGGAATGGAGAGCAGGATGGTGGAGAATTGGGATCTCACGATTTCAAACAAGATCTTTTGCTTGGTGGGCTCTGTTCAGGGGGAAAATTTTCAAATGGCCAACTTCTGCTTGCTTGTTTAATGTTTCACCAGGGTGTAGTTCTAAGAGCTATCCTGTGCAAAGGTATGCTGGCTAACTTCTGCTTCTGTCAACCTGCTTGCTTGTTTGATGCAGTTTTAGGCTTTATAAGCTACCTCCTCTGGAAGATCGGGGCTGATTCTCTAGTGGGGAGAGTCAGTCGCTGGGCTGGCTAATAAAGGCTCATAATTAATCTCAATTGGCTCCGTGGGTCTTAGATTTGAACATGCCACAACAGGCTCCACAGAAGGACAAGGGTCTGGGAGCTTGGAAGCCATGTCACTGGAAGCTGCCAGAGGTGGCCTGTGGTGGTCAGTGACCCATGGCGGTGAGATGCAAAGCTTAGCAGGGTGAAAGCAGATGGGACTTGAGTCCCCAGAGGTAGCAGGAGGGCCTCGCCTTTTAGGGGAGTACCCAGCAGTGAGTGTCTTCAGTGGAAAATGGGCCCCACTGGTGGCCTCTGCTGAAGACTCAGGTAAAGTGCCAGGCCCTGGAGTTCCAGTGCTCACCCAGCTGAGGATTTGGGCCCTGGGCTGCTGCTGTCCCTGTGGCAGGTGGCGAGCAGACAGGGGGCAGATATCAGGCTCTGACTCGTCCCTCTCTACTGGGAGACAGCTTCTGTCTGAGGCCTGCCTGGGCACAAGGAAGGGATGCTCAAATGGACTCAATCGCCAGTGGTCGCGCCCTGGCACCACCTCCTGCTCTCAGGACTCCTGGTCCAGCCTTGGCTCCCTTTCTCATTGTCTGAGGGCCTCTGCACGGTCTCCCGGGCACTGCGGTCTGGGTGCTCTCTGGATGGCGGACGCTCTGCAGATCTGGGAGTACAGAAGGGTCCCCTCTGGTCTCAGAAGAGAGATCTGGAGATCCCTGGGCCACACACTGCTCTGAGCCTACCGGCAACAGAGAGAAGGGCTGGGATTGGGGCCACTGGTGGGAAAGCACCTCCAAGAGTCGGGACCCCTGAGTGCTGGGACTGGCAAGTGCTGGCCCTGCCGCATCTCGGCGGGTGGTTTGCGGGCACCGGGCGGGACCCAGTGCTCACACTGAGTGCAGCGGATGCGGAGCGACCCCAGGCGCGGGATGGCAGCGGGCGCTCGGGTGCACACGGTCCCGGACCTCGTGCTGTTGTCTTTGGTTGAGCAGCGATTTGACTTCCAGAACATCCCTAAATTCTGGGATGCAGCCCGAGCAAGGCGCACAGGATTCTGGTGACGAGAGACATCGTGGCTGTGGCATGGTGCTCGGGATCACTAGGCGGGAGCCCACACCACGACATCAGGGTGCAATGGTTGCCCCATCACCCTCCCCCACCATCCGCAATCTTGAGAACCCACAATTTATACTGGGAAAGCTCAGGCCTCAGCTCTTTCGGGCTTGGGAGGGGTCAGGAGCTGCTTCTAGTCTTATATTTGAGACTTGAAGGGAGAAAAGATATCTCCCTTTCTGGTGAGAAAACACCTTCAAGAGTCGGGGACCCCCGAATGCTGGGACTGGCAAGTGCTGGCCCTGCCGCATCTTGGCGGGTGGTTGCGGGCACCAGGCAGGACCCGACAGTCATTCTGGGTGCAGTAGATGTGGTTCATAGTGGGCGCTGGGGTGCGTACAGGCCTGGCGCTCCAGCTGTTTCTCTAGTGGAGCAGTGTTTTGACTTCCAGATGGTCCCCAAGTTCTGGGATGCAGCCCAAGCAAGGCACAGGATTCCAGTGACAAGTGGCATCGTGGCTGTAGCATGGTGCTTGGGACAACTGAGTGGGAGCCCCCTTGCACACAATGACATCAGGGTGCAGTGGCACTCCCATAGGCGCTCCCCGCTCCCACGCCACCGCCACAGTTTAGAACTGGGGAGGTCAGGCCTCAGCTCTTTTGGGCTTGGGAGGGTCAGGAGCTGCTTCTAGTCTTGTATTTGAGATTTGAAGGGAGAAAGGATAATTTCTCTCAGATCACAAAAATTACAGCCAGCTGCTTCAGGATGGTGGGGAGACACGCAGACCCAAGGCGTTCCCTTTCTTCATGGTAAAAATGACGGTAATATAAGGAACGCTCTTTGAAGGACAAAGAAATAACTTAGTTTTATGACCAACTGTGATGCTTGTTTTATTCTTCTATTTCATTATTAATGTCACTTTTTGCAATTTAGCTATTAAGGAAATGGTGAAAGCCACCCACAATTTATACTTTGGCTTGGGAATGTTGAATTTCAGTTGACTCCTATGATTTTAAGTTTCACGAGTTCACATGGATCATCTTCCATGAACTCTCATGCCTCTTTCTCTGTCTGTTTCTGCTTGTCATCCTACACACAGAGTAGGGGGTCACACATTCCCCTAGAGTTGGAAAGCATCTGACTACCAAAAAGGAAGTGTCCCAGTTTTGCTGGATAATGATGCACCAAGGTGGAGCTGTGCTCAAGCTGGTGAAGGAAACTCTTTTGAGGACCTTCTCCTCAAAATCACGTGCAGAAGGCAACTCCTGTGGCTGTCACAATGTTGAGGTGGATGAAGGGCAGAAGTAGAGGTTGGTCATCTAAGTATCACACCCAAGAGTTGACAGCAGAATCTGCCCAGAGCCTGGAGGTGGAAGGAGGAAGGTGAGGACCCTACTGAAGCCCCCTCCCACCAATGGGGGAGCAGCTGAGGCTCCTGGGGTTCAGAGAGGGGCCCAGGGCTGGGGTGGGCATGTGGTAGCATCTAAGGGGTGGGTTGTGGGCGGGCAGGGTGCTGTCAGCCACAGGCACTGGGACTGAGATCCAGACCCTGTCCAGACACCGACCACGTCCTTTCGGGGGGAGTTTACATTTAAGGGACAATGCCACGGTTTACGATACTGAAGATGAAGAGAAGCTCCTATGATAGAATATTCTCAGTCAGATATTTCTTCCTGATGATAGAAGTGACTGCATTCATTGCTAGATGCTGAAGGTAAGGACAGCATAGACAGCATGACGCATGCAGATCTGTTATCGTGTGCTTTCTCTTCCTAATGTCTCTAGTATTTCCCTTGCCCAACCTTGAGCTATCACCCAGTGGTGTTATTCTTATTTGTGATTGCACTCTTTTAATAGCCAGGCTTCCAGTTGGTGAGCTCCAGGCAGCCATCAGTTAATCAGCCCTAAATATGCCTCCTTCTGAACCTGACGGTGCTCTTTGCCCAAGGTCAGCCTTAATGGCTGTCTCCTATTCCTTGGGCACCTCTCCTAGCAGGAACAATCCACTAGGGGCACTCGCGCTCCTCCTTGAGCTCCTGTGGACCTTTTTTCATTGCCTGAGACAAATGAATGAGTGATTTTACTGCCAGAACCACGAGACCTCTAATATGCTTTAGATTTGTTGAGGGTGAAGCTCCTGGAATACACATTGGGGTCTCCAGAGAAGAACCTCACATGGGAGCATGTGGTGCATGGACTGGTTACCTGGGACCCACCATAGGGCCCAAGTCATTGCAGAAGGAGATCGTTCTAGGGACAGTGGGCTACGTAGGATAGGCACTCAGGGCCCAGATGCCCTGTTTCAGGGGTGGTAACATGGGACAGTGGTCATTATCCTGTGGTCCTGAGGGCCCTGTCAGAGGATCTGTGCACATGGCCTTGGCTGGGCCGCTATGGATATTTCAGACTAGGCCTCCTCAGTGCGAGGTGTGTCTTCTTGAGTATTTCAAGAACCTTCATATGTGGAAGAATCAGGAGAGTATGTCATTAGCCATGGCACCGGTTCTTTCAGGGCCTGCATCTTTCAGGATGCAGGAGGTGGGAGTGTGAGGTCCTGCCTGCCCCCACCTCTTAGGACACCATTGCTGGGCTGTCTGTGGAGAACATGGCCTTTTCCCCTCCCTGCAGTGCAAGAAAGGGTCCTCAGAGCCCCTTCACGTAGAGTAGGACAATGAAGGAGCACAGGTGAGTTACGTCAGGTAGAGGTGAGGAGAGGCCTTACTCCTGGGGGTGGGAGCAGTGAAGTGATGGGCAGACAGAGGTACACAGCTCACTTAGCTGCTGAAGCTGAGTCAGTGGGCCAGCATTGCCTTGGAAGAATCCAGCCTTTTTCCTGCAAACATTCAAGAACTTCACCTTTCAGTGCTTCCAGCTGAGTGCCCCAGCCTGTCCCCAACACAGTCCTACATCAACTCTGTGTTCTCCTCAGCTCTGAGTGCCCAATTCCCCAGTACTCCCCAGGTCTTCAGAATGGTCATTACTACCCCTGACCCCACCAGTCCGGAGGCCTGCCTTTCACGTCAGCTCTGGAACTAGGCTCTCAGGCTCCACAGTCCTGGTTATCAACCATCCTCCAGGAGGTGGCAGTGGCTGAACAAAGGAGAGATGCTGAGACAATTGTTTGCCACCCCTTGTATCTGCAAGTGGCCCCATTGGGAGGAATCCAGGAGACACTGGACTCCCAGCTCATTTAGATGTTGGTAGTGTATGTCTTGGGAAATTAATAGGGAATGCATAGATATTTTCTTATTCTGTAGGACAGGCTTTTGAGTTTGGAATTATTAGTTTTCTGGTTTGTTACGGTCCAGCTCTGTCCCACCCATCTGAGGCATGGACTGCAAATTCTGCTCCTGGTGCAGGGCTGGCGTTGGGGCAATGCACTGGGAGCCTGGCCCTGGGGATCTGTGTATGCACAGCTGCTGCAGAGAGATGTGTGCTCTGTTGAGACTAGTGCTCCTCCCTGGTTGGCAGTACCCAACCCCCTGGGACCCTCCCACACCTTGCAGGCTTCACCCCCCAGCCCATCTCAGTCCTCATAGCAGTCTCTGAGATGACTGCCTCAGGGACATCTTGGGGGTTATTCTCTCTCTTTGCTCTGCTCCTGAGGCCTGCCTGGTACTGTCCATGACCATGTAGGTTCCCTGAGGGTGTGTGTGTGTGTGTGTGTGTGTGTGTGTGTGTGGTAAGCCCCAGCGCACATGTGATATCTCAAGGGAACTTGAGAGTCATTTAACAAATATTTATTTTAACTGCAAGGATTCATGTTAGGTCTTCTACATCTAATAAACAAAGCTTTATGTTGTAGATTGAACCACTCTTCTTAACCTTACTGCCTTCTCAACATAGAATGACATCTCCACTACTTTGCTTGCCCCTCATAGCTCTTCCCACTAGAAGGACAGCATAACCCCACCACCACCACACCACACACATTTATCTCAGGCTCAGCCATAAGAACATGGTCTATAGCTCTTTAGTCTAATAGACTCTATAGTCTAATCAACAAGCCCCTCCAGCAATTCTCAAGGCCAGTGAGAATATGAGAAAAATTTCCTTAGATAGTGTAATTTAGAGGTGTCACTAGTAGGACAGATCATTGCCATATCATGGGTTGCAGAGATCTGCAAATTTGTGCTTATCCTCATCTATAGAACTAAACCACAATATCCAAGCAATTATGTGATCAATTATGCAAAGGTTTCAGGATTTAAGAACAGAAATACTACTCGGTCTAACACTGCCCCCCTTTTCATGTCATGGGCTCAGTAGGCATATGTGGGGGACTCCCAAACTGGACAGTGGTGACCTGAGCAGCACCTGCCAGAACCCTCAGCTGCAGGTTCCCACCTAGACCTGACTCTTGGGGAGTTCTCTCTCCTCATGCAAAGCTGTCATCTGGGTCCATCTGTGACATAATGTCTGCTTTACAGAGTTGATTTCCTGAGAATGAGGGAAATCATAAGGGCCTGGACAAACATGCAGGAGACAAAACTACCCCAAATTAGTATTAGCCACACATGATCTTGGGAGTCTCTCAAAGACAAGTAAGATAAGGCTTCAGAAGCAACCCAGTGAAACTACCCATTTATAGCTTTAAAAATAAAATCTTTCCCAACAAGCCAGTATTACAGAAATGTTGAAAAGACTTCTGTAGAAAAAGAAGGGTAAAAGGAAAACCAAATATGAATAATAAATACAGTACCTTTGTATCTATCAGTAATAAATTTAAATGTAGATGGATTAAATGTTCCAATCAAAAGACATAGGTAGCCTAATGGATAAGGAATCAACCATGCATTTGCTGTCCAGAAGAGACCCACTTCAGATAAGTGGACACTCATACTGAAAGTAAAGGGAAGAAAATATATATTTTATGCAAATGGAAATTTAAAAAAGCTAGGGTAGCGATACTTATATCAGATAAAATAACTTTTAAAAACAAAGGCTCTAATAAAAAGACAAAGAAGGCCATTACATAATGATAAGGGATCAATAACTCTAATAAACATATATGCACCCAACATAGGAGTACTACATAAAACAGTTAATGACTGCCATAAAAGGAGAGTAGATCAACGGTAATATACTTAGTAGGAGACTTTATACGCCATTGGACACCAATGGACACATCTTCCAGACAAAAAATCAATAAAGAAACAATGGCAATAAACACACTAGACCAGATGATTTAATAGATATTTTCAGAGCATTTTACTCCAAAGCAGAAAATATACATTTCTTCTCAAGTGCACATGGACATTTTCCAAGGATAGACCACATATTAGGACCAAACAAGTCTCAATAAATTTTAAGAAAGATTTAAATCATACCAACTGTCTTCTCCGAGCAATGGTATGAAACTAGAAATCAGCTACAAGAAAAAAAAACCGGAAAATCCACAAACATATGGAGGCTGAATAACATGCTACCAAACATGAATGGGTTATCAATGAGATCAGGGAAGAAATCAAAAGATACACAACAACTAAAAATCTATGGGCATAAGTGAAAGCAGTTCTGAGAGGGAAATCTCTAGCAAATACTGTATACCTCAAGAAAAAGGAAAAGCTCAAATAAACATCAAACTTACACTTAAAAGAAGAGCAATACAAAGCCAAAAGTAAATAGAGGGAAGGAATAATAAAGATCAGAGCGGAAATAAACTAAAAGAGTCTGGTCAAAACAATAGAAAATATTAATGAAACCAAGAGCTGGTTCTTAGATAAGACAAAATTGACAAACTCTTAACCAGGCTCATCAAAGAACAAAGAGAGAGGACTCAAATAAAATCAGAAATGAGGGATTTTTTGGAGAAACATGGTGGAGTGAGAGATGTTCCCGATTCTCCCCTTGAAATAATGAGCTGAACATTAAAACTCAACAAAAAACGCCAAACAACACCAGCATGTCTGAGTGTGGGATCTACACATAAGAGATACCACAGGTCAGAACCCTGGGTGTCAGGCTGTGGCTGGGAGAAATAAAGATGTTGCCTCTGCAACCGCCAGAGCTCCCTGTAGGAGGAGTGGGAGGGGAGAAGTTAACGGCAAGATCCATGAAGCAGCCCTGCATGAGAGAGTTGTGAGTTCCACGCAAGCTGGCAGCAGGGCCCCACCATCAGGCAGAACAGAGAAGTGGGACAGCAGAGAAATAACAGTTTGATTTTTACCAGTCACAATTGCAAAACCGAGGTTGAGCTGCACCAACAACACCCAACCAGAGGGCCTCCTACTGTAATCCTCTGAGACTGAACACCATGGAGCCCTAGGGGAATCTGAGCAAGCTAACCGAAACTATTGCTAACTGACAGAGACTGAACTGAGGTAAGCAAGCATGGTTAAATATCTTACAAGAAATAAAAGACATTATTAGGCTTTATATAAAGCCAGGGATCCATGAGGCTTAGACACCACCTACTGAAAACCAAAAGAAAAGCACCTTCTTTGCAGCAAGCTAAAGAGAGACCTTTCTGGAAAAACAGCAGAATATGTTCCATTAATGTCCAGGCGGAGAAATAAGTCCATTAAAACCCATGGACAACCAAGATGACAAGGTATCTCAGAAAGAAGAGAAAACATCTCCAGAAAATAAACATACAGAATAGAAATAATGCAACTAAATGAACAGAGACATTCAGGACGGTACTTCTGAAAAAAACTTCGTGAGTCTCCTCACAATGAGTCATATCAACATTTCAAGAATTGAAAAAAAACTAGAATGATAGAGCAAGGGATTAAAACCCTAAAAAGAATAAGAATTAGATCTATGGAGATAAACACACCACACACACGCTCGCACATGCGCGCGCGTGCACACACACACACACAACCTAGCGAGTTGAACAATGAAATTGCAAGCTTGAGAAGTAGAGTCAACTAAATGGAGGAAAGGATCATGAATATAGGAATGACAGAAATCTAGAAATAAATTAAAGGAAGAAGAGAGAAAACCAAAGAATGAAAAAAAGAATTCAAAAAATAAGCTGACCACCTAATCAGGAGAGGAAACATAAGAATAATGGGCATAATATCAAAGAAGAGGGAGGATCAGGGACTAGAAAACATTTTCAGACAAAATTGTTGAAAGAATTTTGCAAATCTAAGGAATGAGCTGGAGCTTGAATCAAGAAGTCAACAGAACACCCAAATCTCAACCCAAAAAGCCCTTCGCAAGACACGTTGTATTAAAAAATGATCAAAAATCAACAACAAGACAGAATCCTCAGGGCAGCCAAGGAAAAGATGATAACCTATAAGAAAAATCCACTAGATTATCATCAGACTTCTCAGCACAAACCTTACAAGCTGGAAAAAATGGAATTAAATATTCAAACTATTAAATGAAAGGACTACCAGCCAAAAATAAATGTATCCAGCAAAGCCTCCTTTAGACATGAAGAGAAAGTCAGACCTTTCCAGACATACAAAAATTGAGGGAATTCTTCCACTGTGAGACCTGCACTACAAAAAGTACTGAAAGGGGTCAGCTCACCTAAAACAAAATGAACAACAACAACAAAAATACATAATTAAGAGTAAGGTGACTACCAGGCAAATAGAAGCAGAGGAATTCAATCCTTAAAAAAGACAGGTCATTATAAGCTTAAACAATAAGAAAAGAATTGCTATAGCAAGATGTAATGAATGTTCAGCAATATAGTGGACAACCTGAGACAACAATGACTGAAAAGGGGAGGATTAAAGATCAAGAATTCACAAGGGGAATGAAAATGAAGCATGTGCAGAAGCATGCACAGAAGAAATTGGATGACTGTATATATGTAACTATCCTTTACATATTCATAATGATAACTACACACCAAAAATTTAGAACTGAAGTAATAACACAAAACAAGAAGAACAGAGGCAAAACCACAAAAGCAAACAAAATAAAAAACAGAAACACAAGGAACAGGAAGCATGGAAACACCAAGCTACCAGAAAACAAAAGATAAATGACTATAAGAAAACTACCTATTTGAATGAATCACCCTAAAAGTAAATGGACCTGAACTTACCAATAAAGGCAAGTGATGCAGATTGGATAAAAAAACAAACCAACCATATACTGCCCCAGGAACACATCTCAGCTCCAAAGACAAATATAGACTCAAAGTGAAAGGATGGAAAATGATGTTTAAGCAAATGGAATTCAGAGAAAAGCAGGAGTAGGGTACTGTTATATAGATGAAATAGACTTCACAATAAAAAAATAAAGAAAGATACAGAGGGACACTTCATAATGATAAAAGGAATCATGCCACCAAGAGAATAAACAACATTATTAATATCTATGTACCATTAGGGAACATCAATAAATGTAAAGTAATTCTAACAGAGCAAAGAGAGAAACAGACAAAAACACTATCATAGTAGCCAATCTAAATAGCCCACATTGGATAGGACAGATCATCCAAACAGACAATCAATAAGGAAATAACATCCTAATGAACCATTATACCAACTGGACTAATTAACATCTACAGCCTTCTATCCCCAAAATGCTGCTTATACATTCTTCCTCTAGTGCACATGGAACATTTTCAAGGATTTGACCACATCTGGGACACAGAGATGCCTCAACAAATATAAGAGTGTTTGAAATCATACCAATCATATTCTCTGACTATAGCTTTGAAACTAGAGATGACTGCAAAAAGAAAGCGGACAACCACAAATTTATGGAGATTAAATAATATGCTGCTGAAGAATACTGAGAGAAGAAATAAAAAGAGAGACAAAGACATATATGAAATGAATGATAATGATAATAAAACATATCAAAACTTTTGGGACATGGCAAAAGCAGTAATAAGAGGAATGTTCATATTTTACAGGCCTTACCTCCAAAAACAAAAATAAGCCCAAATAAACAATTCTCATGCTTTCATCTTAAAAATACTAGACAAGGAAGACAAATGAAGCCAAAAGTCAGCAGAAGGAAGAAATATCAAAATTAGAGCAGAAATAAATGGAATTGAAAACAACAAACAAAAACAATAGAAAAAAATTCGACAAAGATCTGGTTCTCTGAGAAGGTTAATAATATGGACAGAACCCATGGAGACTCACTAAAGAAAAAAGAGAAAGGAAATAAATACACAAAATTAGGGATGAAAGGAGGAAATTACAACTGACATTGCAGAAATAACAAAGGAATGCAAGAATATATGATAAAGTATTAAACACCAAATTTAATAATTAGAAGAAATGAACAGGTACTTAGAACATATAGCTTCCTAGAGTGAAATAGATGATAGCCAGAATGGAATGGAAACAATCATCAAAAACCTATCAAAAAGTAAAAGTCCAAGATTCAAATGGCTTCACCAGTGAATTCTACAAACATTTAAAGAAGATTTAATACCTATTCTCCTCAAATTCTTCCAAAAAATCGAAGAGGAGGCAATACTTCCCAACACATTTTATGAGGCCAATATCACCCTGATACCAAACCTGGTAAAGATAACTCAAAAAAAAGAGAAAACTACAGACTAATATCTCTCATGAACACAGATGCAAATTCCTAAATAGATACTAGTGAACAAATACAGCAACATACTATACCACCAAATCAAGTGGGCTACATCCCAAAGGCAAGGGAAGGTTCAACATTTGCAATCATTAATAGGATACACTACATAAACAAATAAAAAATAAGAATCATATGATCATATCCATTGATGCAGAAAAAGCTTCGAAAAGATACAACTTCCATTTATGATCAAAACACTTAACATAATCAGTATAGAAGGAAAGTACCTGAACAAATAAAGGCTATGTATGACAAACCTCAGCTTCATTATACTTGACTGTGAAAAACTAAAAACCTTCCCTCTAAGATCAGGAACAAGGCAAGATTGTCTACTATCACCAGTTATTCATATAACTTGGAGGTCCTAGCATGTGCAATCAGGCAAGAGAAAGATTTAAAAGGCATCCAAATAGGAAACAAAGAAGTACAAACTGTCACTAATTTTGTGGATGCATGATTCTTATTAGAAAACCCTAAAGACTCCATAAGAACACCTAGAAACAATAAGCAAAATACAGTACAATCTCTGGATACAAAATCAACATTCAAAAATCCATAGTGTTCTATACTCTAATAATGAGTGTCAGAAAAAGAAGTGGAAAAAAGCATTCTTTTTGCAATTGCAAGAAAAAGAATAAAATACCTAGGAAAAATCTAATGAAACATGAGAGGACTATGTAAAATATCTATAAGACCCTATTAAAAGAAATGAAGAAGATTTCTTTATGGTAAGACATTATGTGTTCATGGTTGGAAGATCATACATAGTTAAAATGACATGTTACTAAAGCATTATACAAATTTAATGCAATCCCCACAAAATCCCATTGATTTCTAAAGAAATAGAAAACAAATTATCAGATTTGGTATGGAAGTACAAAGACCCAAATTGCCAAAGCCACCTGAGAAAAAAGAACGAGTTTAGAGGCATTACTTGCTCGACTTCAAATTATACTACAACCTGACAGTAATCAAAACGGCGTGGTATTGGCAGCAAAAAGACACATACAGACCAGTGGAACAGAATTGAGAGTTCAGAAGTAAACCCATATTTATATGGGCAAATAATTTTCTACAAAAGAGCCAAAAACATATACAGCGGAGAAGGAAAGCCTCTTAAATAAACGGTGCTGGGAAACTGGAAAGCACCTGGAAAAGATTGAAACTAGACTGTTTGTTGTTTATCACCACACACACAAATTAAGTCAAAATGGATCAAGGACTGAATATAAAATTAAACAGTAAAATGCAGAGAAGAAAACCAGGAACTAAACTCAAGGACCTTGGACTTAAAGAGAATTTTAATGATTTGACCTCAAAGGCAAGGGAAGTAACGGCTAAAATAATGAATGAGACTACTTCAAACTAAAAAACTTCGCTCAGCAAAAGAAACTGTCAGCAAGGTAAAAGATAACCATTGGAATGAAGACAATATATTTTCAAGCAATACCTCCAATAAGGGCCTAATTCCAAAATATACAACGAACTCATACAACTCAATAACAATAGAAAAAGATAAACGACCAATCAAGAATGGGCAGAGGACCTGAACAGACACTCTCCTAGAGGACATAAAAAGCCAACAAATATTTGAAAAGATACTCAACATCGCTAGCTATTAGGGAAATGCAAATCAAACTACAATGAGATCTATGGCCATGCTACCCTGAAAGTCAATCTGTCTGATCTTGGAAGCTAAGCAGGGTTGGCCTGGTTAGTACTTTGGATGGGAGACCACTAGGAACACCAGGTTCTGTAGGCATAAAAAATTTAAAAAAATAAGGATTGTAAGCTGACAAGCTGACAAAGTCCTTGCATTCTGTGAGGTAAACAAAGGTTTGTCTGCATAAATAAAACAAAAACCAAAAAAAAACTCACAATGAGATAATCCATTCACTGTTAGAACAACTGTAATCAATCAGAACAGTAATTAACACATGTTGGAGAGGTGTAGAGAAAAAGGAACCTCATAAACTGCTAGTAGGATGCGAGTTGGTACAGCAATAGAACAGTATGGAGGTTCCTCAAAAAACTAAGAATTGATCTACATATGATCCAGCAATCCCTCTACTGGGTATCTACCCAGAGACTTGAAACCACATCTAAAAAGATATTTGCATACCGACGATTCATAGCAGCATTTATTCACAGTGGCCAGGACATGGAAGCAACTGAAGCGTCTTATGATAGGTGATTGGCTAAAGAAGCTATGGTACATATATACAATGGAATATTACTCAGCCATAAGAAGAGATGAAATACTGCATTTGCAAAAATGTATGGACCTTGAGATAATCATGGTAAGTGAATAAGCCAGGCACCAAAAGTTGAAAATCACATGAATTGAACTTCTAATGTGGGATATAACCTATAAGCAACCAATGAACAGGACAAACAAACAGAGAACTCATGGACATGGACGATAAACTAGTGGTTAGCAGAAGCAGAGGGTGGGGGAGGTGGGGGGATATAGGTGAGGTAAAGGGGGTCAATATGTGGTGACGAAAAAGAAGTTAACTGTGGGAGGTGAACACACTGTTTAATATACATGCCTTACCATTAAAGTGTACAGCTGAAACTTATTGGATTTCGTTAACCAATGTCACATAAAAATAAATAAATAATAATAAAATTTTAAAAGAAGAAAAAGAATGAAAGAGGAAAAGTAACTACGGACCCTACAGAAATACAAAGATCATAAGAAATACTATGTGTAATTAATCACCAACAAATTGGACAATATAGAAGAAATGGATACATTCCTAGAAAATATTAATCTCAAGATTGAGTCAAGCAGAAACAGAAACTTAACTGACCAATACTACCAATGAAATCGAATCAGTAATTTAAAAACCTCCCCCAAAACTCCCATCTCTGCTGAGGTGGCTTTATTGGTGAAAATTACCAAACATTCAAAGAAGAATTAACATCTATTTAAAAAATTCAGGGGAGGGAGGTTCATTCTACTAGGCAGCATTCCTTGATTCCATAACAACAAAGACATCTTAAAAAAAAAGAAATTACAGGCCAGTATCCATGAAGAACATAGACTAAAAAAATCCTTAAGAAAATATTAGCAACCAATTCAGTAAACATTAAAAGACCATATGACATGATCAAGTGAGATTTCTTCCTGGGATGCAAGGTTGGTTACTATTCTCAAATCAACTAATATGATACACCATATAAACAAATGAAGGGATAAAAAACATGATCATTGATAATAACATCAAAAGCATTTGACAAAATTTAGCATCCATTTATGATAAACCTCTTAATAAAGTGAGGAACAGAGGGAGCATATCTCAATGTAATAAAGGCATATATAACAAACCCACATACTCAATGGGGAAAAGCTAAAAGCATTTTCTTTAAGCTCAGAAACAAGAAATGATCCACGTTCACCATTTTTATTCAACTTAAGTATGGGAAGCCCCAGCCACAGAATCAGACAAGAAAAAAAATAAGGCATCCAATTGAAGAAGAAGTAAAGCTGTCATTATTTGCAAATGAACCCTAAAGAATCCACCAAAACCTGTTAGAACTGATAAATGAATTCAGTAAAGTAGCAGGAAACAAATAAATATTCAGAAACCGGTTGCATTTTTATATACCAAGAATGTATTACAGGAGAAATTCAGAAAAAAAAAAAATCCCACTTACAATTGTATCAAAAAAAGTAAAATACCTAGGAATAAATTTAACCAGGAGGTGAAAGACCTTTACTCAGAAAATAAGTCCCTGAAAGAACGAAATTGGAAATAGATACAAATTAATGGAACCATATGCGTGCTCATGGATAGGAAGAACTAACATCGTTAAGTGTCATACACCAAAAATCTATAGTATCAATGCATCTCTATCAAATACCAAAGGGTTTTTCACAGAACTAAAACAAATAATCCTAAATTCATATGGAACCATAAAATACCCTGAATGGCCATGGTAATCGTTTATTATTATTATTATTATTATTATTATTATTATTTATTATTTATTTATACAGCACCTGGTCTTCTATGTGGTCTCCCATCCATGTACACGGCCTGACCTGCTAGCTTCAAAATCATATTGGGCTTGTTAAGGTGACATGGCTATAGACATGCATTATAGCTCACTGGGGTGTGAACCGGGCCTTCTGCGTGTAAAGCAGATGTGCTAACCACTACATCTATGGAACCATGTCCTGGCAATCTTAAGAAAGAACAAAGCTGGAGGTATCACAACACCTATATTGAACTGTACAAGGCTATAGTTATCAAAGTAGCATGGTAATGACATAAAAATAAACACATAGATCAATGGATCAGAAGCCCAGAAAATAAACCCGTGGCTATATGGTCAACTAATCTATGACAAAGAGGCAAGAATATACAATGGGGTACAGACAGTCTACTCAAAAAAATGATGTTGGGAAAACTGGACAGGTACATGCAAAAGAAACAGACCACCTCTTACATCATATACAGAATAAAGTTAAATGGATTAAAGCCTTAATGTAACACCCCAAACATAAAACTCCTAGAAGAAAAACATGCAGTAAACTCTGAATTATTCTTAGTATATTTTTTTCTGATATATTCCTCAGACAAGGAACAAAGAAAAAATGAACAAATTGGACTACCATCAAACTAAATAGTTTTTTGCACAAGCAAAGAAAACTATTAACCAAGCAGAAAACAACCTATGAATAGTAGAGATAGTCATGATGACCATCTGATAATGGTTTAATATCCAGAACTTATAAAGACTAATGCACTTAACCGCCCCCCAACCCCGCAAAGACGAAACCTAATAATCAGTTTAAAAGGGCAAGGACCTGAATAGACGTTTCTACAAACAGGACAAACGGATGGCCAATAGAATGATGCTCCACGTCAATAATCACAGAGAAATACATCATATACCCCAATGAGATATATCAATCTCATACCTATAGAATTGCTATCATCAATAAAATCAAAGAAGCAACAAGTGTTGGCAAGGATGTGGAGAAAAAGGAACCCTCATGCCTGTTGGTGAATTGCAAACCGGTGTAGCCACTATGGAAACAGTATGGGGGGTCCTCAAAAAATTAAAAATAGAACTACCTAATGACCCAGCAATTCTACTTCTGGGTGTTTTCTGAAAATCCAAAAACACTAGTTCAAAAAGATACATGACCCACTATTTCACTGCAGCATTATTTGCAATAGCCAAGATTTACAATATCAACTAAGTGCCTGTCAATATAATGACTGGATCAAGAAGAGGTGGTACTTATAGACAAAGGACTATTACTCGTCCATAAAAAAAAAAAAGGTAAAATCTTACCATTTTCAATATCATGGAAGGACCCGAAAGGCATTATGCTAAGTGAAACAGTCAAACAGAAAAAGACAAATACCACATGATTTCACTTATATGAGGAATCTAAAGAACAAAATAAATGAACAAACAAAACGGAAGCAGACTCATAGATACAAAGAAAATTAAGTTTGACAAATGGGGGAGGGTTTGAGGGCTGGGTGAAAAGTGTGAAGGGATTACAAAATAGTCACAGAAATGTAAAGTACAGCATAGGGAACATAGTCAATAATATGGTAATAACTGTGTATGGTCCCTCGTGGGTACTAGACTAGTCTGGGGGGTTGTTTCGTTATTATATAAATGTCTAACTACTGTACTGTACACCCAAAACTAATATAAATAATATTGAATGTCAATTATAAATGAAAATTCAAAAAAGGCAGGGGAGGTGAAGAAGAGTAAGAGGTTCAAATGTCCAATTATAAAATAAAAAAGTCATGGGGATGTAATGTATAGCATAGAGAATATTGTCAATAATATTGTAATAATATTGTATGGTGTTAGATGGTTACTAGAATTATCACGGTGATCTCATCTTTAGGAATATAAATGTTGAATAACTGTGGCATACACGTGAAACTAATATAATAAAGAAATAAAGAGATCAAGAATGGAGGAGCAGAAGGCCGAGATCAGCTGTCCCAATAAAAAGTTATGATCCTAGGTCACATTGGGGTCACACACACACACCACAAACCAGAAAAAAACAAAACCAAAAACAAAACCCACCAACAAAACAAAAAAACCCAAAAAACAAAAAAACACACACAAAAACAACCCCCCCCTCAAAATATGTCATGATCCTTTGCCCAGTTAAAACCAGAGAAATCCTATAACCAGACTCTTGACTGATAAGAGCTCAGGCCCCTTGAGGAGGGTGCCTGCAACACCAAGACAAGCATACACCATCATGATTTCCCAATCTCCAAAGGGACCCACACACATTATTTAGATAACTAAACTCTTGGAACAGAGGAATACACAGATACTTCAAGAGCTATTGGATATCAAGCCCAAGTTGGCATGACACTCAAGGAATTAAAGTACCCACCGGCCCTTGTTTAGAAGATTGTCATAAAGGGGTCAGGATATTCATGAATTCCTTGCTCAAGTCTTTCTCATACTGGGTCCACTGGGTCTGTGGAGCCGCCTGGTGGTCATTTCACCCTCACAGTTTCTTGACCTGTAAGTAAAAGCTATTACCAGGGAAAAAAATATATTTTAGTATAAACTTCTACATCCACCTATTGCCTCCAACGACAACTCTCACGTACAAAAAACAAAACAACACAACACAACAACAACAAAAACCAAAAAAAAAAAAACCGCAAATAAACTTATGGCATCCCAGGGCAAATGGAAGAGATTAGGGACAGAATTAAAATGAAGAAGATCTGGCTCCCATAATATCTCCACTTGATTCATTAGTTAGTATCTCCAAAATTCAAATAAATAATGGCAAATAAAAGTGCATTACTACCTATATAAACTGGCTTAAACCAAAAGTGTAGTTACTGTGACTTAACTAGAGCAATTAATAGCATGCCTTCGCATATGTGTTAGGTATATAAATGTTGAATACATGTGGTGCACACATGAAACTAAAGTAATAAAAAATAAAAAATATGGAATGGAGGAGCAGAAGGCTGAGGTCAGCTACCCCAATACAAAGTCATGATCCTTTGCCCAATTAAACCTCAGAAACCCTCACAACCAGAGTCTTAACTAACTGTCAGCATTTGATCTGAAAACACACCAACTACAGCGTATGTTCATGGTCACTTGTTGTCTGCCTGTTAATCCAAAGGATTCGAGACAAGCTGCAGGACATCACATGGGTCAGTTTTATTGATGATAGACATGATAATCAGACCAGAGGAACCAGAAATGACGAGGATTCTGAATGACTTAGGAGGACATGCGGCCCATGTCCTCCTTGATGATCAATGACAATGACATCAGTGAGGACAGTGACATACAGGTACGAATGGTGCCACTGACAGGATCAGATCTAGGGATCAGCAAGTTCAGCAAAGGGTGACAGTTCCATGGCTGTAGGACCATCACCCTCTGTGACAACTCAAAGATCTCCTACGACTGTGAAGCTTTAGTGGCTCCAGTGGCCTGAACCACACTGGACCTCTCCTTCAGAGTAGAGGATGAATTACTGTACTTACACTTTTGTCCAATCATGTTAGGAGAATAATGCTTTGTCAAGTCTTCTGGAGAAACACAATAAGAGAATTACATGCAGACTCCTAGGCATCTAAGCATTAGCCATGCTACTCTTATAGCAATAGGTCCACAGCTGCCGACAGGATCCTAGGCCTCAAGACAAACCAGGTGACTGAACGTGGGAGGTAACGTCCAAGGAACGAGGACTCATCGAAATTACCTGGCTTCTATCACACTCACTAACACAAGGCTGGGTGGGGACAGCACCAGGTATAATAAATGGGGGTGGTATGTCCTGGGTCAAACAGAGGTAGGTTACAAAGAACACTAGCACCAACCACTCAAGAACTTTGACCTTTCACATAGCTTTCACCTGCGGACTCCCTCTGACTCCTTAGCAAAGAAGGAAAGGCTCCACATGCTCCAAAAGTGTTCTTCACCTCAAACTAACCCATGTGCCACTCCCCACCTATGAAAACTCCTATAGCCTTCACTCACTCACCCACTGATCCCTGGGACATGGCAAGCTTGTTGGCTAGAATAGAGGAGGATTTGGGAAGAGAGGGTGACATTTTGCTTTCCTGCAGTACTCCCAAGGGATGCTGACAGCATCTGACCTGAGACCTCGCTTTAAACAAACTGCACATGTCACCCTGGTCAGAGGTGGACAGTGAAAAACACTTTGCAAAGAGCTTCCTGTACACTTTGTCTCCTGCCCTGCACTCACACCTTCTGCCAGACTGCAATCCCTTTTCTTTTACAGTCTGACTACCTGTTAACCTCCCTGCCCTAATCAAATTCTAGACCCTCAGCTCAAATCTTCTGTGTTCATGGTGTCCTCAGTCCTCCAATCCCTCATTGCTCTCCAGACTCTTAGCCCCATTCTGGATACTCACCGACCTCTCCCACTGAGCCTCTGTCCCATGCCTTCTGCTCACCTGTGTATCTGGTGTTCTCTCTTGTCCTTCATGCCAGGGCAGTAATGTGAAAATTCAAGAACCTTATTATTTACTCTATTCTCAATATTGCATTCTGAAACCCACCCCAGTCTGGAAGGACAGCACCCTTGACTTCATCGCAGTAATTTCAGCTGCAGCCCCCTTAAATGATAGGTCTTTCCCCCTCTCCCGCTGAAGCCAGTTTCTTCAGCTGCAAGCTGAGGCTCCCTGGAAACACCCTCCTCTATGGAACCAGTAGATCTTCTTAATCCCAGATTAAATCCAACATCACACCCCACCCCAGGCTTTACAGTTTCCAATCATGTTTCTTCACAGGACCCTGTCTATCCATGCCATTCCCTGCTGCCTACCTACGGTTTCAAATCTCCATCTCTGGGGCAGGTTCTTGACAGTTCAGCCCAATGCCCAATAGCCAAACAGAGCAGGCATAAAACCAAGGCAGTCCACCTGGTAGGAGTTTTTTTCCCCATCTGGTGTTCTGTTTGTTGAATCTCTATCAGATAAGCATACTGAGGTTGTGACAGCGACAATGAAAGCAAAGAGGTGAGAACACAAATGTCTGCCCCTAGGTGGATGCCCAGGTGGGCAATGGGGAGTGAGCACACAGTGAGGCCATGGGATAGGTGTTGGTAGTCAGGCTCCTTAGTCCTCCAGAGGTTGAACGCTGATGGGTTTTTTAAAAACTTGTTCCAGTCAAGAGGCTGTCAGGATCATGAGAGTACATTTCATTAACTTGTCGTGCGGTTCCTTAAAGTTGAAGTGAATGTGTATGTGGAGCTAGAAGGGTGTTAGTATCAGGGCTGCTGTGGTGTGCACCCTTCCTGACCTCTATGGGCTCATGAGAACAACGCCTCCCTCTTTGGGACTTCTTTAGGCTCCCACAAAATTAAAACAACTTCAAAATGGTCACTTCACATATGAGAATTGTACTTCAACTGCTCTATGTTCCCCCTGCACTGTAAGAGGGAGATTTACCTCACCGCCTGTCCTGTTTGTACTTACTTGTTGTGGCGCCCACACATTGGTGGGGCGCAACCTCAAGACAGGGGTGCTGGCACACCCTCATTGGGGAAGACTTATTTGGAGGAGGGGCCTAACTGGGACTTCCGTCTAATACGCCGGTGCTCCCAGAATGAAATCGTTCGTTGGCGGGAAATCACTGTACCCTGTTGCTGAATTCTTTATATGGTTTCACTTCTTTCATTTCTCGGGGAGATGGCCCTGAAGATCCAAGTGTGGGTTGTGGCAAAATTTCTGACGATGGCGGTATGGACATTTGTGAGAGGTAAATTAACGACTTATGGAATGGAGCAAGCCTTGCCTTTCTTAGAACCAGTGTGTTCAGGTTTGATCAAAAAGGGGCTGTCATTTGTACTCGGCCAGATCGCTTCAGCTGCATACAATTTCTTTTACGGTTTAAAGAACAAGATCACGCATTTTTTCTGTCAAAGGAGGATACGTCACCAACCAGCAGAAGTAATTCTAGTTTAATTTCTGCTTATGATCCATCTGGGTAGCTACCCACCACAATCCTGTGACTTCTTAAAAGATTACATTTTATGTTTATTACTCTACACCTCATGGGATGTTAACAGGCGATTGTGGCTTCATTACTAAATATAAATCCCGCACGTTATAATAACCATCAACAGGAGGACACAAAGAATCCTGTCTTAACTGCCTGGACTGATTTCTCAGCTGTGGTTTCATCAGCTACTGGCATGAAATTTTGATTCTGAACTTTGCTTTCATCATGGTACTAACTCTGCCTGCCTGACAAAGAAGAACTTGAAAGTGAGAGAATGAGGGATTATTTAAGAAGAATGTGGTCTCCTGGCTGGTTCTACCATGACTTCCTTCTTTTGGGTGAGTCTCTGGTGGGTCTATGACTAGGAGAAGGGGTCTCCATTGGACATGGACGTGTGATGAGTGGGATAGACATCTCTATGGGGGCAGGAGGGACTGAGTGGTGTGAACCACCATGGGGTGTAGGGCGTGTGGGGTTTCAAAGGTAAAATTCTGGAACTGACTCCTCAGGAGGCTTTGAAAATCTGCCTCAGTAGGAGGGCAGGCGTGGGTGCCATAACAACATGGTGGCGGAGAAGAGGGCACTTCCGGGTGTGAGGGGAGGAGAAAACTTGGGAGGAAATCTTAAAATGGCCGCAGACAGAAAATGGCCACATGAGGAAGTCAGCGTGATGAAGAGGGCCCAGAGTGGGACTGGGGAGCGACAAATTGTGGTCGCAGAGAAGGAAGGTTAAGGTCTGTCTCTTAAAGGAACCTCCAAACCTGCGAGGACAGAGTTTAAGGAATTGAACAAGCCTCTGTGCTGTCATAAAAATTATAAGGTTTAAGAAACACGAGATAGGATTAAGACCTTATTATTATTATTATTATTATTATTATTATTATTATTATTTTGCATAAAGAAATAAAAGTGCAGGCAAGTTGTCCCAACCCCTTTAGAATAAATCAACTTTAACATTCAACTCCAATGCTCCAGGGTAGAGCCCTCTCTTCATCCTCTTCTTCTTTCTTCCGTTCTCCCCTCTCCTCCTTTGCTAGATTCTCTGGGCTCTGCATACACCAAGGCCATCCACATGCTCCTCCTCCCTCATCTCCTCCTTTCTAGATTCACCTCCCCACACTCCAGGTCTTTCAGGCTCTTGATATCTTTCCTCACCCATCCCCCAGGTTTTCAATATTCTTCTGCACTCTGTATTCCCCAAGCTCTGGCTGGTACTCGACTTCCTGGCCCTGCCGTCTGCAGTTTTGTAGATTTTCCGGTTGAACACGCCAAGGTCTTGGCGCCCTCTGCCCTCCCCTGCCTGCTCCTCATGCCCAGTATCCTTTACAGCCTCCAACTGGGGCCTCAGTTGGTTCACTTACTCACAAATCTTGGTATCTTGGTAAGTGGAAAGCTCCGCAGAAGGACGACTTGATGTTCGGAGGTCAACATTAGCTTTCCCGCAGCACAACTGGACATCCTGCGACCATGAGACCCAGACCCAGCTTTGGGAGCAATGGCACACGTCTCAGCTTGTTAAGATCTGAACACTCGAAACCCTGCCCTAGCTCTGGAAACTGAAATTTGGGTATTTTGTCACCACCTCAAGCCAGTTCTTCATTGGTTACCCTCCCCCAAGGCAGTTGAAATCCTCTTTTGCTCTGCACTCCACGCTTAACCCACATCCTTTTCTGAAAAGGCACACAGCCTCAGCTCAAGCCTCTGTCTTGATGTCATTCTTCAGTCTCTGCTCAGTCTTTGGATGTCTAACGCCATCAGGGTTGCAGTCACCCTCTTTACCTTACACCCTGTTCCCTGTCCCCTGTTGGCCTGTCATTCATCAGGCCTTCCTTCCTAACGTGCGAGCTCCAGTGACCCCACGGACATGTTTCTGTGTGTCCCTCAGTCTGATGCCCTTTACACACACTTCATGCCCATGAATGGACACAGAAATTCACAAACACACAGCAAATCACATACACAATCACACACACATACACACACACAAGTACACAGTTACACACTCAGAAACACACATGCAGTATATTTAACAGTGAAATAGCCTATGTTCAAGAGGTTATGTATCTTGATAAATTGGCCATCCAAAGAGTGTTCATTGTTTGATTCTTAGTTTTCATTAGAAACTGAGATTCTTAAAAGTGAAATTGCAGTAAATGTCATTAAAACTAATGGGAATGATAAGGAAAACAGTTTGAAAGCATGCTTTTAGTTAAAGTTGTAAGGTGATCTTTTTAGTCAAAGTCCACATCTTTTTTATATATTTTGACAAGCTTCCCAAATTTCAGATGACAGAGTCTTGAAATGATATTTAAAAGTAAGGCTTAGTGGGTATGTTGAATTTCTTGTGATGCATTGTAAAAAAAAGCAACGATAAAGATGTAGGGTATATTATATGGGTCAACAACAGCTGTATATTCAACAGTCAGGAATTTGGAAAAACCAAGACTACAGTTTGATTCTTCCCTGCTCAAGATCTAGCCCTAATTTTTGGTTTCTGTATTCCTTCATGCACCACAGCGCATTGAAGCTGGACTCTGTTCAGCTGCCACTTAGTAAGGGTTACTGATATGTTCTCACTTTTGTGTGTATATTTTCGAATGGTTCTTCTGCCAGAGGCCGATGCCCTCCCAGTAGGAAAGAAACTGTGAGAAAATCTGTTTTGCTCTTGGGGTTTGCTTTCCAAGAGCTCCTATCAGGGGTATTCACAGCCTGCCATATGCCATGGGATGGTGGCTCAAGACCTGTCACAGTTTTTCTTCCTGACCTCTGAGAAGTAGGCTCATGGTGTTGATGAGACAATGTTAATCTGTGAGGATTGGCTTCTGCTACAGAACACCTTGCAGGCTTTGCTGGACCACCTATAACAAAGAACAAGGGTGGTGAATCTGCAGAAAATTCAAGGTCCAGGCATGGCAGTAAATTTATTGGAGGTCATGTGGTCAGGTAAGAGAAATGTTGTCTCCAAGTCTGTCGTTAACAAAGTACGAGCCTGAGCCATATCAAACATATGAAAGAGGCACTGGCTCTTCTGGGAATTCTGGGGCACGAGCAAATCTTCCTGTCCCATATACCACGATACATTCACCCATTTCATCACCCAGCTCAGAAGGGACACATATAGAAGTGGGGACCCGAACAACTGGCTGACTGAGAAGGCAAAAATACTAGTCTAACAGATGAAAGCTCTTGAAGTCTCCCACGCAGGATTGTCATTTACATGAGATAGCTCGGGAACCTCGCAAGGCATGGCATGAGCATTACGGCAAAAACACCAAAAGGAGCGAGGTCCCTTGGGTTTCTCTCCCAAGGACGGAAGGGGGCAGAGATCAGATACACCCTAAGAAAACAGCCAGTTACAGTAAAATCTTGACTTTCCATCGATTGTGTGTCACAAATGTGATCTACTGATCAGTCTCTGCCACGACTCAAATATTCCACTAAGTAAATGGCAGGCCCTTTTAGAGGAGAGAGTGCTTTCACATCGTCCTATTTCTCTAGAGATACCGCAACTGTTGGACCCTGTTGAATTTATAGAACGTCCAAGTGCTCCTGGCCCTATGCCTTGTTGAATCCTGCAACATGCGAAGGAGGAACAAGGGAAGTTCTGCTGGAGCTTAATGTCCCGATGGCTGTCGCAAGTTAGCCTCTCTATCTGGACGGCACTTCTTTATAACCCTCCGCTGATACCATCTTGGAAAAAAGAGGAACAGACGACAGGATCCATGGGCTGAGTTGAGAGCGATATGGTTGGTAATCACACGAGAGCCCTGGAAACTGACAGGCTATTCTGAAAGGATTGATTCTGTGGTGAGAACAATGGGAGCTGGAGGTGGAGATGATCATGACGAAACTTTTATGAAAGTAAGAGACGTGAACAGGTATTTGTGATCACATCCTAGAGCCCGAGGTGCATCTCATTGTCTCCTGCGTGCCTGCTCACAAGGCATCCACACCTCGAGGTGCTCAGGAAACAGATACCCGGGCAAATATACCTACTTTAGCGACTGACCTGTCAGTGGACACTGCAGGTTATATACATTAAAAAAATGGGCACCCTAGTGCCCGGTGGGATCGGACATAGCTAAGGAAGAGGTGCTGGAGTTTAAGCCAAGCCACCTGTTTTGGAGCTAGCAAAGGCCCCAGTTTGAGCTTATTTATGCGCCAAAGCCCTCAACTGGTAATGGATAGTCACTTGACTGCATGGGCACCTTCCGTTGAGCTAGGGCTCCCAACATGCTGCTGTGTGTCAACACTGCCTCTGATCTCACTGAAACCTTCCCAGGTTGGTGGGCAAACCAGGCCACTAGCATAAAGGGATTATAAATCTAATGACTATGTGTATGTCCCCCATTGATAGATACCGACCATGGGGCACAGTTTAAGGGCTCGTTGTACAAGAGTGAGCATAAAAACAAGATAGCGAATGGACGTGCTACTTCCCTAAGAATTCACAAGCCGGAGGCTTGGTAGAATGGAAAATCTCGTCCGTTAAGAATGGGTAACATTACTAACTGGGTAGCTTACCTTGGCCAAGTGGATAAAGGTGCTTTCCAGGCATTAATACATGTAAATGATGAACCTGTGGGGCCAATTGCCTGGTATGCCAGATGCAGAACTCTGATCCAGGTTCCCAATATGTGAAAAGTGCAGAAAACAACAAACACGGCCATAACCCAACGGCTCCCATGGGCCCATGTGCTGTGATAATGAAGGCACCGAAACCTGTGTCCCTACAACGGGGACCATTCATTCGAATCTGCAATGGGACATTCTACAGGGATGAGTCTATTCCTTCATGCTCCTTGGTAGGGAGGAATTGCTCAGTCTCTGGTGGGACCCTGTCATCCTCTGGCCATTGGAAGCAACTATCCGTGGACTGGTACGTGCACCATAGAATCAGGGAGAAAGTAGGGATCCTGGTCTGGCATATTTTACCCCCGTTCACCTCCGACATCCAGAAAGCACCACCTCCCCTGGTGAACATGTTAGGTTCACAAGGCCTGGACACATGCCCAAGCATGCACCAACATTAGCATCCACAAATCCCTTTCTGACCTGGGATTGTGCTGTTCCTGTGGCATCGAGTTGCAGCCTGGCCACCTGTGTCATCATCGAATTTGATTTTAGTGTTTTAGGACCAGAGGAATCCGGAAATGTTTCTTCTGTGTTGACACACCGGAAAAACTCCGTGAGTGCTCTAAGTGATCCAACCGCAAGCCAGGCAACCTACGAGCACACTGCTTTGGCCCATGAGGGCATGTTGGGAAACTGTTCTTTACACTTAGATTTCTTTTCTAACGTGTGTGTGTTTTTTTCATGCATGTGTCTATATTGTGGCCGTGGACTCTGTCTCCACCATGGAACATCGGCAACGTGGCAAACTACCTCCGTGCTGATGAAGCCCCTCACTGACCACTCAGGGCACCTTGCGGAAGAGGAGGGCGCGTGAGATTGTAAGAGCCGGTCATGAGGGGTGGAGTGTGGAGGAGACACTGTTCCCCGATGTGATTACTGCTGGAACCACGAGCTTGACCCAGCCAGAACCAGAGCTGAACAGAGATTGCTTCCCTCAACGCCCTCAGAGACTGTAGGATCTACCGTTCATAAGGCCCCCAGAGTGCTGGCTCCCGGCCAAGGCTGCTGCCTTCCGGGGGTAAGCATGTAAAGCATTGACCCTTTCTCTGGGGTGGTGTTGGCCCAGTGCTCCTATCCATCCTACGTCACATTGTAGAGGATATCGATATTGTTTTCCGCCCATCTAGACACGTCTCCTCTGTAAGTTTCCTTAATAAACTCGTGATGTAAGGCTAGAGTTGTTGGCCTGTTTCTTTGGTCTCTCAACACCAGGGAACTTCACAACATTTGTATTCAGACACCTAGGAAACCTTATGATCTCATGCTAACGTATGTCTCAGCACGGGGCCGCTCACTCGGAAAACCTATCATTTGGTTAAGAGGTTGGTTTTGAGCCATCTCGTCTGCCAGGGATAAAAGTGGATGTCGAGACTGCGTTGGATGAAATGACCCTTGTCAATCACAGCAGACAATGTAATGAAAGCCCAATGTGCACTGTGGACCCCGCTAGGCTTTTGGTTAGCAAATGCTTAGATGTGGCTGAAGATGCCGTGTCCTGATCCCATGGGGAGAGGACATTGGAGCTTTATCTGTGGAAAACTCTAAGGCTTATCCTGTGTTTCCCTCCTTTTGCTGGTTCCCAATTGTCTTCTTTTGCTGTAAGAAACCTGTAATTTGTGATGAAGCACTTTGCCGAGTTCCATGAGTCCTTTTAATGAAACACCTTCCCCAACGGGGTTTTCAGAACCAAAAGTTGTAGCTCATCCATCAGAAGGGGATGGCCAGGAAGCTGCAAATATGAGGCAGTGCCAATGTGAGACTCGTTTTCTGAAGGAGTTTGCTTTACATCTGGGCTTCGCACTAACTCTAGATGGTTTGCTGCAGAATTGAAATGTGCTGCACTATTGTAGTGGGGTTAGAGATCAGAACCCTCAGAGGAGTGGGACTGTTGAAACAACTCTCTTATATGAGTTGGAATCCCACCAGACAACTAGGGTCCTCAGGAGGGCCAGTGAGACAGCACTGGGGAAGGGATCTTCTAGCATCACTGCGATGCAAGGGAAGGCAATTTCCAAAGGCCTGAGCTGAAACAAGAGGTGCTGTCACAGAGCTGGGCTCCGTAGTATCAACAGGTCGTTGAGATCTGGGATTGGCAGAGGCCAGCAGGTAGACATCAGAAAGAAGCTGGACACAAATACCATATGAGGCGGAACGATCAGACTGCTGAGATCAAGGAGGGGGCCATTAAGACCTGGTATCCTTATGGACAAGAGATAGATGGTTCACATGGGTGTCATTCACTAGATACAATCAGGAGACGAAGCTGTGACATCAGAAGGCTGAGGTCAGCCGCATCAATTCAAAGCGATGATCCTTTGCAGAGTTCAGACCCCAGACACCCTCACAACCAGACTCTTGACTGAGAAAGAGGTCCCAGCCTTCAGAGTAGAATGTGTGCACCACGAGGCGAGTGTACACCCCTCGATTCTGCAGTCCATCTCAGAAAAGTCGTACAGGAATTTGAAGTCTCTGTACACTTGGAAAACTAAAAGACTCACATCTCTCAAGAGCTCTTGGACATGGTGCCTGGTTTTGCGTGACATCAGGGGACTCAACACACCCTTATGGTCCCTTTAGAGTAAAGGGTTTCAGGGTACAGGAAATTGATGGATTTCCTGCCCACATCTGTGTCACACTATTCCACAGCGTCCGTGAAACCACCCAGTGGTTATTTTTTCCAGCAAAAGAAGGATAAAATGAATGGATAGACACTTAGCAGTTAAAAGAATTTTCACCGTGGGTTTTAGACCTGAAGGTATAAGCCATTGCAGTAGTATAATAAACAGATGGTTAGTGGAAACATTTAAGTCTATCTATTTCCACTCTCAACCGTTCCATCAAAGAAAACCATATCACTTTTCAGGGCTTATGCAGAGATTCGAGATACCCGCAAGAATTTAAGGATATGGTGGGACAATTTTCACCATGTCGCTATTTAACGCACTGATATATGATAGCTCCAAAATCCACGTGGATAATGGATAGTCAGTCACAGCGCATGACTGTGAATATAAGCTCGTTTAAACTGCAGTTGTGGTTGCTGTGACAATTGTTGACTCTTACCTCGGTTAGGTGATAATAGTCCCGCTCATGTCGTTTGAAGCAGTTGATCTGGCAAATGTACTTTTTCAAAACAAATCAGCAGCAGAGATTGATCAGTAACAGGGTGCAGTTCCCATAGACCAACAACTGTACATATTTGTGGTCTCTGGCTCTCTTCACTGCTAAGAACAAAGGATCTAGAAACCTGCTGAATATCACACTGGTGCATGATATTGATGACAACATGAAAATCAGGACACGATCCTCAAAAATCACATGTATTTTTTAAAAATATTTTTTACTTTTCAATGACAGTTGACATATCACAGTATATTAGTTTGTTGTACAACATAGCCGTGAGACATATCTATAACTGACAAGGCAGTCTCCCTTTTAACCTCGTGTCCATCTAATACCATACATCATTATTACAATACTATCGACTTTGTTCCCCATACTATACTTTATATCCTCATGACTATAGTATTGTGACCACCAATTTATGTTTCTTAAACCTTCCTCCCATACACTCAACAGAGGACCCATCAGGAAACTGTGAAAACATTCTCTGTATCTACGAGTTTGTTTCTCCTCTGCTTGCTCATTATTTTGTTCTTTATATTCCACATATAGGTGAAGTCACATGGTATCTGTCCCTGTCTGTCTGACTCACTGCACTCAGCCTAATACCCTCTAGGTCCATCCATATTGTTGCAGCTGACCAGATTTCATCCTTTTTGTGGCCAAGTAATATTCCATTGTATATATGTACCACCTCTTCTTTATCCATTCCTCACTGATGGACACCCATGTTGCCTCCATATGTTGGCTATTGTCAAGGATGCTGCATGAACATAAGGATGCATTAGATGCATGTGACATTTTGAATTTGTGTTTTTTTTACTTTGGATAAATACCTAGAAGTGGAATTGCTGGGCCCTTCTTGTCTCTTGTTATAGCCTCTGTTTTAAATCTAAATTGTCTTGTATGAGTATTGCTACCCCAGCTAATTTTTTGTTTTTATTTTTATGAAATCTTTTTCTATTTTTTTTTTACTTTGGTCCTTCGCGCCTCTTTAGTCTACGTATGCCTTTTTATGCAGCATTATGTAAGGATCTTGATTTCTCACCCATTCTGCTGTCCTATGTCTTTGATGAGAACATGTAATCAGTCACGTTTAAAGTGATTCTTGAAAGATATGTACTTATTCCCATTTTATTATACATATTTTTATTCTTACTTCATCTTCTTCTCATGCAGGATGTCCCAATAATTTCATAATCCAGGTTGGTGGTATGAAGCTCTTTAGCTTTTTATTGTCTGGGAAGCTCTTTATCCGGTCTTTGATCCTAAAGGATAGGTTTGCTGGGAGGAGACATCCTGGCTGTAGAACCTTGGTTTTCATCATTTTTGCTTTTTCGTGCCAGTCTCTGATGGAGTTCAATGCTTCTTTCGTTAAAGCAGCTGACTGTTTTGTGGACCTTCATAGGTAACTAACTACTTAATTCTTGCTTCTGTGTCTCCCAATCTTAGTAGACTAGCCTTGTGTAGTAGCTGTGCTGTAGCATTCAATGAAGCAGTCTCCCTGGTTACCTGAGCCGGTGCATTCTACGTGTTTCTTGTGTGAGTTGTGCGAGCCTTCCTATTTTAGTCGAGTCTTGGTAATATTTTGAATGTAATAGGAGAGACTTACACTCGTGAATTGGTTGTGAAGCCTGGCCATGACTACAGTGAAGGGTCTTTTGTGTGGGTGCTGACCGTACGGAGCAGAGTTCGTTTTAGCAGGACAATGGTGATTCTCCAGCCTGCCATTTGGTGTTACCATTCTGGAAGTGGTTGTGTGGTTCTCTGGCTTGGTCAGCAGCTGGCCTGCGAAACTGTTGGTTTGGGGACATCTTTGGAGGGGCTCTGGTGCAAGCCAAGGTTGGTCCCTGCTTGTGCCCTGCTCTGGTCCCCTTGCTTTGAGCTACAATGTGATCTGCCAGTGATTGCCACTTGTGGTTAAATAGAAGGTCTTGATAGAAGCTAAACTGGGCAATGAGACTTGTTGCCACTAAGCCAGTGTGCGGCTGCTTAGCAAGGGTATGGGGGATGGCAAGGCCAGATGCTGCTTCTTGGGAGTTTGTGAGCCTCTGACAGGTGTAAGAAGGTCTGCAGTGTGAGTCAAATAGGTTATTTGTATGGAAGAGCCACTGACAACACCTTGGGTGGTCCTGTAAGGTGAGCGAGCTGAAGTCTCAGTGAATCACTGCACTGGGGCAATTAGGGTCAGCCAAGGTATCAGAGACTCAGATATGATGTTCACCAGCTGGAGCAGACTGGATGGATGGAGGGCTCAACTAAGCAGCAATGGCCTCTAGCAGCATTTCTGTGTGAGAAAGCTGTCTTTCTGCCTTGAACCCGAATTCAGACAATTCATTACTTAAATTAAGTTTCTGAATCTTTCTGGCTGCTGCTCCTGAGCCATTGAGGACAATGATGACAAAGATTTACCTCAGTGATGGGAACAGTACTAGTTTTCATGCGTTTGAGGTAAAGATGAGCGCACCGTGCTATGTAAGGCCATCGATATTGTAACTATGCCACAATCTGCTGCATTTGTGAAATCTTTAGGTCTCCAAAAATCTGGGCTAAGCAGAACAAACCCTCCAGAAGGAAGGACAAGTTGCGGCACATGTACTGCATCTAACCCGCGTGAAGTGATAGAAAGTGCTGTGTGGAAACTCTAGCAGCACCTAATGAGAGACTGATGGTGCTGACACCCGGACTTCTGGAGCAAGGCGGGGCCATCAACAGCAAAAGGCAAGAACTCTGACCTGCTCCCAAGCCTCAGGAAGGATGGAGCGTGATGGGACAAGGGAGCCGGAAGTGCTCATCATGACACGAGTCCTCTCCCCACCAACATAAGCTCAGGTGGAGATGGCAGCTGGCCTCATAAATGGAAGCTGTATCTCCTGGATTAGACAAGCACATGTGTGGGGACCATTGGCACCTACAGTTCCAGCAGTGACCCCTGTCACACAGCTCTCACATACGCACTCATGAAGAAGACAACAATCCACTCACTCCAATTCACCCCAGCTGACACACAGCCCTACACTTTCTGTTCGGAAGCTCCTATTGACCCATACTCAGAGGCTCTGTAACCTTCATTCTCACACAATTCCCTGTGGACAGGACTAAAGTCTGCGCGGCATGATAGAGGCCTGAGAAATAAGGTGACATTTTCCTTTTCTGCAGTGCTCCCGCAGTATCCCGAAACTGTTGGACTTCAGACTACATTTAGAAATAATCGACACATGGGTCAACTTAGTGGAGGAAGACTCTGTAAAAGTCTGATGCTGTCCTGGAAACTGCTCACAGTAGAATTTACTCCCTTTCCCTGTATTCACTAGCTCTCCGCAGGCTGCAATCCCAAATCCCTTTTTCGGTCTGGGGATGTCGCCCTCAAACTCAATTCTCTGCTCAAATTCCCAAATGCCTTCAGCTCGAGTGCTCATTGCCTCAGTCCATCATCACTCTCAAGACTCTTAGCCCCAACTAGATGCTTACCTCTCTCTCCACCTTGGCTACATCCCTTGTCTCCTTTCAGCCGGTACTCCGACCTGGTGCTTATTCTTGTTCCTAACACAAGCATGCTTATCTGAGTCTGCATGACACTTAGCCTTTTTACTCATGTTCAATGTCTCATCACTCATACCCTTCCTAGGGTGCAAAAATGGTTCCCCCAAATTCACTGCAAATTTTCCCATTGCTCTTCCTCAAGTGATAGGCCCTCCTCCAACTCCGACTCTTCAAACTCATCCTGAAGTGCCCCAAAAGAGCCCTCCTCCATGGCATCAGTACACCCTCTTCACCCTAAATCACAGCCAACATGCCAAACCCTTTCCGGGCTTTATAATTTCCCAATTCGATCTCCATGGGACCCGATCCCTTCATGCCGTTCCCTGCTGCCCCTGGGTTTCGCCACCGCCCGTCCTCCAGGACAGGTTCTTGGGGATTAAGCCAGCGCTCACTAGCGAAAAGGAACAGTCATAAAAGAAAGACAGTCCACCTGATAGAAGCTATTTCTCTACTTCCACATACCTTGTGTCATCTCTCACTCACACCGGCACACCGAGTTTGGGGGTGGCTGGGTGTGGGGGAAACCCATAGGTGAAAACACAAATGCCCGAGGAGTAGACTCCAGGGCTTAATCGTGCAGGGAGGGCATGCGGGTGAGAGGTGGTAGCCAGGACCTTTAGTCCACTGCTGGGTTTATGCCAGGGGCTTATTCAGGATTTATTATCATCAACAGGCTGTCCTGCCTCTTTGACATGACATATATATATTTTTAAATGTCTGTGTGATATTGTTTCTTCAATGTGAGGTGAAGTGAAAATGCAAGAGAACTGAAAAATGGTGGACGGGGAGGGCTACCGGGGTAGCGTGTACTTTAGGTTAGCATCGTGTCGTCAGCTTTCAACTCACGGTGCTCTTCCTTCTGAGGACCATGATGCTTTTAGATAATCTGAGGTCCTAGAAGGATCTGGGCAGTCAGGTTGTCTACTGTTATGGATACTGAGTCAGACGAGAGAGAGGAACATTGGAAATATTCGTATGGAGGAGGAAGCCACATAGGGAAAAAAGGGGGAAGGCTTGAAAGTATGGAAGGATTGACACCTTGGGCCAGATGACAGGATCAGCACATTACAGGAGGGTAATGTCACAGTAAAACTTGCATCAGACGAAGTGAAAGAGGTGAGAAAGACTTTATTTAGACCAGCGTAATAGGGCAATGAGAACAAACTCCACTCCCTGCAACATGGGGCTGGAATGATTATCAGACTGAGGAGAGGGAATCACAGGCCTTTGTGTGGCCAGCTGGCTGTACTATAAAACTTCTCATGAAACCCTGACGGGATGGTTTTCATCTTGGTTGTAAGGGTACCCATTTACATTGGGCTCGTACTCCCATGCAGAGGGCACAGGAGGGTTTGTAAACCTCAAAGAATGACATTTCAAAGAGAAGAGACGAGCTTTGAGAAAGACGTTGCCCGAGCCTGGAACTAGCAAAAAACATTAAGAAGACCTGTGGACATTGCAAAGGGCAGAGAAAGATTCGTGATTGCAAAATTGCAATGCATTGCTAAAGGAAATGCTCTCAGGAAATGGAGGCCAGTGGTCGCAAGTCAGGAAGAAGCTGTCTGAATTTATTGACTCTGAGGAACGCGACGGCCTCTGGCTCGTAGCAAAAGTGCCATGTGCACACTGCAGGGAAGCTCAACGAACTCTCTTCAGCCAAAGCCCAGATTGCAGCTCCATCGGATCCTCAAATCTACAAAGGGTTAAACATCCCCAGCCACTTATCTACAGGTGCCAAATAGCTGAGAGCCCATCCATGGGGCCACAACTTCATCTCCGAGAATTCATGCTTCCTGGCCTTTTCCATGGAAGTGCATTTGTCTCAAAAGTCACTGCCTTTCATCAAACATCATCTCCAAGGAAGGAATCTGAATCCTGAAGCTTAGCTGGCACTCAATTTGTCCTAAATTTGTATAGTTTTTACTGGGTTGGGCACTCACCACTTAGGTTCCGTCGCTTTGTCAGACTGACCGGTTCAGAGCCTGTCACGTTTGGGAGGATTCACCTTCGGATTTCACCCGTCTCTCAATTGCTTCGGTTGACGTCTGAATTCCCAAGGTTCCAAAAGCACCATCAGATCAACCATAGCTCCTTAAAGTGTGTGATCATGTGGGCATCAGTGTCAACTAAGGCATTTGAGTCAAAGTTGTGGCTGGACCACCAACATTTCCAGTTACATTCTATTCACGGGGATGATACAGTTACCAAACATACACGAAGAACAGAGGCCATTAAATAAGCATACTGAGAAAGACTTTTGCAATCCTGGTGGTAAACCAGGCAAAAAAAAAATCAATGTTTATTTCTCATGACAATGCACAGTATGTTAACTGTTCATGAGTAATGATAGCATAAGAGGCAATTAGGGTTTCTTTCCTTGAGAAAATAGAACCTTAAAGAATACCAAATTCCAAAGAACCCCAGCACCGTCATTCTTCACTGTTCTCGGTGCCCTGGAATCCATGTCTGTTCTGCTCTTCTCGGCCTGCAGCCTGCTTCCCGCAAGTAGATAATGACGCAGTCCCGTGGTAGGATCTCAGAGTCAATGAAGCAGTGTCATTATCAGCTTGTGTCCCAGAGGACTTGACAAAATCCCTACGCAGCAGTCTCTGCGACAGTCTTCGACGGCCAGAGATGTGTCATGCTGCGTTGTATCCAGAAGCACGTTCGAGAACACATCAGATTAAAACAAACAATGATGTGTAGAGGAAAAGGCACTTAAATTAGCTGTGATTCACATAAGTCTGATCACTCGCCTACATGTCCTCTCTGAAGAGAGTACATTACCTGAACGCTGAGACTGGGAAGGAAATTTGATTGTATCTGCGGCATGTAGAATGGGAGAAGGTTTTCAAAGGCAACACAGGAAGTCAATCACCTGGAGGGACCCTACCTCTTTCAAAAGTGGAAAATTTTCATATTTTTAAACAACAGGTTTGACTTCAGTGACGTCTGCTTTTAGGTGTCCAATCGGCTGGCCGTGAGGGGCCCAATATTTAGTGAAACATTATCAGGATATGTCTGTGAAGGTGTTCCCAGGTGAGTTAACATTTGTGTCTGTGGCCTGAGTAAACCGCCTGCCCTCCCATATTTGCTGGGCATCATCCAGTAATTCGAGGGCTGAACAGAACACATATAGGAAAGAAAGGCATTTTCCCTCTACCTGTCATCGGTCTTCTCCTGCCTGTGGACCGGAGCTTCCACCGTGGCCGTCCTATTCTCAGAACCTCCGCCTTGGACCAGGTCTATATGGCCGGCATTTTGCGTCTCCAGCTTGCAGATGGCAGATCATGAGACTTCCCAGACTCCGTGAAGATGTGAGCCAATCCTTCTAATAAACACAAAATTAATTTTAAATATATACTCAGTCTCTCACACTCATTTGCTTTTCTGGAGAACCCTAACACAATTTCCTATCATGTTTATTAACCTCACAGGTTCGCGGTGACCCGAGGCATTTGTTCCTTGCCGCCATCGTACAGACTCCTAAGCTCTGAACACGTTGAACTGAACTTCCTTTCTGGGGAATCTTTCCCAGTCCCGCCTTAATGAATCACAGCTCCTCCCCCACCAGACCGTCTGCCTGGAGTTTGCACTGGACGTTGATCGGTGCTCAGTCATTTGTTTCTTGGTCTCTGCGCTGGGCTGAACACTTCATCCTCGAGCCCTTCCTGCACAGACACATCCCTCTGTGTTGCTTTCAGATTTCTGCTCCTCTCGTTAGGAAATGCGGTTTTCCAGATGCTAGGCTGCACAGTCTCTTTTATGCTTCCTTTCTCATTCTCAGAAGTGTGATTCTCAGGCCCTGATGTTTCAAATATAACTATATCCTGTGTTTTACATGACAGAAAAAGCAGCTCTGGAAAAAATAAACAATTTAGTCTGAAGGCTTACTACTTTGAAATTTATTTATATTTTTACGCTAGCAACGTGTTGGGTTGCTTAGTGACGGTGTTACACGTTAGGACTCATGTCAGGACGGACAGCAGATTCATTTCTAAGAGGCTGTGATCCTGAACTCGCCAGTCGGTGTCTCTGGGCTAAAATGAGAGTGTTTGCAGGACTGTGCTCACTCCTGAGGTCCTTGGAGACAAACGGAGCTCTTGCCTTCCGAAGCTGGTGGACGCTCCGCTCATGCCTCGGCTCAACGACCTCGATCACATGACCTTTGCTCTCCCTGCACCGTCCTCACATCACCTTCTTTCCCCTATGTCCTGATAGCCCGCCCTGGCCACAGTCCCCCTCAAGAACTTTGTGATTCTGTCCAATGTCCACATGGATAATCCAGAATATCTCCCCACTCATCAGGTTAAGATGAGATCTTCACCTGATCTCATCTACCAAGGCCCCTTGAGCGTGAAGTAACTTCCACAGCTCATAGGTATTAGGCTACGAATGTCGCTGCAGACCCTTCTGTGGCCTACCACAGATACTTTCCTTTGTTATAAAGCCAGAAGAATTTGAAAAAGTGACAACAAAATGACATTTCCTCCCACACGCCTTCGTCCCGTCAGCCCTACCTCTTGCCTCCTACTCTCTCCAACTGCTCTAGATTCGGATAGAGCAGTGCTATGCTACGCTTTGATTGTAGCCCTATCAGGCTCCTTCCAAACTCTGACCTCCACATTTATAAGATACTCAATGTGTGAGTGGTTTTGTCACTACCTGTGTGGTTGTTTGTTACAACAGCTTTGGAAACTAAGATACCGATTCATGAGAGGCTTTGCAGAGCTTCAGATGAATCAAGTGTCTTATGAGACAACACTTTCCCAACAAGGCTGTCCCTACCCAACAGTGGTCCCCAGACTCAAAAAAGGGTCAAGTCTCAGCACCAAAAATAGAAATTATTTGCTCAGCAATACGGAGGAGAGGTGCTAAACCTCACGGGAGCAATACAATGCAGCTCCTATGCATAGACGAGATCACAAGAAGCCTTCTATCTGTGAGCCAGATATAAAGGTTCATTTGGAGGTGGACCACAAATCTGAAGACGAGAGTGTGTCCTCGTAGGGCCGTTTCATGCCACACAGGATCGAACTCCACGTCGAGAGCCTCAGGATGTATTCCGATAACAATGCCGAAATGTCTCTCGCAAGCCGGGAAGGGCATACGTCAGGGTTGTATGATATAAAGTAGTTGGCTGGTCATTGGCCTTGGCCCAGGTGAACGATGTTAAATTCTTAAGTCTTGGAAGTTTCCGAGTGCTGCGTCATCTATGGGATTCAGGAGCGCTTCGACCATCCTGACTTTGACCTAGCAGTTCTCCCTTGTGCTGCTTTCTAACTCCACCCTTTGCCATAAGAAAACTGTAAGCATAACTATAGCATTCCTGAGTCCTATACAGCTTTCTAGCCAAAATCCAACCAGCGTGGGTCCTGAGAAGCACAACCTAATGGGTAGGAGTGTGGAATTCCTGGGAACTCCAAACCGGAGGGGCAGTGCCAGATCTGAAGTTAGTCTTGTGGACAACTCTGCACCCACGAGTGGGGTCAAAGCTGACTCTACATGGTTCATGTCAGAACTGGAACGCACCGCAACATTGCGTGGGGTCAGGGACTAAGCCATCATAGAAGTGGGCATGCTGGGACGGGCCTTCGTACACGTCAAAAGGCAACCAGACAACTAGAATCCTCAGACGGGTCTATGAGAACAGCACTAATGAAGAGACTGCAGCATCACTGCGATGCAAGTGATTGGCAACCCTCAGAGGTCAGTGCTGGAAATAGGTGGTGCTGTACCAGAGCGAGACTCCAGAGTAGCAATAGGAACACAAGATCTGGCAATGGAAAGAGGTCAGCATGTGTCCTCAGAAGATAGGTGGGCATCGTTCCATAATAAGCAGCACTGTTGAGGGCAGCCTGGTCTGCAGACCGGGGAGACGGCTCCTTGATGATGGCAAGCATGAAAGGCCAGCAAGGGGTGTCACGTGATAGACGAAATCAGACATGAAGTTAGAGAAGCAGAAGGGGAGATCACCTGCCACGATACAAAGTGATGATCCTTTGCCAAGGCAAGGCCTGAGAATTCCTCCCACCCAGACTCTTGAATGATAAAGATGTCCGATCCCCTAGGAGCAGTGTGCCTACAACACCGTGATAGGTGTAACACTGTGCTTCCTCGGTGCTTCTTCGAAGGGGACGTATAGACATCATCTGGGTAAGTGGACACCTGGAAACGAGGAGTATGCAGGTATTTCCAGAGCTCTTGGATATCGAGCCCCGGTTCACCTGACATTCAATGAATCAAAGCACCACCATATGGTTTTGACAGAAAGGGGTCAGGAAATTCATGGATTCCTGAACCCTTTGGATACATATGTAGGTTCACATTGGGCCCACTGGGTCCGTGGGCCCACCTTGTGGTCATTTCCCCCACTGTAGTTGTATGGTAAGAATGCATATACGGAGTTGTGCATACAATTCTCACAGTGGTTTCCGCACCTGTAAGTAAAAGATTTTACAGCGAGAAACAGAAGTGAAGTTCAGTGGAGACATCTAAACCACTCTCACACCAATTACAATTCAGAAGAAGAAAAACCTTTCGCACCCCAGGGCAAGTGACAAAGATCAGGGCCTCCATCAAAGTGAAGGACACAGGCATCATGGTCCACATCATATGCCCATTTACTTCATCAGTCTAGTTTCTCCAAACTCCAGACAGGGATAATGGCAGAGGACTACAAAAATTACCTATTGAACCAAAATAAACTTTCTCTGACAAATGTATCTTAACTAGAGCAGTTGCTAATGTATTCTCAAATGCGGGTCAGACAGCTGTTCATGGGAAAACAGTCTTTCCCAAACTCGTCAAGAAGTGGAGCAGCAACCGTGAGCATCCACATGGGACCAACTACTGTGAACCTTCACGGTCACTCGTTGTCTGCCTGTGTATTCCAAAAGGTTCAAGACAAGCTGCAGCATGTCACATAATCCAAATAAGTATCATGGACGACATGATCATCGGATGAGCCGAACAAGAAATGATGAGATTCTAAGTGGCTTAGGAAGACATGAGTGCTGTGTTGTCCTTAATGATCAATGACACCGACATCAGTAAAAACAGAGATATACAGGTACAAATGTCGCCACTGACAGGATCAGATCTAGGGACCAGCAAGTTTACCAAAAGGTGACAGTTCCATGGGCTGTAAAACCATCCGCGTATGTGACCACTCGAAGATCTGCTATGATAGTGAAGCTTTAGAGGCTTGAGTGGCCTGAGCCACGCTGAATCTACCTCCAGAGTAGAGAACGTGTTACTGCTCTTGCACCTAATCTAATCATATTAGGAAAAGAATGCTTTGCCAAGTATCTGGTGAAACATAATAGGAGAATTACATGCAGACTCCTGGGCATCTGAAGCATAGCCATGCCTTCTACAGCAATAGAACCACAGCTGCCAACCTGATTCTTGGCCTCGGGAGAGACCGAGTGTCTGAATGTGGGAGGTAACACGTGCAGGCAACCAGGACGCATCCTTATTGCACACTCATCCTTTTAGCACACTCATTAATACAAGGCTGGGTGCAGACAGCATCAAGTAAATATAATAAATAGAGGTGGTACGTCCCGGGTCAAACAGAGGTAGGTTGCAAAGAACAGCAGCACCTACCACGCAAGCGCTGTGTCCTGTCACACAGCTCTCACCTGTGGACTCACAGAATGTTCATTCTGACTAGAAGGAAAGGCTCCACGTGCTCCAAAAGTGTTCCTCACCTCAATCCCTCACCCATGTGGCACGCCCACCTGTGCAAACTCCTATCGCCTTCACACACTCACCTACAGATCCTTGGGACATGGCATGCTTGTTGGCTGGAATAGAGGAGGATTTGGGAAGAGAGGGTGACATTTTGCTCTCCTGCAGCACTCCCAAGAGATGCTGACAGCATCTGACCTGAAATCACGCTTCAAACAAGCTGCACACGTCACCCTGGTCCGAGGTGCACAGTGAAAAAATAGTCTAAACGATCTTCCTGTGCACTTTGTGCACTGCCCTGCACTCACACCTTCTGCCAGACTGCAATCCCTTTCCTTCTATAGTCAGACTACTTCACAAACTCCCTTCCTGACTCCACTTTTAAGGCCCTCACCTCAAGTCGATTGTGTTCATGGTGTCCTCAGTCCTTCAATTCCTCGTCATTCCCCAGACTCTTAGCCCCACTCTGGATGCTCATCGACCTCTCCCACTGAGCCTCTGTCCCATGCCTTCTGCTGGCCTGTATATCTGGTGTTCCTCTTGTCCCGTATGCCAGGACGGTAACGTGTGATTTCAAGAACCTTAATATTTCCTCTATTTCAATATTGCATTCTGAAACCCACCCCAGTGCGGAAGGACAGCACCCTCAACTGCATCGCAATAATCTTGGTGCTGCCCCCTTAAATGGTAGGTCCACACTTCCCGAATCAGTATCCCGAGCCGCAAGCTTAGACGCCTCAGAAACACCATCCTCCGTGGAACCAGTAGATCCTCATAATCTCAGATCAAATCCAACATTAACCCCACTCCAGGATTTACAATTTCCCATCGCTACTCTGAACAGAACCCTCTCTCTCCATGTCATTCCCTGCAGCCTACCTCGGGTTTCAAACCTCCATCTCTGGGGCACGTTCTTGACGGTTCAGCTCAATGCCCACTAGCCCACAGGAGCAGGCATAAAAACAAGGCATCTCACCTGGTAGGAGCTCTTTCTCCTGTCCAGTGTCCTGTTTGTTGACTCTCTAGTAGACGAGCACACTGAGATTGTGACAGCGACAAGAAAAGCAAAGAGGTGAGAACAGAAAGGCCTTCCCGAGGTGATGCCCAAGTGGACAATGGGGAGTGAGCACACAGTGAGGTTATGAGGCAGGTGTTGGTAGCTAGGCTCTTTAGTCCTCTAGAGGGTGAACGCTATGGCTTTTTTTTTATCACTTGTTCAAGGCAAGAGTCTGTCAGATTTATGAGAGTACATTGCATAAACTTGTCCTGTGCTTCCTTAAAGCTGAAGTGAAAGTATATGTGGAGCTAGAAGGGGTTGTTGTAAGGGCTGTGGCTGTGGTGCACCCCTCCGACTTCTACGGGCTCATGAGAACAAAGCCTCCTTGGGGACTTCTTTAGAAGCATTAATACAACTTAAAAACGGTCACTCTTCACAGATGAGAACTATTACGCCTCTGCTGAACTGCTCTATGTTCCCCTGTCCTATAAGATGGAGATTTGCCTCACCGCCTGCCCTGTTTGTACTTAGCTGACGTGCGCCCACACATTGGTGGCGTGCAACGTCAAGATGTTTCTACTTCCGCACACTTTTGGCCACACTTCTTCCGGGGAGTGGCCTATCTGAGACTTCCATATAATCACGGGCGTCCCAGCACGCGATTGTTTGTTGGCCTGAAACCTCTGGACCCTGACGCTAAATTCTTTCGGTGGACGCGATGGATTCGCTTCTTTCATTTCGCATGGAGACAGCCAAGGAGAAAGTAGTGCCTTGTGGAATACTCTCTGTAATGTATGGGAATTTGCAAGATGTCAGTTAATGACTTCAATGCAGCCAGCCTTGCCTTCTTAGAAAGTGTGTCCAGTTTGATTGAAAAGGGGCTACATTCCTACTCTGCAAGACAACGTCATATGTATGCAACCTGTCTTGCGTGAATATTTAAAGAACAAGATCACACATTTCTTTAGAAGGCTGATACGTCGCCAACCAAGCAACAGATTCCGGTTTAATTTCTGCTTATGCTCCAGGTAGGTAGCTACCCAACACAATCCTGTGACTTCTTAAAAGGCGAGCCTTCGTATGATGTTTATGATTCTACACTTCAAGGGAAGTGAACGGAGGCGATCACAGCCTCATTATTAAACATCATAATAAAAATAACATTATGGAAATTTTTAGAAAATGATCCTGCTTTAAGTTTTGTGTATGGATCTAGATGCACCTACAAAATCATCGAGAAGTCTCTTTGACTTTTCTAATGTTTCCATTTTTATTTTTTCCCAGTGAAATCTTAAAAGATAACCTGACATATTATTTTTATGAGACGACACGTCATGAAAACTTAACAGAGGAGATGCAGCTTTATGACTAAATATAAATCTCGTACGTTATAATAATCATCGACCTGAAGACCACCAGATCCCTGTCTTAACTGCCTGGACTGATTTCTCGGCTGTGGTTTCACCAACTACCTGCATGAAATTTTCATTCTAAACTTTGCTTTCATCATGGTACTATCTCCACCTGCCTGACAAAGAACTTGAAAATGAGAGAATGAGGGCTGGCTTAACAAGAATGTGGTCTCAGAGCTGGTTCTACGGTGACTGCCTTCTGGTTTTGGAGCGAGTGTCTGGTGGGCCTTTGACTAGGAGGGGAGGTCTCCACCTGGCACAGAACCATGATGACAGGGTGGACATCCCCTTGGGGCAGGTGGGTGGGGGTGTGAGCCAGGAGGCTGTAGGGCGTGGGAGGTATCAAAGGTCAAATTCTGGAACCGACTCCTCAGGAGGTTTTGTAAACCTGCCTGGGTGCCAGAGGAGAGGGCAGTTCCGGGTGCGAGAGTAGGCGAAAACTTGGGAGAAATCTTAAAATGGCCGCCGCCAGAAAATGGCCACATGTGGAGTCAGCGCAATGAAGAGGGCCCAGTATATGTCATTAAAACTAACGGGAATGATCAGGAAAACAAGTATGCAAGTAGGATATGCTTGCAGTTCAAGTCGTAAGGTGATCTTTTTAGTCAAGGTCCGCATCGTTTTTATATATTTTGACGAGTTTTGCAAATTTCAGACGATAGAGTCTTGAAAAGATATTGAAAAAGTGAGGCCTAGTGGGTGTGTTGAATTGCTTGTGGTGCAATATAAAACACAATGACAGAGCTCTAGGGTATATTATATGGGTCATCAAGAGCTATAAATTCAGCAAAGAGTCGGGGCCATGGGAAAGCCAAGACTGACGAAGAAGAACTTGAAAGTGAGAGAATGAGGGATTATTTAAGAAGAATGTGGTCTCCTGGCTGGTTCTACCATGACTTCCTTCTTTTGGGGTGAGTCTCTGGTGGGCCTGTGACTAGGAGAAGGGGTCTCCATTGGACATGGACGTGTGATGAGTGGGATAGACATCTCTATGGGGGCAGGAGGGACTGAGTGGTGTGAACCACCATGGGGTGTAGGGCGTGTGGGGGTTTCAAAGGTAAAATTCTGGAACTGACTCCTCAGGAGGCTTTGAAAATCTGCCTCAGTAGGAGGGGCAGGCGTGGGTGCCATAACAACATGGTGGCGGAGAAGAGGGCACTTCCGGGTGTGAGGGGAGGAGAAAACTTGGGAGGAAATCTTAAAATGGCCGCAGACAGAAAATGGCCACATGAGGAAGTCAGCGTGATGAAGAGGGCCCAGAGTGGGACTGGGGGAGCGACAAATTGTGGTCGGCAGAGAAGGAAGGTTAAGGTCTGTCTCTTAAAGGAACCTCCAAACCTGCGAGGACAGAGTTTAAGGAATTGAACAAGCCTCTGTGCTGTCATAAAAATTATAAGGTTTAAGAAACACGAGATAGGATTAAGACCTTATTATTATTATTATTATTATTATTATTATTATTATTATTATTATTTTGCATAAAGAAATAAAAGTGCAGGCAAGTTGTCCCAACCCCTTTAGAATAAATCAACTTTAACATTCAACTCCAATGCTCCAGGGTAGAGCCCTCTCTTCATCCTCTTCTTCTTTCTTCCGTTCTCCCTCTCCTCCTTTGCTAGATTCTCTGGGCTCTGCATACACCAAGGCCATCCACATGCTCCTCCTCCCTCATCTCCTCCTTTCTAGATTCACCTCCCCACACTCCAGGTCTTTCAGGCTCTTGATATCTTTCCTCCACCCATCCCCCAGGTTTTCAATATTCTTCTGCACTCTGTATTCCCCAAGCTCTGGCTGGTACTCGACTTCCTGGCCCTGTCTGCAGTTTTGTAGATTTTCCGGTTGAACACGCCAAGGTCTTGGCGCCCTCTGCCCTCCCCTGCCTGCTCCTCATGCCCAGTATCCTTTACAGCCTCCAACTGGGGCCTCAGTTGGTTCACTTACTCACAAATCTTGGTATCTTGGTAAGTGGAAAGCTCCGCAGAAGGACGACTTGATGTTCGGAGGTCAACATTAGCTTTCCCGCAGCACAACTGGACATCCTGCGACCATGAGACCCAGACCCAGCTTTGGGAGCAATGGCACACGTCTCAGCTTGTTAAGATCTGAACACTCGAAACCCTGCCCTAGCTCTGGAAACTGAAATTTGGGTATTTTGTCACCACCTCAAGCCAGTTCTTCATTGGTTACCCTCCCCCAAGGCAGTTGAAATCCTCTTTTGCTCTGCACTCCACGCTTAACCCACATCCTTTTCTGAAAAGGCACACAGCCTCAGCTCAAGCCTCTGTCTTGATGTCATTCTTCAGTCTCTGCTCAGTCTTTGGATGTCTAACGCCATCAGGGTTGCAGTCACCCTCTTTACCTTACACCCTGTTCCCTGTCCCCTGTTGGCCTGTCATTCATCAGGCCTTCCTTCCTAACGTGCGAGCTCCAGTGACCCCACGGACATGTTTCTGTGTGTCCCTCAGTCTGATGCCCTTTACACACACTTCATGCCCATGAATGGACATAGAAATTCACAAACACACAGCAAATCACATACACAATCACACACACATACACACACACAAGTACACAGTTACACACTCAGAAACACACATGCAGTATATTTAACAGTGAAATAGCCTATGTTCAAGAGGTTATGTATCTTGATAAATTGGCCATCCAAAGAGTGTTCATTGTTTGATTCTTAGTTTTCATTAGAAACTGAGATTCTTAAAAGTGAAATTGCAGTAAATGTCATTAAAACTAATGGGAATGATAAGGAAAACAGTTTGAAAGCATGCTTTTAGTTAAAGTTGTAAGGTGATCTTTTTAGTCAAAGTCCACATCTTTTTTATATATTTTGACAAGCTTCCCAAATTTCAGATGACAGAGTCTTGAAATGATATTTAAAAGTAAGGCTTAGTGGGTATGTTGAATTTCTTGTGATGCATTGTAAAAAAAAGCAACGATAAAGATGTAGGGTATATTATATGGGTCAACAACAGCTGTATATTCAACAGTCAGGAATTTGGAAAAACCAAGACTACAGTTTGATTCTTCCCTGCTCAAGATCTAGCCCTAATTTTTGGTTTCTGTATTCCTTCATGCACCACAGCGCATTGAAGCTGGACTCTGTTCAGCTGCCACTTAGTAAGGGTTACTGATATGTTCTCACTTTTGTGTGTATATTTTCGGAATGGTTCTTCTGCCAGAGGCCGATGCCCTCCCAGTAGGAAAGAAACTGTGAGAAAATCTGTTTTGCTCTTGGGGTTTGCTTTCCAAGAGCTCCTATCAGGGGTATTCACAGCCTGCCATATGCCATGGGATGGTGGCTCAAGACCTGTCACAGTTTTTCTTCCTGACCTCTGAGAAGTAGGCTCATGGTGTTGATGAGACAATGTTAATCTGTGAGGATTGGCTTCTGCTACAGAACACCTTGCAGGCTTTGCTGGACCACCTATAACAAAGAACAAGGGTGGTGAATCTGCAGAAAATTCAAGGTCCAGGCATGGCAGTAAATTTATTGGAGGTCATGTGGTCAGGTAAGAGAAATGTTGTCTCCAAGTCTGTCGTTAACAAAGTACGAGCCTGAGCCATATCAAACATATGAAAGAGGCACTGGCTCTTCTGGGAATTCTGGGGCACGAGCAAATCTTCCTGTCCCATATACCACGATACATTCACCCATTTCATCACCCAGCTCAGAAGGGACACATATAGAAGTGGGGACCCGAACAACTGGCTGACTGAGAAGGCAAAAATACTAGTCTAACAGATGAAAGCTCTTGAAGTCTCCCACGCAGGATTGTCATTTACATGAGATAGCTCGGGAACCTCGCAAGGCATGGCATGAGCATTACGGCAAAAACACCAAAAGGAGCGAGGTCCCTTGGGTTTCTCTCCCAAGGACGGAAGGGGGCAGAGATCAGATACACCCTAAGAAAACAGCCAGTTACAGTAAAATCTTGACTTTCCATCGATTGTGTGTCACAAATGTGATCTACTGATCAGTCTCTGCCACGACTCAAATATTCCACTAAGTAAATGGCAGGCCCTTTTAGAGGAGAGAGTGCCTTATCACATCGTCCTATTTCTCTAGAGATACCGCAACTGTTGGACCCTGTTGAATTTATAGAACGTCCAAGTGCTCCTGGCCCTATGCCTTGTTGAATCCTGCAACATGCGAAGGAGGAACAAGGGAAGTTCTGCTGGAGCTTAATGTCCCGATGGCTGTCGCCAAGTTAGCCTCTCTATCTGGACGGCACTTCTTTATAACCCTCCGCTGATACCATCTTGGAAAAAAGAGGAACAGACGACAGGATCCATGGGCTGAGTTGAGAGCGATATGGTTGGTAATCACACGAGAGCCCTGGAAACTGACAGGCTATTCTGAAAGGATTGATTCTGTGGTGAGAACAATGGGAGCTGGAGGTGGAGATGATCATGACGAAACTTTTATGAAAGTAAGAGACGTGAACAGGTATTTGTGATCACATCCTAGAGCCCGAGGTGCATCTCATTGTCTCCTGCGTGCCTGCTCACAAGGCATCCACACCTCGAGGTGCTCAGGAAACAGATACCCGGGCAAATATACCTACTTTAGCGACTGACCTGTCAGTGGACACTGCAGGTTATATACATTAAAAAAATGGGCACCCTAGTGCCCGGTGGGATCGGACATAGCTAAGGAAGAGGTGCTGGAGTTTAAGCCAAGCCACCTGTTTTGGAGCTAGCAAAGGCCCCAGTTTGAGCTTATTTATGCGCCAAAGCCCTCAACTGGTAATGGATAGTCACTTGACTGCATGGGCACCTTCCGTTGAGCTAGGGCTCCCAACATGCTGCTGTGTGTCAACACTGCCTCTGATCTCACTGAAACCTTCCCAGGTTGGTGGGCAAACCAGGCCACTAGCATAAAGGGATTATAAATCTAATGACTATGTGTATGTCCCCATTGATAGATACCGACCATGGGGCACAGTTTAAGGGCTCGATGTACAAGAGTGAGCATAAAAACAAGATAGCGAATGGACGTGCTACTTCCCTAAGAATTCACAAGCCGGAGGCTTGGTAGAATGGAAAATCTCGTCCGTTAAGAATGGGTAACATTACTAACTGGGTAGCTTACCTCGGCCAAGTGGATAAAGGTGCTTTCCAGGCATTAATACATGTAAATGATGAACCTGTGGGGCCAATTGCCTGGTATGCCAGATGCAGAACTCTGATCCAGGTTCCCAATATGTGAAAAGTGCCGAAAACAACAAACACGGCCGTAACCCAACGCCTCCCATGGGCCCATGTGCTGTGATAATGAAGGCACTGAAACCTGTTGTCCCTACAACGGGGACCATTCATTTGAATCTGCGATGGGACATTCTACAGGGATGAGTCTATTCCTTCATGCTCCTTGGTAGGGAGGAATTGCTCAGTCTCTGGCGGGACCCTGTCATCCTCTGGCCATTGGAAGCAACTATCCGTGGACTGGTACGTGCACCATAGAATTAGGGAGAAAGCAGGGATCCTGGTCTGGCATATCTTACCCCCGTTCACCTCCGACATCCAGAAAGCACCACCTCCCCTGGTGAACATGTTAGGTTCCCAAAGCCTGGACACATGCCCAAGCATGCACCAACATTAGCATGCACAAATCCCTTTCTGACCTGGGATTGTGCTGTTCCTGTGGCATCGAGTTGCAGCCTGGCCACCTGTGTCATCATCGAATTTGATTTAGTGTTTTAGAACCAGAGAAATCCGGAAATGTTTCTTCTGTGCTGACACACCGGAAAAAACTTGTGACTGCTCTAAGTGATCTAACCGCAAGCAGGCAACCTACGAGCACACTGCTTTGGCCCATGAGGGCCTGTTGGGAACCTGTTCTTTACACTTAGATTTCTTTTTCTAACATGTGTGTGTGTGTTTTTTTTCATGCCATGTCTATATTGTGGCCGTGGACTCTGTCCCACCACGGAACATCGGCAACGTGGCAAACTACCTCCGTGCTGATGAAGCCCCTCTCTGACCACTCAGGGCACCTTGCGGAAGAGGAGGGCGCGTGAGATTGTAAGAGCCGGTCATGAGGGGTGGAGTGTGGAGGAGACACTGTTCCCCGATGTGATTACTGCTGGAACCACGAGCTTGACCCAGCCAGAACCAGAGCTGAACAGAGATTGCTTCCCTCAATGCCCTCAGAGACTGTAGGATCTACCGTTCACCAAGGCCCCCAGAGTGCTGGCTCCCGGCCAAGGCTGCTGCCTTCCGGGGGTAAGCATGTAAAGCGTTGACCCCTTCTCTGGGGTGGTGTTGGCCCAGTGCTCCTATCCATCCTACGTCACATTGTAGAGGATATCGATATTGTTTTCCGCCCATCTAGACACGTCTCCTCTGTAAGTTTCCTTAATAAACTCGTGATGTAAGCCTAGAGTTGTTGGCCTGTTTCTTCAGTCTCTGAACACCAGGGATACTTCCCAACATTTGTATTCCAGACACCTAGGAAACCTTATGATCTCATGCTAACGTATGTCTCAGCACGGGGCTGCTCACTCGGAAAACCTATCATTTGGTTAAGAGGTTGAGTTTGAGCCATGTCGTCTGCCAGGGATAAAAGTGGATGTCGAGACTGCGTTGGATGAAATGACCCTTGTCAATCACAGCAGACAATGTAATGAAAGCCCAATGTGCACTGTGGACCCGCTAGGCTTTTGGTTAGCAAATGCTTAGATGTGGCTGAAGATGCCGTGTCCTGATCCCATGGGGAGAGGACATTGCGAGCTTTATCTGTGGAAAACTCTAAGGCTTATCCCTGTGTTTCCTTCCTTTTGCTGGTTCCCAATTGTCTTCTTTTGCTGTAAGAAACCGTAATTTGTGATGAAGCACTTTGCCGAGTTCCATGAGTCCTTTTAATGAAACACCTTCCCCAACGGGGTTTTCAGAACCAAAAGTGGTAGCTCATCCATCTGAAGGGTGGATGGCCAGGAAGCTGCAAATATGAGGCAGTGCTGTTGTCCAGAGCAGTAGACAACTTGATTGTCAAGATCCTTCTTGGACTTCAGGTTATCTAAAAACATCATAGTACTCAGAATTGGGAGCACTGTGAGTTGCAACCTGACGACACAACAGAAACCTGGAGTAAGTGCACACCACCCCAAGCCCTGCCATGCACTATTTTTCAGTCCACATGCATTTTCACTTCGCATTCAAAAAATAATATCACACAGACGAAAAAAGTATATCATGTCAAGGATGCAGGACATCCTGTTGATGATAATGTATCCTGAATAAGCCCTGTAGTGGACTAAAGATCCTGGCTACACCTCCCACCCGCACGGCCTCCTGCATGACTAAGTCCCAGAGTCTACTCCTCAAGCATTGATCTAGGTCACACTTTTGTGTTTCACTTTTGTGGATTTACCCCTACAAATTCAATGTGCCGCTGTGAGTGAAAGAAGAAAAAGAGTATGTGGAATTATGCTTATGTTAGCAACAGGAAAAGCACCAGATTGGACTACGAGCTGAAAGGAGATAAGGGATGTAGCCAAGTTAGAGAGAGAGGTAAACATCTAGTTGGGGGCTGAGAGTCTTGAGAGTGATGATGGATGAAGCAATGAGCACTTGAGTTGAAGACATTAGGGAATTTGAGTTGGGAATTGCGTTTGAGTGTAAAGTCCAAAGACTCAGTGAACTTCAGACAGCTTCTTCCTGACTCCCAATCACTGGCCTCCATTTCCTGAGAGCATTTCCTTTAGTAATGTCTTTGCAATTTTGCAATTACAGAATCTTTCTCTGCCCTATTGCAATGTCCACAGGTCTTCTTAAATGTTTTTTACTAGTTCCAGGCCTCGGGCAACATCTTTCTCTTCTCTTTGAAAGGTCATGTTGTTGGAGGTTTGCGAACCCTCCAGGTGCCCTCTGCCTGGGAGTACGAGCCCAATGTAAATGGGTACCCTTACAACCAAGATAGAAAACCACATCCCGTCAGGGTTTCATGAGAAGTTTTATAGTACAGCCAGCTGGCCTCACAAAGGCCTGTGATTCCCTCTCCTCAGTCTGATAATCATTCCAGCCCCATGTTTCAGGGAGTGGAGTTTGTTCTCATTGCCCTATTACGCTGGCCTAAATAAAGTCTTTCTCGCCTCTTTCACTTTGTCTGATGCAAGTTTTACTGTGACATTACCCTCCTGTAATGTGCTGATCCTGTCATCTGGCCCATGGTGTCAATCCTTCCCATACTTTCAAGCCTTCTCCCTTCCTTTTTTATGTGGCCGCCTCCTCCACACGAATATTTCCAATGTTCCTCTCTCTCTTCTCACTCGGTGTTCACAGCAGTAGACAATCAGACTATCCAAATCCTTCTAAGACCTCAGGTTATTTAAAAGCATCATAGTACTCAGAATAGGGGCACTATGAGATGAAACCTGACAACACGACACAAACCTAGAAGTAAGTACAAACAACCCCGGCAGCCCACCCTATCTAAAATTTTTCAGTCCACATGCAATTTCACCTCGTATTCAAAAAACAATATCACAGACATAAAAAAATATATATCATGTTGAACATGCAGGACAGCCTGTTGATGATAATGAATCCTTAATAAGCCCCAGGCATAAACCCAGTAGTGGACTAAAGGTCCTGGCTACCACCTCCCACCCACTTGGCCTCCCTGCATGATTAAGCCACAGAGTCTACTCCTCGAGCATTGATCTAGGTCACACATTTGTGTTATCACCTGTGCATTTTCCCCCACAAACTTGGTTTACCGGTGTGAGTGAGAGATGTCAAACAGTATGTGGAAGTACAGAAATCACTTCTACCAGGTGGATTGTCTTTCTTTTATGACTATTCCTTTGGCTAGTGAGCAGTGGGCTTAATCCTCAGAACCTGTCATAGAGTATGGGCAGTGGTGAAACCCGGGGACAGCAGGGAATGGCATGAAGATATGGAGAGTTGAAATGAAAAATTATAAAGCCTGGGAGGGGCTTGGCATGTTGGCTGTGACTTAGAATGAAGAAGGTGTACTGGTCTCATGGAGGAGGGAATTTCAGGGTGCCTTACGATGAGTTTGAAGAGTCAGAGTTGGAGGCGGGCCTACCAGTTGAGGGAGAGCAATGGGAAATGTTGCAGTGAATTTGGAGGAGCTATTTCTGAACCCTAGGAAGGGTGTGAGTGATGACACTTCGAACATGAGCTCAAAGGCTGAGTGTCTTGCAGACTTATTTAAGCATGCTGATGTTAGGGACAAGAAAAAGCACCAGATCAGGGTGCCAGCTGAAAGGAGACAAGGGATGTAGCCAAGTTGGAGAGAGAGGTAAGCATCTAGTTGGGGGCGAAGACTCTTGAGAGTGATGATGGATTGACTCAATGAGCGCTCGAGCTGAAGGCATTTGGGAATTTGAGTAGGGAATTGAGTTTGAGTGCAATGTACTCAGACTGAAAATGGGATTTGGGATTGCAGCCTGTGGGAATGCAGGAAATGGGAGTAAATTCCATTGTGAGCAGTTTCCAGTACAGTGTCTCACATTACAGGGTCTGCCTCCCCCAGGTTGACCCATGTGTAGATTCTTTCTAAATGTAGTCTGAAGTCCAACAGTTTCAGGATACTGTGGGAGCACTGCAGAAAAGGAAAATGTCACCCTATTTCTCAGGCCACGATCACTCTGCTCAGCACTTTAGTCCTGTCCACAGTGAATTGTGTGAGAATGAAGGTTACAGATCCTCTCTGAGTATGGGTCAATAGGAGCTTCCGAACAGGAAGTGTAGGGCTGTGTGTCAGCTGGGGTGAATTGGAGTGAGTGGATTGTTGTCTTCTTTGTTGGCTGGTCAGAGTGAATATCCCATGAGTGCATATGTGACAGCTGTGTGACAGGGGTCACTGCTGGAACAGTAGGTGCCAATGCTCCGGGCCACATGCTTGTCTAACCCAGGAGATACAGCTTCCATTTATGAGGCCAGCTGCCACCTCCACCTGACTTTATGTTGGTGGGGAGAGGACTCATGTCATCATGAGCACTTCCGGCTCCCTTGTCACATCACGACCCACATGCACACACTCCATCCTTCCTGAGGCTTGGGAGTGGGTCAGAGTTCTTTGCCTTTTGCTGTTGATGGCCTCACCTTGCTCCAGAAGTCCGGGAGTCAGCACCGTCAGTCTCTCATTAGGTGCTGCTAGAGTTTCCACAGAGCACTTTTTATCATTTAATGCAGATTAGGTGCAGTACATGTGCCGCAACTTGTCCTTCCTTCTGGAGGGTTTGTTCTACTTAGGTATACAGATGTTTGGAGACCTAAAGATTTCACAAATGCAGCAGATTGTGGCATAGTTACAATATCGATGGCCCTACATAGCACGGGGCGCTCACCTTTACCTCAAACGCATGAAAACTAGTACTATTCCCATCACTGTGGTAAATCTTTGTCATCATTGTCCTCAACGGCTCAAGAGCAGCAGCCAGAAAGATTCAGAAAGTTAATTTAGGTAATGAATTGTCTGAATTCAGGTTCAAGGCAGAAAGACAGCTTTCTCACACAGAAATGCTGCTAGAGGCCATTGCTGCTTAGTTGAGCCCTCCATCCATCCAGTGTGTTTCAGCTGGTGAACTCCATATCTGAGCCTCCGATACCTTGGCTGACCCTAATTGCCCCAATGCAGTGATTCCCTGAGACTTCAGCTCGCTCACCTTACAGGACCACCCAAGGTGTTGTCAGTGGCTCTTCCATACAATTAACCTATCTTGACTCACGCTGCAGAACTTCTTACACCTGTCAGAGGCTCACAAACTCCCGAGAAGCAGCATCTGGCCCTGCCGTCCCCCATAACCCTTGCTAAGCAGCCCCACACTGGCATCTAGTGGCAACAAGTCTCATTGCCCAGTTTAGCTTCTATGAAGATCCTTCTATTTAACCACAAGTGGCAATCACTGGCAGATCACATTGTAGCTCACAGCAAGGGGACCAGAGCAGGGCACAAGCAGGGACCAACCTTGGCTTGCACCAGAGCCCCTCCAAAGATGTCCCCAAACCAACAGTTTCGCAGGCCAGCTGCTGACCAAGCCAGAGAACCACACAACCACTTCCAGAATGGTAACACCAAATGGCAGGCTGGAGAATCACCATTGTCCTGCTAAAACGAACTCTGCTCCGTACGGTCACCACCCACACAAAAGACCCTTCACTGTAGTCATGGCCAGGTTTCACAACCAATTCACGAGGGTAAGTCTCTCCTATTACATTCAAATATTATTACCAAGACTCAACTAAAATAGGAAGGCTCGCACAACTCACACAAGAAACACATAGAATGCACCTGGCTCAGGTAACTAGGGAGACTGCTTCATTGAATGCTACAGCACAGCTACTACACAAGGCTAGTCTACTAAGATTGGGAGACACAGAAGCAAGAATTAAGTAGTTAGTTACCTATGAAGGTCCACAAAACAGTCAGCTGCTTTAACGAAAGAAGCATTGAACTCCATCAGAGACTGGCACGAAAAAGCAAAAATGATGAAAACCAAGGTTCTACAGCCAATGTCTCCTCCCAGCAAACCTATCCTTTAGGATCAAAGACCGGATAAAGAGCTTCCCAGACAATAAAAAGCTAAAGAGCTTCATCACCACCAACCTGGATTACAAGATGTTATTGGGACATCCTTCATGAGAAGAAGATGAAGTAAGAATAAAAATATGTATAATAAAATGGGAATAAGTACATATCTTTCAAGAACCACTTTAAACATGACTGGATTACATGTTCTCATCAAAGACATAGGACAGCAGAATGGGTGAGAAATCAAGATCCTTACATAATGCTGCATAAAAAGGCATACGTAGGACAAAGAGGCATGAAGGACCAAAGTAAAAAAAAAAAGAAAAAGATTTCATAAAAATAAAAACAAAAAATTAGCTGGGGTAGCAATACTCATACAAGACAATTTAGATTTAAAACAGAGGCTATAACAAGAGACAAGAAGGGCCCAGCAATTCCACTTCTAGGTATTTATCCAAAGTAATAAAAAACACAAATTCAAAATGTCACATGCATCTAATGCATCCTTATGTTCATGCAGCATCCTTGACAATAGCCAACATATGGAGGCAACATGGGTGTCCATCAGTGAGGAATGGATAAAGAAGAGGTGGTACATATATACAATGGAATATTACTTGGCCACAAAAAGGATGAAATCTGGTCAGCTGCAACAATATGGATGGACCTAGAGGGTATTAGGCTGAGTGCAGTGAGTCAGACAGACAGGGACAGATACCATGTGACTTCACCTATATGTGGAATATAAAGAACTAAAATAAATGAGCAAGCAGAGGAGAAACAAACTCGTAGATACAGAGAATGTTTTCACAGTTTCCTGATGGGTCCTCTGTTGAGTGTATGGGAGGAAAAGGGTTTAAGAAATATAAATTGGTGGTCACAATACTATAGTCATGAGGATATAAAGTATAGTATGGGGAACAAAGTCGATAGTATTGTAATAATGATGTATGGTATTAGATGGACACGAGGTTAAAAGGGAGATTGCCTTGTCAGTTATAGATATGTCTCACGGCTATGTTGTACAACAGAAACTAATATACTGTGATATGTCAACTGTCATTGAAAAGTAAAATAATATTTTTAAAAAATACATGTGATTTTTTGAGGATCATGTCCGATTTTCATGTTGTCATCAATATCATGCACCAGTGTGATAGTCAGCAGGTTTCTAGATCCTTTGTTCTTAGCAGTGAAGAGAGCCAGAGACCACAAATATGTACAGTTGTTGGTCTATGGGAACTGCACCCTGTTACTGATCAATCTCTGCTGCTGATTTGTTTTGAAAAAGTACATTTGCCAGATCAACTGCTTCAAACGACATATGAGCGGGCTATTATCACCTAACCTAGGTAAGAGTCAACAATTTTCACAGCAACTACAACTGCAGTTTTATATTCACAGTCATGCACTGTGACTGACTATCCATTATCCACGTGGATTTTGGAGCTATCATATATCAGTGCATTAAATAGGGATATGGTGAAAATTGTCCCACCATATCCTTACATTCTTGCGGGTATCTCGAATCTCTGCATAAGCCTGAAAAGTGATATGGTTTTCTTTGATGGAACGGTTGAGAGTGGAAATAATAGACTTAAATGTTTCCACTAACCATCTGTTTATTATACTACTGCAATGGCTTATACCTTCAGGTCTAAAACCCACGGTGAAAATTCTTTTAACTGCTAAGTGTCTATCCATTCATTTTATCCTTCTTTTGCTGGAAAATAACCACTGGGTGGTTTCACGGACGCTGTGGAATAGTGTGACACAGATGTGGGCAGGAAATCCATCAATTTCCTGTACCCTGAAACCCTTTACTCTAAAGGGACCATAAGGGTGTGTTGAGTCCCCTGATGTCACGCAAAACCAGGCACCATGTCCAAGAGCTCTTGAGAGATGTGAGTCTTTTAGTTTTCCAAGTGTACAGAGACTTCAAATTCCTGTACGACTTTTCTGAGATGGACTGCAGAATCGTGAGGGTGTACACTCGCCTCGGTGCTGCACACATTCTACTCTGAAGGCTGGGACCTCTTTCTCAGTCAAGAGTCTGGTTGTGAGGGTGTCTGGGTCTGAACTCTGCAAAGGATCATCGCTTTGAATTCATGCGGCTGACCTCAGCCTTCTGATGTCACAGCTTCGTCTCCTGATTGTATCTAGTGAATGACACCCATGTGAACCATCTATCTCTTGTCCATAAGGATACCAGGTCTTAATGGCCCTCCTTGATCTCAGCAGTCTGATCGTTCCGCCTCATATGGTATTTGTGTCCAGCTTCTTTCTGATGTCTACCTGCTGGCCTCTGCCAATCCCAGATCTCAACGACCTGTTGATACTACGGAGCCCAGCTCTGTGACAGCACCTCTTGTTTCAGCTCAGGCCTTTGGAAATTGCCTTCCCTTGCATCGCAGTGATGCTAGAAGATCCCTTCCCCAGTGCTGTCTCACTGGCCCTCCTGAGGACCCTAGTTGTCTGGTGGGATTCCAACTCATACAAGAGAGTTGTTTCAACAGTCCCACTCCTCTGAGGGTTCTGATCTCTAACCCCACTACAATAGTGCAGCACATTTCAATTCTGCTGCAAACCATCTAGAGTTAGTGCGAAGCCCAGTGATATAAAGCAAACTCCTTCAGAAAACGAGTCTCACATTGGCACTGCCTCATATTTGCAGCTTCCTGGCCATCCACCCTTCTGATGGATGAGCTACCACTTTTGGTTCTGAAAACCCCGTTGGGGAAGGTGTTTCATTAAAAGGACTCATGGAACTCGGCAAAGTGCTTCATCACAAATTACGGTTTCTTACAGCAAAAGAAGACAATTGGGAACCAGCAAAAGGAGGGAAACACAGGGATAAGCCTTAGAGTTTTCCACAGATAAAGCTCGCAATGTCCTCTCCCCATGGGATCAGGACACGGCATCTTCAGCCACATCTAAGCATTTGCTAACCAAAAGCCTAGCGGGGTCCACAGTGCACATTGGGCTTTCATTACATTGTCTGCTGTGATTGACAAGGGTCATTTCATCCAACGCAGTCTTCGACATCCACTTTTATCCCTGGCAGACGAGATGGCTCAAACTCAACCTCTTAACCAAATGATAGGTTTTCCGAGTGAGCGGCCCCGTGCTGAGACATACGTTAGCATGAGATCATAAGGTTTCCTAGGTGTCTGGAATACAAATGTTGGGAAGTTCCCTGGTGTTGAGAGACGAAGAAACAGGCCGACAACTCTAGGCTTACATCACGAGTTTATTAAGGAAACTTACAGAGGAGACGTGTCTAGATGGGCGGAAAACAATATCGATATCCTCTACAATGTGACGTAGGATGGATAGGAGCACTGGGCCAACACCACCCCAGAGAAGGGGTCAACGCTTTACATGCTTACCCCCGGAAGGCAGCAGCCTTGGCCGGGAGCCAGCACTCTGGGGGCCTTGGTGAACGGTAGATCCTACAGTCTCTGAGGGCGTTGAGGGAAGCAATCTCTGTTCAGCTCTGGTTCTGGCTGGGTCAAGCTCGTGGTTCCAGCAGTAATCACATCGGGGAACAGTGTCTCCTCCACACTCCACCCCTCATGACCGGCTCTTACAATCTCACGCGCCCTCCTCTTCCGCAAGGTGCCCTGAGTGGTCAGAGAGGGGCTTCATCAGCACGGAGGTAGTTTGCCACGTTGCCGATGTTCCATGGTGGAGACAGAGTCCACGGCCACAATATAGACATGCATGAAAAAAAACACACACACACATGTTAGAAAAAGAAATCTAAGTGTAAAGAACAGTTTCCCAACAGGCCCTCATGGGCCAAAGCAGTGTGCTCGTAGGTTGCCTGGCTTGCGGTTGGATCGCTTAGAGCAGTCACGAAGTTTTTCCGGTGTGTCAGCACAGAAGAAACATTTCCGGATTTCTCTGGTTCTAAAACACTAAAATCAAATTCGATGATGACACAGGTGGCCAGGCTGCAACTCGATGCCACAGGAACAGCACAAATGCCAGGTCAGAAAGGGATTTGTGCATGCTAATGTTGGTGCATGCTTGGGCATGTGTCCAGGCTTTGGGAACCTAACATGTTCACCAGGGGAGGTGGTGCTTTCTGGATGTCGGAGGTGAACGGGGGTAAGATATGCCAGACCAGGATCCCTGCTTTCTCCCTAATTCTATGGTGCACGTACCAGTCCACGGATAGTTGCTTCCAATGGCCAGAGGATGACAGGGTCCCGCCAGAGACTGAGCAATTCCTCCCTACCAAGGAGCATGAAGGAATAGACTCATCCCTGTAGAATGTCCCATCGCAGATTCAAATGAATGGTCCCCGTTGTAGGGACAACAGGTTTCGGTGCCTTCATTATCACAGCACATGGGCCCATGGGAGGCGTTGGGTTACGGCCGTGTTTGTTGTTTTCGGCACTTTTCACATATTGGGAACCTGGATCAGAGTTCTGCATCTGGCATACCAGGCAATTGGCCCCACAGGTTCATCATTTACATGTATTAATGCCTGGAAAGCACCTTTATCCACTTGGCCAAGGTAAGCTACCCAGTTAGTAATGTTACCCATTCTTAACGGACGAGATTTTCCATTCTACCAAGCCTCCGGCTTGTGAATTCTTAGGGAAGTAGCACGTCCATTCGCTATCTTGTTTTTATGCTCACTCTTGTACATCGAGCCCTTAAACTGTGCCCCATGGTCGGTATCTATCAATGGGGGACATACACATAGTCATTAGATTTATAATCCCTTTATGCTAGTGGCCTGGTTTGCCCACCAACCTGGGAAGGTTTCAGTGAGATCAGAGGCAGTGTTGACACACAGCAGCATGTTGGGAGCCCTAGCTCAACGGAAGGTTCCCATGCAGTCAATGCCTATCCATTACCAGTTGAGGGCTTTGGCGCATAAATAAGCTCAAACTGGGGCCTTTGCTAGCTCCAAAACAGGTGGCTTGGCTTAAACTCCAGCACCTCTTCCTTAGCTATGTCCGATCCCACCGGGCACTAGGGTGCCCATTTTTTTAATGTATATAACCTGCAGTGTCCACTGACAGGTCAGTCGCTAAAGTAGGTATATTTGCCCGGGTATCTGTTTCCTGAGCACCTCGAGGTGTGGATGCCTTGTGAGCAGGCACGCAGGAGACAATGAGATGCACCTCGGGCTCTAGGATGTGATCACAAATACCTGTTCACGTCTCTTACTTTCATAAAAGTTTCGTCATGATCATCTCCACCTCCAGCTCCCATTGTTCTCACCACAGAATCAATCCTTTCAGAATAGCCTGTCAGTTTCCAGGGCTCTCGTGTGATTACCAACCATATCGCTCTCAACTCAGCCCATGGATCCTGTCGTCTGTTCCTCTTTTTTCCAAGATGGTGTCAGCGGAGGGTTATAAAGAAGTGCCGTCCAGATAGAGAGGCTAACTTGGCGACAGCCATCGGGACATTAAGCTCCAGCAGAACTTCCCTTGTTCCTCCTTCGCATGTTGCAGGATTCAACAAGGCATAGGGCCAGGAGCACTTGGACGTTCTATAAATTCAACAGAGTCCAACAGTTGCGGTATCTCTAGAGACATAGGACGATGTGATAAGGCACTCGTCTCCTCTAAAAGGGCCTGCCATTTACTTAGTGGAATATTTGAGTCGTGGCAGAGACTGATCAGTAGATCACATTCGTGACACACAATCAATGGAAAGTCAAGATTTTACTGTAACTGGCTGTCCTCTTAGGGTGCATCTGATCTCTGCCCCCTTCCGTCCTTGGGAGAGAAACCCAAGGGACCTCGCTCCTTCTTGGTGTTTTTGCCGTAATGCTCATGCCATGCCTTGCGAGGTTCCCGAGCTATCTCATGTAAATGACAATCCTGCCTGGGAGACTTCAAGAGCTTTCATCTGTTACACTAGTATTTTTGCCTTCTCAGTCAGCCAGTTGTTCGGGTCCCCAATTCTATATATGTCCCTTCTGAACTGGGTGATGAAATGGGTGAATGTATCGTGATAAATGGGACAGGAAGATTTGCTCGTGCCCCAGAATTCCCAGAAGAGCCAGGGCGTCTTTTATATCTTTGATGTGGCTCAGGCTCGTACTTTGTTAACGACAGACTCGGAGACAACATTTCTCTTACCTGACCACATGACCTCCAATAAATTTACTGCCATGCCTGGACCTTGAGTTTTCTGCAGATTCACCACCCTTGTTCTTTGTTGTAGGTGGTCCAGCAAAGCCTGCAAGGTGTTCTGTAGCAGAAGCCAATCCTCACAGATTAACATTATCTCCTCAACACCATGAGCCTACTCCTCAGAGGTCAGGAAGAAAAACTGTGACAGGTCTTCAACCATCATCCCATGGCATATGGCAGGCTGTGAATACCCCTGATAGGAGCTCTTGGAAAGCAAACCCCAAGAGCAAAACAGACTTTCTCACAGTTTCTTTCCTACTGGGAGGGCATCGGCCTCTGGCAGTAGAACCATTCAGAAAATATACACACAAAAGCGAGAACATGTACGTGACTCTTACGAAGTGGCAGCTGAACAGCGTCTAGCTTCGATGTGCTGTGGTGCATGAAGGAAAACAGAAACCAAAAAATAGGGCTAGATCTTGAGCGGGGAAGAACCAAACCGTGGTCTTGGCTTTCCCATGGCCCCGACTCTTTGCTGAATTTACAGCTCTTGATGACCCATATAATATACCCTAGAGCTCTGTCATTTCGTTTTATATTGCACCACAAGCAATTCAACACACCCACTAGGCCTCACTTTTTCAATATCTTTTCAAGACTCTATCGTCTGAAATTTGCAAAACTCGTCAAAATATATAAAAACGATGCGGACCTTGACTAAAAAGATCACTTTACGACTTGAACTGCAAGCATATCCTACTTGCATACTTGTTTTCCTGATCATTCCCGTTAGTTTTAATGACATATACTGCAGTTTAACTCTTAGGAATCTCAAATTCTAATGAAAACTAAGATTCAAACAATAAATAGTCTTTGGATGGCCAATTTATCAAGACATATAACCTCGAGAACGTAGGCTCTTTCGCTGTCAAATATATTGCATGTGTGTTTCTGTGTGTGTGATTGTGTGTATGCTGGTGTATGTGTGCATGTGTTTGTGATTGCGTATGTGACCGGGTGTGTGTTTGTGTATCTCTGTGTCCATTCATGGGCGTGAAGTGTGTGTGAAGGGCATTATACTGAGGGACACACAGAAACATGTCCCTAGGGTCACTGGAGCTCGCACGTTTGGAAGGGAGGTGTGATGAACGACAGGCCAACAAGGGACAGGGCACGAGGCGTAAGATGAAGAGGGTGCCTGCAACCCCGATAGTGTCAGAAATCCAGAGCGGGAAGAGGCTGAAGAATGCAATGAAGACTCTGAGGAGACAGAGGCTTCAGCTGAGGCTGTGTGCCATTTCAGAAAAGGATGTGGGTTAAGCGTGGAGTGCAGAGCAAAAGAGGATTTCAACTGCCATGGGGGAGGGTAACCAATGAAGAACGGGCTTGAGGTGGTGACAAAATACCCAAATTTCAGTTTCCAGAGCTAGGGCAGGGTTTCGAGTGTTCAGATCTTAACAAGCTGAGACGTGCGCCGTTGCCCCCAAAGCTGGGTCTGAGTCTCGTGGTTGCAGCATGCCCTGTTGTGCTGTGGGAAAGCTAATGTCGACCTCCGAACGTCAAGTCGTCCTTCTGCGGAGCTTTCCACTTAGCAAGATACCAAGATTTATGAGTAAGTGAATGAACTGAGGCCCCATTTGGAGGCTGTAAGGGAGACTGGGCATGAGGAGCGAGCGGGGGAGGGCAGCGGGCGGGAAGACCTAGGCACGTTAGGCCCAAAGAATCTACAAAACCAGAAATGGTAGGGCAAGAAAGTCAAGTACCAGCCAGAGTTTGGAGTGTTCAGAGTGCAGGGGAATCTAGAAAACCTGGGGGTGGGTGGGGGAAGGAGGTCAAGAGCTAGAAAGGGCTGGAGTGTGGGGAGGTGAATCTAGAAAAGAAGAGAGGAAGGAGGAGAAGCATGTGCATGGCTAGGGTGATCCTGTTGTGTGCAGAGCCCAAAAGAATCTAGCACAGGAGGAGAGGGGAGAACGGAAGAACGGAGGAGATTAGGACAAAGACAGGGCTCTACCCTGGAGGATTTGGAATGACCATCAAAATTAATTACAGGGATTGGATAAACACGTCTGCACTTCTTTTTCTTTATGAAAAAAAAAATAACAAGGCCTTAACCCTATCCTATCCCGCATTGCTTTAACTTAAACCTCATCATTTTGACACAGCAGTGCCTCCCCATCACCCGCTCTGCGCCGTCTTCATTGCGCTGACTCCTCATGTGGCCATTTTCTGTCGGCGGCCATTTTAAGATTTCTCCCAAGTTTTCGCCTACTCTCGCACCCGGAACTGCCCTCTCCCCTGGCACCCAGGCAGGTTTACAAAGCCTCCTGAGGAGTCGGTTCCAGAATTTGACCTTTGATACCTCCCACGCCCTACAGCCCATCCTGGCTCACACCCCCACCCTCCTACCCCCATGGGGATGTCCACCCTGCTCGTCATGGTTCTGTGCCAGGTGGAGACCTCCCCTCCTAGTCAAAGGCCCACCAGACACTCACCCCAAAACCAGAAGGCAGTCACCGTAGAACCAGCTCTGAGACCACATTCTTGTTAAGCCAGCCCTCATTCTCTCATTTTCAAGTTCTTTGTCAGGCAGGTGGAGATAGTACCATGATGAAAGCAAAGTTTAGAATGAAAATTTCATGCAGGTAGTCGGTGAAACCACAGCCGAGAAATCAGTCCAGGCAGTTAAGACAGCGATTGGTGAGTCTTCAGGTCGATGATTATTATAACGTACGAGATTTATATTTAGTCATAAAGCTGCATCTCCTCTGTTAAGTTTTCATGATGTGTCGTCTCATAAAAAATAATATGTCAGGTTATCTTTTAAGATTTCACTGGGAAAAAATAAAAATGGAAACATTAGAAAAGTCAAAGAGACTTCTCGATGATTTTGTAGGTACATTAGATCCATACACAAAACTTAAAGCAGGATCATTTCTCTAAAAATTTCCATAATGTTATTTTTATTATGATGTTTAATAATGAGGCCGTGATCGCCTCCGTTCACTTCCCTTGAAGTGTAGAATCATAAACATCATACGAAGGCTCGCCTTTTAAGAAGTCACAGGATTGTGTTGGATAGCTACCTACCTGGAGCATAAGCAGAAATTAAACCGGAATCTGTTGCTCTGGTTGGCGACGTATCAGCCTTCTAAAGAAATGTGTGATCTTGTTCTTTAAAATTCACGCAAGACAGGTTGCATACATATGACGTTGTCTTGCAGAGTAGGAATGATAGCCCCTTTTCAATCAAAACTGGACACACTTTATCTAAGAGAGGCAAGGCTGGCTGCATTGAGGAAGTCATTAACTGACATCTTGCAAATTCCCACAGCATTACCGAGAGTATAATTACCACAAGGCACACTACTTTCTCCTTGGCTGTCTCCATGCGAAATGAAAGAAGCGAATCCATCGCGTCCACCGAAAGAATTTAGCGTCAGGGTCCAGAGGTTTCAGGCCAACAAACAATCGCGTGCTGGGCACCCGTGAATTAGACGGAAGTCTCAGATAGGCCACTCCCCGGAAGAAGTGTGGCCAAAAGTGTGCGGAAGTAGAAACATCTTGACGTTGCACGCCACCAATGTGTGGGCGTCACGTCAGCTAAGTACAAACAGGGCAGGCGGTGAGGCAAATCTCCATCTTACAGGACAGGGGGAACATAGAGCAGTTCAGCAGAGGCGTAATAGTTCTCATCTGTGAAGAGTGACCGTTTTTAAGTTGTATTAATGCTTCTAAAGAAGTCCCCTAAGGAGCAGGCTTTGTTCTCATGAGCCCGTAGAAGTCGGAAGGGGTGCACCACAGCCACAGCCCTTACAACAACACCCTTCTAGCTCCACATATACTTTCACTTCAGCTTTAAGGAAGCACAGGACAAGTTTATGCAATGTACTCTCATAAATCTGACAGACTCTTGCCTTGAACAAGTGATAAAAAAAAAGCCATAGCGTTCACCCTCTAGAGGACTAAAGAGCCTAGCTACCAACACCTGCCTCATAACCTCACTGTGTGCTCACTCCCCATTGTCCACTTGGGCATCCACCTCGGGAAGGCCTTTCTGTTCTCACCTCTTTGCTTTTCTTGTCGCTGTCACAATCTCAGTGTGCTCGTCTACTAGAGAGTCAACAAACAGGACACTGGACAGGAGAAAGAGCTCCTACCAGGTGAGATGCCTTGTTTTTATGCCTGCTCCTGTGGGCTAGTGGGCATTGAGCTGAACCGTCAAGAACGTGCCCCAGAGATGGAGGTTTGAAACCCGAGGTAGGCTGCAGGGAATGACATGGAGAGAGAGGGTTCTGTTCAGAGTAGCGATGGGAAATTGTAAATCCTGGAGTGGGGTCTAATGTTGGATTTGATCTGAGATTATGAGGATCTACTGGTTCCACGGAGGATGGTGTTTCTGAGGCGTCTAAGCTTGCGGCTCGGGATACTGATTCGGGGAAGTGTGGACCTACCATTTAAGGGGGCAGCACCAAGATTATTGCGATGCAGTTGAGGGTGCTGTCCTTCCGCACTGGGGTGGGTTTCAGAATGCAATATTGAAATAGAGGAAATATTAAGGTTCTTGAAATCACACGTTACCGTCCTGGCATACGGGACAAGAGGAACACCAGATATACAGGCCAGCAGAAGGCATGGGACAGAGGCTCAGTGGGAGAGGTCGATGAGCATCCAGAGTGGGGCTAAGAGTCTGGGGAATGACGAGGAATTGAAGGACTGAGGACACCATGAACACAATCGACTTGAGGTGAGGGCCTTAAAAGTGGAGTCAGGAAGGGAGTTTGTGAAGTAGTCTGACTATAGAAGGAAAGGGATTGCAGTCTGGCAGAAGGTGTGAGTGCAGGGCAGTGCACAAAGTGCACAGGAAGATCGTTTAGACTATTTTTTCACTGTGCACCTCGGACCAGGGTGACGTGTGCAGCTTGTTTGAAGCGTGATTTCAGGTCAGATGCTGTCAGCATCTCTTGGGAGTGCTGCAGGAGAGCAAAATGTCACCCTCTCTTCCCAAATCCTCCTCTATTCCAGCCAACAAGCATGCCATGTCCCAAGGATCTGTAGGTGAGTGTGTGAAGGCGATAGGAGTTTGCACAGGTGGGCGTGCCACATGGGTGAGGGATTGAGGTGAGGAACACTTTTGGAGCACGTGGAGCCTTTCCTTCTAGTCAGAATGAACATTCTGTGAGTCCACAGGTGAGAGCTGTGTGACAGGACACAGCGCTTGCGTGGTAGGTGCTGCTGTTCTTTGCAACCTACCTCTGTTTGACCCGGGACGTACCACCTCTATTTATTATATTTACTTGATGCTGTCTGCACCCAGCCTTGTATTAATGAGTGTGCTAAAAGGATGAGTGTGCAATAAGGATGCGTCCTGGTTGCCTGCACGTGTTACCTCCCACATTCAGACACTCGGTCTCTACCGAGGCCAAGAATCAGGTTGGCAGCTGTGGTTCTATTGCTGTAGAAGGCATGGCTATGCTTCAGATGCCCAGGAGTCTGCATGTAATTCTCCTATTATGTTTCACCAGATACTTGGCAAAGCATTCTTTTCCTAATATGATTAGATTAGGTGCAAGAGCAGTAACACGTTCTCTACTCTGGAGGTAGATTCAGCGTGGCTCAGGCCACTCAAGCCTCTAAAGCTTCACTATCATAGCAGATCTTCGAGTGGTCACATACGCGGATGGTTTTACAGCCCATGGAACTGTCACCTTTTGGTAAACTTGCTGGTCCCTAGATCTGATCCTGTCAGTGGCGACATTTGTACCTGTATATCTCTGTTTTTACTGATGTCGGTGTCATTGATCATTAAGGACAACACAGCACTCATGTCTTCCTAAGCCACTTAGAATCTCATCATTTCTTGTTCGGCTCATCCGATGATCATGTCGTCCATGATACTTATTTGGATTATGTGACATGCTGCAGCTTGTCTTGAACCTTTTGGAATACACAGGCAGACAACGAGTGACCGTGAAGGTTCACAGTAGTTGGTCCCATGTGGATGCTCACGGTTGCTGCTCCACTTCTTGACGAGTTTGGGAAAGACTGTTTTCCCATGAACAGCTGTCTGACCCGCATTTGAGAATACATTAGCAACTGCTCTAGTTAAGATACATTTGTCAGAGAAAGTTTATTTTGGTTCAATAGGTAATTTTTGTAGTCCTCTGCCATTATCCCTGTCTGGAGTTTGGAGAAACTAGACTGATGAAGTAAATGGGCATATGATGTGGACCATGATGCCTGTGTCCTTCACTTTGATGGAGGCCCTGATCTTTGTCACTTGCCCTGGGGTGCGAAAGGTTTTTCTTCTTCTGAATTGTCATTGGAGGTGTGAGAGTGGTTTAGATGTCTCCACTGAACTTCACTTCTGTTTCTCGCTGTAAAATCTTTTACTTACAGGTGCGGAAACCACTGTGAGAATTGTATGCACAACTCCGTATATGCATTCTTACCATACAACTACAGTGGGGGAAATGACCACAAGGTGGGCCCACGGACCCAGTGGGCCCAATGTGAACCTAACATATGTATCCAAAGGGTTCAGGAATCCATGAATTTCCTGACCCCTTTCTGTCAAAACCATATGGTGGTGCTTTGATTCATTGAATGTCAGGTGAACCGGGGCTCGATATCCAAGAGCTCTGGAAATACCTGCATACTCCTCGTTTCCAGGTGTCCACTTACCCAGATGATGTCTATACGTCCCCTTCGAAGAAGCACCGAGGAAGCACAGTGTTACACCTATCACGGTGTTGTAGGCACACTGCTCCTAGGGGATCGCACATCTTTATCATTCAAGAGTCTGGGTGGGAGGAATTCTCAGGCCTTGCCTTGGCAAAGGATCATCACTTTGTATCGTGGCAGGTGATCTCCCCTTCTGCTTCTCTAACTTCATGTCTGATTTCGTCTATCACGTGACACCCCTTGCTGGCCTTTCATGCTGCGTTCCCGGGGACGCCATCATCAAGGAGCCGTCTCCCCGGTCTGCAGACCAGGCTGCCCTCAACAGTGCTGCTTATTATGGAACGATGCCCACCTATCTTCTGAGGACAACATGCTGACCTCTTTCCATTGCCAGATCTTGTGTTCCTATTGCTACTCTGGAGTCTCGCTCTGGTACAGCACCACCTATTTCCAGCACTGACCTCTGAGGGTTGCCAATCACTTGCATCGCAGTGATGCTGCAGTCTCTTCATTAGTGCTGTTCTCATAGACCCGTCTGAGGATTCTAGTTGTCTGGTTGCCTTTTGACGTACGTAAGAGGCCCGTCCCAGCATGCCCACTTCTATGATGGCTTAGTCCCTGACCCCACGCAATGTTGCGGTGCGTTCCAGTTCTGACATGAACCATGTAGAGTCAGCTTTGACCCCACTCGTGGGTGCAGAGTTGTCCACAAGACTAACTTCAGATCTGGCACTGCCCCTCCGGTTTGGAGTTCCCAGGAATTCCACACTCCTACCCATTAGGTTGTGCTTCTCAGGACCCACGCTGGTTGGATTTTGGCTAGAAAGCTGTATAGGACTCAGGAATGCTATAGTTATGCTTACAGTTTTCTTATGGCAAAGGGTGGAGTTAGAAAGCAGCACAAGGGAGAACTGCTAGGTCAAAGTCAGGATGGTCGAAGCGCTCCTGAATCCCATAGATGACGCAGCACTCGGAAACTTCCAAGACTTAAGAATTTAACATCGTTCACCTGGGTCCAAGGCCAATGACCAGCCAACTACTTTATATCATACAACCCTGACGTATGCCCTTCCCGGCTTGCGAGAGACATTTCGGCATTGTTATCGGAATACATCCTGAGGCTCTCGACGTGGAGTTCGATCCTGTGTGGCATGAAACGGCCCTACGAGGACACACTCTCGTCTTCAGATTTGTGGTCCACCTCCAAATGAACCTTTATATCTGGCTCACAGATAGAAGGCTTCTTGTGATCTCGTCTATGCATAGGAGCTGCATTGTATTGCTCCCGTGAGGTTTAGCACCTCTCCTCCTATTGCTGAGCAAATAATTTCTATTTTTGGTGCGCTGAGACTTGACCCTTTTTTGAGTCTGGGGACCACTGTTGGGTAGGGACAGCCTTGTTGGGAAAGTGTTGTCTCATAAGACACTTGATTCATCTGAAGCTCTGCAAAGCCTCTCATGAATCGGTATCTTAGTTTCCAAAGCTGTTGTAACAAACAACCACACAGGTAGTGACAAAACCACTCACTCATTGAGTATCTTATAAATGGGAGGTCAGAGTTTGGAAGGAGCCTGATAGGGGCTACAATCAAAGCGTAGCATAGCACTGCTCTATCCGAATCTAGAGCAGTTGGAGAGAGTAGGAGGCAAGAGGTAGGGCTGACGGGACGAAGGCGTGTGGGAGGAAATGTCATTTTGTTGTCACTTTTTTCAAATTCTTCTGGCTTTATAACAAAGGAAAGTATCTGTTGTAGGCCACAGAAGGGTCTGCAGCGACATTCGTAGCCTAATACCTATGAGCTGTGGAAGTTTCACGCGCTCAAGGGGCCTTGGTAGATGAGATCAGGTGAAGATCTCATCTTAACCTGATGAGTGGGGAGATATTCTGGATTATCCATGTGGACATTGGACAGAATCACAAAGTTCTTGAGGGGGACTGTGGCCAGGGCGGGCTATCAGGACATAGGGGAAAGAAGGTGATGTGAGGACGGTGCAGGGAGAGCAAAGGTCATGTGATCGAGGTCGTTGAGCCGAGGCATGAGCGGAGCGTCCACCAGCTTCGGAAGGCAAGAGCTCCGTTTGTCTCCAAGGACCTCAGGAGTGAGCACAGTCCTGCAAACACTCTCATTTTAGCCCAGAGACACCGACTGGCGAGTTCAGGATCACAGCCTCTTAGAAATGAATCTGCTGTCCGTCCTGACATGAGTCCTAACGTGTAACACCGTCACTAAGCAACCCACCACTACGTTGCTAGCGGTAAAATATACAAATAAATTTCAAAGTAGTAAGCCTTCAGACTAAATTGTTTATTTTTTCCAGAGCTGCTTTTTCTGTCATGTAAAACACAGGATATAGTTATATTTGAAACATCAGGGCCTGAGAATCACACTTCTGAGAATGAGAAAGAGAAAGCATAAAAGAGACTGTGCAGCCTAGCATCTGGAAAACCGCATTTCCTAACGAGAGGAGCAGAAATCTGAAAGCAACACAGAGGGATGTGTCTGTGCAGGAAGGGCTCGAGGATCAAGTGTTCAGCCCAGCGCAGAGACCAAGAAACAAATGACTGAGCACCGATCAACGTCCAGTGCAAACTCCAGGCAGACGGTCTGGTGGGGGAGGAGCTGTGATTCATTAAGGTGGGACTGGGAAAGATTCCCCAGAAAGGAAGTTCAGTTCAACGTGTTCAGAGCTTAGGAGTCTGTACGATGGCGGCAAGGAACAAATGCTCGGGTCACCGCGAACCTGTGAGGTTAATAAACATGATAGGAAATTGTGTTAGGGTTCTCCAGAAAAGCAAATGAGTGTGAGAGACTGAGTATATATTTAAAATTAATTTTGTGTTTATTAGAGGGATTTGGCTCACATCTTCACGGAGTCTGGGAAGTCTCATGATCTGCCATCTGCAAGCTGGAGACGCAAAATGCCGGCCATATAGACCTGGTCCAAGGCGGAGGTTCTGAGAATAGGACGGCCACGGTGGAAGCTCCGGTCCACAGGCAGGAGAAGACCGATGACAGGTAGAGGGAAAATGCCTTTCTTTCCTATATGTGTTCTGTTCAGCCTCTCGAATTACTGGATGATGCCCAGCAAATATGGGAGGGCAGGCGGTTTACTCAGGCCACAGACACAAATGTTAACTTACCTGGAACACCTTCACAGACATATCCTGATAATGTTTCACTAAATTTGGGCCCCTCACGGCCAGCCGATTGGACACCTAAAAGCAGACGTCACTGAAGTCAAACCTGTTGTTTAAAAATATGAAAATTTTCCACTTTTGAAAGAGGTAGGGTCCCTCCAGGTGATTGACTTCCTGTGTTGCCTTTGAAAACCTTCTCCCATTCTACATGCCGCAGATACAATCAAATTTCCTTCCCAGTCTCAGCGTTCAGGTAAGTATGTACTCTCTTCAGAGAGGACATGTAGGCGAGTGATCAGACTTATGTGAATCACAGCTAATTTAAGTGCCTTTTCCTCTACACATCATTGTTTGTTTTAATCTGATGTGTTCTCGAACGTGCTTCTGGATACAACGCAGCATGACACATCTCTGGCCGTCGAAGACTGTCGCAGAGACTGCTGCGTAGGGATTTTGTCAAGTCCTCTGGGACACAAGCTGATAATGACACTGCTTCATTGACTCTGAGATCCTACCACGGGACTGCGTCATTATCTACTTGCGGGAGCAGGCTGCAGGCCGAGAAGAGCAGAACAGACATGGATTCCAGGGCACCGAGAACAGTGAAGAATGATGGTGCTGGGGGTTCTTTGGAATTTGGTATTCTTTAAGGTTCTATTTTCTCAAGGAAAGAAACCCTAATTGCCTCTTATGCTATCATTAACTCATGAACAGTTAACATACTGTGCATTGTCATGAGAAATAAACATTGATTTTTTTTTTCTGCCTGGTTTACCACCAGGATTGCAAAAGTCTTTCTCGTATGCTTATTTAATGGCCTCTGTTCTTCGTGTATGTTTGGTAACTGTATCATCCCCGTGAATAGAATGTAACTGGAAATGTTGATGGTCCAGCCACAACTTTGACTCAAATGCCTTAGTTGACACTGATGCCCACGTGATCATTAATGATCACACACTTTAAGGAGCTGTGGTTGATCTGATGGTGCTTTTGGAACCTTGGGAATTCAGACGTCAACCGAAGCAATTGAGAGACGGGTGAAATCCGAAGGTGAATCCTCCCAAACGTGACAGGCTCTGAACCGGTCAGTCTGACAAAGTGACGGAACCTAAGTGGTGAGTGCCCAACCCAGTAAAAACTATACAAATTTAGGACAAATTGAGTGCCAGTAGCTAAGCTTCAGGATTCAGATTCCCTTCCTTGGAGATGATGTTTGATGAAAGGCAGTGACTTTTGAGACAAATGCACTTCCATGGAAAAGGCCAGGAAGCATAGAATTCTCGGAGATGAAGTTGTGGCTCCGTGGATGGGCTCTCAGCTATTTGGCACCTGTAGATAAGTGGCTGGGGATGTTTAACCCTTTGTAGATTTGAGGATCCGATGGAGCTGCAATCTGGGCTTTGGCTGAAAGAGAGTTCGTTGAGCTTCCCTGCAGTGTGCACATGGCACTTTTGCTACGAGCCAGAGGCCGTCGCGTTCCTCTCAGAGTCAATAAATTTTAGACAGCTTCTTCCTGACTTGCGACCACTGGCCTCCATTTCCTGAGAGCATTTCCTTTAGTAATGTCATTGCAATTTTGTAATCACGGAATCTTTGTGTGCCCTTTCGCAAAGTCCACTGGTCTTCTTAATTGTTTTTTACTAGTTCCAGGACTCGGGCAACGTCTTTCTTAAAAGCTCAGTCTCGTCTCTTTGAAATGTCATTCTTTGAAGGTTTAAGAACCCTCCTGTTTGCCTTCTGCATTGGGGTATGTACCCAACTTGGATGGGCACCCTTACAACCAAGATGGAAAACTGCATCCCGTCAGGGTTTCATGAGAAGTTTTATAGTACAGCCAGCTGGCCACACAAAGGCCTGTGATTCCCTCTCCTCAGTCTGATAGTCATTCCAGCCCCATGTTTCAGGGAGTGGAGTTTGTTCTCATTGCCCTATTACGCTGGTCTAAATAAAGTCTTTCTTGCCTCTTTCACTTTGTCTGATGACAGATTTTACTGTGACATTACCCTCCTGTAATGAGCTGATCCTGTCATCTGGCCCAAGGTGTCAATCCTTTCCATACTTTAAAGCTTCCCCCTTCTTCCCCTATGTGACTGCCTCCTCCACATGAATACTTCCAATGTTCCTCTCTCTCTTCTGACTCGGTGTCCACGGCAGTAGACAAACTGAGTGCCCAGATCCTCCTAGGACTTCAGGTTATCTACAAGCATCATGGTCCTCAGAAGGAAGCGCACCTGAATTGAAACCTGATGACACGACGCAAACCTGGAAGTAAGGGCACACTACCCTGGTAGCCCTCCCTATCCATCATTTTTCATTCCACATGCATTTTCACTCTGCGTTCAAAAAATAATATCACACAGACATAAAAACTACATCATGTCAAGATGCAGGACAGCCTGTTGATGTTAATGAATCCTTAATAAGCCCCCAGAATAAACCCAGTAGTGGACTTAAGGTCCTGGCTATCACCTCCCGCCCACAGGGCCTCCCTGCAAGATTAAGCCCTAGAGTCTACTCCTCAGGCATTGATCTAGGTCACACATTTGTATTTTCACCTCTGTGGTTTTTCCCCCACAAACTCGGTGTACTGGTGTGCGTGAGAAATGACAAACAGTATGTGGAAGTAAAGAAACAGCTTCTACCAGGTGGATTGTCTTTCTCTTTTTTCAGACTGTTTCTTTTGGCTAGTGAGCACTAGGCTTAATTCTCAAGAACCTGTGCTGGAGGATGGGCAGTGGTGAAACCTGGGGCAGCAGGGAAAATGGCATGAAGGGATCGGGTCCATGGAGAGTTGGAATGGGAAATTGTAAAGCCTGGGGAGGGTTTGGCATGTTGGCTGTGATTTAGGGTGAAGAGGGTGTACTGGTGGCATGGAGGAGGGCTCTTTCGGGGCACTTCAGGATGAGTTTGAAGAGTCGGAGTTGAGGAGGGCCTATCACTTGAGGAGAGCAATGGGAAAATTTGCAGTGAAGTTGGGGGAACCATTTTTGTACCCAAGGAAGGGTATGAGTGATGAGACATCGAACATGAGCAAAAAGGCTAAGTGCTTGCAGACTCAGATAAGCATGCTTGTGTTAGGAACAAGAATCAGCACCAGGTCGGAGTACCGCTGAAGGAGACAAAGGATGTAGCCAAGTTGGAGAGAGAGGTAAGCATCTAGTTGGGGCTAAGAGTCTTGAGAGTGATGATGGACTGAGGCAATGAACACTCGAGCTGAAGGCATTTGGGAATTTGAGTTGAGAATTGAGTTTGAGGCAACATCCCCAGACCGAAAAAGGGATTTGGGAATTGCACCCTGCGGAGAGCTAGTGAATGCAGGGAAAGGGAGTAAATTCTATTGTGAGCAGTTTCCAGGACAGCGTCAGACTTCTACAGAGTCTTCCTCCACTAAGTTGACGCATGAGTAGATTATTTCTAAATGTAGTCTGAAGTCCAACAGTTTCAGCACTTTAGTCCTGTCCACAGGGAATTGTGTGAGAATGAAGGTTACAGATCCTCTGCGTATGGGTCAATACGAGCTTCCGAACAGGAAGTGTAGGGCTGTGTGTCAGCTGGGGTGAATTGGAGTGAGTGTATTCTTGTCTTCTTTGTTGGCTGGTCAGAGTGAATATCCCATGAGTGCGTATGTGAGAGCTGTGTGACAGGGGTCACTGCTGGAACGGTAGGTGCCAATGCTCCGGGCCACATGTGCTTGTCTAATCCAGGAGATACAGCTTCCATTTATGAGGCCAGCTGCTATCTCCACCTGACTTTATGTTGGTTGGGAGAGGAGTCATGTCATCATGAGCACTTCCGGCTCCCTTGTCACATCACGACCCACATGCACACACTCTATCCTTCCTGAGGCTTGGGAGTGGGTCAGAGTTCTTTGCCTTTTGCTGTTGATGGCCTCTCCTTGCTCCAGAAGTCCAGGTGTCAGCACCGTCAGTCTCTCATTAGGTGCTGCTAGAGTTTCCACACAGCACTTTCTATCACTTAACAGGTTAGATGCAGTACATGTGCCGCAACTTGTCCTTCCCTCTGGAGGGTTTGTTCTACTAAGCCCAGATTTTTGGAGACCTAAAGATTTCACAAATGCAGCAGATTGTGGCATAGTTACTATATCGATGGCCCTACATCGCATGGGGTACGCACCTTTACCCTAAAAGAATGAAAACTAATAATGTTCCCGTCACTGAGGTAAATCTTTGTCATCATTGTCCTCAGTGGCTCAGAGTAGCAGCCGGAAAGGTTCAGAAACTTAATCAAAGGTAACGAATTGCCTGATTTCAGGCTGAAGGCAGAAAGACAGCTTTCTCACACAGGAATGCTGCTAGAGGCCATTGCTGCTTAGTTGAGCCCTCCGTCCATCCAGTCTGCTCCAGATGGTGAACATCATATCTGAGTCTCCGATACCTTGGCTGACCCTAATTGCCCCAATGCAGTGATTCCCTGAGACTTCAGCTCACTCACTCACCTTACAGGAACACCCAAGGTGTTGTCAATGGCTCTTCCATACAATTAACCTATCTAGACTCATGCTGCAGACCTTCTTACACCTGTCAGAGGCTCACAAACTCCCAAGAAGCAGCATCTGGCCTTGCTGTCCCCATAATTCTTGCTTAGCAGCCCCACACTGGCACCTAGTGGCAACAAGCTTCATTTCCCAGTTTAGCTTCTATCAAGAACCTTCTATTTAACCATAAGTGGCAATCACTGGCAGTTCACATTGTACTCATAGCAAGGGGCCCAGAGCAGGGCACAGGCAGCAACCAACCTGGACTTTCACCAGAGCCCTCTGAAGATACCCCAGAACCAACAGTTTCACAGCCCAGCTGCTGACCAAGCCAGAGAACCACACAACCACCTCCAGAATGGTAACACCCAAATGGCACGCTGGAGAAGCACCAGTGTCCTGTTAAAGTGAACCCTGCTCCCTACTGTCAGCCCTACACAAAAGACCCTTCACTGTAGTCATAGCCAGGCCTCACAACCCATTCACGAGGGTAAATCCCTCCCATTTTATTCAAATATTGCCAAGACTCAACTAAGATAGGAAGGCTCGCACAACTCACACAAGGAACACATAGAAAGCACCCGGCTCGGATAACCAGGGAGACTGCTTCATTGAATGCTACAGCACACCCACTACACAAGGCTAGTCTACTAAGATTGGGAGACATAGCACCAAGAAGAAAGTAGTTAGCTACCTATGGAGGTCCATAAAACTGTCAGGTGAATTAGCAACAGAAACTTTGAAGGCCATCAGAGACTGGTACGAAATAGCGAAAATGATAAAAACCAAGGTTCTACAAACAAGGTATCTCCTCCCAGCAAACCTATCCTTTAGCTCACAGACCAGGTAAAGCGCTTCCAGACATCAAAAAATAAAGACATCAAAAAATAAAGAACTAAATAAATGAACAAGCAGAGGAGAAATAAACTCATAGATACAGAGAATGTTTTCACAGTTTCCTGATGGGTCCTCTGTTGAGTGTATAGGGGGCAGAAAGGGTTTAAGAAATATAAATTGGTGGTCACAATACTATAGTCATGGGATATAAAGTGTAGTATGGGGAATGTAGTCAGCAGTATTGTAATAATTATGTATGGTATTAGATGGACACGAGGTTAAAAGGGAGATTGCCTTGTCAGTTATAGATATGTCTCACGGCTATGTTGTACAGCGGAAACTAATAACTGTGATATGTCAACTGTCATTGAAAAGTAAAAAATATTTTTAAAAAATACATGTGATTTTTTGATGATCATGTCCGATTTTCATGTTGTCATCAATATCATGCACCAGTGTGATAGTCAGCAGGTTTCTAGATCCTTTGTTCTTAGCAGTGAAGAGAGCCAGAGACCACAAATATGTACAGTTGTTGGTCTATGGGAACTGCACCCTGTTACTGATCAATCTCTGCTGCTGATTTGTTTTGAAAAAGTACATTTGCCAGATCAACTGCTACAAATGACATATGAGCGGGAGTGTTATCTCCTAACCGAGGTAAGAGTCAACAATTTTCACAGCAACTACAACTGCAGTTTAAACAAGCTTTATATTCACAGTCATGCACTGTGACTGGCTATCCATTATCCGCATGGATTTTGGAGCTATCATATATCAGTGTATTAAATAGGGATATGATGAAAATCATCCACTGTATCCTTACATTCTTGGTTTCGAATCTCTGCATAAGGCCCTGGAAAGTGATATGGTTTTCTTTGATGGAACGGTTGAGAGTGGAAATAGATAGATTTAAATGTTTCCACTAACCATCTGTTTATTATGCAACTACAATAGCTTATACCTTCAGGTCTAAAACCCACGGTGAAAATTCTTTTAACTGCTAAGTGTATATCCATTCATTTTATCCTTCTTTTGCTGGAATGACCACTGGGTGGTCTCATGGACACTGTGTGGTAGTGTGATGCAGATGTGGGCAGCAAATCCATCACTTTCCTGTACCCTGAAACCCTTTAATCTAAAGGGACCATAAGGGTGTGTTGAGTCCTCTGATGTCATGCAAAACCAGGCACCATGCCAAGAGCTCTTGATAGATGCGGGTCTTTTAGTTTTCCAAGTGTACAGAGACTTCAAATTCCTGTAGGACTTTTCTGAGATGGACTGCAGAATCACGATGGGTGTACACTTGCGTCAGTGGTGGACATACCCTACTCTGGAGGATGGGACCTCTTTCTCAGTCAAGAGTCGGTTGTGAGGGTGTCTGGGGTCTGAATTCTGCAAAGGATATCACCTTGTATTGATGCAGCTGACCTCAGCCTTCTGATGCCACAGCTTCATCTCCTGATTGTATCTAGTGAATGACAGACACCCTTGTTAACCACGTATCTCTTGTCCATAAGGATGCAGGTCTTAATGGCCCTCTCCTTGATCTCAGCAGTCTGATCATTCTGCCCATATGGTATTTGTGTCCTGCTTCTTTCTGATGGCTGCTGATCACCTCTGATTACCAGTCTCAACGACCTGTTGATACTACGGAGCCCAGCTCTGTGACAGCACCTCTTGTTTCAGCTCAGACTTTTGGAATTGCTTCCCTTGCATCGCAGTGACGCTAGAGGTATTCCACAGTGTTGTTTCACTGGCCTTCCTGAGGACCCTAGTTGTCTGGTGGGATAATAAACAATCCTAAGTTAAGTTGTTTCAACAGTCCCACTTCTCTGAGGTTTTGATCTTTAATACCACTACAATATTGCAGCGTATTTCAATTCTGCAGCAAACCATCCAGAGTAGTGCAAGCCCAGTGATTTAAAGCAAACACCTTCAGAAAACGAGTCTCACATCAGCGCTGCCTCATATTTGCAGTCCTACCCATTCACCCTTCCGATGAATGAGCTACCACTTTGGTTCTGAAAACCCCGCTAGGGAAGGTGTTTTATTAAAAGGACTCATGGAACTTGGCAAAGTGCTTCATTAAGAATTACGAGTTTCTTACAGAAAAGAATACATTTGGGATCCAGAAAAGGAGGGAAATGCAGGGTTAGACCTTAGAATTTTCCACAGATAAATCTCCCAATGTTCTCTCCCATGGGATCAGGACACATCATCTTTAGCCACATCAAATTGTTTGCCAACCAAAAGCTCATCTGGGTCCACAGTACATACTGGGCTTTCATTATATTGTCTGGTGTGATTGACAAGGGTCATTTCATCCAACTCAGTCTCGACATACACCTTTATCCTTGGAAGACAAGATGGCTCAAAACCAACCTCTTAACCAAATGATAGGTTTTCAGAGTGAGCAGTCCCATCCTGAGACATATGTCAGCATGAGATCATACGATTTCCAAGGTGCCTTGAATACAAATGTTGGGAAGTTTCCCTGGGGTTGAGAGACTGAAGAACTGGGCCAAAACTCTAGTCTTACATCACTAGTCTATTAAGGAAACTTGCAGAGGAGACGTGTTTAGATGGGCAAAAAAAAAAAAAACCGATATCCTCTACAATGTGAGGTAGGATGAATAGGAGCACTGGACCAAGACCACCCCAGATAAGGGGACAATGCTTTACATGCTTACCTCAGGGAGGGCAGCAGCCTTGTACAGAAGCCAGCACGCTGGGGCATTGGGGAACAGTAGATCCTACAGTCTCTGAGGGCATTTAGGGGAAGCAATCTCTGTTCTGGTCCAGAAGTGGCTGGTCAAGCTTGTGGTCCCAGCAGTATTCACACTGGGAAAAGTCCCTCCTCCTCACTCCATCCCTCATGACCAGCTCTTACAGTCTAACGCACCCTCCTCTTCCACAAGGTACCCTGAGTGGTCAGTGAGGGTTCATCAGCACGAAGATAGTGAAAACAGAGTCCAAGGCCACAATACAGACACGCGCATGAAAAATAAAACACATTAGGAAAAGAAATCTAAGTGTAAAGAACAGTTTCCCAACATGCCCTCATGGGCCAAAGCAGTCTGCTTGTAGGTTGCCTGGCTTGCGGTTGGATCGCTTAGAGCAGTTGCGGGATATTTCACATGTGTCAACACAGAAGAAACATTAGCAGATTTCTCTGGTTCTAAAAAACTAAAATCAAATTAGATGATGGCACAGGTGTCCAAGCTGCAACTCGATGCTACAGGAATAGCACAAATGCCACGTCAGAAAGGGATTTGTAGATGCTAATGTAGCTGCATGCTTGGGCATCTGTCCAGGTTTTGGGAAACTAACATGTTCACCAGGGGAGGTGGTGCTTTCTGGATTCCAGAGGTGAACGGCTAGAAAACATGCCAGACAAGGATCCCTGCTTTCTCCCTATTTCTATGGTGCATGTACCAGTCCACGGATAGTTGCTTCCAATGGCCAGATGATGATAAGGTCCCACCAGCAACTGAGCAATTCCTCCCACCTAGGAGCATGAAGGAATTGACTCATCCCTGTGGAATGTCCCATTACAGATTTAAATGACTGGTCCCTGTTCTAGGGACCATAGGGTTTGGTGCCTTCATTATCATGCACATGTGCCCATAGGAAACGTTGGGTTACCGCTGTGTCCATTGTTTTCTGCATTATTAACATATTGGGAACCTGGGTCAGAGTTCTGCATCTGGCATATCAGTAAATAAGGCTCCATAGGTTCATCATTAAAATGTATTAATACCTGGAAAGCACCTTTGTCCACTTGGCCAAGGTAGGTTTCCCATCAATTCTTTTAGTAATGTTATTCGTTCTTTAAGGACAATATTTTCCATTCTACCAGCCCTCTGGTTTGTGAATTATTAAGGAAGTAGAACATCCATTCGTCAACTTGTTTTTATGCTCACTTTTGTACATTAAGCTTTTAAAATGTGTCCCATGGTCAGTATCTATCAATGGGGTACATATTTATAGTCATTAGATTTATAGTCCCTTTATGCTAGTGGTCTGATTTGCCCACCAACCTGGGAAGGTTTCAGTGAAATCAGATGCAGTGTTGACACACAGCAGCATGTTGGGAGCCCGAGCTCAAGGGAAGGTGCCCATGCAGTCAAATGCCTATCCATTACCAGTTGAGGGCTTTGGCACATAGATGGGCTCAAACTGGGGCCTTTGCTAACTCCAAACATGTGGGTTGACTTAAGCTCCAGCACCTCTTCCTTAGCTATGTCCTATCCCACCGGGCACTAGGGTGCCCATTTTTCTAATGTATATAACCTGCAGTGTCCACTGACAGGTCAGTCGCTAAAGTAGGTATATTTGCCTGGGTATGTTTCCTGATCATCTCGAGGTGTGGATGCCTTTTGAGCAGGGACTTTGAAGACAATGAGATGCACCTCGGGCTCTAGGATGTGATCACAAATACCTGTTCACGTTTCTTACTTTCATAAGAGTTTCACCATGATCATCTCCACTGCTACCTCCCATTGTCCTCACCTTAGAATCGATTCTTTTAGAATAGCCTGTCAGTTTCCAGGGCTCATGCGTGATTACCAACCATATCACTCTTAACTCAGCCCATGGATCCTGTGATCTGTTCCTCTTTTTTTCCGAGATGATATCAGCGAGGATTAAAAAGAAGTGCCGTCCAGATAGAGAGGCTAACTCGGCTACAGCCATCAGGACATCAAGGTCCAGCAGAACTTCCCTTGTTCCTCCTTCGCATAGTGCAGAATCCAACAAGGCATAGGGCCAGGAGCACTTGGAGGTTCTATAAATTCAACAGAGTCCAACAGTTACAGCATCTCTAGAGAAATAGGACTAAAAAGGCCTGCCATTTGCTTGGTAGAATATTCTGAGCCATGGCAGAGGCTGGTCAGTAGAGCACGTTCTTGACACACTATCAATGGAAAGTAAAGTTTTTACTGTAACTGGCTGTCCTATTAGGGTGTATCTTATCTCTGTCCCCTTCCATCCATGGGAGAAAAACCCAAGGGACCTCGCTCCTTTTGGTGTTTTTGCCATAATACTCCTGCCATGCCTTCTGAGGTTCCTGAACTAGCTCATGTAAATGGCAATCCTGCCTGTGAGACTCCAAGAGTTTTAATCTGTTGTACTAGTTTATTGCCTTCTCAGGAATTCAGTTGTCCAGGTCTCCACCTCCATGGATGTCCCTTCTTAACTGAATGATGAAATGTGTGAAGGTATCATGTAACGAGATAGGAAGGTTTGCTAGTGCCCCAGAATTCCCAGAAGGGCCAGTGCCTCTTTTATATGTTTTATATGGCGTAGGCTCGTAGTTTGTTAATGACAGACATGGCAACAACATTTCTCTTACCTGAACAGATGACCACTAATAAATCTTTAGTTATTTCTAACCTTTATTTATTTCTAACAGAAACGTCTTTAACACAGGGAATTCAGTGGTTAAATCATTGAAGAGCTAGGAAAATGGACACTAGGAAGTTACCACTGAAAGTCTGGGTTGGGGTCATGCTACCACAGCCTCCCTCCACCCAGAGGTAAAAAAAACCTGTTTATGCACGTGAAGCTTGTGTCTGCCAAGGCCCACCTATCAGCCAGCACAGCGGCAGATATAATGGCTTCCATGTTCCTTACGCACTCCAGATTTTACCAAGTGCATCTCAGTGGCAGAACTTCAATCACATCTGAAAATCCATCTCCTAGGAAGTGAAAAAAAATGTTTAACCTTTTGGCCCCTCTGATATAGGAGGGAACATAGAAAGGGTTGGAGCATAGATGCCAAGTGCTCATAGGCAATACATGGCAAGTCTGGGTCCAAATCCTAGCTCTACCC